>OY735241.1:15692888-15880388 GCA_963457665.1 Thysanoteuthis rhombus | reverse complement strand
TAAGGTTTTTTTAGCTATCGAGTTGGGACATAGGGCAAAATGCTTAAGAATCACTGATGTATACATATCATTTGAGAACTATTGCTCTAGCAGTTGCAGTAGTTCTTCGAACGGGAGGACTAAAATAATACTATTTGCTAGTCTTTAGTGAATTGTAAACAAAAGCTTACCAATAACTGATCGATATAAAGCAAAGGTAATATAAATAGCATCGCCTCGACTAATATATTCACTAACAGGTCAGGACTAGTTAGTCACTCAATAGAAACAGTTACGTGACCAATGGTTTTTGGTAGCATACCATGTAGGAGTTGATCAATTAAAAAGATTGGAAAAGGGATAAGTTACTTTTCCTTCCTTTTGTTGGTTAGTGACCACTAAAATATCTGAATTTTCCAGAAACAAGAGTAAACACAAACTAAGGGATCAATTTATTATATGATGATCCTTCTTCTTTTTCTTCTTCTTCTTCTTCTTCTTCTCCTTCTTCTTCTTCTTCTTCTTCTTCTTCTTCTTATTATTATTATTATTATTATTATCATCCCTTTTGATGCCTATTAGTTTTCGGCTTTAAAAAGTGCAGGCAACGATGTTATGACTCGGTAGGCGTTCATCCATTTATATATATATATATATATATATATATATACATATGTGTGTGTGTGTGTGTGTGTGTGTGCATGTGTGAGTGTGTGTGTGTGTGTGTGTGTGTGTGTGTCAATACAGGACCAATGCAGGAGGCAGCACAAGAAACAGTACATAGTTGTATATCAGACAAAATATTAACATAGACAGTACTTTTTGGAGGGACAATTTTCTGTATCTCATAGAAGAGGTATTCCTTTAGTCTTCAGTCGCCACATTTCAAGATCTTTATACTTAGACAGTTTTTCAAATATGTTTTCGTCTGGTAAAATGGTTGTATTGATAATTAGGCATCCCATACTACAGCCACATCTTGTGTTTCAGTGATCATACTAATGCCATTGTGCTTATAGATTATTCAGTGGATGCACGGCTGCATACTATCGTGTCTAAGTCTGTATTCATTTGGGGAGTTTGAACAGAGCATCCAGATATCATATGGTAGATAGTCTCAGCTGCGCTATCACAGAACCTGTAGTTGAAGTACCGTTTTTGATTATATGTACTAGGTAATTCCTAGTAGGAAGACTTTGGTCTTGAACAGCAAGAATGAAGACTTCTATTTCGGCTTTTAACCCTGAACTTTGTAGCCACTGATGAGTTTGGTATTATCTTCCAATGTTCTCTAAACATTGTGTCCTTGTCGCTTGGCTGTAGTTTTTACATTTTTGCAAACTTAGTTGCAGCTTGTGTAGGGGCTTACTTGATTATTTTGTCTCATGTATCTCGAAAAAACTTGCAGTTCTGAAAATCAAGCTCAGTTTAAGAATTGCTAGAACTTTTCTATAGAACTCCTTTTTTATTCTTCCTCTCACAAATTCATGTTGGATTCCATTGCCTTCATTAATTCCGACGTATTTATAGGCATATTCCTGTTCGATGGTTGTATCCAAGTTATTATTATTATTATCATTATTATTATTATTATCATTACTATTATTATTATTATTATTATTATTATTATTATTATTATTATTATTATTATTATTATTCCAAATGGGGTGCAAGTGGCGGTTAACATGGTCGATGCTGTTTACAGTCACTTCGCAAATAGTCATTTGAGAAAAGATCAAATCCATCTTTTTCAAAGTGAAATAGCAGGACAGACTGGGCTCACTGGCCTTGAGAAGGATAACTCAAACCGGTGAGTGATTGGATGTCAACTTTGACGTTCTTCTGGCAGCTCCTACAACCAAGCTGATTCCAAACGCATTCATCACGCTCAGCTTTCGTTTTGAATACATCAGTGAAGTCGGGGAGGGGATTCTGTCAACTGGGCATCTCAGGGTCTCCATACGCTTTGCCTAAGCTTATAACATGGAAAAGTCATTTGAATGTTGTTCTTATTATATGAGACAGTAAAAAACCTATTCATGCAGAATTTATCAGATGACAATTGCTGTCAACAAATCTCCTCAAATCTATATGTGGTCAAATTATTCTCATCTGCAGGCCAGAATAAAGGACCTTTAATATTTCAAAGAAGATTCATACAATGAATTCCAAGAACAAAATTAACTTGAATTTACTATTGTATTAACTGCTTCTAATTACAGTATTTATTTTAGAGTACTATTGTCATTATGAATAAAACTGCTTCCATTACTTTTTTTTATAAATCGTTATTTTATTCAGTACTGTTAGTTGTAAATACAGCATATACACATGATGTACATGTATTTATTCAAGCATAAATCATATGTATTTGTATAAATACATAATAATCAGTGTGAAATGAGGCTAATATTTCCTATCTGGCCTCGACCTTTTACCATCTTTTCTGTTCATGTACTCCTCTAGTGACATAGTCTGCATTAATTTCAGTTTTCAAGTGAAACAGTGCTATACAAGGTCATTATAATATAGTACAAACAGATATTGTTTCAACAATAATTTTAAAATATATTATGTTGTCGTTGATAGAAAGATTAGTATAACTACTTTCCGATGTTGGTGAAATATTAATAGGTATCAATGCACATGATGATCCATTCTCATACACATGGCACATTAACCAAAGTGTACAGCATACAATTAATTCGGACTGTTTCTGAGCTGTCTTCTATCATTATCTATTTCGGAAGTTATTGAGTTTATTAAGGAAAATATTTGAAAAAGACTGCGATAGCGAATCAGCTCTAAAGTGGATAGTGTTCAATGGGGTAAGGCAGCAGGGTTATTTTTTTCAAAGACACATTCTACTTTGTGCTCATACCATCTGTTTTATGGTCGAATAAAAGTAGTTTGTACAATAACCAGTGCATCACTGTCCTCACCCAGTCTTGGTTTGGCTTTATACTATGTTTTATACCAGTTGTACCTCTGATCCGTTGCTGTTTGATTCGGCAACTCCTATAGTCTGGCACGTTCTGAATCTGCTATCATCAATTTGTTGATCTATTGTGACAAGATGCTGCACACACCATGAAGTTTAGCCTCTTCCAAACATGCACCTTTGAAAGGGAAACTGTCCTAGCTGCATAATTTTTCTGCTTCTATTTAGCTTCAGGTTTCAGCTCTGTAGGCGATTATTGGGTGAATGCATTGATTGTATACTCTTTCTTTTGCACTAATGAGATTCTCTTGTTCTTGAGGGTTGTTTGCTCATCCGAGAGGCTGTCAACTTAGTGTGATTCATTGCCTGATTTCTCTTAAGGATGCCACACCTCACAAAGTGTATCCCTGGAGATCATATGTGAAACGGTGGCCGACAAAAAATGAGATGGTGTGACGAAATAGACAAGTTCACACAGACGCTCTTGATGAGGAGGTCTGGGAAGGTTTATGTCCATCGACGGACGCTAAAAAGATGATGATGATATACCTCCCTTCTAATTGTTGCAGTATAGCTGCTAGTGAAGAGAAACTGTCTTTTCACGCTTATTTGTTCCCTCTTGCCCCATTACAAGAACAATCACAGCAACTATTGCTGCTGCTGCTGCTGCCGCTGCTGCTGCTGCTGCTGCTGCAGCTACAGCAACTACATTAGTTTGCCTCTACGACCAACTCAAAGACTTCATCACAGACAACAAGGCAAACGTGTGGATCTATAAATAGCCTTAAACAGCAATTCATATCTGTTTCATGTTGTTTAGTCTCTAGTTACCTCCCCGTACCCAATTTTTAGAAATTGTGAGCCAAAACTATCGGTTAAAACTATCAATATATGTTTCTTCAGTCTACAAGTTTGTCTTGCTGTCTGGTTATGTAAGTAGATATCATGCCTAATGTAGAAAGGGAATGCTTCTTATCCAGTCCAGAAACACTTGTTTTTTGTTTTTTGTTTTGTTTTTTGGAATTCCCTCTCAATAAGTTTTTTTAGGGCTTGTGGGGGTCAATTCGAAACAAAAGTTCATGTTTAATTGGTCTTACAGTAAGTTTCCGACAAACGCTTGTATTGTTTTTTTGTTTTTTTTATCATTCGGACTTTTTAGTGATTACGCCCAACAAAAGGCCAGAGGCGTAATCTATTCATTGATCATTCTTTCCCCAATCATTTCAATTGATCACCCCTAACACCGCATGCTTCCAAAAGACGTTGATTTAGTAAATGTTTCTATTGATTGACTAAACAGATCTGTTATTATTGTAGGGAGTTCGATGAACACTTGGTTTCCCTAAAGTTAAGTATTGCGTTTGGTGAATATTGGTTTATTAATATTAGTTAAATTATCGTCGGGTGTCCACACTTCTGACTTTGTTTCTCACCGTATTCATCATCATCAGTTTATCAATGTCCGTCGTTGTGCTTTTCCCCAAGTTCCAGCAGCTCTCTCAGTTTCAAGGTCATCTTCTTTATTTATATTTTCTGGCAACAATTTCGCATCTGATATCTGGAATATTTTGATTATTGATTCCAAGATTAAATATTATTCTAAGTTTGACCCTCATCGGGTTGTCTCTGCATCTTGACTCGAAATTACGGGTATAATTCGATTAGTACGGTTAATTGGTCCCAAACTTCTCCGTACTGTTCGAGGTCTTTTAATAATTTTATGTCTTTTAGCTTATACTTGGTTACATTATTTTTCCAGTAACTCTTTAACCGTACAACATAAAATCAGCACTTATCAAGACCGCATGATTCAAGGCATTTCTGTATTACCATTTAACATAGCAAGATCGTGGTATGTAACTGGTGGGTATATACAAAAATTTTAATTGGGTCAGGTTAGAACGATTTATTTACATCTATTGTAGCAGGTATAATCAGCAAATATTCGCCAACGGCCATTTCGGTTTTTTATTTATTCCAGTATATTTCACTTCATTAGGATATATCTTATTCTTTTGTATTTCCCATTAGGGGTCTTACAGCTTCTTTGTCATTATTAACATTTTGGGTAGATTTATCGTCCTATTCTGGTTTTGAGATTTGCATTATTTTATTTTCTCTTATATGAATTTTGTGGTTGTTTTATTCCTTATTCATATAGGTTCTTTATATTTTTGTACATTCGCTCTTCTTTGCTTGTTAAAATCTAGAGGTTTGTTTTTTCAAATAGGTTGACATTGGGACGTTAGTTCCAGTGTCATTATTGACCCAAAGTTTCTTTCAAGTTTTTTAGGATAAATTTCTTTTTGTGCGTGCAGGTTATAACAATTTCTGATCTTGAGTTTAAGAGATTATTTTTCAGATTGAATGTTATTTGAATATCTAATATTGGGGTCTAGCATCTCTCATTTTCTCGTTTTACATTGTTGTTCTTTTCATTTCATTTTTAAGCTATTTCTTATGATCCCTTATTATCTTATCTGCAAAACAGGTTTTTATGTCAGCTTCTGTTTCTATTTGGAACCTATTTCTTTACATCCTTCATCATTAGTTTAATAACGCAGCAAGAGCATTTTAAGAATAGAAGCGTTGGTCAAATTTGAAGATTCCACCGGATTAAACAGGGAGAATTCCTACTGTGAATGGGACACTAATCTCGTTTTGAATTATATATATATATATTATAAATTTGTTTCACGAATCAATTTTCAGGTGGCATTTTAACAAAATGATTACTAAGGATTTGCAAGTTTCACTATTGTCATTTAGTTTTTTTGTTTTTTTTTTCAGTTACACCCCTTACAACTGTTGATTTAGCATTTTCATTAGTTTTCATATTTTTTTCGTTCAATTTTCTGTTTGATTACCTCTAGTTGATTCAATTTTGTATTTAATTTTCGTGATATTTACTGTTCTATATATTTGGATTTAAAATTCTATATTTTCAATATCGTTACTTTTTATATCTGTTTCTTTTTATGCATATAAAGTTTTTTTGTAATTAAATCTATTGTCGTGATTTTAATTGTTTTAGGATGATGTTTCAATTTTTCATTCTGTTATTTTCATTAACTTTTCGATTCTATATTTTTACATTTTTACTTGTGCAGTCAATCTAGTCATTGTAAACTTCATTGTTTCTTTTGTCGCAGTTTTTTTCAAGTCGGAGCTTTGCTTTCTATCTACAGTTTCCTATTCTTTCATTTTTTGCTTAGAAATTATTTTTTTGTGAATTCTAATATTCTAATTATTCTACGCGTCATTGGCAGTTTTAGAATCAAACAATGGCAAATTTTATATCGGAGCCTCAAACCCTAGTTCCAAAATACGGTTCAATAATTATATGTGTGTAATTAGTGTATGTGCATATGTAGGTAGATATAATTATTCCCCAGGATATTAACGTTATTATTATAACGCAGGTTCATATCCGTTGCTTTGCAGTTTTTGCTGATGACATCGAGTGAGAGAACGTTTCTTTAAGCTCTCCTCTCAGTATTCCAGCAGTCCATAGCAGTGTTGCAGTGTTGCACTGTCTTGCCAGTTGTCTGGAGTCCATTGCTGAAAACATTAAGTTTCTTCAGGTCTCCTGCCCTCCTGACGGCGACCTCACATATAACAGCAGGGCTATTGTTTGTGCCTTAATAACTTTTGCCTACTTTACTTGGATATGTTTTTCATTTCTAGTAGTTGTGCCGTTGCTCACAACCACGGGTTGTAAGTCTCATATTTCCAGTACCCTCCTCAGTATTCGCGCAATCCCCAGTGTTTTTGTCGTCTGCATAGTCTCAATCCTTCTTTTTATCTCTTGCTCCTCTAATCTTGACTCCAGTGTTTTAAGGACTGTTCCCAGTGCCTGTTCTATTATTAACACTGCCTCAACATATTTTCTTTTTCTTTTACTCAATTCAGAATCACCTGGTCAATGTCGAGCGAGTAACCCACTCCTTTTCTTCATTTCCTCTATCCTATCTGTTCTTCTTTTCTTTCCATGGAAATATATATTCTCTCTGCTATCTGCCCGGTCAGATTTTTCCACATTAGTGGTAAGAAGGTGATTGGTCTATAGTCGCTTGACTGATTCCATTTTCTGTGCCCTTTTTGGTGAGGTCATTCTGCCTCTGGTCATCCAGTGATTATTTTTTAAACAAATATCTGTGAATCCCATCAGGTATTGTGCTCTCCCATTGGCTATTTTTCGGAACCTATTTTTCAGTGCGATTGTATTCAATATACTTTTGTCTTCCCATCTACGTCCTGGACTTCTTTTTTAATATTATCAATCAATTCTGGAGATTCATTGTGTCTTTTTGGCATTCCAATGTGTTGTTCCAGACGTCCTTTGCCTTTGGTGTCTGGTTTTATATTTTTGTCGTCTTTCTTAATTCAAGTGTTGGTAAATGTTCCTCTCGTTGTTTTGGAAAATGCAGTTTCGTGTATACATGACAACCTTTTGTCTGTATCTCTTTACTCTTGCTTCTTTCTACTTATCCTTCTTCAGTGTATTCCTTCCACCATTACAGTTGTGCCTTTTTGTCTTATCTTCTATATGTCCCATAATCTTGCTCATGGTTTACTTATGTGTGATTTATATTCCAGTAATCCTTTGTGTCTCTTTTTTCTAAACTCCTTTCCCTGGCAGTTTTTCTGTTTCTGCCATTCGGAGGTTCTTATCATGTTTTAAATATGTCTGTTACTATTTTTGCACCAGCTCAGTGGAGGTTGTTGAGCTCTGTTATGTTATTTTCAATATGCCGTATAAGGTAATTGATTTGCTTCGTTGAATCATTCATTTATTTCCATTCCTTGCCCAAGGAGATGACAATGACTTCTCTCTTTGTATTGATTCATGTAGGGTTTCTATCCAGGCTTTTTGTTCATTCGTTTAGGCGTCTCATCTTAGAATGTCGGTCGGGGTTATTGTCAATAGTCGTTTTTTCTTCATTTATTATTTTAGTTAGGTCAACTATATTTTTGCAGATTTCCTGCACTTCTATCTCTGATTAACAATTCCTTATCAGAATTTGTCGTTGATCTGATGCCCCTACTGTGGACACCTATCCCTCTAAACCCTCTCAGATTGTTTGCATTTTTGGTAGCAGTAAACTACTAATTTTTAGTCATCTTTTGTCCATTTTTCACTATCGCTATATCATATGATATTTTTAAAAAAACACTCATGTTTTTCTTTCTATTATTATTATTATTATTATTATTATTATTATTATTATTATTATTATTATTATTATTATTATTATTATTATTAATGATAATAATCTTCAATAGATTCAAAGATTCAAGCCACATGATGGGATCGACTTTACAAACAAAACCTTCCGATACCCACGGTATTAACCTGGTTATATTCTTTCTGTTTGATATACCTCTGCCAACGAAGTATTCATTCGTATCCATACCTCTGTTCATATGTTTCTCTGTCCATTTGCCTGTCCACTCGATATCTCCAAAATGTTTCAATGGAATTCAATAAACTTTTGTTGAAGAGTGGACTATGTGATACAGAAGAAGTGATTCAATTTTAGGGCGGATGCATGCACGGCTACCTCCCCTGCTTCGTTGCTATATGTCCAAACAACACAATATATCCAAAAAAATTCTCCATCAATTTCAATTAAATTTTATGAAAGGGTTTGCAATGGGCTATAGAAGAAATGATTGAATTTGGGGGGTAGAGTTACCTCCCGTACATCGCACAATCTCTAAAAGTTATCAATGAATTCTTATGACATTTTGTCGAGAGGTAGGCCAGGGCTAACAGGAAATTGATCGAATTTAAAGGCTGATCCAAGATTTTATTCACAGTAACCTCTCCTGCATCTGTGCCTTTTCTGGAATGATTTTCATCCAGTTTTTAGTGACGATGACATTGGCAGAGGTGCGTGGTGGCTGCTTTCTATCTTAGCATGTTCAGATGAAAGAAAATATATTTCCTTGATTCCTGGAGCCGGTCAGTACACTATAGAATTATTCTTAGATTTTGAATGCACTTGATATATTCATTAAAGGGTAAAGTCCACGAAAGAAGCTTTAATACAGACGACGATGTTTATCATAATCACGGGTAAAGTCATCAAACATTATCATTATTGAAATCAGTCGACCCTGAACATTTTAAGAAATCATCAAACAAAACTATCGATACACTTTTTTCAGTTTCCAAGTTGGCTACGTAGCATCTATCAAGCGTACAGGTCACACTAATGGAGCTAGAGGGCTCGAATTCAATACGCAATGCAAGTTTATATCAAACTGATCCCTCGCTTTGTGTCCGTTTTTTGTTGAAAATTCAGACTTTTTTCAGTGATCACTCACCAAAAAAAGGAGAAAGAAGTAATTTGTCCATTGATCACCTTTTTCCCAATCTTTAATTCATCATCAACAACGCAGTATGCTACCAAAAGCCGTTGGTCATGTGACAGTTTCCATTTATTTACTAACCAGACCTGTTTTAAAATCAATTTAGAATCACAATAAAGAATTTAAACAAATCGTAACATTTTTATTATAATGTTAAGTTGTTTATAGCATTGAATTCAATTATATAACAATGGATCTCAACAATGAATGTAAATTCATGATAAGGAATGTAAATTGTTCAAATTTTTATAAACTTTTTTTTAAAACTAGTGTAGTGATGAGGGATAGCATGAAAATGGCGGTTCCTTATTCTCAAGGGAAAGGGGGTGGCTTTTCCTCTCTATCCAAGTATTTCTGAATTCTTCTATTTGAATATTTCATCTATAAGAGAAATTAGCCAGTGTATATACAGTATATATCCACATCTCATATGGTCCCAAAACGTCTCTGAATTTGGTTGAAGCATTTAATGACGCAGATGCTTAAAGCCTCCTTCCCCCAACCAATCCAACCCCAAAATCAAGTAGTCTTGCTTCTCCCCACTTCTTTTTCAGAATTTCAATACTGCCTTTGCTCAATGTAATCAGCCAGTTCTAAAATCCTAAGTGTGATCGCAATAAGCGGTTTCCTCTATTCAGGAATCATCCGATTAACCCTATGGATTGTTCCCTGGAAAGCACATCTTCAATTGAAACAACCTTACGTGAAACCAATGTTTCCAAAAGCACAATTATATATATAAAAAAAGTTTATTTTGTAGTGTTTAGCGACCAATTTCTATTGAGTCAGAAAAACACTTAATTCACAAGTCCAACTATAATATTAAATATTATCCTATATCTATATTTTTTCTCAACAACATTAAAACGACACGACATTAAATGAAACGACACTAACTAATGACTTCCTGTATCTTATTGCTGTTAAAATTAAGTAAATGTTGAGTAAGACGTGAATTGTTTACCACCAATTTTGCGATCCAATTGAGGAACCGGCATTCAAGCCACTTTTAACTGAACTGGAAAACCCCGATTAACTTAGTTAATGCCTCTTTGATTATCGAAATAGCATTTATAAACCCGATGTGAAATAATGTGATAAGTTAAGCCTGTACTTCGAATTCGAAAAAATCGAAAAATAATTAACGAGAGAATTTCTCCATACCTAAAAGGAAAAGGTAATCTGAGAAAATAAATTCATTCAAGAATGAATGAATCCTGAAAATCTTATTGAAATCTGATTATTACCTGACGAATTTTGGTGGAGTCTTTTAAACCTTGGTTAGGCTCACCTGTCACCGTTAGCAAAAGTGTACACACACACACACACACAACATACACACACACCAGGTGCTCTTGCTGTGAAAAAGAAACATTGGGAAGAAAGCGTAGCACGATCGAAAATTTATTTTCCCACAAGCTGAATTAGTTAGAAAGTGTCAACCAAAAGCAAATCAGTCAACAAAAGTTTCTTCAGTTTTTAAGCTTGTTTGGCTGGCTATCTACGTATTTAAGTATCATGTATCACGCTTACAGGCTTCATGAATGGAACCAGACGACTGAGAACTTGAACATTTACTTCTTATTATATCTAAAAAAAAGTTTGTTTTTTTTTTTTTGAAAATTCCTCCCTAAGTAGGTCTTTAGTTCACTTTGCTATGGCTTCAGACGTTCTTGTTTAGGCTCCACATACCATATCACTACATACTCGGTTCCTGTTTGCAATATGTGAGATAGACTTCAACTGCTATTTTACCCATGGTCTCACCCATGGTATTAATGCTAAGTGAACACTAATTGTCCAAGCTGGAGTTTGAACTCTTTTTACAGGGTCTGTTGTAACTTCTGTTACCCGAACGGCCACCTCATACCTCCAATAATCACAGTACAAAAATGAAAGCAGTGCAGAAGAAGTAACAATTATCGGCGCGGAAACAAGAATCAGCAAATTGGATATGTTATGATTGTGCGTGCTCCAAATCGCTGCAATACAAACAAAACAAGGTGGAGTCGAAGTCGTGAGATTTGAACTCCAAGTCTGCTGAGAGGCCAATATTAGAGGTTATAGGCTTGCCTCTTACGGGAAAAGATGGCTAAATTTGAATGAAGAGGAGTGGCTTTAGAAAGGTAATCCCAAATTATTCATTTAATGAGTGCAATTTCTTGAGTACAGCCGAACCCCGTTTTTAACAATTGCAAAATAGTTAAAATTGCTGTTTTAGTAAAATTTAACTGCTGACCGATACTACAACAACAACTATGTTGTGGGTGCCTAAATAATTGATCACCCCACCTCCTCGATAGGGTATGCAGCCAAAAGACGATGGTTTCGGTTCCTATTGAGGGACTAACTCGACATATTTGAATCGGCTTTTAATTACCGGTCTAACCGAATTTTTAGGCACACTATTCAATCTTTTGAATAAAAAATTGTTAGCGATTTGACCGTAAGCGCATAAATCAGAACTGCGTGAGTCAAAACGCCGTCATTTGGAGGTCATCTGTAGTTTATTCCGCCTTCTCCATTCGAATTCTTGTAAAATCCTTAATACCTTTAAAATGTTAACATATTCTCAATAATAGTAATGGGTGTGAATAATAACAGACGGATTGGTTCGAGTATTACAGCGGGTAACTGTAATAGTCAACTGAGGTTCTTGCTTCGCCCTACGATTTGATTGATACGTGCTGTTTGTTTATTTTTCCTATAAAATCCACGATGCCCTCGTCCTTCAAATAACATAAATATCTCACTGCGCGTGGTCACGTGATGCAGCCCCGTTCACAAAATATCGATCCAGTGCGATGATGGCGTGGTTAGATCATACCTATTTTCCTAAGCCATTTTCTCTATCAATCTTTTTCGTACCCTCTCTGTCTCTGTCTCTCTCCTTCTTTCTCTCGTACATTTTTTCTCGTTTCTCCTTTCTCTTTGATTCTCTTTATCATCCTCTCTCTGTTTCTCTTTTTTATCCCTCTCATCCACATTGTCTCTTATTCATACATTTCTGTCTCTCCTGTCTTTCCACTGCCAGTCGTATATGTTCTCCCTCTCCCTCTTCCTGTTCCAATCTCTCCTCCTACTTTCAAACACACGAATCAACCAATCGTTAGCGAGATGAACACGTTGCCGTTCCATATAAAGCTTGCTGTGTCACTTGTACGGAATCATTGAGACTATACAAGGAAAGATTTTTCGGCCGTGTTGCTACTTCCCCTTGTCAAGACAATTACAACGCCATATACAGGGCTGCCATAGAGTGTTTAGCAAATGTACCAAAAGCTTAGGTTCACATATATAAGAACCAAATGAATTAAAAGAAATGAATCAAAATAAGCAAAAATACTAAAAAAGCTGTTTCATTTTCATCTGTATTTTCTACCCTGTTCGCTCCATGCTAAACTGTGTTCCATCACCTACTTCTAATTATTACTCAACTTTTATCTAACTGTTGTATCGAACAAACAAAAATGGGACTGAAGTACCGATTTGGTACTGAAGTATCACCAGTGATAGCCCTGACCGTAACCACCGTCACTATTATGGTATGCACAGCCGCAGGATTGCAGCGTGGGTAATCTCATCCCAGAATGTGGTATATGCTCGTGTATTGTTCAATTTTCTGATATCGTTTTCTTTAGCCTATAACCGTAGTTCCCAAATTTATTTTGTCGAAGAACCCTTATACGATTTTCCCCGAAATACGGACCCAATACCTCTATCTTATGGACAAAACCCAACACCATAATTTTGATAAGACATTAAATAAAACGTCCTTTTAGAGAGAGAATTCATTCGAATAGAATGTATATATATGAAGCCTTAAGATGGAAATCAATTCTGTTTTCATCTCTTATAGAATTTGTAATTGTCGAGAGAAAAAATGAAAGCAGGTAAATGTGTTTCATCCAAAAATAAATTTCAATTTGCGGAATCCCAGAATTTTATTTTGCAGAACCTTCTTCAGTAAACCCTGACCTATAATTATGGGCCAAAGATTACACAAGGTCTGATTTTGAAACAGAAGAAAAATTGGGGTCCAGGCTTGGTCTGTGGTCTACAATATTGGTCTAGGCTACGCTGTGAAAGTGAACAAATATTCATATTTCATAAAGACAATGTTATTACAAATGTTCTTTTACTAACTGTATTCCATTAGATGAGCAGAATTTGGAAGTGGTAAAGAAGAATGGGAAGAGTGAAAACTGGTTTGGTTAGTCACTCAATAAAAACTGTCACATGACCAACGTCTTCTTTCAGCAGCTTTCTTTGTTGGAGGAGTGATCGATCAAAACATTAGAAGGGGCTGATCGATGAACCAGTTACTCCTCACCTCTTGTTGGGCTGCGATCAATGAAAATTCTCAATTTTCATAACATGAGAGTGAATACTGCCGGGTGGCAACTCGGGGATTAGTTTAGGAGAAACTTACATTGCAAATTGAAGTCCTATTGAAGTAATTTTTATTAAACAAAAAAAAGTTTTTCGTAGACATACTAGAGTAAATATTGGAAATTTCAGCCTTCTAACTCTTTTTATGCAGCCTGTATGCGTGAATCATACAAAGCCAGCTAGGCAATCAGAACCACTTCAAAACTGACAACACATATGTTGACAGTTTTGTCAACATGCAGTAAATGTTACTTCTTTGAGTTGGTATTCATGAAGTGTATCTTTGTCTGGGAAAATGCTTTTTGTATCGAAAATGGTTCAAAGTTCTCTTTTGGAGCGTTTCTTTAAAATACTGCTCCTTTGATTAGTGAATGATTCTTCACCCTAAGATGAATAAAATCATTTTAGGACTGAATGAAACTACAGGGAGGATGAAGGTTGAATGGGGAATGAAGGTTAAATGGAAAATGAAGTGTGAATGACTAATTGTATACTCATATTGATATTATATATATTGGAATAGTCATTTATTGCAGCAAACATACACATAAAGAAAACTTTATTTCTGAGAATCTAGTTCATTAAAAAAATATCTAATAATTTTTGTTTTAGTTTGTCCATTTCTAGTTTTCTTCAAATATTTTTTGGATGCTCAAAAATAAACATTAAAAAATGAGTAATGTAATCTTTTTGCTCATAAAACAAAATAAATGATGTATAAAATTCTACACAAGGTTGAATGAAATATGACGAAATTTAGTCATGGATGGATGAAAGTTTATGATAAAGACTTGAGTCCAGCGACAAAACATGATCAGGATGTTTGTAGATAGACCAGGATGCATTGGACGACAAAACTGCTGTATGAATCATACCATGCTCTTTGTACTCCAAAACACGTTCGTTTGGAATCAAAGTTGTCCATCTCCTTGATTAGCTGCCGACATAGTTCTCTCTAAGCTGTGCGCATGCGCACATTCATGTGCACACACAAGTTTTGCAACCAACGCACAAAGAAAATTAACGTGTGCACAAAATAGTTCTAATTCTGGAAATAGCTTAACGGGTTTTTATTTAAAAACAATCGATCCCCCGCAATACTTTTATGTCCGTGCCATCAAACGATATGCCGCCCGTGTAAAATGATAAGGTTGTGATTAGCGACAAAATGAATTTCAGATGGAAGTATATATTTTGTGGCTTTCAAAAAATAAACAATGATCCTAGAAGAGAAGAAAAAGGAAATTCTGTAGGTCGTGTTTAGACACAGGATAGGTTGACCATCCTCCTTAGAAGGAAAAGAGCTGTTTTATACCCCTACTAGTATGGATGTGTTTTAATATTTATATTTGGTATCGGTCCAGTGGTCCCAAAGATGTGATCTTTTCGGGAAACTTTCATCGAACCCAAAAAGTTAACGGTCGGAGAAAGGGACTCTGGGGTGTCATGTTCACGAAAGAGCCAAAAATCGGAAGAGTATGATCTCAAATGACCCGATAGAAATGCAATGGAAAGAAATCATTAGAAAAAATAGAAAGAAGTTCTCTTCCCTGGATATAACCTTCAGGTAAATGATGCAGTCGAGTAACGACTTGAGCATTTTTTAATGGAGGCATAGGGATTAGAGGAAAAAAAAGCGTAGTGAATTAAGCTAATGCGTATTCCATAACCCTCCACATCCTTTGGTGGAAGGTCATCGCAGGTGATTGGCAGAACAGTTTGCATATCTCTCACTATCGCTTGAATGAGTTATTTAGATTCGAGAAATAAACTAAATTTCCCCAGTGAATGTGACTTTTGTGATTGTTTTGATTTTCTGAGTTTATAGGTGAGATTACAAATTTTGTTCGACCGGAAGTTTCTACTCAAGAACATCATCGCCAGAGTTATCTCTGAACAACGAATGACTGTATTCGAGGATAGGAAATAAAACAACAAGTACTCCAATACTTCATGTACCGCTTTGGTACACTTGCATCTCCAAAATATTTTATATTAAAAGTCATCAATATTTAACAAATAAGAATGTTTTTGAAGTGTTTTTTGCCAAACTTCACTCCAAATCTAGAGGTCACCGTAACAACAACAAAGCTCATTTAATTCAGGGGAGTAAACTCTTCACTGTTTATCTTTGCTGTCACGTTAAACCAAATCAATACATAAAATTACCATTTCCCATCTGGGATTTAAAAACACGACCAACTGGTTACTAGGCATTTCTTACTGACTGGGCGAAACTCACATGTTCTACACACCTACGAACATTTATATTAAAATATGCATGGGTCTATTTCATTCTTATGAATAAATGCATTTGTACTAAAAACATTTATTCATAATTTTTCATTTATTATATATACAATCCGAAGGTCACAATAATCATCTTCAGTTGAAGTAGACGTGAGAGTTGAGTTTACTCTGCAGCAGCCAGATCTAGTCTGCCATAGGGTCCACATATCTACGGTAGACTGTAAGGGTTGAATGCACTACGTTAGTGAAATAACTGTTAAACTGTGGCAATATGAAAAATTACAATGATATGTTTAATGAATGAGAAAATGATGTACGAATGGAATTTCATACATTACATGATAAACTTCGTGAAGGAAGAAGAGGAGAGTACAGTATTGCTACCACGGATGAATAGATATTCATTTTTATTGTTGCATTAAATGCACTATTTGGGTTTTTCGTTTTTCCAGAGATCTTATCAATCGATGAGGAGAATGTTGAAACTGAAAGATTTTCATTTTGTCTTTCAGGAACAATTTTTCGTCGTAGAAAATGCCAGATGAAACTAAAGCAGACACTTATAAAGTGCTACTTGGGCAGTAAATAATTTGTTTCAACGCTATCTAACGGTCCTTATAAGTGATGAATTTAGATACTTAAAGCGAAAAAGGCCTGTAATCATTGCAGACGTCTGATTCTGGTGTCTATTCCTACAAAGCAGAAATACCTTCCAAATAATGTTACATTTACTGGTAGGTCCCATGTATATATAGATATATATATGCGTGGTGAAAATGACGAGTGGATCAAGATACAAACACCCTCTGACTCTTACTCCCAAACACCCTTCTAATTGACAAACTTGACTCTCATTCACAAAGATACAAACACCCCTGTTGCTACTAAACAACCAAACAACACAAAGATATCACCATTTCTTTCCTCAACCTCAAACATGTAAACAGCCAAATTTTCTCTGAATCGCTGCTGATTCTTCTCTGAAAAAGATGACGGGCACCAGCAGCATCTTTAGTTTTTTCTTTTCACTTTACAATTGTCTTGGACATCTTCACATCCACAATACAACCATATATATATATATATATATATGGAATAGGTCATACAAAGATGGATAAAAGTAATAACGTACTTGGCAGGTATTGTTTTTGCAAATTATTTCTGATCCACTGTGAGCCATCCGTAGTACACAGTAAATCATTCAACGTGGTACAGTGAATCAACATAAGACTGGATGATTCAAAGAAGTCCCAGGGTGAAAGAAACTGTAGTTTTATTCAAAGTATTGTAGAATGGTAAATGTAAATCCTCCACTGTGCTCCAGTTACCTATATATAATCTATAATAAACAGTAAAATCTCACAAAACAACATTCCTCAAACCGTTAAATTCTTCCAACCCTGCAAGAAAAGAAATAGTCTATACTGCAACAACCTAAAGCATACCAACACCTCTACTAGCTTTACCATTAACAAGACTTTCTACATATACTATATTTGTAAGTGTCGAAGCAAAATGTTATATACCCCCTAGAGTATAATAGATGCAAATTACAATACATAGGCAAGTCTAAGTGGCAATTCAACATTAGACTTAATGACTGTAGACACAGAATCAAATCACCCAATCATCCAAAACTGCTCCCAGTAGAACTATACTTACACATCCTAAACTACATTTCGGTGCAGACGTGGCATTCACAATCATTGAGAAAATAGAAAAAAATATACCTCCAGGCACTACAAAAATTCTAGAACATGAAGATATATGGATTATCAAACTCAAAACTCTTCCCCCAACACTAAACTCAATTACCCTGACTGCACCGAACTCTAACACTGAAATCCTCTCATTCATAACAACCCACCTTCATGTATATCAGATATTTGGAAGTTTACACAGTCATAAAGATTGATAAAGCAAAATAAGGTCCCTTAAAGAATCATATTTAGGAAGCCTGGAGACGAATTGGTTCTGTCTGGCTATTTCGCCCTAGACGCATTCGTAGAGGATACCCCCAACGACCCAATACAGAGGGCAGAAACCTAGGACGAAGAACTAAATACATGTAGTCAAAAGACGGTGGAAAAAAAACCGTCGGAACATTGCGCACTTGATTCAACCAGAAATCGAGTGCGAGATCTAATCTTCAACAACAAAAAAATCGAATCGCCAATCAGAAAAAAGATGAATTCGCGTTGCTTCTTTTTATTTTATTAATTGTTTACTTTTCTTCTTCTGCTTGTTCTTTACTTTCTTCATTTCTTTTGGAATTTCTTCTAATTCTATTTCTTTTAAACTTCTCTTCTACATTCTTCTTTTTAATCTTTTCCTTTTCCTTGATTTTTCTTTTTTTTTTTCTATTTCTCCGTCTTGATTTTTACTTCCTTAAACTCTTTCTTTTCCTAATCAACAATTTTCATCTTTTTCTCTACTTTTTAATGTCTCCTTTTTCTTCCTAATATCATCTTCTATTGATCTTCTTAATGTTTTTCCTCCTTAACCTTCTTTCTCTTAATCTCGTTCTTTTCCTTCTGAATCTGAATTTTTCTTTTTTTCTTCTTCTTAATTTTCTTGGTTTTCTATTTTCTCCTACTTTTCTTTCTTTTTCTCTTTTTGATTCTTTCCGTAAAGAATGACTTCCAGACCCTGTGATAATGTAAAGCATGAGGTCTTTGCTGTTTACTCCGCACTCGATGCCTTGTGTCCAAGCTAATGTAATGCATTAGGTTTTTGTCGTTTACCCAGCACTTAATGCTTTTTATCCAAACTAATGTCATGCGTCAGGTTTCCTTGTTTGACCCTCACTTGATACCTTGTATTCAAGCAAATGTAATATTTTAGGTCTTCTTCATTAATCCCACTCTTGATGCTTTGTATTCATGCTAATGTGATGTATCAGGTCTCCTCGTTTTCACCTGTTTTTGATGTCTTATATCCAAGCTGATGTAATTTGTTATGTCTTTGTCATTAACCCCACTCTTGATGCCTTGTATTCATGTTAATGTAATGTATCAGGTCTCCTTGTTTGCCCTAATTTTGATGCCTTATATCCAAGTTAAAGTAATGTGTCAGATCTTTGCTGTTTGTCCCTCCCTTGACGCTTTGCATCCGAATTAATGTAAAGCGTTCTTTCTTTGTCGTTTGCATCGCTTTCGTTGACTTGTATCCAAGCTAAATGAATGTGTGTGTCTGAGCCTCTGTGTGTGTAAGTACGTGTGCATCCATTTGAGTTACGTTTTTATTAAAGCTCGCTGACGTATTAGTGAAACTTGTAAACTAAAATAAATAGTTGTACATACATATCGTAATTTCACCATGTAAAACCCTCATTTTTCGAAATCATTCAGCTAAAAATCCAGATGCGATCTATGGAAAACAAAATTGTTAACATGTGTTTATACAACGTTGTATTCAGGAAATAAAGTATTTTGATTCAAGATTGAAGGTTAATCGGTGTGTCGGGATGGGGACTAAGTATAGTTGTGGATTAATAAAATATTGTTGATAGAACAGTTCCTCAAAGTTATCTTATCCGACTTGAAATGCCACAAAAGACAAAATAGATTTTTTCTTGAATTAAAATGATAAAAACAGGACTGGTTAGTCACTCAATGGAAACTACCACATGACCAACGTTTATACTAGCATGCTGTTCTAAGCACGATCAATTGAATATTATGAAAAGGGGTGATCAATGAATAAATTACTTGGGCAGGGATCACTAAAAAATTCTGAATAGAAAAAAAAACAAGGACAAAAATTATAAGATCAATTTAACATAGATTTACATTGCAAACAAGCCAAAAATTTTTTAAAATCAATTTGAGGGGTAATTTTTTGAAAAATAAGAAACGTGTCTACCCATCAAAAGGAGTAAATGTTTTTTTTAAATTTCAACCTTCTAGCTCCATTGATGCTGATTATACACATGATAAATACGTATATACATAGCCAGCTAATCAACTGGATCAACTTTAAAATTGAAGAAACCCATGTTGACAGTTTTGGTTGACGGTTCCAAATATGGGTTCATAGATCAGCACATTCTTTTTTATTATGAGGCATTTCATCGAAAAAGCAAAATACATTCATACAGACATACTTGATGCGACAAATATACATAAATGCATATATACACATACACACACGTCACTTATGCAGACACACGTATACTAAATACATACATATTACATACTCACATTCCTACATGCCCATACAAACCTCATATACACACAAATACACTTAGGCAAACTCACTACACACGCTGACATACACACACATATTCACACACACACACACACCAGTATACCCATGTGTGAACGTGTGTTTGTTTGCATTTTCAATGAAAAGTCCTTTTACACCATTCTAAACTTCATATTTTTTTCCAGACAATTCTTTCGTTCGGGAAATTGGTACCTAACAATCTGCTGAATTGCCAACTGCATATGATTTATCCGTGAGTAGCTCAATTTCGATGTTTTTAATTTGGGTTTTCTAGATTGATATCCATAAAATGAGTAGCATTTTTCACAAACCAGTGATATTTTCATAAAATCAGTGTTAACTAATAAATAGACATTTAATTTATCAATGATGTGGAATATATTTCTCAGATTTTAGATATATATCTTGAGAATCTAGAAACATCTAGAAACATCTATGTTTCTAGATGTTTCCAACCCAATTTTAAATGTGAATCTTAAATAAATTTGGCAGCAGTTTTAGTGTATATGGTTTTCTATTATCCACGGATTTTACCATTTTCGGGGCGGTATTTTGCAACCTATGTACTGTGGATAGCGAGGTCCTACTGTAAATTGATTCATATCAAATCAAGACAAGTCCATTTTGATAAGATAAAAATATAGATTAATAGAAACGCCCTGATAGTTCCTCATTTTATGTTCTCTTTTGCCTGGTAAATCTTTATACTACTGGTGAGCGCGTAATTTCTTAACCAAATTCCATACATGTTTATTACTTAATATTTATATTTTGATATTGAGATTGTCTAATGTAATTATTTACAGAGATGCCCATAGAGGCATTTTCATTTAATAGATGATAATAAATGTAATTTCACTTTGGAACACCTGTAAAGAGTATTCAAAGAAACATTTAGTGAATTGCTGTAAAATTAGTCTTTGTTTCTTAATACGTAATAAAGCCTGCTCACCAGGAGGTTAGGTGGTATTACGTCACATTAGTAGATGCCAGCTTCTGGATGCTGCAGTGTCGTTGTTTAAGCCAATGAGAATGCAGGAAAACCATCAACACCGTCTGTTATTGGTCGGATATTTCATTCAGCTTCATGGCTCGTGACGTAAGGACGAATATCATGTATTGATTTGTGTGCAAGCGAATCTCTAGCAGAAATGTGTATGTGTTGAAGAGTTGTGTCTCTTTTGATACATATAGCTGACTATTGGACGTGATAGATAGATATATGGATAGATAGATGCCTACATGTACATATGCATCAAGTATACACATGCTATTGCATAATGTCTGTAGATAGAATACTATTTATAAAGCTTAAGGGGCCCTCAAACATTAGAAGCCCGGGTGGCGTTTTGAAATAGCCCCCACTCCTCCATCAGCAACACCTCTGCCTTCACTTTTGACTTTTTATTGGAGAATGAAATTTCCCTTCTCTTCTGTCCCTTTAGAGGGGATGAAAAAGTCTCCCTCATTTTTTATCCCTTAAAATGTGCGAAGTGTCGTATTACTATTGACTTCTCATATGGAGGAAAAAGCTTTCCTTTCCTTTTGACTGCCTAAAGGGGGCAAAAAGTCTCCCTTCACTTTTGACACCTCAAAGGAGGGAACCCTTTTCCAACCCTTTCAAATCGAGAAAAAAGTTTCCCTTCACATTCATAGGGAAAAGTTTCCAGTCCAGTTTTGGCCACTTACAGGGAGAGGTCCTTCCTTCGCTTCTGATCCCTTAAAAATGTCATCTTTCTTCTTTTTTTTTTTAATTCTTTCAAAGGGGAAAAGTCTCCCTTCACTTATGACACCCTAAAAGAGCAAAAAGTCTCCCGTCACTTCTGATCTTATACAGGAAATACCCTTTCACTTTTCATCCCTAAGAAATGATAGAGTTTCACTTCACTTTAGACTTCTTAAAGAATTATAAATAGACATACAAAAGAAGAAGTTACGTATATAAACGGAAAGTAATGTTTTACTTTGGCATTATTGTAAAAAAGAACCCATTTCTAAAACCTTTGAAAATTCTTCTTTTAAACTTTTTATTTTAAGACCTCTCCACTCGATTTAGGTGTTTTTTTATAGCATGAGACGATTAGAAGAGCACTCTTAACATAAATGTGGCCTTATTAAACCAAGTTATACACATACAGTAAGTACTGAAGCAGAATTAGATTTAGCTTAGTTTGACACAAGGCCAAAGAAGTGGATCACCCCGTGAGGATCGAACTCAAAACAGTATTAATGGTCAACATCACAAGCTTGTTAACTATTACTAAACTGATAGTTAAACTAGGGATTCCATAAAATTACTTACCATAGCAGATATATGCTTTTATCTCACTTAGTTCCATTTAATTTTAATCAAACTTTCGTATCGGTATGAAACGTAATGTTTTCACGCGTTTTCTTCACTATTAGTTACACAAACAGACAAACAAAAACGTCAGTTAATTACTCCCGGAGAGTAATCATCGATATACTTTCGACTATGATATGATAATGATGATTTTCTTTTCGAATGGGGGGGGGTGTCTGGAGTCTTCCATCCGGGGTCATCATCCTTGGGGTAGTTGTCAGCGTAGTAATTTCAGAAGACAAGTTCTAGGTATTCAGGTACAATCTCCAAGCATTGGGTTGATATGTAGTCAAGAAAATATCCAGGTACTTTCCTCAGTGCCTCATTGAAAATGTCATATTAACATTCTTAATGCAATTTTTTTGGTTACAATTCATCTGTTCCAAAACTCACTAGAGAATTACGGTTGTTATATGGTATCGAACATTTACACTTTAGCCTTGTCCAAGGTTCTCTGTACAAAACCAACTTGCCGTCCAAATCTTGATATTTTACAATAATCGATATAAAGCAATGATTTTCAAATTTTCCGATAAAATTCACCTGAGCTGCACAGATTTTATGTCTATCGACCCTGCTAATATAAAAGTCAATATCCGATTCATTTTTGCTAAATTCTGAGATCATTCACTACGTTGACTTTTGACACATTTTGAAGCAAGACCGAAAAATATCCGTTTTCCGTCTTTCATTCGACTGTTTTACATAAGCGTGTGGGAGTTCTTTCCATAACGAGGCAAAAGGTTTGATTTCTATAGTTTTTACTGAATTACACTGATCTGTGACCACCCTGACTCGAGCAAATATGCTGCTATGTACAGGGTGTTTCAAAAAGGATGAAACTATCTTTTCAACAGTTTATGTTCAAACTACTTTAAATCTAAAATCTATTATTATTTTTATTATTAGACACAAAATACTAATTACTGATACATTTCAACTTAACAATAGATGTTGAAACTGATTTCTTCCAAACTGGATGCAGGTTCCTACCCACTTTTCTTTATTAAAAAAGTTTTCAATCACAAGGGGGAAAAACATAAGTGACACAACACAAAGAAATGAATACCTGAACGGGGCTAGTGTTTCAACTGCTAAATGCCATTGTTTCTGAGGACCATGTTAACACATGATTGTCACTATACCATAAAATTCATGCGCACATGAATCCTTCTGTTCATGATTGGGTCTCTAATGAAACACTGTATTTTTTTTTACAAGTTTAGCACAAAAATATACAAAAAAATGATTTCTTACAAGATTACGTACCGTTGATTTTAATTCGTTATCATTTCAGTGCGTTAGCTGGATCGAACCGCGCTGAGTCTTCAGAGGTCCAGCCGAGAGACAAAACACTAAAACAAGCCTTTGGTGGATAAAACATCGGCATCATTTTCTCATTATGTCAAAAATTATAACATTTTTAATTCAATTCCTATTTTGAGCCACTTTCTAAATTCAATAATGAATTACGATTGCTATGCAATCTAGAATCTTTACATACTAGCCCTAAGTCCCCCCCCCAAAAGCCAGATTTTCCGTGTAAATCATCGCCATATCCAATAATCGATGTAAAGTATTCAATCCTACCTGTACAATATTGATTATTATCGACTTTGTCAATATATAACGCTATTTCTGGTTCATATTCATTAAATTCAAAGTTTAATAAGGAACGTATATATTTTTAGGGGGCCAGTGGTTATGCTATAGCTAGAAATGAATTTTTTAAATGAAATTTTTAAAGCCTAAATTTTTCGTAGCGTTTTCCATTTTTTTTTTTTGTGTTATTACATTTCTTCAGCTGAGTTGAAAAGTTCTGGGTCCTCAGATGGCAACTTCTGGGAGTACACGTACAGCAAACAAGAGAATCATATTCATCATTCTTAATTCAAGGACTTTCTTTAAATTCTTTGCACCTCTCCTTAAATTCACGCAAAATTTATGATTATTTTCCAATTTCAAACCTTTTCTTGCTATCTACGTCCAAATTCTTTCAGGGTTTTCAGAGTGAATTATGGCAATGTACAATTATCGCTATGAAGCATTCAATTTCTGATTTCCCAACAAATTCACCCGAATTATTATTACTTCCATCAACTCTGCTAATTTAAAAACGAATATAAAAAGGAAGATTATGTAGCGCAATTTTGTATTTTCATCACATCTTTACGTTAACTGTATCAGACTGTACTCAGTCTTCAGATGCATCTTCTCGGGGTACACTTTCAGCTGAGAAAAATGGCCATCGATGAAGTATACATTGTAAACAGCGGAAGCAGTCTTTCTTATGGATTCTAGCAATGTCGTGCTTTTTAACACTATATATTTGTGTGTGTGTGTGTGTGTGTGTGTGTGTGTGTGTGTGTGTGTGCGTGTGTGTGTGAGCGTGCACGCACGTGTGTGTGTGTGTGTGTGTGTGTGTATGTATGTGTGTGTGGTGACTCAACTAACACTAAAAGCATATATTGGAAATAAGCAAATAACCACATTTTCATGATACATTTCGCGTGTGAACAGATACTGACTAAGATTTTAGAAATCGATCATCAAATACTGCTGAAAATCTTAGGCAAGAATTAAAACTAATTTCCCATTCCTAGTACATTTTAGTCTAAGAGAGAAGACAGATTCATACATTTTCCAGGAGCATTAGTACCACTCCATTTTCCGCGCGGCTAACCGATCGGCCACCGGCATTTTAACTCATGAATGATTGATAATCACTATATAGTAAATTATATTAGTGCTTGATATACATTAAGTCGTTAGTTTCCATGAAAAAATACCAGATGCATTTAAATTTCAACGAGATGATTTTTGAAAAAAAAAACTACTAAATTGAAGTGGCAGAGTCCATCGTTTCAGATTGTGGGTAAAAAGATATTTTTATCAACAAAATTATTATGGAAGAGTACATTGTTACAGAAACAAAAAGAGACAGACAATAGCGCACAGCTGATTTTATTGATTGATAATTTTCTATATAAACTGTCATATATAATGGGTAGGACTTATCAAACGAATTCATCAAAAGTTTCAAATGATAATGTACCAAGTATACCTTGATTAGTTCGGTTAATGCATTCCAAATTTTCCCTTTCTACATAGGAAATTACACCAACAATCAAGAGCGTATTATTCAAAGTATTCTTGTATAGTGATATTGTAATTATTAAAAGCATCTCTTTGGTAAAGATATAGATAATATCGGTCCTGTCCAAAACGAGTGTCTTGAAAAAGGAGTGACAAAACAAAGGAATGGCATCACAAAGTATTCGCATAGATAATTAAAGAATTACATAAGTACCGTATCAAAATGGTGACAAAATATATACTTAGCTCAATGATCAGCTTAGAGTTAGAGTATGGGTCATTGGCCTCCAAATGAAGAAGTTGGAGAGCTCCAACAGCAGCTGCTCCAACAGTGTACAGCCACAATTGGAAGTTAACAACTTATTCATGGTTCCGGATAGGTACAGCATTTTTCCGAAGCAGTGAATTTCAGATTCAGGTACATTTTATATCTACTACTCCTTAGTAATGTAAATCCGTCATTGTCATTCCTGCGTTACTAATCCAGATAATATAAGAAACCGACAACAACGAAAACTATCAACGAAGGTTTCTTCGGTTTGATTGGATTATGTAGACAGGTCGCACCAATGAAGCTTGATGAAATTTAAGCATTTAATCTTTATTTTGCCTTGAAGCTTTTCGAAATCCCGCCCCAATTAGGTCTTCAGTAGTTTTTGCCAATTATGAAGAGATTCAACAGAGTTGGATTGATAGATATGAACAGATCTAAGTAGATAGATAGATAAAGAAATACAAAGGGGTATGCTTATATGGGTTCTAATGCCAGAATGTTCTTTTCTCTTTTGGATGAATCGTCTCCAAAATGAATAACTGAATATAGATTTGAATGGTTTTCTTAAAATGGTCAAGGTGTATTCATATCCCTTCATTAAGGAGTAGTGTATATCATCCTTTACTCTACATTTTTTTGTAATGTGTTGTCTCCATATGGTTTTGTTCTAAAATTAATGCATTTAAAGTTCCTGCAATTTGAAAATGCCCAAACCTTTGAGCTATCATTTTGCACTCAGATATAAGGGATGCATTTGCATGTCGTAGATTTGTGCATATTTTTGATGAGGTGGGCTTTTTGAGAAGTAAAGTTGTGGTTATATGTATTTCTGTCTTCGAATGGAATGTTCGTCTTTCCATCTAGTTTTAGGACTCTTTATGATCATATATTATTTTCTTGGGTGGCCTCGATGTCTTTCTAATGTAAACCTTGTCTCAAATGTTGCATGGTATTGCGTAAATACCAGTTTCATTTGGTAGCAGGTTTGTATTGTGGTTTGTTCACCAAAACTCTGATGGTTGTTGGGGTGTCAGTGGCGTTATGTGTGTTCAATTCCCATAGATTAGGGCGCAAGTCAGTGGTAATTGAGTGAGAGGGTTGTGTAATCCGTTTAATAGTGGTATTGTCATCATTTTTCTTTCTTCTTTCTGGGGTTTTAAAGATCTTATATACCTTCCTTCTAGCATTATGTATGATAAATTGTGGGCAGTAGAGTCAACTAAAAGATTGTTCAATGTACTTCTCCCCCTGATCAAGGTATTCGAAGCTACATATTTAGAGGGCTCTTTAGTAGAAACCCAAGATCAAGAGTACGGGGTTTAATGACTCTTCTTGTACACACCCATGTAAACTCTGCCATCCTTTCCTGCTATACAACCAGAAAAAAACATTATATACACCACTTTCTACATTTAATTCCTTCAAACATGTAAACTGCTACACACTACAATCTTCTGTGTCACTTTATGCTTTGATAAAGCTGGCAGAACCAGCAAACTGCACCAAACCTGTCCTTGTGATACAAAATATGAGAAGGAACACTTTTTTGTTTTTTGTTTTTTCATATCGTTTTTACTTTCCATATTGCCAAATCGCTACACACACACACACACACACACACATATACTTGTACATATATAGAGAGAGGGATAAATAAATGGAGAGAAATGATCTTAAAAAGTGGACACATAAAAACTAATAGCAAGTGTAGATCAATAGATATGTAGCTTGACGTGGTTATAAGCTGAATTTTGATTTTAATTTTTTACTTTATATTGTCCGAGCTGTGACTAATCCAGAAGTTTTGGGTCACATGCATTGTCATGAAAGGAGATTACTTTGAAAAATAGATATCTGTTGTGTAAATAAATGCCTCTTCCGTCATTAGGCCACGTACTTATTGATGTATCTACGTATATACTTATCCTTTTCTATATCCATCCATATAAAAGCCATATACACTAAATAAATACATTGAATTGTTCAATCGTCCGGAATGTATAATCCTGTTATGACCTGAAAGTAATAATGGATTAGTCTGTATGAAATATACCTACAGAGCTAATAAAACAATAAAAGGATTCCTATCTGAGTTTATTATCATTACCATGAAGTATACGTCAAGGAAAAGCTAATTATTTTCATAAAAAGGGGGAAAAACAGTGTGCGAGTTTATTTTGTAACGAGATATTTCATTTTCAATAAAATCAATTTCTTCCTGTGTCTTTTTCATACAGCATGAAATGGAGATTTTTAACATTTTATCTTAAGACTTTTTTTTAAGTCTGATCAACGTTTGAATCAGTTTGAGTTGAGTTGAGATTTTTTTTAAAAACGTAAAATTGCAATACTTGAATTATCAATAATAAATCACCTAATAGATTGGCTGTATGCTCCTCAGTGCCGATCCATACATTTATAACGCTATCATTTTCACAGATATATGGTAGTTGATATACATGCACTTGGATTGACTCAGGACGGCGTAAGACTCTTAGAAGTTTGTGCTGCGCCGATCTTCAAGGCAGAGGGCTGTCTGTCATCAAAAACAGCATTTGAAATCTTATTAGAAGACGTGAAAATATGCTAAATTAAACTAAGTTTAAAAATATATGAGTACCAAGCCGTGGAGAAGGGTTATCGAGCTAGACTGATCATTATCAACGTATTTATGTCTACAGTGAACGTTTTCTTGTGTGTGTTTTTAATTCCCACAAAAAAAGAGTTGGTGTGCGGGTTTCAAGGTAATTTTATATTATTTTTATTTTGTGTCCAGCTGCGTTCACGTTTGTTTTTGAAAATTCCATCTTTTTAGCCGGAGGCGGGAGAAATAACTGATTCATTGATCACCCTCTTTTCCCAAATCTTTAATTGATCATCCCAAACAAACCATGCTGCCACTCTTTAAGTGACCAACGGAACTTTATATTTTATCATTTGCAAATCATTTCTGCATTTATGTGCAAATAAGAGCTGCATATGCCGCATAATACCCTACGTAGCATCAGGTAGGTAGGGTCTCATGCAGAATAAACCCTCGTAAGAGAATCACACTCTACACTCAGCCCTACACCCCTCGTACGAGACCAACGCCCACGCTGGAAAACTACCCATTATTTTCCGTCAATAATGCCAGACTCTTCTTTCTCCTCTCCGTCTCCTTCTTTCCCCTCTTCTTCGTTCTCCTCTCTCTTCCTCATTTTCTTCTTCCTTTTTCCATATTTCTACCCTCTCGTCTTCCTTTCTGTGCATCTCTCTACCCATTCTTCTATATTTCTTTGTCTGTCACTTCATTCTTCCTCTCCCAATCTTTCTTTCTTTTCTGCCTCTTTCTCCTTAATCTTTCTGGGTACCTATTTCCCCCCTTTCATCCTTTTTCCTTTCCTCCCTCTTCGTCGATCTCGTTCTCTCCCCCTATTCTTTATCTATTATTTTCTCTTCTTTTCTGACCCTTCCATTTGACTTTCTTCCTTCTCCTTGTTACATCTCCTCTCCCCACTTCCACATCCCACCAGTTGTACTATCATTCCTTACTCTCTTTCAGCCCCTTCATTTTCTTTGCTCTTCCTCACCTCCTCTCTCTGCGTTCTCGGATCCATTCTCCTATTCTAATACCCTTTTTTTCCTATAACCCCCGTTGCCGTATTTTCAATCATTTCAAACTTCTCCTCCTCCTCTACAATCTTCAGTTTTCTCCTCTTCACTCCTCTTCTTTTCCTTCTCCTGTATGTCTCTCCCCAGTCCTTCCTTCTTTTTTCTTCTTTTCCTCCTCCTTTATCTTCTTTTCTCGCTCCTGTCTTCTTCACTTCTTTCGTATTTTCTGCTTTCTTTTCCACCTCTTTTCACATTTTTCCGCGTACTTTCATGTGACCTCCTTCTCTTTCTTTGTCTCCCTACTTCTCGCTTTGTCTTCTCCCCCTCTCGCCTTATCTTTTCACCTCCTTTTTTTATTTTCTCTCCATCAGTCCTACCCCCACCCGTCTTCCTCTTCCTACCTCGCTTCATACAGTATTTGCTCTGAGTGCACAGGTCTCTTCCGTGGTCTACCATGGTTCTAACAGATCGATATTGAGCATTATAAATCCTATCGATCTCATTCATTTTGCTGTTCCACTATTGCTCAGCCAACTTCTATTTTGCTCATTTCCGTTTATGTTGTCTTCCTTTATGTACAGTCATTCAGCCTTTCTGTTTTTATTTCAACTCTCTTCCCTTTCTCTAAACTATCTTAATCTCTTTTTCTTTCTTCCTATTGCGTGCCTTTTTTTCTCTCAGTCATTCTTTCTTGCTAATGATTGCTTTCTATCTAACTTTTCTTTTTTTTCTTTCCTCTTTCATTCTCATGTGTGCCATTTGTTTAGTTTTTTCATTCTTTTTTTAAATTTTTTCTTTCACTTTTTTTCCTTCCTATCTGCATATTCAAGGATTTTCTCTCTTTCTTTGTTCCTCTGATCTTTGCTTCTTCCTATCTTTGTTTCTTACTTCCTTCTTCAGCTTGAAACATCTCCTTTGTTCTCTCCTGTTTGCTTTTCCTTCTTTCTGTCTTTCTGTCTTATGTCTGATTCTTGAATCAATTCTTTTTTCTCACCCCTTCATATGTTTGATTTTTGTCTTTCTTTCTTTGACTTTTGTTTTTCTTTCTTTCTTCCTATCTCTTTTTTTTTCATCGTCTTTATTCTTTCTTTCTTTCTTTCAGTCTTTTGATCTCTCTGTATGTATCAATTTTTTCAATTTTGTGTTTCCTCTCCACCTTCCCTATGTTTGACTTTTGTCTTTCTTTCTTTCATCTTTTTATTTCTTTCTCTCAGGTTTTCTTTCTTTTTTCTTTTTTTCTTTTTTTCTTCCTTTATTTGAGCAGCTTGAACAATTTGAGCACCTGAACAATTCCAATCGGGAGACCTTGGAATATCCTATATGAAATTATTAATGCAATGATATATTTTGGGTCGTTTACTGACCAAAACAGAAAAAATGATCAAAAACTGCAATGGCAGCTGAAGCACCATTGGTAGCACCCTTTGTTCAAAACAAGCAATCCATAGTCCAGATTAAACCTCTAAACAGCACAAATAAGGGTCAGGGGTATTATGAATAATGTTTGGAAACTCAAATGACGATGTCAGAAAACTACCGGACATCAGAATTCACGGTTATGGATCCCAAGAACCGACAAAATATAAGATAGCATTACAATTTGTGCAAGTTCTGAAGTAATTGGCTCCACAAGGTCCTAAAGAGCTTTGCAACGCCTACAAGAGGAGTGGCAAATCATGGAAAATGTCTACTGATGATGATGATGATGATGATGATGATGATGATGATGATGATGATGATGATGATGATGATGATGATGATGATGATGATGATGATGATGATGATGATGATGATAGAACTTGTTTGTTTGCCAGATGTAGTATCGCAAAGACAATCGTGACCGACAACAGTACTTTATTTACCTCAGCTGAATTAGCAGATTATTGTAATTACCAAAAACGATTATGCACCACCACGCCTCAACACCTCAAGCAGAAAGAGACAGAGTGAGAGAGAGAGAGAGAGAGAGAGTTGTTGACACATTGAAGAGGGTAAGTAAATCCTAGGCGCAAGATACTAATTGAGAAGCACTTCACATATCCGTATCTTCATGTAAAAACACGCCTCAATCCGCCCTGCAGGGGTGATGTTCGGTTGAATTGGATAATTTTGGATAGAATTGTATCAGATAAACAGGACATTAATCATAGTTGAAGATATCAAAGAAGAGATTAGGCGATAGATAGGAAGGTGAACAGGACACAAGAAAAAAAGATAACATACGATGCAAAAAGATTCGTGTACAAGGGTAGGAATATTAGACATAAGATTGAGAGATTAGATAAAGAAAAATAGTTTGCCGATAAGACTTAGTTAGCACAGTCACGTTCGGTATGGTAGGAGTTTGGAAAGGACTTTATCTTGCAATGGACGATAATGATAAAAAGGACAATCCAAATATTGGAAAAAGAGGAGTATCATTAACATTTTTTGAAAGAGAAAAGTGTCTTAAAGGAATTACAGATCGGGAAAAGGAAATAAATTGGTGTCCAGAGGAATTTAAGAAAAGCACAGCAACATGTCCCATATCATAAAAGTAAGAAACTACCTGTAGAAACGACACGTTGTCCAATTTCGATCAAGAACGATGGATGTTGATTCAAGAAACAATACAGCAGTATAACTGCTACAGGTTTCGTGTGACACGTTTCAGGTACCAAACACGGCACCTGAAATGCAAAACCTAATTTCAGTTCCAAAGCGGTCAAACGAATGACGGATGAAGATTAAGTTTTTGAATATGAACTCAACAAATTTGAAAGTTGGAGAATACTTTCGTCAGTTATCTCCCTTGCGCCGTAAAAGTGGTAGATCTAGCTCCAAACGAGCAAATTCTCCTATGTTATGTCATCCCATCAGCTAGACTGTAAGTCAGTTAGTGACGACCATTATCACTAGAGATGCATATGCATTTAGAAATAGAACAGTATTCCCCTAAGATGAGGAGGTGTTAAGTTCTCTCACTACTTTTGTGATGTCAACTCCCACCATTAGAAATTCTGCTGTGCTAAGGAGTGCTCAAGTCTTGCTTTTGTTTGACAGCCTTGGACTAAAGGGAAGGGTTGAAATCTGTTGTGAACAAGAGAAAGAGTGAAGTGGTTTAATGGTTGACACATGATACACTGAGTTATGATTCAAGTAACAAGACGTTATTTTTTATTTTTGACCAACAAAAACAACTATGATACAAATATAAGAATCAGCTACGTAGGATTGCACTGATATAAAGAGCCACATAGAAAATCAACAGATACAAAATTACCTTATAATCGGGTACTGTATTTCTTTCATTTTTTCTTTCTTTCTTTCACCCTATGTCTTCATTCTTTTTATGCTGGCTTCCCGAAAACTAATTTATTCATTAATCACCGCCTTCCCCGATTTTCGAATTGATCATCCCAACACAAGATGATGGCAAAAGACAATGGTCATGTAACTGTTTCTATTGAGTGACTAGCCAGACATTCCTTCGAATTTTGGGCTTTTTTTTCAAATCTTTCTTTTACCTTCTCATATACCCGTCTCATACTGTTAGTTTTTCTTGCCTCCATTTCGGTTTTATTCCCCAAATCTTCCATTCTCTTTCTATTTTTCCTTTTGATATTGTTAGTTTTCCTTCCCTCCATTCCGGTCTCATTTCCCAATCTTTCATTCTCTTTCTTTCTACCCCTTTTCATATTGTTAGTTTTACTTCCCCCTCCCCCCATTCTGGTATCATTTCCTCAATCTTCTATTCTCCTTCTCTTCTTCCTTCTTATATCAGTAGTTTTTTCCCCACCATCCCAATGTCATTTCCCCACTCTTCCATACTCTTTCTCTTTTCCTTCCCATATCGTTAGCTTTTCTTCCCTACATCCTGGTCTCATTTCCCCAATCTTTTGTGATCTTTCTATACGTATTGTTTGTTTGGGGTGTTTCTCTCCATCCTGAACTCATTTTCCCAATCATTTATCTTCCTCTTCCTCTTTTTCCCTTTTCATATTGATAGTTTTTAACACACAATCTTCTTGTCTCACTTCCCCAATCTTTCATTTTCCTTCTCTTTTTTCTTTTTAATATTGTTCCCTTTATTTCCCACCATTCTGGTCTCCTTTCCAAATATTTTATTCCTTCTCCTCTTTTTCCTGGTAGTATAGATTGTTTTTCTTCAATCCATTCTAGTTTCATTTCCCCTATCTTCCATACTTTTTTTTTCCTTTTCATATTGTTAATTTTTCTTCTTTCCATTGTGGTTTCATTTCCCAAATCATTCACCATCCTTCTCTTTCCCTTTTCATATTGTTAGTTTTTCTTCCTTCCATTCCGGTTTCATTACCCCAATCTTTCATTCTCTTTCTTCTTTACTTTTTCTATCTTGTTAGTTTTTCTTCCCTCCATTCCGGTCTCGTTGCCCCAATATTCCATCATCCTTTTCTTTTCCTTATTCATATTGTTAGCTTTTCTTATCTCTATCCTAGTCTCATTTCCCCAATCTCTCATTCTCCTCTTTTTCCTTCTTATATCGTTAGTTCTTCATCCCTCCATCCTCGTCTCATTCCCCAATCATTCATCCTACTTCTCTTTTTCTTTTTCACATTTTTAATTCTTTTTCTCTCCATTCCTGTTTTATTCTCCTTCTCTTTTTCCTTAATATATTGTTAGTTTTTTTCTCCATTCTAGTTCCCCTCCCTCCGATCATTCATTCCCCTTTTGTATCGTTAGCTTTTCTTTCCTCCACCTTGGTTGTATTTCCCTAATCTTTCATGATTTTTCATTCTTTCCTTTTTCACGTTGTTAGGTAATCTTTTCGTCATCCCGGTCTCCCCTCCCCAATCATTCATTGTCCTACTCTTTCACCTTCACATATTGTAATTTTTTTCCCTCCATTCCGGTCACACTTCCCAAATCTTCCATTTTCTTTATCTTTCTCCTCCTCATAACGTTATTTTTTCCCCTCCAGTTCAGTAACATTTCCCAAATCTTTCATTCTCTTTCTCTATTTTCTTTTTCATATTGTTAGTTTTTCTTCCTTCCATTCCTGTCTCCCCTCCCCTACTATTCATCCCCTTTATCTTTTTTCCTTTTCATATCATTAGTTTTTCTTCCTTCCATTCTGGTCTCAATCTTCAAATCATTCATTCTCCATTATTTGTTGGGTTTTTTTTTTCCTTTTCATATTGTTTGCTTTTTTTCGCTTCATTCCAGTCTCATTTCTCCAATCTTTCATCCTCTTTGTGTACTTCCTCAAACTTTCTCTTTTTCATTTTCATTGTGATATTGTTAGTTTTTATTCCCTTTACTCCGATGTGGATGTGTTTATGTTGGATACACAAACACAATTATAGTGACATAGTAGCATCAGCGAAAGTATTGGTATGTTGATGTCGACAAAACGACGACGGGTGACATAGAGACTATTAGTCCAATAGACCTATGGGAGCAAATCTTTCGGACAGGTTTTATGGTTCAACAGAATGCAGTTTTTCAATGTGACCGTCGTCCTTTGACTTGACTTGTCGACAGTAAGAAAAAAAGATATCAGATGATTCAAAAAGATTAGTACTCAAGAGATAGAAAATGCAGATAGAAGATTAGATACAAGATTGAGAGATGAGATAGAATTATCTGTTCCGTCCGCCCAGAATCGTCCCAATTATTGCTATATAAGAAAGTTTTAGAAGGAAAAAGAGAATGAAAGAGTGGGGAAATTATACCAGAATAGAAGGAAGAAAACTAACAATATGAGAAGGAAAAAGAGAAATGGTTGAAAGACAATTTATATCCAACAGAATGTTTTAATCAAATAAAGAACAACATTATTGTGCTAAAGATCGCAAATGAGTAGTATAAATGCGTTTTGAACGTCGGCCTTGCCATCAGAGCGTTGTTAGCTCAGTCAGTAAGCGAAGAACCTACGTGTAAGGCAGCTTCCAAGGTGAATGCTGATTCAACTCCTGAACGACACTCATTTCTTTCTTTATTTACGCAATCTAAAACATTTCGTTTGCAGCGGAGGAACTAATTCTTAAATTAAATTTATATCTATTTCATTCTATCGGATATACTGTCCATTTACTTATATTCATATACACATATATATATATATACATATATATATATATATATGTGTGTGTGTGTGTGTGTGTGTATGTGTGTGCGTGTGTGTATGTGTGTGTGTGTGTGTGTATGTGTGTGCGTGTGATGCAATATTTCATAAAGTGCTCGCTACATTTGGGCTTCTTCAGGCGAATGATATGGTTTATTTTAGATTCCTATTTAGGACATTTAGGGGGTGTCCATTTTTCTAGGCGGTAGGATGTTCCTCCAATTCTATCAATATATGTTTTTATTTAGTGGTTGGCCAGTGCATGCGGTATTTTTTTTTTTATTTAATTGGGTTGTTATGCCTGTTGGTAGTTATAATTACAAACCCAGAGGTTATGTTATGGGTATTTTCGTTATCAATAATATGGTTGATATAGCGTTTCTTTCGTGGTATTCTCCCTCTCTGAGGTATGTTGTTCTCACTTAAATCGAATCCTTACTCCATTGTATATATCTATATATTGTTGATGTTTCAAAGAGTTATCTACGAGTGAAGATCGATTGATATCGGGAATCAAGTATAATCAAGTGGATCAAGAAAGAGAAATCGGTGTTTCATGTTCTGTGTGTGTGTGTGTGTGTGTGTGTGTGTGTGTGTGTGTGTGTGTGTGTGTGTGTGTGTGTGTGAGTGAAAGACCACTATCAATAAAATCGTCTGGAGGAACTATGGTTCTCTCGTAGTTCTCTCATTCTGATATCCGGTAGGGGAGATCACTCGTAACCAGTGTTTATAGAAGTCAGTTGACGAAAAAATGTTCTTCCAATGAAAAAGAAACACGTGTACACTTTGGAATTCGACATAGAGAATATTGTGTGTGCACATAAATGTTCAGCCATAACTTCCAAAAAAATTCGCAAGCACAATATCTAGTACAAAATGAAATTCCAAATTAACAAGTGGAACTTTAGCAACCAACATGTTAACAGCTCCGAGACGAATAAATATATCACGATTTGTTTCTGAGCTCAATATGAACTGCTGATGATTGTTGTATACATTTAAATGTTCTGTTAGCTGTGAATCGTTCCAATTATTGCTTGCTTTTTGATATGAAAGTTTTATTTTGTTTTCAAGTTCTTTATTCAAAAGTAAACTCAAAAAAGTAAAAAAGTTCGAGAAATACTGATATAGATAGATTTCGCATTATAGTTTACTGCCGTCCATTATGAAAAGAATCCACCATCCATATGAAGGATATCGTATCTACCAGAATAATCTTTTTTAAAGTTAGTATTTTATCCAATCACAGCAAAATGGCGCATTTTTTCAGATCCACGAACTTTCTACAAGATTCGCTTTCCCTAAGCAAAGTTGATTCAATATTTGCTGAAATACCTCCAACCATTTCTGCCTGGGAGTGATGTGCGTTAAAAAAAAAGTAGTTGTGTTTAAAGGTTGAACTGCTCAGTTCCTTATATATAATTGTGAGATTGTGGAATGAGAAAATTTCAGTTATTTCAAATAATTCTTAATTTTATAGTCAGTGTAGTAATGGTTAACAAGCCAGTGATACTGATCATAACAATGAGTTTGATCCTCACTGGATTCCTGATCACTGTGCCTCATCAATGTGGCTCGGTGTCAAATTAACCTGTATATCGATAGTGAATTCTGAAGCATGATATACCTGATATTTACTAAGTTTAGTTTTCTTAGCTCGAGGGAACTGGATAATTTAGAACCAAACACTCGTACACGGTTGAGTCCTCACTTTGAATTCGACCTTGTGTCACATTCCACCCTCATGTGGAGACGAATAAATACACACACGCACATACACAGACATATAAAATTTATTTTTATCTTTCGACCTACTTTATTGTGAATTTATTTCTCCTGACGTATTTGTACCCCTGATGCTATCATAGCAACTTACGCAATACAAGTGTCTGTATGTCTATCGAACAAAGCTATGACGTGAGCATATGCAGATTGACGTCACTGATTACGTCATCGCTATTTGCCGAACTCTTCCGAGCGGATCCTTCAGGTCGTTGATATTTTTTGTCTTTTTTTCTTATTTTTACTTGATATAAGGGTTTGGTGCAAGACCGGAATAGGTTGGGGGAGATGCTGGTCTTCACTACATCATGCGTCTAACAAAGAGAACCCACTGTCTATCTAAACAAGAGAAGGATTCCAGAGTAGACTTGTACACAGAGTTGCTAATTTAGATGTTTTTTTTTTTTTAATATTACTCAAATTAACGAGTTGCATTGGATTTTAGCATAGATTTTAAGTACAAAAAATAAATATGCTAATCATGTAAGTGCTGGTATGTGATAAATATATATATAAATATATATATAAATATATAAATAATATAATATAAATAAATATATAAATATATATATAAATATAAATATATATATAAAAAAAATGCCGTCTGGATACATGTTATAAAATACTGCCGTTACAAAGAGAGTCATTGAAATGAGAGTTTACTGTCAAATAATCACATAATTGCAATTAGAAAGTAAACACAAGTAGCACAGGATAATGTTGGATACACTGAAACAATTATTCATTGTGATGTAGTAGTATCAGCTAACGTATTTGCGTGTTGATGTCAGCAGACTTTTGGTGTGCTTTTTGGCAGGGATAGGGGTCGGATTTGTGAGTCTAGTCTTGCCAATCCAGCTTTCTTTTTTTTTCAATTTTTCGAAGTTGAAAATCCCTCCCAAATCCAAGACAGTAAAAAAAAAATGAGCAACAGGATCGGCAACACCGGACTCCTGAATTTGAAAGAACATACCGACATTGGCAACACTACTCGTACCATTTACGCCACATAATAGTTAGAAAACCCAATTTCAAGATTTCGTTCTACTTTAAAACTGGGATTTGTTTACACTATTACCGTAATATTTGAGATACGCACATTTGTTTTTTTTGGGTTTTTTTTTTTTTTTCAAAATCTAACCTTGAAAATTTCCCTGCACCGTTTAAAGTTTCAGGTCAAACTTGGAATGGCTCTATCCTAATAAATCAAGCAACATTAGAACGAATATATGTTGTATCTGAATGATACAAGAAACCTAAGAAGGTGCGTCCTATATGCCGGGATGACTCATATGCCACAAAACAAGGTATATAAGAAAAATACGCCACAAATTTTTTTTATGTCGGAAGACTTTCTCATGCAAAAAGATTCTGATTCATGCTTTGTTCAACGAAACGCGTTGCACTTCAAGTTCCTTTTTAGAATTTGATAACATCAGTTTCAATTCTTCCAAGAGTTGAAAATATTTGAAATAAAAAATTGAATGTATTAGAAAAAAACGGTTGTTACCGGACAAATTCAAAACTTTTCTGCGTTAGATTTAGCTGCACTAATTTTGGGTTAATATAAAGATTAGTGTAGAGTTCTTAAGATAAGCTTAGGGTTAATGTTTGGGGTTAATGTTCAAGGTTAATGTGAGGATTAGTGTGAGTTTTTAAGATTAAGTTTAGGGTTTATGCTTAAGGTTAATGTAAGGATTAGTGTCAGTTCTTAAAATTAGGTTTAGGGTTTATGTTAAGGGTTAATGTAAGGATTAGTGCAAGTTTTTAAGATTAAGTTTAGGGTTTATGTTTAAGGTTAATGTGAGGATTAGTGTAAGTTCTTAAAATTAGGTTTAAGGTTAATGTGAGAATTAGTGCACGTTCTTAAGATAGGTCCAGGGTTTATGTTTAGGGTTAATGTAAGGATTAGTGCAAGTTCTTAAGATTAGGTTTAGGGTTTATGTTTAGGGTCAATGTGAGGATTTGTGTTAGTTCCTAAGATTACGTTCAGGGTTTATGTTTAAGGTTAATGTGAGGATTAGTGTAAGTTCTTAAGATTAAGTTTAGGGTTTATGTTTAAGGTTAATGTGAGGATTAGTGTGAGTTCTTAAGATTAGGCTTGTGGTTAATGTGAGGATTAGTGCAAGTTCTTAAGATTGGGTTTAGGGTTTATGTTCAGGGTTAATGTGAGGATTGGTGTAAGTTCTCAAGATTAGGTTTAGGGTTTATGTTTAGGGTTAATGTGAGGATTAGTGTAAGTTCTTAAGATTAGGCTTAGGGTTTATGTTTGAGGTTAATGTGAGGATTAGTGTAAGTTCTGAAGATTAGGTTTAGGGTTTATGTTTAAGGTTAATGTAAGGATTAGTGTAAGTTCTTAAGATTAGTCTTAGGGTTTATGTTTAGGGTTAAGTGAGGATTAGTGTAAGTTCTTAAGATTGGGTTTAGGGTTTATGTTTAGGGCAATGTGAGGATTAGTGTAAGTTTTTAAGATTAGGTTTAGGGTCTATGTTTAGGGGTTAATGTAGGGATTAATGTAAGTTCATTAGATTAGGTTTAGGGTTTATGCTTAAGGTTAATGTGAGGATTAGTGTAAGTTCTTAAGATTAGGTTTAGGGTTCCATGTTTAGAGTTAGATTCAGGTTTAAGTGTATATAAGTCAATTATAGAACAAATGAAAGCAGCAAACTTGTCATCATCGATAATGTACGTCGCTCACGTTTTTAATTTTATGAAAGCAATTGCAAAAACAATTTTCAATCGTGAAACAATTTATGAAGATCCATTCCGTTCAATTTAGTTTTGGATTTGTTTTACATGCAGGATGCAGTCCTGATTTTATTCCTCAATTTATGCGCCTCAATCCATCATACCTTTGATTTATCTGTAAATTTGAGAGTTTTAGGAAAACAAAATTACGTTAAATGTAAAACCTAATCTTCATCGAAAACTATTATGATAAAAATCGCAACTAAGGACGGTATAAATCTTTGATTTTTTGCCAAAGGAGCACGATATCAAATAATGTGTATTTTGGCAGCAACATATCAACTCTCAATTGACATAATGGAAAGGATTATAAAACTTCTTCGAGAAGGAAATTCAATATGGGGTTTGCAAAACGATGCTGGTTGTTCCTAGTAATCTGTGTCTAAAACAAGGAGCAAGTATAAACAAAATATCAAACTTATAATGGGAAATAAACAGGTTGACCCCAGACGTCAGAGTATCAGAAGTGAAAAATCTTCAAGCAATATGCCTGGAAAATAGAAATTGTGCAACAAAACAAATGAAAAACAAATAGGCTGAAAGAGTAGTATGTGTTAGTGAAAGAAATGTAAAAAATCAGAAGAATAGAATGAAATTTACATGCAGGAAATCCAAAAAGTAAACAAGTACAAACACATGAGCAGAACAAAACGAGGTTATAATGAGATAAGAGAAGCAATGATGTAGGCTAGATGAAATTGATGAATCTGTATTGACCAAGGCGATAATGCTACAACTTTTGTCTTGGGCTATTCCAATGAATCATATAAAGACTGATTGAAGAAAAGAAGCAAGTTTCCAAACTCATCCATGATACGAGATGTAAAAAACCAAAGGAAATGGCAATCATTACCTCATCAATCAATGTACTAGTGTACATTGAAGTTTTTGACACCTTTTCCATTCTATTCAATAGAATATAAGTTTGGTAATGAATACGTAATTGTTCAGGATGATGACGCACCTTATCATAGAGCAGAGTGTTAAGGCTTTTTTCGATAAAGGTATATCGAATGGCCAGCATAGATCCACCCAAAATCTCAATCTAACTGAACAGAGAAAAATCCAAAAGACAATGGCCCATGACAACGCTTCATCCTACAAAGCTGAACTGCGTACCGCTATTGGTGAAATTTGGGACCAGTTTGATAGAGAATAATGTTCTTCTTTAGTGGAATCTATGCCTCGATGAATTCAGGCTGTCGTAAATGCTCGAGGTGTCTTTCCTCTACTTGATATTGTAAAATATGTCAATAATTTAGATAATTTAATCCAACTTGGTTTGAGGTACATTTCATATACCCAGAACAATCAGATATTAAACAGAAAAAAGTTTTGAGATATATTTAATTAGTTGTTCATTTGTTTTGAAGTTAAAAAGAAAAACTGGATAAACATCGTTACATATATATTATTAGAATATTTGAATAATTAAAAATGAAAAACCTTATAAATTAGCTTTATGCTCCTTGGTGTCAATCTATACATTAATAACCACGTCATCTCTGACGGGCATATGCTGATACATATACCAGTTTCGTCTAATCAAACGTTAATCATTCACTGAATCACTGTTTTTGTGACCTGTCTATTGTCATGACAACAGACGATCTAATTTCAAAACCCTTTTAATTGTTTTTTAGCTGCGTTAATGTATCTCACCATTCCATTATGAGTTTTCAGTTATCAGAGAAATTGGACAAACAGACACCCAATTAATTTTGCAATTAAACATACAAATTTGCTTGTATGGCTTTTATATATATTTCATATATTTTTATATATAATGGAATGAGGATTCATTACACAAACACGCTCATGTTTTTGCCCTGTTTGGGCTTCTTTGCTAAAAGAAGTCCAAACAGGGCAGAAACATAAACCTGATGTGAAGATATTCATTAAGCCCAAATTTGCCTTGCGTATACATACACGTATGTGTGCATTGTGTATGAATGTGCGCGCTCGTTTGCGTCTGTGTCTGTCTGTACGCGTGTGCATGAGGGGCGCTATGAACGTTTGTGTCTTTATACGTACATGTTTGGACGGGATCACCCGAGGTTTATCCAATGTGTCATATTTGGTTAAATGTTCAGGATTAATATCGTTATTAATCCTCAACCGGAACGCTCTAAATCCTACCACAGAAAGGATCATAAATCGATCGCTTTTTGTAGAGATTGGGTTTGATAAATCACGACTACATTTTCATTTTTTTAGATGCATCCTCGCATCTCTACAGGACATTTTTCGGTGTGTCGGCCCTTAATATCTTAGATATCAATTTTGTCAGCTGTACCATGTTGGATTGAAATGAAACTCGATTCAGACCTTTGAGTAAACTATCTTCATCCTTTTCTTTCTCCTCCACTTCCTCTTTGTGCTGCTGCTATCATCAGTAGTATCTAATAAGATATCAGTTATCTCAGTCGTATAATTTTGGATTGATATGAAACTTGGTTCAATCCTCTGAGTGAACCATCCTCATCTTCAATTTCCACCATTCTACCTCGAATACTTCTACGCATCGTTAAACTTATCGTTCTTCTTTCGATTTTGTTTTTAGTTCCGAGTAAACTCATTTTGATGGTTCAATAGAGACTCATCTGCTAAAGACATCTACCTCAGATGTCTGATATTTCAGCCATTACAGTTCTATTGCTCAACTGCGAATGACGGAAATTTTCATCAACCACACAATGAACCCTTCTACGCAAAGTTACGAACGACTTTTTTCTATTTCTTTCTATTTTTTTCTTTCAGTAATTTCAATTAGAGGAGTCCATCATTTACAGATGGAACAAACTGTCCAGCTTTTGCACCACCATGTATAACGCAACCAGTGAATTGGCTCAGTGGTTGAAAAACACTGCATTTCCTGACATTTAAGATGCTAAGCCATGTAAGAGGCATCTCAATTTTTGCAGAAATATTCTCGAAAAAAATAACGCCCATTTTTTTTCCTGATCTTCATAGACCTTCACACTGTTTACATAATTTGCATAGCACACTAAACTTACAGCAGTGGTTCTCAAACTTCTCGACTTTGGGGTACACAAAAATATTACGGTCGCACTTCACGTAGAAAGTGAAGAAAACTTCGTTTTAAAAGTTCAAAAGTCATTAAAAAAATACTGCATACTGTATTTCTTTATGTTTAACACGAAAATATTTTTACTAAAATCTGAGCAGTAACAGGGGGATGGGTCATGTTATACTTAGATGAACGCAGAAGAAGAATTCATACTTTACAAAAGTTAGGCCCATTTGATGAGAAGTGACAACTCACCCTCACAAAGAAATATATTTGACTAGCAGCTTACCAACTGTGAAGATGGGATGAATTGCCGTTACGTTATAGTATCATATCATATAAGTGAAAATCAAATAAAGTGTTCACGACTGGAGACAGGACTTGGGAAAAAGCGCACCTTACATGCCGAGAAGTGCAGTAAGTCTTATTAGCACGAACAACAAAAATATTCAATGAAGGTTGTTACGGACTTAAGAACTAGAATATCAAAGATTTTTATATGGCTGCTACAACTACTCACTTACTAGGGAGCAGAACGCTTGACAGACTGAAAATGTGTTTTATTAGATTTAATTATATTAATTCAATTATGGGGGTAAGTTTTAGAGGTCAAGGTAAGCGTTAGTTTTAGGTTTGTTCAATTATATTTTCTATCATTAGTCACTAGTTTACATTTTTTAATGTTATCATTATGAAAATGATATAATCGCTTTTTCGAAATATCAACCCAAAAACCAACCCTGACCAAAACCCTAATCCTAAAACTAAATTATAATCGTTGTAATTAGATCTAATAAAATAAACTTTCAAGAAATACAGTTTTGAATAATAGTTTTCTGCTTTTATATTTCATTAATACGTTAAGCCAAGTCAGTGCTAGTTGCTAATATTGTTTGATATCTTAATTTGTGAACAAGCGAAAAAAAACCCCAAAGTTTGGTCCAAACAAATTGTAAGGTGAGCGTAATTGCTATTGACACAGAAAAGGAACGAGTTCAAATTTAAAGATAAGTTCGAAAGAGAAGTTGAAAAATACAGGAAAGAGAAGGAGAATGAGAGGAGAGAGTAAAAACAAGCGAGAAAAGAGAGAAAAGACAAGTTGGTACAGAGAAAGATAATTTAGTAGAGAGAGAAGACAAAATAAGGTAGTGAAGAGAAAGACAAAGAGAGAAGAAATTAACAAGAAGAGAGGAGAGGAGAGGAACAGACAAAGGATAGAGGCCAAAAGAGGAAAGGCTGGACAGGAGAGAGATGTACAAGCAAGAAAAAAGAGGATGGAAAGAAGAAAGGGAGAGAAAAAGACATTCATTAGAGAGAAGGACAAGTAAGGAAAGAGTGAAGAGAAAGATAGACAGGAAATAAAGTCACGCAAAGGGAGGAGAACCAAGTAGAGAAAAGAGAAAAACAAGTATCAGAGACAAGAAAAAGTAAGGAGAGAATGAATAGAGAGAAAGACAGTGAAGTGGAAGACAAACATAAGAGAGGAATATAAGTAGAGAGCGGAGGAAAGGGTTTCGGAGAAGGGAAAGAGTAAGATAATCACGAGAAGGGGACAAGCAGAGATTGTGAAGAAAAAAGACTACAGATCGAAACGCATAAGATAGAAAGATAAATCAGTTGATTGCTAAGAGAAAGACAGACAGTAAACGATAGGCAGGCATAAAGGAGAGAGTAAAGAGAAAGACAAGCAGGAGGAAGGAAGTCAGGTGAGTAAAGATTGAAGAGAAAGAAAGTCGAGTATGAGAGAGAAAGGAAAGAATAGAGTGAAGTGAAAGAAAGACATGGTAAAGAAAAATAAGCATGGCAGTGAAAAAAAGATATGAATGAGAGCAAAAGACAAGTAAGTAGGGAGTGAAAGAAAGAAAGAAAGAAAGAAAGAAAAAAAAAAGAGAGAATTAACCATGAGTGAAAAGGACAACTAAGTACAGAGTAACCTGAAAGGACGATACGAAATATAAAGACGAGCATAAGAAAGGAATAGAAGTGAGTATATATTGGAGAAAAAGAAAAGGTAAAGAAAAACACGCATGAGAGAGGAGGTCAAGGAAGGAGAGATAAATAAGAATGGACGGTACAGAGAAAGACAAGCAAGAGAGAGGACAAGTAATTAGGGATTAGAAAGACAAAATGTCGGGAAAGAGAAATACAATCAGGAAAAAGAGAGAGATAAGCATAAGGGGAAAGACAAGTAAGTACAGACCTTGAAAAGGTCAGGAAAGAGGAACCAGCATAAGGGACGGGAGCAGTAAGGAAATGTTGTGAAAAAATCAGGAAAGAGAAAGACCAGCATAAAAGGAAGGACAAGTGAGGAGACATTGTAAAAAAGGCAAGAAAAGAAAAAGTAGCCTAAGGGGAAGGGAGAGTAATGAGAGACTCTGGAAAAGGCAGGACAGTGAAAAACCAGAATGAGGGGATGACGAGTAAGGAGGGACTCTACAAAATGCAGGAAACAGGAAGATCAGAATGTGAGGAAGGACTAGTGTAGAGACTGTGAAAAAAGCAGGAAAGAGAAAGAATGACCAGAATAAAAGGAAGGACATATAAGTAGATACTTTGAAAGAGATAAGAAGAGACAGAAAGTCCCACATGAATGGAAGGACAAGGCGAGAAAGAAAAATCATCATTAGGGCAATTGAGTTGATAATGTGAAAAAGCCAGAAAAGAGAAAGATCAGAGCAAAGGGAAGGATGAGTAAGTAGAAATTGTGAAAAAGGCATGGAGGGGTAAAGACCAGTTTGAGGGCATGGACAAGTAAGCATGAAAATGAAGTACAAGCTGATAGAAAGGAAAGAGAGGGAGAAGAAAAAAAGAGATGGAACAGTAAATATGCATGGAAGAAAAGTACATGCAGAAAGAGAGGAAACAGAAAGAACAACAGAAAGAATAGGAAGATAGGGAGGAGAAAGATAGTGAAAGAGAGAATTAAGAAATAAAAGAAAGCTGTGAGTTGGGAAGACAAGCAAGGAAATGGGAAAGAAAAGAAATCGTTTGAAGCGTAACAATTGATCTTTAATATATGCGTATTCACCCTGGAGTATTCGGAAGACAAAAACCTATTTCATAGATATAAATCTCTTTCAGAGATTTTTTATCGTTCTTTGCCAGAGAATGCAATCATTTGGGTGTGGAAAAAGATAGAATAAAATTATTTATGTCTAGGCTGGGGATGGCGCACCTAAGGCATGTGTGCCCAAGGTGCCACGCAAAAACAGTCTATTGGCATGCAGGAAGTATAATATTTTACTATATAAAAATACAAAGGTATCAAGACTTCTTTTTCCTTGAAAAAGATCTATTATTTTCACGTGGACCAGAAATTAACTGGCTGTCATGTTCATCTGATTTGACTGCTCTCAATGTTTATCCTTGGTGGTTATCTTGAAGAAAGAGTGTTCATAAAAAGCCCTAAATACTCCTGGAAATTGAGAATAATATTCGACAAGAAACAGAACATTGGAGCTAGATGCATTACGAGCAGTCATTAAGTGGTAAGAATTTGCAGGATATCATATTCCACGATTAGTTCAAAGTCATTTCCAAGGTCCAAAATAAACATATCTGAAAAGAAAATTTCTTTACTTTTTTGATTAAAGAAAAAAAACTAGAGCAGTGTCCCTTCCAGAGGCTCATGGTAGGGAGGGGTTGAATTTTATGGTGTGTGGAGCAGCCTGCCATAAATGTCATATAAAATAATTTCCTGACAGTAGTACGAAATCACAGATTCGAAGTACTTCGGTCTCTTCCCTCCATTGTTGCCAGTTAAGATATTTTTCATCGAAGTGCAAGAGATTCTAAAGATTGGAAGCCAAGGTGAATAATTCATAGAAACCATCAATAACTTTTGTATTTATCTTCATTGGATTTCTCGAGAACTACATTGCCTTGTGCCCTGAATGATATATATGTTAGATGCCAAATTCATACGATGTGCAGTTGTTATGTAATCGTGATGTATAGATTTCTGGACAATTGTTGATACAAAAAAAACTTCAATTTGCACTGCATTGTGCGCTGAATAATAAATTCGACAAATGTCAACTTCATACAAAGGCTAGTTGCCGAGTATTCGCGGTGCATACGTAGATTCTTCTCCGTTGTAGTTCTTCAAGATTCGAAATTGAAAGTGAATTTTATGCCACTTTGTGTATTATACGTTGATATCTTTCCAAGAGACACAGAATGAGAGAGAGAGAAGAAAAAAAGCGTATAACAGTGGTTCCCAATAATATCTGAATCACAGTGCCCTTACTGTATAAAAATTTGTCCACGGCGCCACATGTCAAAATATACTAAACAATTGCATTTATGTCTATGTGCCCCTACTCCTAGTTTATGTTGTATCATCTATTTTACAATATGTTTAATGAAAAGAAAAACTTCCATTTATACAAAGACAAGAATTACAACAATATTCAATTCAAATAAAGTTTGTTTTTTTTAATTTTTTTTTCATTATGAACCTACTAGTACTATTAACATTGCATATCCGGCTGCGCTCCTGGAAGATAGCTGCAACTGTATGAGGCACAGCCACGAATATCATTAGTGGCAGTAGATCCCTATATCTACTGCCATTAGACTGGAGTAGAGCTGATCCATTATGGCGGGAAAAACTTGTCGAACCCCCAAAAGGAAAAATGCAATGCGGTAAGAGAGGATTATATATTAAAGTTGATGTGATTTTTGTGGTTGGACGTTTTGTGCATTAAGGCATGAAAATGGATAATGCGAAGGAAAAATGGAAAGAAAGGAGAGAAAGATAGGGGACGGGAAAGAAAAGGAGAAAAGAAAAAGAAAGGGGGAAAAAATTGGAAAAGCGAAAAAGAAAGGTAGAAATGTAGGAAGATGGGGAGAGGAAAGGGGAAGAAAAGGGAAAAAAGAAAGAGAAAGGGGAAGGGAAAGAGAGAGGGGATGAAAAGGGAGAAAAAAGGGAGAAGGGGGAAAAGAAAGAGAGAGGAGAGGGGAAATGAAACGAGGAAGAAAAGGATGTAGGGAAAGGGAAAAGGAAATGGGAAAGAAAAAGGGGAGAAAATGAAGAGAAAGATATGGAACCTGAGAAAAAAAAAATTATAAAGAAGTTCAAGAGAAAAGAAAAGGGAATTAAGAAAGATGGAGATAAGGTGGAATAAGAAACAATCGAAAGGAAGAAATACGGAAAGAAAGAAGTTGAAGAAAAAACAAAAAAAAGGGAAAAGGAATGTTGTATAAAAAATATAACAAAAAATAAGAGCCTAAAACCAAAATGAATACAAATCGGAAAAAGATAGTACGAAGAAAAAAAAGGAAGAAAAAGAGAAGAACGAAGGAAAAGCGATGAATAAAACAAGAAAGGGGAAAAACGAGAGTACAAAAGAAAGAGTGAAAAGCAAGGTAAGAGATAATGGAAAAAAAACGTAATAAAGAACGATAGAAAATAGGATGAAAAAAAAACAAGACAGAAAGAAAGAAAAACAAAATAAGTAAGAAAGAAAGAAAGAAAGAAAGAGAGAGAGAGATCCATTATAATATTTAAAAAGACAGAAGATCAATGCCAGATCATTGAATAACCTAAAATCACTTTAAATCAAATGATCAAAAATTATTTGACGTTTTTCTAAGCTTCGGACTGAAGATTTAAAAATAACATCGCTAATAGTCTTTTCAAATAACATACAACAACTAAATAAAGCCAAAAGCGTTACAGAAGACGAACTTGATACTGAGAGGGATAAACGAAATAGAGGTGGATGAGAAATAACACGAACAAAAAGAAAAGGGGGAAAAACTGCCCTGATTTGAAGTCAGTTTTATTTACTCCCATTTGCAAAAGCCCTCGGTTGAAATTTAACCTTTTGTTCTCTTTTTTGGTAATTCAGGTAGTACTTTAATAATTGAGCAGTTATTTATTCATTTCATACATTAAACAATGAATAATATTATATTCATTCGTAAAAACTTATATTAACATACTTAAGCAATGGATTGATTTTACTGCGATTCCATCTACGCCACCCCCTCTATGAAGGTATCCCAAGTGTCAAATCAGGGCAGCCTCTATTTACAGCCAAATAAAAGTGGATGAAAACAGTAAGGAAATTGCAAAACAGATTCACTTCCAACTCAAATTTCAACCAAATAATTATGGAATTCAGCCCAAACTGTCCCTAAATGGGCATCTGTCTCCAGCCGAGCAACAAACAACGAGATTATAAGATAAAATTGGATTAAGATCTGGCAACTTCACGTCAGAACAAATCAGAGCAAAGCAAAGAATAACGACTTAATCGCCAAGATTTTTACATCTCATTTGCGGCGATTTCGCAAGAAATCCCATGGAGTACAGTCGTTGAACTTGCAGGATATTACTCTTGCCAGTTGAATAACCGTCCTATGGATGTATGATTGTTGAACAATTATTAATGTTTTAAATGCATTTCTCTAGTTTTGTTGCTTTACATGACGACCATTCAGACTTTCAGTCAACGGCAGTGAGTAAACAGCAGAAATGGAGAATGAAGGCAATTATCATGAATAGCTGGAACCTGGATAAAGGATAATGAGCCAATGGCGCTTTTGAAAAAGAAAAGAAATAAAAGAAGAACTTTTTCCCTAGGTAAGGAACTTGAACGGTGTTTTTGCTGCATAGCAATTTCGATTTCCGTCTAGAGCTGAGATGGGATGTTCTTCCCCATGTGATGTATTACTATCAAACTATCATTTACAGATGGAGAGTTATATACAGAGAAAAAATATGAGCAGGGCTTTTGGAGAAAATGGGGAAACTTTTTCATAAGCAAGACAGAGGCAAACTGACCCCTGAACCCAAAGGTCATTTTCAGAAATAGATTTTTCATCAGGATAAGTAAAAATGAAGAATAAAAATCGGAGGGTAAGTAGAAGAAGTACTAAGAGAGAGGAAAGGAAAGACATTGTAATAAAAAAAGAGGCTCATGACAATGGTAAAAAAAGAGGTGGAAAAAACTCAGAAAGAAAGAAAAGAATTAATTCAAAATACAAAAGAACAGAAAAAAGGAAAAAGGAAAACGCGGGCAAACAGATAGAGAGAAACAAGAGAAAAACAAAGAAAAGAGAAGAGCATACATGGCAAAGGTAGAAAGAGAGAACCAAAGAAAATCGATGGAAAAAAGAAAGAATGAAAACGAAAACACGGGAAGAAAAAGAAAAAAGGAAAAAGAAAACATATAGAAAAAACTGGAAAATGGAAAAATAAGAAAAAGAGCAAGAAAAAATGAGAAGAAAAAGGAAGGAAAGATATATAAGAACTGAAGAGGGTAGAAAAGAAAGAAAGGAAAATTGAAATAAAAGAAAAAAGATTTTTACGGATTTAGAAAGTTAAAATAAGAAAGATTGCTAGGAAGATTTGAAGAAAGAAAGGGGAAACGAAAGAAGAAAGAAAGTAATCAAGGAAGAATGAGAGGAAGAAAAAAGAAAGAAAATATATAGTATTGAAAAAGGTAAATTAAGAGAGTGGCAAGAAAGGGGGAAAGAGAGAAAGAAAAAATGAAGAAACTACATAGAAGAATTGAAAAAGGTAGAATAAGAATGAAATGAGGGGAGAAGGAAAACGAGGAAGTTAGAAAAAATATGTGAACTGAAGAAGGTAAATGAAGAAAAAAGAAAGGAGAAAGAAAGAAAAAAAGAAAAGAAAGAAATGAAGGACGGAAGGAAGGCAAAAATATAAAGAAAACTGACAAAGGTAGAATAATAATGAAAGAAAGGCTGAAACGAAAAAGAGAAAAAGGGTAAAATATATATGAGAACCGAAGAAAGTGAAATGAGAGAGAAAGAATGAATGGAAAAAAGATCAAATTAGAAAAAATAAGCAAGATGTTTTGTCTCCTGGTTAAAGATGTATTCCTATCTTTTGGGTTTACACAAATTATGTAAACTTGCATCATTCTATCTTCTCATTATCTAATCAACGGAAAATTGCAGAAGTCAATATAATATTAAAAGGATAAATCCAATTGGTCGACGCTTGTTTTCTAAGAGTGTGGTTCTTAAAAACAATTGATATCATTCAGGAACATCAAATCTGAAATAAAGGAATAAACCGGTCTGTTTAGTCACTCAAAAGATACTTTCATGCGATCACCGTCAGCACACCGTGATCAATTAAAAGGAATCAAAGAAATTAAGAAATTACATTGCAAATAGAACCCCCCTCGCCCTGGACTAAAATCAATTTATCGGAAAGAAAGTAAAATTGAGTTTTTTCTAGACATAATAGTAAAAAGTTTAAATTTTCAACCCTCTAATGCGATTGGCACTGCCTGTATCATGATACATACGTAGCCAGCCATTGAGACAAACTAAAAAAACTGAAGAAATACATGTTGACAGTTTTGATGATATTTGTAATTGATGGTTTTTTATATGTAATTGTTGTGGTACTCTTGAGAATCTATATTTATAGTAATACTCTCAGAAAATTATTGAATTAATATATTATTTTGTGGTGCCCCTGGGAATCCGCATTTATAGTAATAGGGTTAAATCTAATGAATAAATATGTACAATTGCTGTAGCACTTCTAGGCATCCGTATATAAAGTAATAATTTTAGAAATAGATGTTCAATCGTTTTGTCTATGAAGCTTTGTATGTTCTGAAAGAAAACTGACTACGTATATGAGTTGCTCTTGAAAAACGGATAAGAATTGGCGTTCAGGATTGAATTAGGCAACTTATGAAGAAAATAAGATTAAAAGAGGAGAGAAAAGCATGCACACACTTTTGGAACGAACGCACAAAGGAAATGAATATGCGCAGAAAAGGTTACTTATCTGAAATAATGCAGTAGTAAATAATTCTACCTATAATCATATGTACAAAAATATCTCGAACAGTGGTGTATGTTAATGTTAGTTAAAGTATAAGCTGAAAAAAATCTTTAATTTGTAATCGGACCATGAAGAGTGTAGTTGCGAATAGTTAGGAAAATTTTGGAATGAATTAACTGCACTAACCAAGGTATACATGTATAATGATATGTTATCATTATTGAAATATTTTTTAGCTGGCTGTTTTGTGTTATCTAGTTAGACGGTTTTTTTAATAACGCATTCGTATCCATTGAATCCTTCAAACAAAGGGAATACTCATTAGTTCTTTATCTAATGGAACAAAAAGAAAAAGATCGAGCAGCTTCTTCTAAAGCCAGCTTGCTCTCGTGGTTGGTTTTTATCTAGTGTTTTTGTGATTCGATTGGTGATGATTTTTGTGAAAAGTTTGTATATGCAGTTGAGCAGGGATTATAGGCTTGTAGTTTTGGAGATCTTTCAGTTTCTTTTTTTTTATAAAAGCATTATGATTGCAGTGTTCAAATCATCTGGGACTTTACTCTGTTTTAAACACAAGTTGAAAAGGACAGCCAGTTTCCTTGTGATGATCTTACCCATTTTTCTGAGTCGGTCGATGGTGATGTTCTCTGGTCTATGGAGCTTTCCCTTCTTCGTCCGTCTGATGGCTCGTTTCACCTCCCACGGGATAACTTCTGGGAATTTCTCGAGTTGATTGCTCACATCTTGCGTATTCTGTTCATTGTTTTGTAGTGCTTGTTTGGATAGACAGAGTTTTTGGTAAAATTCTTTAGCACATTCGACTATCCTATCTCTGTCTGTTGTTAGGTCTCCATTTTCTTCAGGTATGCTGGTTATTTGCCTCCGTCCTGACTAGAGGCATTTGTTTATAGCTTTGCAATTCCAATTTTTTTAAAGAGTCAATTTGATGATTGCCGTTGTGTATCTTCTTCTGTTTTTCCTTCGTTTTTTCCTGATTATTTTCTTTAATTCGGTCTCTTCAATTTTCTCTTTTGTTGTCGGTGGCTTGAGGTTTCTGTATTTTTCTATGAGTTTCCTGTTTTCATCTGAGATTTTGCTAATGGTTTCTGTGCTCCAACTTCTATTATAGATGTTGTCATTTTTTTGTTCAGTTCGTTGATTTTGGCTTCGTCTTGTTCAGTAAGAATTCTAAATCTGTTTTTCAGTTCAAGCTTGAAGGATTCAGTGTACTCTTTTGGTATGCTTAGTGGTTTCAGGTTTGTGTGGAACATTTACCTGTCTTCTTTGTTGTTATTTACTTGCATTTTACATCTCACCATTCTGTGGTCGCTGTCTACGTTGACTTGATTCAGGACTTGCACGTCCTTGACGGTATTGCTTTTGTCTGTTAGGATGTAGTCTATTTCGTTCTTTGTTTCATGATTAGGGCTCTTCCAAGTCCATTTTCTATTGTTGTCTTCTTGGAGAAGGTCTTCATGATTTTGAATCTGTTAGCCGTTGTGCAGTTTACAAGATCTCCTATCTCGGTCTGTACTTTATATCCGAATTTTCCAACGTAATCTTCATTTCCTTGCCCTACCTGTACATTGAAGTCTCCCATGATAACATTGAAGTGTTTTCTGGTGTCTTGGAGTAGGGAGTTCGAGTCATCATAGTTGTCTATTTCCTTTTGGGTTGATTGTGAAGTGGGAGCGTAGACTTGGATAATGTTGAGTTTGTATCTCTTAGAAAGTTGTATGGTGACGCTAGCTATTCGGTCAGAGATAGCTTTGAAGTCTGCTACATTGTCTTTGGGGTCCTTACTGATGAGGAAGCCTACTCCACTTTGTTCTACTTTCTCTTTTCCGTAGCTGTAAAGAAGATGTCGGCTCTTCAAATCGATTAGTTCTCCTCTGGGCCTTCTTATCTCACCAATTCCTTATCATGTCCCAGTTGACATTTTTGATTTCACTTTCTCGATCGGTTAGGTGCATATCAGTCGACAATGTTCTGGCGTTGTAGTTACCAACGTATAATGTTGTCGTTTTGGTGATGGTTTTGGGACTACGTTTGGATGATCCCTGTTTGACCGATGACTCGGTAGGAACAGGTGTTTTCTTCTTGAAGAGTTTGGGTAGTCACTTTTGGGGCACATTACCCCCACCTAAGGTAAGTGATCTAGCTGAGTCTTTTGGGGCCGATGACCCAGCAGGAACGGATGTTCTCTTGTTTGGGTAATCACCCTTGGAGCAAATCACCCTTACCAAAAGCAAGCGACGCGACTGGACCTTCAGGGACTGAGTATCTAGCAGGAAGGGCCGGTATGATTTTAAGTGTACGAATCATGCCCTACCACGCTGGCCCATGACGTGTTGGGAGGGGTCTAGTGGAATGGCCTCTGCTACTGTGATTCAGTGGCCCAAGAGCTCCACCGGCCCTAATCACCCTTCCCATCTGTTCTCAGGAGGTACGTATGGGTGTTGGCGACACTTTAAAAAATTACTTCGTTTAGACCGGTGATGATAGACCACTTTATCTTGAAACAATTTGAAGTTTACACTTGCAGAAGCATTCGGTGCACACATACTTTAGACACAGTAAATTTAGCTCCTACTGATTCCTCAAGATTAGAATAAACATTGAAGTAGAGAAAGAAAATTAAAAGAAAAAGTTATAACAAGGAAAGGTTGGTCAGTAATGGGGGAGAGAAAGAAGGGAAGCAGAATCGAAGAAACAGGAGAAAGAGAAAAGGGAGAAAGAGAAAGAAAGGAAATTAATGTAAAGAAAATATTTCGTTTATATCAGCAGTTCGTAACCTTTTTTCGACATACTCAGCCTCCATAACTAAAAAGTTTTGATGAAGCCCTCATCATTCTAAAATGATTTCGGTGTTTTAAGCGGCATAATGATATTATATTAGGTTCGAGTTTTAAATAACTCGTTTAACTGTAACTAGAGAAGCATTGAAAACACACAAAGAAGGAGGAAACACAGAAATAAATGAAACAAATAAGAGGGAATAAAAAAGAAAGGAAGCAAAGACTAAGAAACTGACAATGCGTAGAAGAAAAGAAAGAAAGGGAAATACATGTGAATGAATAAAGAAATAAATTAACAAACAAACAAACAAAGAAGAAGGCCTAAAAAAGAAAGGTAAAGAAAAGAAGAAAAACGAACTTAAAGAAAGAAAAATCGAAAGAAGGGAGGAAGTAAGTAAAAAAAGTTTACAAATAAAGAAAAGTGAGGAAAGGGGGAAAACAAAACAAACTAAAAAGGTGTGGGAAGACAAGAAACAAAAAAGCAAAGGAAGGAGAAAAAGGTGAAAAAAGAAAAGGCTAAGAAAGAAAAAGAAAAAGCTGATGATCTAGATGAAAGAAAGATAAAGAAAAGGAGAGGAAGAAAAGAAAAAGCTGGTGATCTAAATGAAAGAGAGAAAAAGAAAAGGCTCATCATCTAGAAAGAAAGAAAGAATGGGGTGAAAAGGAAGAAAGAAGCAAATGGCTCAAAAAGGAATAGCCTAATGAAAGATGGCATACAAAGAGAGCAAGCACACAATAGAGAAAAAGAAAGATAGAAAACAAAAACAAAATGAAACAACCAAACATCGTGAATTAATTCATTCGCTTTTGTCTTTAAGCATCTATGATTCTTTCGACATGTGCCATTTTCAAACGAAATTTTCTATGTCATTTGCGTGGGAGGAGGGTTGAAAGGAGGAAAGGTGTATGTCTCTATCCTTTTATGTGTATTGTTTCGTTGCAGGCACACTTCAATGCCCGTGCTGGCTCAATGCGAAAGCATTTAGACTTTTCATTGACTCCAATCTCCTCATTGTCAGCGCCATATATTTTCGTGAGTCTCTACATCTTGTAATACCAACCAATATTTCAAGCTTACACATACTTCTACACACTGACTTTTTTTTTGTTTTTTGCTTTTGTTTTTTTGGTCGGGAGAGTCGGTTATGCGTTGCAAGGATTGAACTCTTTCTTCTTCTTTTTTATATTTACGAGAAATATATGAATCAACAATGCAGAGAACGAAAGAAAGGAAGATAAGAGATATAGAAGTGAAAAGGGAGGGTTGAAAAGGAAAGCAAAGAGAGAAGAAAGAATCGAAGAAAGAAACAAACAAAGGAACAAAGAAAGAAGGAAAAGGGACACACCAGAAAAGAAAGAAAAATAAGAAAGGAAACGGAAAAAGGTAGAACAAGGGAAGAAGGGAAAAGAAACAAAGAAAAAAAGGTCACGTGACAAAAATAAACTGAAAAGAAAAATGAAAAAGAAAGGAAGTAAGAAAGAAAAGAGATACCCGAAGAAAGTAAGAATGAAAGAAGAGAAAGACAAGGAAAAAGAGAGAAAGAAATATTTATTTTTGCATATCTTATCCGAACCTAACACGAAAACTGAACACTCGTGCGAAAAAATCATCGAAAAAAAAGTCATCGCTAAGTACTGTTTACGAAAAGAGAAAATCGATAATATTTCAAGCTTTTAGACTAAATACGGGATATCCACCATTTGTCTCGCCTGTTAAAACCACAATCACGTGGGAGTTTGTTCGCCATCATTTTGAAAAATAGCACGAACGCATAATAATTATGAACATATAGATAACTCAACTAATATAAAAGCATCTTTTGGTAGCATTCCGTCTTAAGGGTGATCAATTTAAAAATGGAAATGAGGATGATCAACGAATAATTTACTTCTCTTGCCTTTTGGCAGTGATCACTAAAAAGTCTGAATTAAAAAAAAAAATAAGCGTGAATACTGACCATCACAAACTGGGGGATGAATTGAGCATAAAACTTACATGCGATTTGGACACCCCGCACACAAAAAATAAAACTATTCAAGGGATGATTCTTAGAAACGTTTTGTAAATGCCTAAATACTAAGTCCTGTAGTACTATTGGTGCAGCTACTAGCGCAGTACATACATACATACATACATACATACATACATACATGCATACATACATACCTGGCAAACCAGCCAGTTCAACTTAAAAACGGAAGAAATCTATGTTGACAGATATGGTGACGGTTCTGTTGACGGTTTCTAATACAAACGTACTAAGAGTTAATAACCAACAGAGACAACAGGATTGTAGATATGGGATACTTGATTTGGGTGGCATACAACGAGGCTGAAATAGTTACATATTTGTCAGAGCTCGGTGTTTCGGCCTGAAGATCTCCGATGCCAATTTTCCCGGCAGGCCCTCCCCACTTGGAAGATTTGCAATATGCACTTAACAGGGATGGGAACAAAATGATATATTTTAATAATGTTTTAGCAGCAACACTGTTACCATTTAAGAATAATACCATGTTTCTATAACAGTACATCAAGTTGGGTTTACATAAAACAATCATACAGCTCAATCATACTTTATTGACTACAAGGTTCCAACTTTCAAACCCTCTTAACAACGGAGAGAAAGCCGGATCGGGGAGGGGGAAATATCCCTCCCCCTAGGACAATTGTTCCCATTCTTACTATTTGGCCTTTTATGGGGAGCGATGGTTGAGTCGAATTGTGTTTACAGCAATGTCATCCTGGTCAAAAGGTTATGTGAGTATACAGGATATTCCATAAAAGGACCACAACCCTGAGAATAAGAGGGTAGAATTTACGTGCACGTAAATTTTGTGCTACAATGTTAAGCACGTGGCAAAGTTTCATTCAGAGACAACACTATTTAGCAATGACGAAAAGAAGAAGAAATCAAGCGAAGGATCACCCAAGGGTGGAAAGCCTTTGGTAGAACAAGCTCAACCTTAAAAAATAAGAAGATCCCATTAATCCTAAAAAGAAGGGTGTATAACCAATGCATCCTCCCAATAGTCACTTATGGAGCTGAAACATGGAACCTAACCAAGAGACAGACTCGCAAATTGAGAACTATGCAACGTGCACATGAGAAAATTATGCTGGGCATGGAGAGACCATAATACAGCACAGTACATCTGGGAAAAGAAAGGAATCAGGGACATCATAGAATCCATTAAAAAGTTCAAATGGTAGTGGGCTGGCCATGTTGCACGAAGTGCAGACAACCGATGGTCATCACGACTCACGACATGGATCCCCCGAGATAACATGCGGAATCGAGGCTGGCAGAATGATTGAGAAATGTGGCGAGTCCTAGGGAAGATCTATGTCCAACAACGGACGTTGAAAGAATGATGATGATGATGATGATGATGATGATGATGTATCATACGCTAGCCTCACTTGAGCATTCATCCCTTTGCGTTGTGACAGCTATGTCGTTTTCTAATGTACTGAAACATTGGTGTAATGAAACAAGTACCTGGATTCAGAAATCATCGTTATTGTCCAACGTGAAGTTAAAACGTGTGCATAATTAGCATCTTTTTGAATTTTTTATCTTGAAAATTAGTTTGTTTTTTTTTCATTTAAAATTGTCCAAATACGAATTGCCAAAGTAATGTTAGCCCCCTTTTTCATGGAGAAGTTAGAATTTTGGCAAAGATGTGCATCAATGAACTGGTTCCTATATTACAAGTAGACTGACACTAAGTGAATGAGGCAGGTGGAGAAATGAAAAACAAAAAATTCTCAATCAATCGATAAGAAACCCATTGTGGCACTATGGCTACTAAAATTGGTTCACTAATGAAGAGAGATCAACCCTACCTGGGTTCAATTCAAAAACGAAAAGTCTCTCTCTCTCTCTCTCTCTCTATATATATATATATATATATATATATATATATATCTTTCACTCACTTTAATTTTATCTGCCTCACTCACAAACTCACTTACTCCCTACTATCTCCCCCTTTTTCTCGCACTCACTTCCTCTCTCTCTCTCTCTCTCTCTCTCTCTCTCTCTCTCTCTCTCTCTCTCTCTCTCTTTGGGATAGTGGTTAACAAAGTAGTCTACCAAACTGCCGTTGCTATCTGGTAGCAGCTTCTCTCTTTTATACCTCTCTCTCTCTCTCTCTCTCTCTCTCTATATATATATATATATATATATATATATATATATATATATATATATGTATATATATATATATATATATATATGTGTGTGTGTGTGTGTGTGTGTGTGTGCGTGCGTATTTGTGTGTACGTACATGTACATGTACGTGTACGAGCGTGTACAACATACAGTTATTTTGGAGACTATCCATGATGTCTTTTATCATTCATGGTTTATAACGGAAATTTACATTTCTGAATTTTTTCGAAAATATTTACAAAGGAGTGCTACAGCGAATCGGTGCTAAGTGGGGTAATATTGTACCTGTAGGTGATGAGCTCAAAGCCGAATCACTTTGGATACATCGGTTCTAGATCAATCACTGGAGTTAAGCAACGTCGAGCATGGTCAGTACCTAAATGGGTTGCCACTTTAAAATTTTTGGTGCAGTGGGCGAGAATTGGGTAGTGAGTGACGCCATTGTTTATCACTTCTAAATCTATTTCACACATCGCAAACCGAGACTTAGGAAACTTGGAAGGGGTTGGCTGATGCTGTAATCAGTGTAAGGGCTTTAGCTAGCAAGGTAACTACCTGATGAGACTCAAACCAGGCATAAGTGTCACTGACGGATTCCAATTTGCAATTTCATCAAGGACAGGTAATCAATAACATTGAAACATGCAATTATCACCCAAACAGACAACTCATCTAAATGATGTAAACAAGAACCATAAGTTCAACGGTGCCTCCAAAATCTGTGATAGTAATAGTAGGAAGGGATACGGGACTAGAAGAAAAGGAAGAAGATTGAGAAGTAGAGGAGCGAGTCAATTGTCTGTCCGACCTACAAGTAACCAATAGATAAAATTGATACACCAGGAAAATAATTCCACATTTTATTATCTTGTGTATCAATTTTCGAGCAATTGCGATGTGGAGATTTTTGGTGAGTATTACTTTCAATAGAAATCGTATGGCCATTATTGACGTTTTTTGCCGTTTATGGCTTCTTTTTAATATAAAAATGCAGACCTCGGACATTGTATTCTGACATCATAGCAGCTGGTAGAAATTGATCATGACAGATGTTCTTTCAGTGAGCTCACACCTTTTAATGGCATCACACCTTCTCTTCTCTGACATAATAACAGATGGTAAATTGAAAATTCCACCTCTCTCTTCCATTTTCCGTTGTTTAACGTCTGACCAAAAAGTGTCCTATAGAGATTCCTTTGGGCACATCTAAAAAATCGATAGAAATTCGAAAACCATTGCTTTAGCAACAGTAATCTTAATATGGGGATCAATATTTCTCATCTTTAGATGAACATTTTATTATAGTATTTATAGATATAGTAACCTTATCCAACCTTTCAGTAATTCTTGCGTTAATTCCTGACCACTGACAATCCTTTTTCTTTGCGACACATTCCTACCGTGAAATGATTTTAAAAGCATTTCTTCTGTAAAATCGCTTACAATGCATTTCTATGGTAAAACACAGCAGCAAAATAATGCGTCTACATCTAATATCCCTATCCTCTCATTAACGCTTTCATCAATTTCTGACTCCTGACAACTCCCTTTTCCTCATTTGCCATACATTCCAGTGGTAAAATGATTTGCGAAGCATTTCTATAATAAAAGACTACTACAATACAATTAGTATACATATAATAATCCTATTATCTCTGTAATCCTTGCAATATTCCCTTTGATCTTCAATTTCAGTGCATAGCATGTAGAATGAATGCCGAACCTGCACTAACAAATCTGAGATTTTTTTTAAATGTCAAATTCTGCGTTTGATCATCAATTTTCGCCAGTAATTTTCCGTAAAGCGGTAGCGACTTGTATCTGATTGAACTGCAAATATAGAAACAGGTATCTCCAGCTTTTCAAGAATTCACTTCACGCCATTTTTTTGTTTTTACGAAAAGAGGCAAAAGGCGAAAATAGCCTTTAATCTGTTTTGTTTTGTAGTGAGCTGTTATACAAATAGAGCATGCCACCTCTTTCTCTACCCCTCTTTCTCCCTCCCTCTTTTTCTCCGCCCCCCCCAAGTCTCCGATCCTTCCACCACCTCAACATTCGACTAAGCCTAATATACCATCATCACTACTTTGGGGGTTTGGAAACGCTTGGAAAGGTTTTAGGAAACGCCCGTGAAAAGTTTTTAGAGTAACGCTCTATTCTCAGGTAGCGGGGAAATTTCTCTATACCTTATAAAACTTTCAGTCAGAGATTCCTCTGAGCTATGCACGTACACACGTTTTGTAACCCGCACACAAAGGAAATCAATGAGCGCATAAACGTTTAGTTACCTTAAATGATATTGTAAAGGATGAGTCGAATATCTTTTTACTTAATTTTGCACTGATAACTGAAGAGAGATCGGCTGTACTAAAATTATTTTGAAACAAGCTTAGCTGCTGCAGGGTCAGACTCCACTCCAAGTTCTATTCCAACTGAAGATGATTACTGCAACCTTTGTATTTTATACGTACCTAAGACTTTTCAATTTCATTTGGCTGTTTTCTGGCAATTCAGTTGATTGTCATTTCAAATCATGATAAGGGAATGTGAATTTTGGTGAGGATTTTCATTGTTTTTATTACGGTTGAAAAATAAAGTCAACTCCAGTTTGGAAATTTCCGGATTTTCTGTATGCTAAATGTCTAATGGAAACGTTGTAGTAGGCCTAAACCCAGCCTTACCGTACACCTAGTTCCTCAAACTGGTTTCTATCACAATTCAGTGCACACATACTTTTGTCACAGAATGAAAATGTGCGCAGAATAAGTTTTTTTGTGCACACTGACTCCTGGAAATTAGAGGGAACATTGCCAGTACACATTCAGAAGAGGATTTCATGGAGAAACTCCCATTGTTCTTTGATGTATCTGATCTCAAATTTATCTAAATGTGTGGTTAGTCACTATCTTCTTTTTAAAGTCTTCTCCCAACCGGCTTTCAATTCATGTCAGCCAAATATCTCTTTAATTTTGACTACTATTTACCTTGATCTTGATTTTTATGTTATTTTTTAACAATATAATCGGTAACAATACTTGATATAATAATAAAAGATAAATAACAAAATAATCTCTTTAATGTTCGTCCAAAAGAGGTGAAAAACAGCAAAATGGCTTCTATTGTTTTTACTCAATCCTCTTCCACTCGCTCTCTCTCTCTCTCTCTCTCTCTCTCTCACTCTTTCTCTCTTTTCGACTTGTCCTCCTCCCCTTTTCTCTCTCCCTCTCTATCTGTCTTCTCTTCCCTTTTCGCTCTCTCAATCTTGTTTTCCCTTTGCCTTGTCTCTAAATATCTCTCCATCTTTTTCCCCTTTTTGTCTCTTTCTCTCTCCTTGACTTCCACCATTCTCTCTCTCTCTCTCTTTGTCTCTCTCTCTCTCTCTCTGTCTCTCTCTCTCTCTCAGTGACTCCTCTCGTTTTTTCAGAATCCTCCCAGTTAATATCGAAGATTCTATGCTTTTTGAAACTTTCTTCAAGAAAAATAAAGAACTGTTTCCATCTGTCGTATTTTTTGCCTTTTGTGCTGAAATCAAAAGTAGGAATATCTAAAGCCGTTTGTTAACCACTGAGGATTGCAAATAAGAATGATAAGAGGAAGTTTTTTTTCCTTATATGATATACACTTTCTTTTGATCTTTGTTTACGTGGAATTTTCTTATCTTAATTCATTTCATCATTTTATTGTTTATCTACTTACATCTTCCATAACACCAAGATTCTCGAAAGAAATCTTCCTTCTCTCCTATGTTTTCTGCATTTATCTTTTGCTCTTCCTCTCTCTCCCTTTCTCTCTCTCTCCTATACATATGTGTGTGTGTGTGTCACCATGTTTATATCTATCGATCCATCGATCTGCCTGACTACAACTATCTGTCATACTAAACCTATATATATATATATATATATATATATATATATATATATATATATATATATATATATTATCAATCTACCTTTTCAGTTCTTATCTGTCTATCTATCTATCTATCTTTTAATCGATTGGTTCATTTTTACCTATTGATTTGTCACTCTGTCTTTGCATGTTTATATCTATCCCTCCAGTACACACACATCCTTGTATCTGTTTATATAATGGTTCTCATACCTTTCTATCTTTACATATGTACATATGCGGGAGTGATCCAAAAAGTCCTTAGCCTGTCTTGTTGTTTTATCAGACGATTTCACTGAATAATGTTCAATTTATGTGATTAAAATTCACCATTGGCTTGAGGGCATTAACAAAGAAAAGATTATGTTGAAAAACATAAAATAAATGCGTTTCTATTATCAAGCTGCGAACTGGATTGGGGTTCCTAAGTATATATATATATATATATATATACTATCACAATACAATGAAGGGATTTTTCATGTTACCTATGGATAAATCAATATCTTAATATATTTCTATTTTTAAACATCGTTTTTAGTTGCGTGCATGTTACTCCATCCCTCTCTTCAATCAGCTTCGAAAAGTTTGCTATGTCTGGGTGTCAGCTAGAGCAGTCAGTCACACTGTAGAGGCTGGCCACGCAGTCTCATGTCTTCCACTCTTTCATCATCATCATCATCAGTCTTTCAACGTCCGTCGTTGGACAGAGACCTTCACGAGGATTCGCCACACTTCTCTAGTACTTTCTGAATTTGTCCAGCTCATCTCTCCATCTAATATTCTGCCAGACTCGGTTGTGCATGTGATCTTGGAGGATCCATGTGGTGAGTCGCGATGTAAAGAGAGGAAGAGTGTGAAATTCACGTCTTAACCGTGAACAAAAAGACAAACATACGTGCGTATAATTGTCTTATAAAGAAATGGATATATGATCCGACAGAATGATTATACAATGCGTTGTATCATACGGAATATATAGTTATATTACATATAAACTCTTTTTTGAAATGATCTCCCATTATCACACGGTGAATGTATCATTTGGCTTAGACAACGTAAATAGAATAAGCAATTGAAGAAAATGGGGCTGCTGCAGAAATCTGCGACCGATAAGGTAGCCACTTCAACGTAGAGTTGCTCCTACCATAGAGCTAAACAGCTGCCAATAATGCAAAGGCCCAAATAACTTCTTTCAACTCTTAATTCCCATTTTGTTCATTTGTTTCTTTAAGCGCAACAATCATGTTATTAAAAATGAATATATGTGATTCGACTGAATGATAATAAATTGCATACAGAAGTATATAGAATCTTTATCATAATTGTGTAATATGTGTAATATATATATATGTATGTATGTATGTGTATAGATACCTTCATACACACGGATACTCAGACACACACATAAACACACACACTCTCTCTCTCTCTCTCTCTCTCTCTCTCTCTCTCTCTCACACACACACACACACACACATATATATATATAGTAGAAAAATATTTCCCCTGGAACAACACACTGCACAGAATAATAATTAGGAATAAGGTAAAATAAAATAGCTATAGTTGTATACACGATATGGCAAAAATACAGAAATAAGAATCAACAAAATAGGAAATAGTCATGTAATTGTAAATTTAAAAAAATAAAAATGCCCATTATATAACCAATGTTTGAAAGCAATAGTAAAGTGATACTTTCAACAAAAGAAAAGCAAATGATATGAAAAATTCTATCAGTGCGTCTAATAGGCAGCGGAAACAGAGACTTTATGATCATAGTTTCTCATTCGACATAAAAAAGTATGGTTATAGAACAACATTATCCAAACATATATGGGAATCTAAAAGAAACACCAAATATATGGTCTATATTAAAGCATACCACACTTCTGATCTATATAAAAGGGCCAAATCATGTTTGAATGAAAAAAAATCTAATAATAGCCTTCAAAAACTCACATAACATCTTGAATAAAAGGAACGAATTCGTGGCTAAATATGGCCACAAAGGCCAACAAGAAATGTTTAAACAAATTTAAACTAAGTTAGGTCAAAATATATTGATAGATTTTAATTCATTTTGTGTAACGAAAGGCAATAGAAACGAAAATATGAATAGAGTATGAAATATTAATATCTTTTCATCGATAAATTATTATCATCAATAATGATAATAATAATGATGATGATAATAATAATGATGATAATAATAATAATAATAATAAGAATAAGAATAAGAAGAAGAAGAAGAAGAAGAAGAAGAAGAAGAAGAAACTATTTTTGAAAGGGAAATTAACTGCTTCATCACCCAGTAATATTGATTAAAACATTTAAATAGATCAAGAAATTAGACTAAAAGGAAGCTAAAATCTAGGTATATATTGAGGTAAAGGTATACAATGCAATATCATGAAGGAGAAAACAAGAAAAGAATACTATAGAAGAATAAGACCAATAATGAAAACAGAATTAAACATGAAAAAGAGACTACAGGCCATTAACTCACTAGCTGTTCCACTAGTCCAATATAGTTTCAATATCATCAACAGGAACTTACCGGAAATCCAACAAATGGACACAAAAAAGTAGGAAAATGCTAACAGCAAATAAAATGCATCACCCCAAGGCAGATGTACGTAGACTTTAACTGTCAAAAAAAAAAGGAGTGACTGGGGCGTCATTCTAGAACTATCATACATGACAACCGCCATCGGTTTTCAAGCATCCAAACTATCAATGATTGAATGGTAGAAGTGGTGAAAAACGTGTGAGTATCAAAAATTGTATTCCACTGCAAAGGAGGCAAATAAGTACAGGAGAAAAGAACTTAATCTCAAGGATGAAAGCAAACCAGAGACAAACTCAACAATTAAAGCAGCCGTTAAAGACAAGACTAAAGAGGAAGGAATAAAATTCTACACGTGCGCTAGTTAGAGAAACCACTCGACGGCTAATACCCACTTCATACCAAAAGAGCTGATATAGATCAGAATGAAACTCACCTGTAGTTTCAAAGTGAAGGGTTGAAAGACGAAACGGAACTCAGGAACATTCAAAGAAATGGTACAGATCCTAAATGTAGACTGTGAGAATAAGACCGGTACACATTAAAAATAGTAATAATAATAATAATGATAATAATAACTAGCTATGTATTGTTACTTTAAAAGGAAACCTTCAGTGCTATCTTATAGGGAGCGTATGCTCCAAATATGGAGGGAAAAATCTGCTGTGGAAGTATCGAACCAACGCCTTGCTGACCAAGTAGAGCAAATCCAAAAGAAGAAATGGCTGTCTGAGACTGAACTACTAGAGATCTGCGATAACGTAGAGAGAGATTCAGGTGACACACCTGAAGAATACCCCCCAGCACAACTAGTACCAACAGCAAAACTGGAAGAATTCCCCATGAGACCCCCATAGTAAACTATGCACCAGAGGGTGACGACGAGGCACCAATGAAAGAAGAGAAAACCAAAATACAAGCTTTGAAAGAAATCATGCGAGGAGAGAAAACAACACTCCCCTCCCTAAGAGACAAAGGCAGAAAGAAAGTCAGCAAAGTGACCGAACAGGTCAACTGCCTCTTACAGCACATAGAAACGAACACCCTCCTAGAACTCAACAACTTAATTTACGCTGGGGCGAAAATAGTAGCACAAAGCTTCACAACACGAGATAGGACCCCGAGCAATAATAGGGAAGAGAAACCCAACTGGGAAAGAAGATTACAAAGGCAGATCTCCCAACAACAGAGAGATGAAGTACTGCTTAGAAATACACCACACACAGACAGACCACGAGTAAGACTTTGGAACAAATACAAGGTAACGCAAAAAGGCATCGCAACTGTAGTCGAAGAGTTACACCAGAAGAGATTAGCCAAAGAGGCAAGACTGAAAAGATACAGACTAAGAACGGCCCAATACACACAAAACCCCACATTCCAAAACAATGAGAAAAAGTTTTACCAAGATTTAAACGGAGAAAGAAGGCAGGACATAAAACCAGATGCCACAGAGGCCAAGAACTATTGGAATAGCATATGGGGGCACCCAAAAAGACACAACGTAACACTGCAATGGTTAGGAAACATGAGAAAAGAACTGGAAGATATAGACAAGGGAGAACCAATATTACTGAATGAAACCACATTGAAACATACTCTTAGGAAAGTAGCCAACTGGAAAGCACCGGGTCCCGACGGGATCCATGGGTATTGGTTCAAGAAATTCACCACGTTACACGGCAGACTCACCCACCTACTCCAAAATTGTCTAAACGAAGGCAAAGCACCAGAATGGATGACCAAAGGCAGAACCACCAAAAAGACCCAGAAAAGGGGAACATAGCAAGCAACTATAGACCAATCACGTGCCTACCATTTATGTGGAAAATCCTAACCGGGCAAATAGCTTATATACATGTCAATGGATAGAAGGGGGCTACTACCACAAGAACAGAAAGGGTGTAGGATAGGAACTAAAGGGGCAAATGATTTACTCTACATAGACCAGATGATCTTAAGAGAAGTGAGGAAAAGGAGAAAGAATATCGCAATGGGATGGATAGATTACAAAAAAGCGTACGATATGATTCCACATAGCTGGATACTCGAATGCCTTAGAATGTTCAAAATTGGCGAACCGGTGATTAAATTCATTGGTAATTCGATGGAAGACTGGAAAGTAGATTTGACAGCCGCAGGGGACAAACTAGCAGAGGTAGGGATAAAAAGGGGAATCTTCCAAGGAGACTCGTTGTCCCCACTATTATTTGTTCTAACAATGATACCGCTCAACAGAATCCTGAAGAACAGCAAAGGATACCACTTCTCTAAAACAAAAGGAAAGGTCAACCACCTAATGTACGTGGACGATATAAAATTGTTCGCAAAAAACAGGGGAGAGCTTGAGACTCTGTTCAACGAAGTAAATGAATATAGTGAGGACATCGGAATGGAGTTTGGAATAGAAAAATGGTGATGCACAAAGGAAGGCTTTCAATGACTGAAGGAATTGAACTCCCGGACAACAGCAAGATTAGGGCATTGACCGCATAAGACCGATACAAGTACCTAGGCGCCCTTGAATGTGACACGATAAAACGGGAAGAGATGAAGGAGAAAATAAAGAGAGAATACCTTAGAAGGATAAGGAAAATATTAGAGACCAAATTAAACAGCAGAAATCTAATAAAAGGAATGAACACCTGGGCTGTGTCAGTAGTTAGGTATACAGGACCATTCCTAGGATGGACAAAGGAAGAGCTCCAATCAATGGATAGGCGAACAAGGAAACTTATGACAATGCATAAAGCATTACACCCTAGAGATGATACAGATAGACTATACGTTAAGAGAAAAGAAGGTGGCAGGGAGCTCATCAGTATAGAAGATTGTGTCCAGAGAGCTAAAGTAGTCCTAGAAAGGTATGTGCAAATAAATAGTGAAGAAATCATAAAGAGCGCGAGAGATAGTGCAACAAACAATAAAGTAGAAAACAATGGAACAGTACAGCAAACAAGAAAAGAAAGATGGGAAAGGAAAAAATTGTACGGCGAGTTTAAAAGACAGATACAAGATGTAGCAGACGAGAAATCATGGATGTGGTTACGAAAAGGGAACCTTAAGAGAGAAACGGAATCGCTCATCATGGCAGCCCAAAACAAAAGCATAAGGACAAACTACATAAAAACAAAAATCGACAGAACACAGACAAACAGCAAATGCTGCATGTGCGGTGAAAGAGATGAGACAGTAAACCACATAACTAGTGAATGTAGTCAACTCGCCCAGAAGGATTATAAGCATAGACACGATAGAGTAGAAACGATGATACACTGGGAACTAAGCAAACAAATGGGATTCAACCATGGGGAAAAGTGGTATCAGCACAAGCCAGAGGCAGTTTTGGAGAATGACAACCACAAACTACTCTGGGACTTTGACATCCAAACTGACCACCTCATCCAGGCAAGAAGACCGGACTTAGTAATAGTAGACAAAAAAAGGAAGGCCTGCCAAATAGTAGACGTTGCAGACCATAGAGTAAAAAAGAAGGAGGGTGAAAAAAGGGAAAATACCAGGACCTAGCAAGAGAGTTAAGGAAGATGTGGAACATGAAAACCAGGGTAGTACAGGTCATAGTGGGCGCACTAGGAACTGTCCCCAAAACGCTGAGGGAGAGACTGGAGGAGATTGGGATTAGGGGAAGGATTGAGACCGTACAGACCACAGCACTACTTGGAACTGCACGGATACTGAGGAAGGTGCTAGAGATATAAGTACTGCAACGAATTGTAGCTCTGTCATGATATGCGAAAGAGAGAGGAGACGTTAGCTGAAGACCTGAGGAGACTTATTGTCACTCAGCCTTCGGCGATAACCACTAGGCAACCGGTGTGAAACTGTAAATCGCAGAATTACTGCGACCTATGAGTACTAGGAGAGGAGGGGTGGAGACTTGGGGAGACTTGCTGTCACTCAAACTCCAGCAGTTACCACCAGGCAACTGGTGTGAGATTCCAAATAATAATAATAATAATAATGATAATAATAATAATAATAATAATAATAATAATAATAATAATAATAATAATAATAATAATAATAATAATCTACCAACGCTTAAGATGTCAGACCTTTCCGCTGAAGACGAAGCTTTTGAGCTTCAGAACATGTTCGGAATAACTACGTAAATATACACGACATACTCTGGCTCTGTCTCAACGTTTCACTCTCTCTCTATATATGTATATTCCCCTTCCCTTCCCCCTCTCTCTCTCTCTCTCTCTCTCTCTCTATATATATATATATATATATATATATATATATGTGTGTGTGTGTGTGTGTGTGTGTGTGTGTGTGTGTATGTATCCCTCGCCATTCGCAGGGGATAGGGGCATCAGACAGCAGCGAATACACTTCACGAATAATTTTTGCTGTCTTCAAAATGTATAAATAATAATGTTTGATATACAAACAATTTATACCATTCTCAAAGTTTAAGTGCACAAATGAATAAATAAATTCAGTAAAGCATACGGTAAAAACTTTGAATTTCAAAACTCAACTTTTTCCTGCTGATCCTTCTATTATGGCGGAAGGGACTCTTTTTAAGTCAAAAATGTTTTTATGACTAACTTTAGGCTGTTTTTTGCTGTTATAACCAAAATTGAACTTTCAAAGAGAAATCTATTTATTGCAATACGTCTTATTGAAATGCAAATCATCGAAACTGAAAAATAGAGACCCTGCAGATGACGAGGGATAACTCCATATTTTCATATACATCTTCATCTATCCATCTCTCCATACACAATACAGATGCTTAATATCTATTCATATCTTCCTATACTAAACTATGCACACACATACACATGGACATCCACATATACATGTGTTTATATCTATTTAGATGTCTCTCCGTACTTATCTGTCCACATGCGCACTCACATGCATGCATGCGTACACATGCACACACACACACACACACACACATATATATAAATATATATATATATATATATATATTTATATATATGTGTGTGTGTGTGTGTGTGTGTGTGTGTGTGTGTGTGTGTAGCAAGTGCTAAATCCATTCTTACGTTGCACCTCATGTTCTGAATTCTTCTAAAAACTGATGCTGGCCGACGTTTTTTACTTCTTTTGTCACGTACTTTAATTCGATGTCATCTCACCTGAATGTGACCATTATTTACGTTAAATGACTGGAGGCTTGATCAAAGAGATTCTTTCTGAAAGGATAAGTGGTTAATGTTTTCGAATGAAAGACTTATATTTGAAGAGGGAATGATGTGAGCTTTTATTTATTTATTTCTAATAAAATTCCATCAATTAAGTAGAAAAGACTAGAACCTTACTTTGAAATTATGTTATTCGAAGTGGTAAATAAGAGGCAATATTGTTCCTGAACGATATAGATAGATAGATAGATAGATAGATCGATAGATAGATAGATAGATAGATAGATAGGTAGATCGATAGATGGATGGATAGATGGATGGATAGATAGATAGGTCTGTTTCGGCACTCAATAGAAACCGTCATATGATCAACGTTTTTTTGGCATCATGCCGTGTTGGAGGTGATAAATTGAAAATTTTGAAAAGGGGGATGATCAATAAGTAAGTAAAGAAAAAGATCGAGAGAGAAGCCAATATAATTGGATAAATATATCTCGGAAAAAGATACGTCAAAATAGACTGAGGTAGAAAGATAGATGTAGGTATAATCACATAGACACACGCACACACAAACACGTGAGGACACGCGTGAATTATCAAAATAAGAAAGCTAATAGAAGATTAATACAGACGGACAAAGGTGATATATGTACATACACGAACACACATGCACACTCATACATATATATACGTTTGTTGGTACTATGGATGCATAAGTATCCAATACATTTCAAAAGGATCATTTTAACATACTTTAACATCTTCAAAAGATTAAGAATAAAATATCAGAATAATATCGAAACTTAAAAAGTTGTTCGAGAAATCAGAAATCTTTGGTCCAAATTCTTTTAATTTTGAAGATGTATAAGGATGTTGAGATTAATTTTTTGAAATGTATCGGATACATTTTGCACTCACTGTATGTACATATAAAATGGATGTGAATAATACAATTTGATATCACATCTTTGTAACGAGCACATTTATATTGTAAGCACTGATATAAACCTACTCATTTTTCTTTAGAAACAAACTTTCTGAGACCGTTCTACAATTACCTAGGTATAAATTCTACTCTATGAGCCACCCATCCTTGCAACACCAAATTATCTAATCTTATGAGCCACCCTGACTACTCATGTCGAATCTTCTAGAGTGTCATTCTTGGCCGTTTACCGTGTGTACAGTGTTATGTTTGACGTGTAGAATGATTTACATAACATCTTGACAAATAAGGTGTGGCTGCCGAATAAGTGGAGATCAAGTCATTGATCCATTGTCAGTCGGCTGACATGATCAGCAGATCAACATTTGAGCCACTCTGTTTGAGCTGCAGATTGTTCGCTTTCTGCGAGTGCCCAATTCGGAGACTACAAAGATCTGGTGTTAAACTGTCAGTCTTTCCTGATGTACAGCTAATCCGAAGGATAATAGTCTTTCTAAGAAGATCGGGTAGAAAACACACACACACATACACACACACACACACACACAAACAAACACAAGCTTAAATCTATCTTAAGACGTATAGTAATTGAGGAGCGAGTGGTAAAACAATGCAATCGACATCGCGTTCAAGCTCTGGTCGAGGCAATTTACATTCACTTCGCACTGATGGTCTTGTGAAAGGCATGGGCCCCTCCCTCGGCTATGGGTGAGATAGTAGGGCTGACTCAGGAAGGCAACCTGTCTCAGTCAAAGACAACCTCTGTATTTCAAAACTATTCGTAAATCTAATCCTCACTAGGTGCCGTAAGACTCTTCCCCTTCACTACACTCAGTTGTCCATTGAAATATTGCGTAGCCATGGACGAATGATTAAGAATCTCGTTCCTCTAGCGTAGTTAGCTCTACATTCGCTGAATGTCCCATGTGCAAGAATAAGCGAATCTTACTAAGTATTTTGCCATGCCATGGAGCAATGGTTCGCAAAAGCTTATCACTTGACCGTTACTATCATAAGGTGTTTAATCCTCATTTAGTGCCCCACTCCTCGGTCCTTGTGTCAGACTAAAATGATCTTCTCTTGCCACGGAGAAATGGTTTGCAATGGTTCTCATAGTTCAATTGTTTAAGTAGAATGAATTCAATATAATGGTACCTCCCATGGAAAAGGGCTATTATAACAAAATTTCACTTAGTAACAGGTCCCAATTACCAAGAACAATCTTTAAGCCAAATATATTCAATTTTTGAGAAGACATTTGGTGAATTATGATAAGATTGTTTATCTACTTATTTATTAAATTATTTACATTCTTTTTGTAATTATACGTTATTTGAAATATTGATATTTAACACATTATTTACAAGATTTGTATCAATGTTTTAGGTGTCTGATATTTTTATTTGGACAAAATACTGAAATCCATTGGTTTAATTATTCACTTAAGGAATTTTCATCCACCGAAGCATATTGTAGATTGTTCTCGATAAGAGAGAGGTACCACAAATGATTAAATAAATGGATTGTCCTTGTTAAGAGAGGAGTAACACTGTCGATTCTAAAAAAACAATTGTCCTCGTTAAGGTCACTGTTGATTCTAAATATGGATTGTCCTCCTTAAGGGAGACGTAACACTGGTGAATTTATAAACGTATTGTCCTCGCTAAGAAAGAGTTGATTCGATGGAATGAAAAACAAGATTAAAAACGATGTTCATGTTTCTAAATCGTTTCATTAATCTCAAACGAGAACAGCGATTAAAATGTGGAAAACATTGATATAACTTCATGCATTATGGATACTTTTAGAAGAAAAAAATCCCTGCTCAATTAAATCACAAACCTTTGAGTTATAAATTAAAACAATTACTGTCCGAAAAATTGACGATATCATCAAAAGAAGAACCATGACCATTTTTTCAGAGTAGATAAATAAATCCGTAATCTGACACATACTTTTTTAGTCGATTTCGACATGAAATTATCATTGCACAATATATTCTACGTGTGTTATTCATATGATATCTCTGAATTAAGAAGATTAACAATTAAGGAAATTTTTTTGAAAAATATGTTGAGTAAAATAGATGTATCTTTTGTCATTTGGCTGCAGTCTACATGTGTGTGTACTCCTCAAACTCTCTCTCGCTCTCTCTCTCTCTCTCTCTCTCTCTTTATATATATATATATATATATATATATATATATATATATATATATATATATATATATATGTATATATACTAGTTATGACAAGTAAGCAAAAAAATGGAGATAAAGCAATAAGAAGAGACAGCAGAGAGCTAACCGATTGATAACCGTAGGACAATAAACACAGGATGGAGAGAGATAGAAAAGAGTTATTCCTAATATTGCTCTTTCCTTTGCCCTCTGTGCTATTCTGACTTTGTTTTTGAGTGGTTTTGGAGGTTTCCTGATTACGCATCCATATCTAATTGCTGGTATTATGCATTGATTGTAGATTTTATGTTTTAAGCATATTGACAGTATGCTCTCCAGTATGTCTCTATTTATATCAAATGCTTTCCATCCAATTGTTATGTTTTTATGTATGCACCTTCTTATTTCATTTACCCCTTCTCTCTCTCTCTCTCTCTCTCTCTCTCTCTCTGTCTCTCTCTCTCTCTCTCTCTCTCTCTCTCTCTAGCTGTGTCATCTGACCAAGATAAATTGATTCCGTAATTTCTTCTAAAGCTTTGTGGTCAATTCTTATGGTCATTTTCTGGACTTTACGGCTGTAGGATGATTAATCTATAGCTTTACACGTTGTGATTAGATGAATTTTGATCTGAAATGACTGACAAAGGGGCATAGGCCTTCCTTCCCGAAGTAAGAAGACATCAGTTGGAGGTAGTGATATATCTTACCCTGCCATGCTGGTCTTCAACGTATTAACCGGAGTTTGAACACGGCTCACCAATCTCATTTTCTGTGCCTGTAACTGATCAGCGATCCACACGTCCATGTTGTACTGTCATCAAAATTCTAATCTTATTTAAATGAAGGAGACCGGCAAAATATTATAAATATTGATTGAATTCCTTAATTTTTCCTTTCTTGCTCGTAGGAATATTCTAAAGACTATTGGTTGAATTATTCCTCCTCGTTTGCATAGCTGCAATCCCCCAAAGTTTTATCCCAGTCGGCTATGCAAAGCTGATTTAAGTCACTTGAAATTCATTTCAAGTGATTTGCATCCTTGTAACGACGTTCCTTATGAATTATTTTTAATTAGCATAGAATTCATAAAAAATGACGGGCAACGTTTTTGTTATATGATGGTAACAACCCAAAACTAACAAATCTGCATAATTTGGATCTTTAGGTAAATTCAAAACAAAAGTTACTGATCACAAGTAGGATCTTTGTCACTTTTCATGTTTATGTGCTAGCATTTTTTTAAATTTGCGACAAAAAGACGATAAACTATATTTATAATTTTTAGCTACAAGATGTGGTGGTCGCAGTATATTCCGGCTCGTTATATACCCAAGTAGACACAGCAATACATATCAAAGATTGGATTACGAAATCAAATAATAAATTGATTAATGTTTTTACTTGTAGCCGATTGAATGCCTTTTCAATCCATGTGTTATTCGCTTGTCAAAGTTATCTACGACTATGACGTTTTTGTTGGTTTTTAATTAAAAGATAAAAGCCTTTGTCCATTGCAAATCACCCATTATAAGTTAAGAGCCCTGACTCACGGATAGAACTGATAGTTGCAATCGATCATGATAAAATGGTAATTTTATTGAGTGAACCAAGGAAGTGCAATGACTGAAAATTTCATTACCCGCAGTTAATAAATAAAACATAGCAAAAAGTGCAATTGCGACGCACCCAGTGAGGATCAAAGTCACAACTCAGCAGTAGCGATCACTGAGAACTGTCTATTTGTCTCTTACTCCATAGAAACAACATAAAACGACGCAATGTATGAAGGTTTTAATGGCAAAAGTTTGTGATTTTTATGGGATTACGTTGTACTCCAATGATAATGATCCGATTCCCATCTATGTTTATCTTATACTGAAAGTCTGAATCTCCCAACAAAATTTGGCATGCATACTCAATTTTCATTCCCCAAGATAACTCAATTATGTTGTGATCTAAGAATCCATGATGGTGATGATTTTTCAAATAAGTTATATTCAACAGACATTTAGTTCAAATCCATGATCTCTGAGTCTCAGGTGGGATCAAGCAGAATTATTGTAGGTTGTATTTGATCAAAAAATTAGGCCTTTCTAAGGAACTAGTTCAAAAATACCAACATATTGGTGGGTTTTCAGGTAGTCATTCAGCTAATCATTGTAAATGACGATGCTGTGTGCCACACGTTTGGGTAATGGTTAGAAAGCTTGCCTAGTTGACCATTTCTACTTTGTAGTGGGTTTGATCGTACGTGGGTGCTCAACACATGGTCGTGTTCAAAGCTAAGCTTCGTAAATACATATTTCAGGTCATCTTATCACGGAAAAATGTTTAGTAAGTAAGTCTAGTTATCGTTATTACTGTGAAGTGAGATTGATCTTCAGCAGAAGTCCTTCGGGAGAATTTCAGTTGTATGAGAAGTGTTACTGAAAGTTAGTGTAAAAGATGAAAGGTATTTATTTGATCAAAATCCACTCAGTAGACCAAAAGTTTGAAGTTGAAAGTTTGTAATCAAGGACGAAACCTGGAATGTTTAGGACTCCTGAGCGTCACCAACTGAAGTGTTTTGACGGACTATTAGCGTACAGTGCAATGAATCGATCTTTGCTCACGAAAATATTCATCAAAACATTATTTACCATACTTTGGATACATCAATCGACGGAGAATAAATCAAAGACGAAGTTACGGTCATTTAATACTGGAAAAAGTTCCATGGAAATTAAATTTCCTCTCTAACTACATGGTAAGCCGTGTCAGACCAATTCAAGGTATGTACGCTTAAACGTGCTTTACCGCGCGGTAATGGTCAGCAAGTTAGTCGATCAGGTCGTTATTACTGCATGAGTTGGATCATCATTGAATGGCTAACATTTGTTGCTTTGTGCCAGACTAAGACAAATTTTGTAAATTCTAAAGATCACCAAGCCGTAAGATATTGTTTGCAAGGTGGTGTTGCAGACCATTATCACGGTCTATAAAATTTGCTTCTCAGTGGGTGCCCAACATTCGTGATTATGTTCATGCCTAAGCTAAGCTTTGTAAATCATATATATATGTGTGTGTGTGTATAAATTGAGAGCTGTGTCTGTCACATTTATATTGACTTAAGGGGCATTTATTTTGCCAAATTATATTGCAAAAGAGTTATATGATGATAAGTTTAGTTCCACGAAAGGTGGGGAAAATAATTGAACACAAATATAGACAATACCAGCCTACGCTAAAGTAGCAAAAACCAAAACGAGAGCCATTTTTAAAGCCTTGCATTTTAAGAGTGCTAAGTTTTAAGGTAACCACAGCAAAATAAAGGTGGGTCGTAAAAGCAATTTAATGCTAACTGAGAAGAATTCTATAATTACACAACTTATGAAAGACAGTACAACCCTTGAAATAGCCAAAATGCTTAACAGAGACAATCGAACATTAGAGACATACGTTGAAGACCTCAGCACATCGCATAGAGGATCAAGTAAAGGTCAGTCCAAGGTGAAAAACACAACGGGAAATATCTCAAATCAAACAAGTTATCAGAGGAAAACAGCCCTGAGCAATATGAAAACAATATGAAGAGGTTGATCGAGGTGAACAATGTATCAAGCCTGATAATGGACCTCCTTTGAAGCTGGGGCAAAAGGGGAAACGTCTGGAATGGAGAGGAAAGTATTTGAAAATTGACTTCAATGATGCTCTTTTTACTAACGATCACAGAGTGTACTTGACAGGTCGCATGGACGGATGGTAAAGGAAGAGCAGCATCCTATCCGACTGAGGCAATGCCACAGAGGTGTTAGGTTCAAAACTGGAATTGTAGGAGATGATTTGGTTGGGCTTATTAAACTAAACAGAATTTTCAGCCTACGTACGAAACTTATCTTCAGGCAAGACGACACCCCTCCACCCAGGACACATGCAATGGTTGACTACCTAACTAAAATCGGTTTCAGACATATTATACTAATGGACTTGTCACTATTTTCTCCAAATGTACCCAATTGTAAATCACTGGAGCATTTTCAAGAGGTGTATGTATGAAGATGGGCGTCTGTTTGAAAGCACACAATACTTATGGCAAGCTATAGTGACTAGTGCTGAATCTATCAGACCAGAAGTAATTATTTTTTTAACTAAGTTAATGGATGATCAATTATTGTCTGTGATACACGGGCAATGATTTTAAATTTCATAGTAAATGTTTTGCACCCAACTTTTTGTTTCCCAAATTGTTATTGAATTATAGGCTTCAGTATTTCATATATATGAATTTTAATGGCTTGTTTGAACTTTCTCCATTCTGTGTGTTGATAACTGATTTAATCAGTATATGATTAGTGTTGCTGCGTTTTCTTTACTCCTGCTCAATAATCCAACACAGTACAATTTGAAAAATTGCAGGGAAACACCTCGTATTTTTCAGTTCAAGTACATTTAAGTTAAGTAGTCGCTGGTATTGCATAATAATGCTATGCAAATAGGTGTGCAAAAATCATACAAATTATTCCACTGTTGCAAAAGAAGGGCACAACGTACTTTCATAGTAATTTGGTACGTATTGTATATAACCCGAATAGGAGAAATGCGTTGACGTCATAATGAAAAAGAGGTGGAAGGGAAACTAACAGGAAATATCGTCTACAAAGAAATAATTGATTCGTATGCATGTAAGTAATAGTACACGCATGTAAGCATAGTACATTTATACTGACTATGGACAATGATCATTCGAAGTAACAGGATATCATTTGGAGTTGCTCAGTTAGTGTTTGATTCTTTTAGCATTACACCACAAACTGTTAAGAATCATGACGCCTTTCGTGTATAAAGATTTTTCACGGTACCCCAAGTCAGAGAATACTGAACAGTTGCATTTATTTAGTCGAGTTAATTAAAAAAACGCAATGCTTAATGATGTAATAAAAATTTAAAAAATGTTATATATTCCTTTCCTCTTTTCATAATCTTAATCACTAGTTGGTTAAGTGAACCTGTTATTTACCACACAGTTTCTCAAATCCCAGATGTCGCTTCCTATCATTATGACCGTGCATCAGTGTATTCAATTATGATTGCCTCATTAATATTTTCGAATGTCTTTCTGTGTTCCCTTGGTAGCTTAGTGCAACGCTTTGTTATTCTGTTTCATTCTGAAAACCACTGCCTTTAACATTATCAGTTTGGGTGATTTTTTCGCTTAATATAAAATAAGCCTTTTCACACACTTATGATAAGTGTCAGTGAAGTGACAGTTCATGGATTAGTACATATAATTACTTTTGTTGTTCTTGTTCCCACAGTTATCCAGAAGAATTCAAGTCGATAGCAAGAGGATAATGACTTCTATAACTTTGATTGTTGTCTTGTAAACAATAATTATGAGTTATGTATGTCTTCCTATTGTTGTCCTCATCACTCATAATGATAATCAATCAACTAAAAAGTTCAAACTGAAAAATGATTATGACATCAAGAGATAAACTATTGTGTTATAACAAGCCCCTTTGTTTTGAACCAATCTTTTTCTTTGCTACCAGTGGGGGGGCATAATGAGACATTGAATGAACTTCATAGTGATTCAATTATGTTATTTTAATGACCTTGTATTACAACTGTCCGATCTGAATTCGTCTAATAATGCCTCCGTTGCAGAAGCGATAGTAGTAGTAGTGGTGATGGTGAAATCTTGAAGAAAAGCAAATAACAACCGATTGTAGTCAGGATTAAGAAAAAAGGGATACAAAAGAAGGAAAGAAGGAAGAAAAGGATTGATTGGACAAAATAAGGGCAAAACAACAAAGAAAAGAGGTGGAAGGTAGTAGGAGAAAAAAGAGACAAAAAACAAAGAAACAGAAACCCAAACACAACTAGAGCAAGGTAAAGAGAGGAAAGAAAATGTAGAGAAAATGAATGTCAACAGCAAACATAAATATAGATGAAAGAAAGAAAGAAAGAACCTGGAAGAAGAAAAAAAGAAAGAAACTGAAGAGCAAAAAGATGGGAAGAAGGGAGCTGAAAGAAAGAAAGAGAAAATGGGAAGCATCAAAAAGAGACAAGTTGGAGTAAAGGAATAAAATAGGAAGAAAGAAGAATTTAGAAAGCAGAAAATTGAGAGTGAGCAAAAAGTGGAAAACAAAAAAGATGAAAAAAGAAATCAGACAACAAGGAAAATTAATATCAACAATAGAATGAAAGAAGAAAATGAAGAAAAAAGAAAGCTAAAAGAAAGAAGTGGCAGGATCCTGTGAGAAGGAAGGAAAGAAAGAAATGGAAAGAAATAAAGAAAAAGAATTTGGAAAATGAAAAAACAATAAAGGGAGAGGTTTGAGAGTAAAAGAGAAAAAAAAATAGTGAATCAAAAAACAACAAAGAAACGTAGAAAGAAAGACAGAAAAAAGAACAAAAGAAACGAAGAAAGAAGAAAGAAAGAACAAAAGAATTTTTGAAATGAGAGAGGAGGAAATGGACGGAAAGAAAAAAATTGAAAATGGGAAATGAAATTGAAAGAAAGGAAGAGGAACAAATTGAAAGTGGAAAGGAAATACAATTGAAGTACAAAAATGAAGAAAGAAAGAAAGAAAGAAAGAAAGAAAGAAAGAAAGAAAGAAACACCAAGAGGGGATTAGGAATGATAACAAACAAAAATATCGTCAAAGATCAGTGTTGAGTTCAGTCGTCACCTTCCCAAAATTGAATTCTGTCATTCCTTCACGTATCTCCTGCCAAATTCAATTTACTAATTGAAGCCAACCCAAATCTATTCTTTTTTCCATCCTTCACTGAGTGTTGATGGTTTGAAAGAAACGAATAATCAGAAAATGAATGAAATTATTAAGCTGCAAAACAAAAAGCAACCTTTTTTAGTTGCCAAGGATGTTCGAACATATTTAGAGTATTTGGGGGTGCTCATCCCAAAATTGACCATAATTTTGCCGAATGGTTCTCTTAGGATGATGGCCACCCTTTAAATCATGATTTTATCCCAATATCGTGGTGTACAAAGCTATTAGGGAAATTTTACTTTCATTTTGGATTCGTGATGAAGTTTGATTTTTTGTACCACACTAGATCCTCCTTTTATGTGTTTATCAAGACCATGGTGTTTAAACAATCTCAATGCATTCTACTACATTTGTAACGGATACACTCTGTGAAAGTAAAGGAGAAACATCACTGACTTTGTAAAACAACTTTATTTTACCAGTGAAAACATATTAATAATTTTTTCCTGAATTATTTTTCTTCCTATCACTCAGATCTTCATTACCTTTGACAAAATGTTGTTTTAAATTTTTGAAGAGTTTTTAAAAAGTGTAATCTTAAATGGGGTCTAATGTTCTAAAACTGGGCCAGTAGTAAAATAAAAAGGACGTTCGGGAATTATTGTTATAAGATATCAGACTAATTTTTGAAAAAAGATTAGCCAATGTTCTTCCTCGATTTTGACCAACGAAAGAGAAAAAGAAGTTCACTCATCGATTTTAACCCCTATAAAGTGAAAAAGAACGTTTTCCTCAATTGCTGATCTTCACCACGTGAAATGATTATAAAATTAAGAAGTTTGGTGTCCCCTGAAAGTGAAAGAAAAATTCCCACTTTATTTCAACCTCTAAAAATTGAAATTAACGCCCCCCTCTCGATTTTGACCCCTAAAAATAAAAATAAAAAATTTCCCCCATAATTTTGACACCTAAAAGTAAAAAATAAAAGTATCCCTCAAATTAAGAGAAAAAATCTCCTTCCTTCAATTTTGATCTCTAAAAGTAAAAAATAGTTCCTTTTTTATTTTGAGCCTTAAACCTGAAAAACAAGGAACTCTCACTTGATTTTGTCCCCGAAAAATGAAAGTAAACGTTATTTTCCGATTCTAACACATGAAAAAAAAAACCACGATCCTGACTCTGAGAAAAGATCGCCTTTGATTTTGACACCTAAAAGAGAAAAAAAAGTGCTTCTTTTTGGAGTCCTCCTCAATTTGATCCCTTGGATTGGAAAAGATTTCATCTGAATTTTGACTTATAAAGTTTAAAGACAATTTTCTGTTTCAGAAAAGGGTATCTCAACCGTAGTAAAACAAAACACTCAGTCCATTTGTCAAACAGACAATTTATGGGTTTATGTCGAGTTGTGGTAGACGAGTACATACAAGACAAACGAACGAACGGAGTTTTGTTGAATTATGAAAATTATAAAAAGACAAAATCAACTTTCATATTTCGCTCTTAGCTGTCGAAATTGCAGGGAATGTTTTTTTGTCCGTTAAAATTGAGGCCAAGTTTGTTCTTTTGTTTTTTCACTTTCAGGGGAAACGGCGATGTTATGTTTGAAATTATCATCCCCAGCAACGTCACATACTATTGCTAGTTGACAATAAAATTAATGTTGACCGGTGTTATGTACTGATCCAGAAACCAGGGATTCGGTCATTTTTCTTGCCATGCAGAAGTAGAAGATCCAATGTTGACAACAGTATTTAGCAGTTGAAATGATTGTATCATGCGCCAAACTCATTCAAGTATCCATTTCTTGGTGTTATGCCTACTATGTCGTTTTCCAGTGTTATGAAACAGGTAAGAACCTGCGTCTAGGTTGAAGGAGATCTAATTCAATATTAACTGTAAAGTTAAAACGTATGTGCAATTTACATTTTCTTGTAATCCTTTAGTAATTTTGTACTTGAAAAATAGTTTTTTTTACATCTAAATGTCCTCCCTTCTGTTTCTGTAGACAATGCAATGTGCCCACGGGTTTCATGCCAGGGTGGAGAATCAGAATACCCCTCACAGCCTTGCTGATGCAGTCCAGAGGGAAGCAGCGAGCAATATCACTGGTACCAGCATGACTGCCTGAAGGACGGCAAATTAAGCGTCAACCGCCTTAAGAGAGCTTCACTTGTTGGTTTGGAATCAGTTTCCTTCTTCTACACTGATTGCCTTGCCAAAGCCAGAGAGCCCGATTGGCTCTACTATTTTACCCATTGCCGAGGGTGGAAAAGATGGATCCATGCTGATTCCATTGTTCACGCCATTACCGATTACGTCAATCGCATCTCCTAAACAATTTTTAGATCTAATAGTTTAAATACCGGGAAATTCAGATGTTTTTCTAATCATGTGGAACTCGATGGTTCAATGTTGACCTTTCAATTGAAACTTACCTATTGTTCCCATCTGTTGCAACAATTGGTAATGGATTTCATATTGAATACATTTCCGTGTATATTATTTTCAACGAAAATCTATTGTGTACCAGTATGAAAGCAACTCCATTAGAAATATCGTGCAATGCATTTTCATGGCGAATTATTTGCTGTGAGTCTCTCCTGCTATCTGTCAATTTTGAAATTCTATAGTGAATAATCCTGTTATATCTCTATTGTTAATCACAAAAATTTGTAATCTCTCAACCAGAAACAATTTTTTATAGTAATTAATGTTATATTTTGTGATATTTTCATAGTGAATTACAGGAATATGGACTGTTTTTGTATTTAAGTCATTACTATTCTGATATTTGGAAAGTAGGATAAAATCTGAATCTCATTTCGGTAGTGAATCATACATGATAGATATTTCTACATATTATTTTAATGAGATTTTTCAAGACTATTCAAAATATATTCCAGCAGCTTATTTGGAAAATTGAACTTATTCATTGCAAACTGTCATCAAAATTGTCAAATTTGGTTCGTTCGATTTTTAAGCTGGGCTTGCTGACAGGCTGACTGGTTATGTATGTATCAATTATACAGGCCGCACCAATGGAGCTGGAGCACTGAAAATTTAACCAATTACTCCTCATCATGTCTCGAAAGAAATCATTTTTTTTTAATTACTTCCTTGATAGGTTTTTAGTGTAGGGTTCAATTTGCAGTGTAAGCTTAAGCCAAGTTGATCCCTTAGTTTGTGCCCGCCCATTTTTGAAAGTTAATTCTTTACTTTTTAATAATCACCACTAAAAAATGCGAGGAAAACAACGTATTCATTGATCGCTCCTTTTTCTTTCTTCTTAATTGATCATCCCAACACCATATGCTAGAAAAATACGTCGATCACGTGATAGTTTCAATTGAGTGACTAATTTTTATTTATTTGTTTACTAGGTTACCCATGGTGTAAAAAAATGACAGCAATATTTCAATAATTTACTAGGCTTCAAAATATCAAAAGCATGATAGATTTTCTTTCTTATGTTCAACAAGAATGAACCTGGATTTTAACACATTTGCAAAAGGAATTAGTAAAGGAGGTTTTCAAATAGAATTTTAAAGTTCTCTCTCTTCACAGATGACAAATAATCCAAACACATAATATCACCAGTGACGTGGCAAATAACATTACTAGCATAAATGACGGTGTTATTTATCATGGTTCAGAACTGAAAACCCTAGAGCTATTTTGTTAGGTAATTTATTCTTATAATTAAAGTATAGTAATTTTGAATTTTGTAAGTCTCAACTAAAGGCATTTTAATGTGTGATCACCCATGAAGTCTCAGAGTGTCTATGACGTAATCTTCAGTGCTGTGATCTATAATGATCTCAAATTATAAAAGGGATCATACACCTGAACATGGGAGTAAAATCGATCGGCAGAAACGTTATACCATCAACAAAACTATGTAAAAAATAGACGAAACCCAAAAAGAGCCTTGCAGGAAGAATTAGAAGAATTGTAAATTTAAGGCAGAGTTGAAACCGATCCAATCACAGTATCACTAAAATCAGCAAGAATACTAAGGAATCTTGTGGAGTATTGAGGAGACTTGCTGTCACATTATCCCCTATGAAGATCAACCGATGTGAACTTTCAATGAGTAAAAGTAGGTTTATGCCTAAAATCAGGATATAACAAATAAACATCCGCCCTTAAGCAAGAGCTCTCATTTAACAATATAAACCAAGGTTTGCTAATCTTTTTAGCCACTGATCCCTTCATGAAATCCTTGATCCATCATCGACCCCTACCCAGTTTTTGATCCAAGAACTTCAATGGACACCTCCTGGCGTTTATTGACCCTCTTTCAATCACAGGCAATCATCGACACCTTGGCTATCTAACCCACAGGGATCGATACAGACTACTTTGGTGACCTATTTTCAATACAATTCAACAATATCTTATGCAAATTGAAATTTGACGGGCATACCATTAGGAATATAAAAAAAATTGTTTCTTTGGGTCTCAAATCTATAACATTTACGACTAGAGCTAAATCCCATAAGATACATCGGTTCTCGTTCGATTAGCAAAGTTATCAAACGTTGAGTCTGGGAACATCAGTTGACATAAGCAGCTAAGGATGTTCCTAAAGAGGAAACCGATCATAGCACTGTGTTCAATAATGCAAACCCAATGCCTTCCCTACCCTCCATAGAGCCTCTGACTGGCCTGGATGCGAGCGACAAGATTAATGAATTAATCAAATCTACTGACATCAAAGCAGGCTGCATTGAAAACTTCTGTAGAAAGATCTCTGGGCAGATTAGAAACTGTCAACCAAAACTGTCGGAATAGTTGTTTTTTTACTTTTTAAGTTGATTTGTTTGGCTGGCTGACTAGCTGGCTGACTGACTGGCTGGCTGACTGACCATCTGGCTGACTGGTTGACTGACTGGCTGACTGGGTTTCAACCAGGCGTACAGTTCACACGAATAAAGCAAGGTTGAATATTTAAACGTTTACTCTTGATTATTTCTAGAATAAAGTTGTTTTTTCTTCCTCAAAATTCCCCCCAGAAAAGGTTTTGAAGGGATGAGCCAAAGTAAATTGATGCTAATTTGCTCCTTTGTCTGTGCCCAGTAGAGTTCACGCTTTAAAAAAAATCTGATCACCACCCAACAATAGTGACAGAAGTAACTTATTCATCGATTGCCTGTTTGCCAATCTTTAATTGATCCCCCCTATCACAACATGCTGCCAAAAGACGTTGTTCTCAAAGACGGTTTATATAGAGTGATTAACCAGATCTGTTCTTTATTTCAAGAACCAAAATGGCCCAGACATGATCAATAGGATTGATGTCAGGAAATTGACTTGGCCAAAAGAATCGCTTAATACATTCTGGATCCAACCATTCTCTGAGTAAGATGAACGGAATAGTTGGATACGCGATAAAAACGTATAAATACACAGACATGGCAAAAGTAGAAAGTCCTATTTTCAAGCACAACCCTTATTCAACGATCTACAGAAGCTCATGCACACTTCTATTTTTAAGTAGGAACCTCTATTCAATGATATACGGAGATGTGATAAAAGTAAATAGATATTTCTATTTTCGAACAGGAATCTTTATTGACGGATATACAGAGACACAATAGATGTAAATAAATGTAAGATACTTCTATAGTCAGACAAGAGCTTTTATCCAATGATCTAAACAATTCAATATATCTCAATGTATCTCAAGCAGAACAATATTATGTGAATAAAGTCAGCCGATAGAGTCTTGTGGTTTGAGTTTTTGTTCTTATTGCTCTTTATTATGACTGTTGAGTAACCTGTTATTAATTTGATATTATTTTTCAGTTCAGAAATTCATATTCGAACATTTTTTCAGATCTGGTGTAAATATGTTTTGGAGTATGACCGTTTGAATTTGTAACTTCTTGCAATTCAAGAATATTTTAGAAGAATCAAATTTTTGTGACACTACCATTAGTATATATTCTAGTATCCCTCTTTATGGTATCTAATTTATTTGATCTGCTATCTTCTATCATGGGATATCCAATAGGGGTTGCATTAAAAACGCGACAGAAATCTTTTCTATTATGTTTTCTGGACAATTTCCTTATTTCATGATTTAAAATGACCTACACATGTTCAACAAGATTCATATTAGGAGAATTGCTTGACACCTTTTGAGGTCTGCGAATCTAAAGATCAGTTATCAGGACCTTATCTCGAGACTGTGCCAATTGTCACTGAGAGCTACTAACACTCACCTGAGTTCACTTAGTAGTGACAATTACCAGTAGTGACTATGGAAATTTCCTCATACCATACATCTCACAGCTTGCACGCACTTTACAACGCAATCGTTGCAACCACCATCAAGGACAGTAGCTCATAAGGATAACAATTATTCTCCACACCATATATGCTCTCCCTCTTCTCATGTATACATTAACACTGCCCATCAATTTCTCACCTACAGCAAGTTGATGATACAAATATCCCTTACTTCAAGCTGCGAAACTTTCAACTGACCAACACTAACATGGCTGCTAGCCAACTTTAGTGAGAACCCATTCATTCAATGATGAACTTTTACACTGTCACACGCTGTGAAAAAAGCAAAATAAATCTCCCATTATCGATATCTTTGTTTGTATTCGCATTTCTTCATCCTCAACATGGCCTAACGCAACAAAATCTGGGGTGGGGGCGGTGTGAACACCCAGTACCAAGCATCTTACTGATATCCACGTGACTTCGATTCGACTTCCATTGAAGAATTTACAGCGATTTCAGTAATCAATACCAATATAACAATTATCAGCATCAAAAACTTGAGTAGATCGAGAGTTGCCAATTTAGATAAAATTTGTGAATCCAGTGTTGCCAAGTTCAATGTTTATCTTCCATTTTTTTGAATTTGGGAGTCTAGTATTGCTAATTTATATATTTTCTTTTCATTCTTTGAATTTGGGAGTGATTTCCTCATTCCAAAAATTGAGAAAATATTTCTAATTTAGCGTACGTTTTTCATCAATGAGTTATCAAAACGCGCTAAATGTACACTGTAGTATTGCATTGTAGTAGTTTATTGAAGTTTTAGTTATTCATGATAAAGGACCCCTATTAAATCCTACCAAAGACTCCTGCCCCCCGAAGATTCAGTTTAGGTTGAGATGTTGACGGCTCTCTTCGACTTTCTCCATTTTGGATTCTCATAATGAATCCATTCTCTTTGCCAATGATAATCGTCCAAAAATGACTTTTCCTGTGTGAATCAAAATGAGAAAGACGAGTGTTTTAACACTCGATGTTTGTTTTCCGTGAGTTTACATGAAACTCATTTTCAAAAATGCCCAGCCATGATTAGTATGATGAAAATGACTAAGGCAAAAGAGTTGCTTAATACATTTCGGGACTAACAATTTTGTAACTTAGATGAACTAAACTGGTGTCTAGATGAAGATGAATAAATACCAAGACATGGCAAAGTAAAAAGTTCTGTTTTCAAGTCTTTTTTTTTTCAATGATCTACAAAGGTATGAGAAAATTGAATTTTCAAACAAGAGCTCTTCTTCAAAAATCCCAACCAATGTTCTCCAAGAGGTGTTTTTAATAGAATTTGATAGAAAAAATCATTTCATAAAAATTACAATCTTTGCATCAATTTACGTTTAATAATTTTTCACAACAATTTCAAACTTATAACAGTTGAAAACATAATCGTTTTTTTTTTAGTTTCAATGCTTCACTTATTATCATTATTATAAGTTATTATATAGATGAAAATAATTTCCATTTCATTCAATGACTTATTAAAACTAAGATTGCAGGGGTTGCCCGCAAAATATAGGCATGGGTTCCTCTTTTCGAGGTGGGGGGATCGTATAAGGCTTCCGATAAAAATAAGTTTGGGAACCACTCATCCAAATAATTCAAGAATATGTTGCGTACATTAAATTTTGACGGCTTACCATAAAAATGTTTTTATTCATATATTTTATGCACCTGAGTATTTCAACATTGAAACAACGTTTGTTTTTCCTTTAATTCATGTGAAAGACATTTCCATCGCTCCATGATTTGCCCCAAGCTTCTATACAATGTTGACTGATTGTCCAAGATATATGGACCCTGATAAACTTTCAAAAATACTTCGATTTCTTTAATATTGTACTGAAGATGATGCCAGTAACATTTACCCTAACATAATACAGTAGGCCTTCATTAATCCGGTTCAGTTCGATGGCTGATTTAGTGAAAATGCCGAAGTAATATGCTGTATACGCAGAGATAGAATAAAGTTACATGAATCAAGTAACAAAAGAAAGTAGAACATCCCCACTTCTTGAATTAAGACTTATATACATATGCATAATATACTTATCTTTTCGTCGATTTAACTTTCAAAATATTTTTTCTTGTTTGCGAGTAAACTATCTTATGCTGGGTCACAAGAATGATGAGATCCTAAGCTTGTGATATTGTTCTTTGAACTCTTTCAGCCATCATCTTGAAAGAAATGTTGCTGCCCAAGTATGCATTATTCAAGATTTTAAAAATCATTTAAAAAATTAACATCGACAAAAAAAGTGTTCATCGTCTTTAATAAAACTTATTCGACAGAAAAAAAATTTTTAAAACATAAATTTTTTAATATATGTATCGTTATGTATCAGTTGAACAACCAATGTTGTAGCACTCACTGATATACAAGTTTTGGGGTTTTTTTTTCGAAAGTTCAACATCATTTTCAATTAATAATGGGTGGTATTTTCACTTCATAGTATGGCATGCACTTCCTTTATTTACTGGAGCCATAAATGGGGTCAAACAAGAGTGAAAGATATTAATAAGTGCAGGAAAACAAACAGCAATCATTTTCCTGTGTATACAAGAGAAGGTTATGAGGTGAATAGATCCAGTGCAACCAAAACGCTGTGCAGCATGTTGGTGCAGTACAGTATCTGGATTACAGGTAGCCGGACTAGAGGCTATCTACTGTATAACCAATGCAACGCAAGAGACCATATTTGCTCGCCTCCTTCAGAACATCATAATTGGCGATGTGATTCCAATGTCTCCCCGGGCGAATAATTTGATTGGCTGATACGCCTTCCGCTCTTTGCACTTATGGCGGCAAAATCCAAGATGGCGCGAAATTCCGTTGAGAGTTGAGGGAGTAGTGAACGGCTGGTAAGAGACATTGATTTCGGTCGACATAAATGGTAATTGAGAAATCGGGCATTATCGATTCGCTCAAACCAGAACAACGAGTGTTTGCAATTTTTGGCAGAGATTATCGATTACATGGTGTGCTTGTTGCTATACCGATAAGAATCTGGTGACATTAAAGAAGGTGGAGAGACTTAGCGATGTCGACTAAGAACGGAGAGCAATCTTAATGTTGCTGCTGCTACTACCACGGACGGTGGCTATCTATACCCTTTGCTCGAGCAAATTGAAAAGTAAGGCTAGCAAATTTAAAAGTAAGGCAAGCAAATTCAAAAATACTTCAAGCAAATAAAACAATAAGGCAAGGAAATTGAGGAAAATGCGAACGAATTCAAAAATACGGTAAGCAATTCTAAAGTAAGACAAACCGATAGAAAAAATAAGGCGAACAAATTAAATCAAAGCTTTGAAATTACTATTCCCTATTGGATAGTGTCTATTCATGCACGTGTAGTGAGGTCCCTTCAGATTGCCTGCTATCAAGACGATGCAATTGGTTCTTGAGACATTCAAAATTACTGGATATTTTCTGGGTAGACCTCGTATACGTATACGAATAAATAAATATATATATACGTGTGTGAGTGTGTGTGTCAGTCATGAAGATATCTCAGATTCATAGACATTGTGGTGCATAGGCATATGTATATTTCAGGTGCATATTCATATATATATGTGTGTGTGCGTGCGCGCGTATGGCAAAAGTCAGTGAGAAATTATGTCTTTCTGTCTCTATCTCTCTCTATATGTATAAATATATGTGTGTATGTGTGTGCATATAATTGTGAAACAGTAATTTTGGAAATAAAAAAAGTCTCTGTGTGCGTGTGTGCGTGCACTACTTGTCAACTGGCGATGGTTTGGAATCGATATTTGCCAGATATGTCGGTCAGTCGCCAACTGAGAAGCATGCAACGCGCACATGAGAGAATCATACTCAGCCTTACAAGTAGATCATAAGACAGCACAGTATATCAGGAAGAAAACAGGAATCCAAGACATCATAGAATCTACTAAAAACTTAAATGACAATGGGCAGGCCATGTTGCAAGAATGGCAGACAACCGATGGACTCACAGCATGGATCCCTAGAGATCACATGCGAAACAGAGATCGACAAAATACAAGATAGAGAGATGAACTAGACAAATTCAGGAAATACTGGCACTGCAACGCCCATGATAGAAAATTGTGGCAGATCCTGGAGAAGGTCTATGTTCAACGACGGACGATAAAAAACTGATGATGCAAGAAAGTACAGTGATTCTCGGGTAATTTAATGGAATAATTTTTTTTGAATTATAGATTACAAATCTTCATAGTTTCTCTAAGTTATCCCCCTCGATTTTTTCTCTTCAGAATACATCTTGCATCAATCGCTACTGACGTGATTGTTTAAACTCAGTTCATTCAGACACCTTAAGTTTTTAATTTGTTTGCAGTTTCGTCCTTATTTTCTTATCTTGCATCGTCATAACGAAAACAAATCAGACAAGAGAGGACAGAAAAAGTAATTATAACGTTTGTTTCAGTTTCTCAAGTTACAATTTTTTATAAAAGTAGTGACAGAAAGACTGCTCATAAAGAAAAATTATTGAAATATTTTTAAATATGCGAAAAATATGTTATCCTCCATTAAATCTAGAAAATTTTTGGAATTGAGCAAATCCTTCTTTGAAAACATATTTGATCAATTTGTGAAATCGAATTCATTTGCATTGAGATAACTATTGAATGCTAATTATGGAGTGACCTCACTTCACTAATATGTAAAAATACGGCTGCATCCCAGTTAAACTTGAACAAAAAAATGATGAGTAATATAATGATTTTGATTTGAAACTTTTTTTAAGTCTTGTGCAATCGCAGAATTATTTAAATACTGTTGTCATATTATAGGTAAACTAGTAAATGAATAAATAGGTTCAATTATCGCATACAACTAATGGAATAAATTTGTTTTTAAATCTTATTAAAATTATATAAAAAAATATCCATCACATATGATGCACTACGAACAAGTAATTCGAAGCTTTTACTGGAAAACGCTCAATTTGATTTGATAAATACCAGAATAGCAAAATTGTAAATATGAAATGCCTGTGTTCCTGCAATTCACTACTGAATATATATAAAGATTATTCACTGTAGAAATATGCTAAAAAATGACTGATCACAAGTGTCTCAGTGCGTAATTCACTATGGAAATATAATAAGCATAGGTAAACTAGTCTATCATATGAGACGCTCACATATTTATATGTTGATGTTTCATGGCAGGGAATATACAGGCGTGTATTCAAATCCCACATACATATGTTCTCTTCTACAACCAATATTAATCTGCGCATATATACGCCTATTGCTCAACTGCGAATGACGGAAATTTCCATCGGTCACATATATACAAACTTTGAGTGGATGTGTTCATTATGTACAGAGAAAATAAATTGTGCAGCTTATCCTGCACCACCGTGTATTATAATAGTTACTGCTGTATTCCGAACACGGCAACTGAGCTGTTCTTACTGCTGTGGATGGGTTAACAACGAAAACGGTTCAGCCTCCTCAAGAGAAAACGGTTCAGCTTCCTCAAGAGAATTCTTGAGAGTTCTGATCCTCCTACTCTACCATTAAGCATACAAATAGAACAAAACAAAAAATACACATTATTAATGTTATAACCCAGCACTAACGCCCAGTATTGGATAGATTCCAAACCCGACGGGCGTCCAAGCCAAACGTCAGGTCGGTGTTTTTGCAAACCTTAGACGACTCCGATGGCAGCAAAGTGCTAGCCAAAATGGCGGCCAAGTGGGAGCCAAGATGGCGACTGGCGCAAGAACTTAGACCGCAATACTTATCCAAGAATCACTCTCCACAACAGCTTCCGGCATAAGACTTGCACAAACCAATATTTAGGAAGCCATTCTGTGGACTTTTGGGAAAACTTCCAAGATTTCTATAATTCACTAATTCTATATTCTGATCACTCATTGTATCGTCTGCAACAATGTGTATGTCAGGTTTTCACTCTAGCAGTTTTTTTACGGTGGTAAATGTACGTAAGATATATTTTTGTTCGTTACTAGATCTTTTTATCTTTTATCTACGACTAAAGCTGATAGTTCGATTAATGTCGAATTTTCTTTTGTTCAGAGCAAATTAAAATGAATTCGTAGCATTCATAAGAAAGGGAGGATAGAAAGAGTTGGTTAAGGAAGAGGAATATTTTTCCATTTTTATGTCGCAATACGTTATACAATTATTTTTCAAATAGATTCTCGAAATGATACATATGACGTGAAAAGAAGCGTTCGTAGCTTAAGAAGCTAAAACATTTTTAACAACTCATTTTCTTTGAACAGCTTTACATTATTCTTTTTTTAACAGTTGGAAACTAATCGTTTTATTACAGAACCAAATGTCAAATGCTAACAAACGTGTAAACAACGTCGCAGATTTAGAACAGAGTTAAATCTTTTCCTTGTTATCTACACATCGATCAATCTTGTAATATTTTCTCCTCCGGTCAACTCGTGGAAAAGTCAGTTTATTATCTCTTTCTATATGTAGTGAGGTATCCAAAAGAAGAAGTGGGGGGGACGCAGACCTAACTGCTTTGGAAAGTGTACCAAAAGAATGAGTGAAGTAATCCTCTACGGGTAAGAGAACTAAAAGAATATACCACAAGCGTAGTAGAGCGGTTATAAAGTGAGTCAAAAAGTTTACAATGAGTTATTGAACAATATTTTACTCAGTTTTTATGAGTATATATATATATATATATATATATATATATATATATATATATATATATATATATATATATATATATATTTGTGTGTTTTGGGGTGGGGGAGAGATAGAGAGCGTATAAGACCATATAAGATACACTTGAATTTTTGCAGGCATATTATCAAAGGTAATTTTAATACCCTTTCACCCTGTTCATTATAGCTCTCTATAATATTCTGATGTTCTTATCGATACAACTCCATGTTTAACACCTATAGTGACTTGCTGCCTATATTATTTGCATAGCATTGTAACATTGGTAGACAATTGATCAAGCGTTTGCCTCCTGAGACAGAATTGCTTATTCCTCTGTGATGCATAGTTCTAGACCTATAAGAGTACGAACATTCGCTCTTTGCTAATTCATTAATATTAATATTACTAATATACTTGCTGGGGTTGCACAGAAAGAATTCAAAATATAAATACATTGGAAAGCAAATGATATTTTATAGATATTTCATGAAAAAACTCACACACACGAACTCACCATAGCTCCATCCGCAGGTCGAACCAGCAGGTCGATGGCCAGTGCGCTCCTTCGAACAGACTTGCATATCCCCACCTAAAATCATGAAAAATTAGGGAGCATTTACAGAGCACTAATCTCTGCTAACTCCATTGTCAGGGAAAGTAGTTGTGCATAGACCTGCCTTCAAACTTAATCAAGTGTTCCGTAACCATAATCCGTCCACAAATTTTCAAAGATATAGATACAGAATTTCAGGAGATATTGCGTGAATGACATGGATCTTTTGCGATATCATGTGGTGTGCACATATAACTACGACGTAGTGGAGATAACTGTGGATACGCCCTAAAATGTGATCATTCCTTTAGTAGCCTATTATCCACCTTTTCTAGAAATTCACCTCTTGAGATATCGTGTGAACAGGCATGAGCCCTACAGCAATATTCTAGCATCCTGTGCAAAATACACATTGGCAACAAAGTGTAAATATAGTAAAATAACGACCAACTGTGCAAAACTCATGACAGATTAAGACATGATAAGTAGATAGTTTAGATTCTCAGTACCAAAAGGGAAATTACTCCATGTGGAATTTACACATTTTTTGTAAACTTTTGAGAGCTCTAATCATGAAAAACTTACCATTGGGAACTTGTATCCTCCACAAAGGCTAATGAAAAATGTTTTATTGAAGAGCTTTTCAAGAGAGATTTCTCTAGAAGGGAACTGAGAACCACTGCCGCTAAGGTTATGGGTGGTCCAACGTATCCACAGGTTCAATGTGCTCAACTCCTCAAGTGGTAATTATTTTTTCTCAAAACAAAGAAATTGTGTGCTCCCTTCCGTCATTCGTAGTTTGCAATAGGATTTAAATTGTGCCTAATTATTATTGTTGGATTTGGGTTTGGATGAGGATTAGAGGTAGAATGGTAACTTTTTATAAATTCCTGCAGTTGGATTTCGAACTCGGTCTGCTGATAGTTTTTACTTCATTTTTAGACACTGTTGTATTGTTGCTTTCACTAAAATAAAGGCAGTTGTTATCATGAGAGCGCACTGAGAATTCATATAATCACTTTGTAGTTGAAATGGACTATCAGATTTGAATAGTGTCCGTGTTTTATTGTTGCGTTTGGGTCGGGGTTATCTTTAGAAGTAGGGATAAGGTTCGTGCTGTCATGAAAATATGTTTTATGGTCAGATAAGAATTACATTCTTTGAAAGAATACTGCTAAACTGTGATAAGAACTTAGAGAAAGAAACATTCACACGGACAGTTACCTATGACGAATGGAAAGTAAGCACCACAGTTACATTTAGATAGAATCCTCTCGTGTAAGACATTTGATTATTTCCTTTCTAGAAACTGACAAATATGCTAGAGATTGGAAGCACACGAAATCAAGAGAAAAAACAATAGGTTCGGAACACAGTCCGCCGATTTTATCTACCTTTTAGCAATAACAGTAGTTCAGTTCGTGTGAAAGCGACCACACGTATGTTGTCAGTGCATAGAGACCAGCTGATTTTGAATCTGCATTTTTCCACCGTAATGTGTAGTTCTTGAATTATAAGAGTATAAACACACACATTTTACATCTTAATAATTATATATATATATATATATATATATATATATATATATATATATATATATATATATATATGTATGTATATATATATATATATATATATATATATATATATATATATATATATATATATATATATATATATCCGATCGCAAACGCAGGAGGATAGTTGTACACTTGGATCTATTACAATATGTAATAACTGAGAAAATTAACCGAAATCAGACAGTTGTGTATGCCTTTTGTGTGATCCAGAAAATACTTAAATTTAGAAGTCTTTAACAAACGTGGAATGTGAAGTCTAGCTCTTAAAATGATTCCCATCAAATGCAACTTAATATCTCTAATCTAGACTAGACTGGTTGCTGCAGAGCTTCTATTCTGACTGAAGATCATTACTACAATGATTACTGACACTTTTTTATTGTATATACAATAATTAGAAAACCTCTTGATATACAATAAATAGAAAAATATATTTATTGTATAAAAGTATTTATTTATTAAAATGAAATAAGCCTGTGTGTATCTGTATGAAAAATTTGAATAACATACAAGACATGTCAATTCAAATCATTCGGCAATTAATTTTCTGAGGGTGTGAATTATGCGCATCGGTTTAAACTTCTTTATTAAGGATTGTTCTTCTTACGATCAAATGCAGTTTGATTTCTTTGATTTAAATAGTTAGTTTAAACCTTTTTTCCGAAAAGATTAGCTCTGATAAAATTGTGTATAACTTATGATCAAACCAAATGCACGTTTAGATCCGAGATATCATCAGTATGAGTAAATCAAATTTCCGGATAAAAATGATCAATGAAATATTTGATACGATTGTTGCTGTTTCTATTATAGCCAGTCACGATGGACGCTTTGAAATTTGTGTATTTGATCAAAACAGATTCATAGTTTTTCTGCCACGTGTGTGATATTGTAAAGGCTGGAAATTATCTGTTTTCAAAAGATCATTTAGAAGGATTTCAGTGATTGTTTGAAGTTGGTTTATTTTGTCTCTCTCAGTTATTCTTTGCCTCTTTCAACTCAGATCGAATGACTCCTCAAGTAGGTGGAACCACCCCCTTGGGACAGTGGAAAGTTACGAGGGGTAGTGAGAAAAGGGGGCAGCAGAGGTGGCAGGGTGGCGTTCGGACCCAAGGAGTATTCCGTCTTAAGAAAATCTATATGATAATATCTAGGCCACAACACTTAAATAATGTATATGCTCGACAAAGAATTAGAGAGCGTCGGTTTATCTTAGTGGTCTGAAGTCGAAGTTAATGGTCTGAACGGGACATGCACCAGCCAGATAAGACAGCAGACACCGTTGTGAACTGGTCGAATTCATCGTGGCCCAAAGAAGATGAGATAACATGACGGCTTAGATGCGTTCCGGTCGAGATGTCTGCTGAATCTTGGGAAAGTTCAACGAAGGACGTGATGATGATGATGATGATGATGATGATGATGATGATGATGATGATGATGATGATGATGATGATGAATAGCAAAGTTTAAGAAACCATGATTTATACCGGTGATTTTTCTAACTTTCACCGCCACCACCACCACCCTTTAGTGCTTTCATATCCAATGATTAGTTTGAAATGGATACGGCAAGTATTTGAAAGAATATTATGTTCATCACGACATGATAACAGATAATTGAAGGATTCTCACATTCTTCCTGTGAGCTTGCACCTCCTCTTGGAATTACTTAGGTCCTTTAGGGTGTGCCTCTGGTTAAGAACTCCTGACGTTTCCTTTTCACGATCAAAATTTCCGACAGTATGATAAGCTTCTAAACAATATATTTCCCTTTCATTACATGTTATACTTTCTCTCTCTCTCTCTCTCTTTCTCTCTTTGTCTTTCTTTTTCTATCTCTCTCTCTCTCTCTCTCTCCATCTAATTATACTTATGCATATGCATATAAGTAGGTATTTAAATCAAGATGTCAATTTGTTTAAAAATCGACAGACCAGAATATATGAAATTTAGACAAGTTCCTACCAACAGTTTTTTCTAGTATCAAGTGTTCTTGATAAAATATGAAAAGTTTATCATCATCTGATCAGTGGGATTGTATAAGATGACCTTCAAAATGCCAAATCAGTTGGAAGCATTCACGACAAAAACACCCCAACCCGAAAAACCCACAACAAAAAGTTCCTTAAGTTTCATTGTTGTATCAAGTGTATTCAATTACAGACTAAAAATTCATCACAGTCTCACAACTGGAAAAGGTAAGATTCTGAAGCAGGAATTTCAAGATATCTGCAAAATCTCTATAATGCCCACATTCGTTCATTGATCCCTTCAGACAAGTGTACGCAAAAGCATTTAGAAAGTCTATTATAATTGAAATACTATGTCGTCAAAATATTTCGGATGGCCATCATTCGTCTTTTACATAACGGTTCTTTGTAGAATCAGATCAAAGGTCCAACACAGTATGACGACGGGAGAGGTTTCATTTTCAAGATAGCGTCAAAGATGGCCAATAAATTTTAGGATTCCCATTATTTGTTCATTATTCACCCTAGACAAATTTTTCCAAGGGTCTTCTGTAGTACTTGCTAAATAATGTATCAAGATTGCCTACTAAGAAGATTCGAAATGGCGTCTAAGATGGCTGCTAAATAATCAAAGGCGCATTACTCGTTCATTATTTATTCTTGACGATTACTTTCGGAGTCTACGCCAATGTTTTGGACATGTTCGAATCCAATTAGCATATTTAGAGTATAGTGAAGTGATGATTACAATTACAAGAACAGTTGACAATTTCAAACTTACAAGATATGATGGAGGATTTTTTCCAATAAATATAGATTCTGAAATCAGTGCCGAAAAGGAAAATTGAAAGAACAATTACAAAGTTCAGTTACATGTGAGCACATGTCATCATAAATACCTATTTTGTGCCACTACATTAATATTTTTTCGTCTGTTATATACTTGAATATTCCTGCTCAGCATATTTTAAGTTTTTACAATTATATTGATACATCGAGGAAGAGCCCATTTTTCTTACTGATTCCCCAAAAAGCTTCGCAAACTGCAATTATTTCTGCACCAACCTAATAAATACCTTGGAATGGGATAATTGATCGTTCGGGAGAATTTACTTTATCCCCGTCTTGAGTGAATGTGTTTTTAAATTCAGATTAAAGAGAATTAAAAAAGTAATCAAGTGAATAGGATGGGTCTGCTTGTACGGTTGGATCGTGAAGAAACAAAAAAAGTTTTAAAAAATTGATATGTTGAAAGGTGTCGGAGAACTGAGTGCTCTGTGGATTCTTTATTGGCTGCATCCGTGTGGGTAACCACGATTACATGCTTGTGCTAGCTGTGTACGAAAACATCATCAGCGTAAACAAGAAATAGGATTTCAATGCAGATGTATAACGGATGGTGGTGGTAGGATATTTGATTGCCCATATTTCAAAGGGATTAAGTAAATTTTGTCCCAGCTGTTTGGTACAGCAATTTGATCACGGACGTTTCGACGCTAAGAACATTTTTATTTGTTGGTCAGTCTGTATGTATCCCTAACCTTAACCCTAACCCAAACCTTACACACACCCTAACCTCAACCTTATGATAAGCATTGCTCATAATTGCCAAATCAGCTAAAAAAAAGTTACATTACAGTTTTAGTGATTAACAGTTTCAATGATTTTATTTTCCAATAAAGTTACATTTCATTGTTAAAACTGTTGTGTATATACACTGTGGAGACTGAATATATATATATATATATATATATATATATATATATATATATATATATATATATATACTTGTTATTTGCTAAGTTTATCTAGGTTTGAAACATCCAGATTTCACAAAATCCCCAGGGATATCGAAAAATCACGAGTTCCACAATCTCGATATAACATATACATATGTTTGTGAATGTGTAAATTTGTTTCAGAAGCTACCACTATATTTGTTCTCTTGTTAATTACATAACCCCTAAGGATCCTGGTTTACCATTGAAGTTCTTTTGGAGATCAGAAATAAACCCTGTTATAATGAAGATCTTACTTCTCTCCGAACAAATCACATCTGTCATTAACGATTTATCTCTTACACTTCTCCATCTTCCCACTCACTCTTCTTCTCTATCTATCTATGTGTGAGTGTCAGTGTGTGTGTTTGTGTGTGTGTCAGTGTGTTACATTTAATTTGATTTATAACGAAGCAATGTCAGGCACACGTTCTCTTTTTTCGAGTGTTTGATGAAGTTTGAGCTCACTTGCAATCGTTTACAGAATAAGGCACAATCCATAGCAAGGTAAAACACACACTCTCTCTCTCTCTCTCTCTCTCTCTCTCTCTCTCTCTCTCTCTCTATCTATCTATCTATCTATCTATCTATCTCTCCTATGTTTAGCTACACCAAGTCTGACTGAAGATCTCATTTCTGTAGTTTTTGGTGAGAACCTAATTTACTTCTGAGCACTAACAGTCCAACATATGTATACTTATATATATTAGCTTGGATATCCAACTATGTCCGAAAAAAATCTAAATCTAATTACACAGAGAAGCAAACGATATCTTATAAAGATTTAATGTAATCAAGTTATTGTTGCATTTGAGTTTGGATTAGAGTTAGATATAAGGTTAGGATTTTTTCTATAAGAACGCATATGTTATTTTCAGGTTAGGGTTAGATTCCTTGACAAATACTACCAAATAGAGGAAACGAAATTTTCGTCCATCATCACCTATGAAAGGATGCAGTTTAGCATAATAGCTACATTATAAACAGAACCCACTATTATAAAACCATTTATACATATATGTGTTCTCAAAACTGACAAATTCCCGGAAGGTTGAAAGGTCCAGTGAATCGAAAACACGTGAAATTCAAAGAAAAAAGAATTCCTCAATCGGGTTTTTTATTTGTTCCTACGATTGCATTTACAACGTTTCTGGACACTGATGTAGTGTTGCTCTCACTGAATTCTTTGGCGATAAAATTAGATTTTTCCTCATGTAAACAGGAACACAGACACCATAAGAATCGACGGATCTCATTTTGTAAAATTCGACCATAAAATGCATTCTATGGGGAAGTTGATTTCGAATATACTTTTCTTCTTCCTCCGTGATGCATAGTTCTTGCTGTTTCTGAACACTGACACACTTAAATATTTGTACGTCATATAATATAGATAGAACCATAACTACATCAGCACTGAGAGAAGATAAATCCACACTTGCAATTTTCTAATGACGAATGGAAAGTGAGAGTCAAGTTCAGCATTATAACAACACTGTAAATAGAGCCCCCCTTATAAAACCTGAAATATTTTTCTTATCAAAATAGACAAATTTCCGTTAGGTTTGAAAGCATTGAATTGAAAGAAAAATTACTCTCTCGGTCGGAGATCAAACTCGATCCCCTGATTCAATTTTCTAAGGCTCTCACCTCTCATTCATTGAGCTAGCATGATTTTGAAGCCTAAGAATTAGCACTGGAAAAGAAATTTGAAAAAGAGACTTTGAAGGTGACAGTGGCATGTGAAATAACTACCCCGACCCCAGTTCAATTTTACGACCTGATCGTCGCAGATGCGATGCCCTTGGCATTGATCTGTGTAGTCTAGACCAGTGGGATCAGGGTTCGCCCTGTTACGTTAAGGCAACATTATGCCATATTTTGTTCTCATGATGAACGATTAAATAGGAAGTCCACGGTTTTTTGTTGCATAGCATTTGCAACTCTTTTAAACAGTTGGAATTCGCTCACCAACCCAGCAACTCGTTATGAAGAGTTCCCTTTAAATTCTACCAAACACCGACTACCAAACACTCTCTACCGGTGCCATATTTACCAGGTAAAGGTATCCAGACTTTAAGGGGTTGATTTAGGGAACCACAGGCAAGCCATGGTCTAATTCTGTTCGTACAGTATATGGTAAAAATCATATTTTTTGCTCTTGTTATATGTATGTATACATATAGGAAAATTATTGTCGAGAGTACCTAATTTTATTAATACATTTTCATCATTTCTGGTCCAGTGTTCCTCAGCCCTGATGCACAGTGTATCATATCCCAGGGTAGAGAATCAATATAAGATTGAATGATTCGAAGAAGTCACAGGTTGAAACCAACCACACATTTTATTAAAGTATTGTTGAATCATTGAAAGAATCTCTGAAACTGACATTGGTAAAAGTTAGTTACATTAAAGGAAACTTTTGACAAAATCACATTCACACAGACTTAAAAGCAATATATGACGGAACAAAAAATTAATACAAAACTAAATTTAAAATGGTCTTCTAGTCTCCAAGTACACTACATGGAATGAATTGACAGGATCAATTTTGATTAAAAGAATTGGAGAGGCTGAAGTGATCCACTGTCCCCCTATTTACACATACTATTGAAAAGGATAACCTTACATCTATCCCTCTAGAGAGATAGCAGAGTGATTAATTTCAACTCCTATAGCACGATTAGAAAACCCTGAATAGCTGTGGCACTATAATGAAATAAACAGTGCATATTACTTTTGGCTTGAAATTAGTGTCCTTATCTTGCAGACTATACATACAAATCTCCCAGAAAATAAGATGGCAGATTCTTGATTGAAACATTAGCCGTCCTTTTCGTATTAGTAAAAAAATATAATGATTCGCCCTGTCAGCTTAATCCAGCCCTATTGTCTCTCAAGTAGATTCCGTTTAGGATAAGATGTTGAAGGTTGTTTTAGATCGACTGCATTTTCCTTATAAATCCATTTTTCATCGCCACTGACTCTGATGTCCAAAAGTGACATTTTTCTCAATCGAGTAAGAATAGAAAGATATATGTTCAGGTTTTGATTCATATTCATTTCCGTAAGTTCATATGTATTCCATTTTCTTATGTTCCTAATATTTCCTAAAGCTTATAAATTCCGATTTACACACGATCTGTTTGTGTGATTCTTCCCTATCTAGCAATCAATCTATCTATCTATCCATAAGAGAGAGATAAGTGTTCAGACGTTGACGGATGCTCATTTCTGTAAGTAGACGTAAAACTCATTTTCTTCACCTCTGAATGTTTCAAAGGACTTATTAATACCGTATTAAATACGACCTGATTTTTATCCTTTCCTATCAATCTGAGAAAAAGATAAATGCTCAGACCGATGTTTGTATCTGTACGCTGATGTGGAATTAATTTTCCATTACTTCTAAATATTTCCCAAAACTTATAAATGGCAAATCTTTTAATATATCTATCTATCTATTGATCTATGAGATAAAAATAACTATCCAGATGATGACTGATGGTTGTTTTCATACTCACATATAGAACTGATTTTATTAGCTTCCGAATATTCTTTACGACTAAAGAATGTGCTTCAATTGACTTATTGCACAATCAGTAATGAGATGAGTAGATATGGAACACACTGCTACGATTTACTATTTATTGTGCGACAGTAGCCCTAGGAAGATTGTATCGAGCTAATACTTGGACGAGAGAGAGGAGAGAGACAGAGTGAGAGGGAGAGATAGTGGGAGAGAGAGAGAGAGACTAAAATAGAGACAAATTAGGGGGAAAAAGTACAGTATTTCAATGCAAGTCTAAACATATCCCTAGGAGAATGGATTGATCCGTCCCGAGTTATAGTTCTTCAAAAAACAGTGTTCTGTATTGCGAGACTGAATCAGTATAATTTGCGTTTCATTTATTTTGGGTTACTGTATTAATGTGTTGGGAGCAGAGATCATACGGGGCGGAGCGGTTTATAAACGTATTTTGTTGTGAGTGTCATAAAGGGGCTGGGTGTTTTTTACTGTAATGTAAGATATACGGTACTTGGGTGTTTAGTTTGATTGTTTTCTGATCTTGATAATGATTATTTTTGTATACTTTCGGTATGATAGTGCGTTTTTAGAATTGATTTTAATCATAATTAGGATTAAATACAACTCATGATGTATATATATATATATATATATATATATATATATATATATATATATATATATATATATAATGTGTACTTTAGAGAGTGAGACGGACTCGGGAGTGAAGTTTTTGGTGGTAAGGTTTATTAATCCTTATATGTCAATAGTCCATACATGTTTCGGGATTCTTCCCATCATCAGTGGTGTGTGTTGTGTGAGTGTGAATTAAAATGTACCATGTGGAACCAGAGTCCACTGCCTGGGGCTATGCATTGTGGGTAAGTTTTGTTGTCAGGGCTACTAGAGGCCTCATGCTGAATGTAAGAATGACCAGCAGGTATTGGGATTTTGGTAAAGCAGCAGCAGTTGGTCTTGGGGAGGGCAGAGTGTGTCAAGGTAGGGGGTAGTGTTGTGGAGGTGGATTTTTTGGTATGTTTGGGATAGTGTAGAAGGAGGGGTGGTGGGGTCAAAGAGCTACATAGGTATCAACCTTAAAAGTTACTGAAAATGTTTTGGCTCTGATTTGGACAGGGGTTATAACAGGCTAAGGTGAAGTTTTTCCTATGGGTCTAGGTGACTTTGAAGCTTCCATTATTGAATGTGTCTTAGATGTGGGTGTGAGGATATTGATGGTAGGAGTTGTGTGTATTAGTGTTCTGTGTGGTGAGGGTTGTTCAGTTTAGTATTTAATCCATTAGGATATAGGGTTTTAAGTTTGTTGATCCACATGTCTTCGTGTTTTTCTAGAACTTTAGTTATGTCAATTGGAGTAGTTTTTTCTATTTTTTCTATGATGGTGAAGCTAGCGTCAGTGGCAAAATTGTGGTCAGGTGTGCGAAAGTGTTGTTCTACAGGAAGTGGGCTACGATTATTTTTTGACTTAATCCTATGTCTATAATTGTTGAGTCTAATATTAAATTGCCACTCGGACTTGCCTATGTACTGTAACTTACATCTATTGCACTCTAGAAGGTATATAATGTTCTTACTGCGGCAGTTGCTATTGTGATATATGTGGTAACTCTCTTTTGTGGTGGTGCTTGTGAATGTGTTGGTGTACTCGAGGTGGTTGCAACATAGACTGTTTCTTATGTTGCAAGGTGTGCAGAATTTAATTGTTCTAGGTGTATTTTTGTGCACGACTTTATTGTTAACGATATTATTGCTACTAATCATGTCTCTGATGTTTTTGGGTCTGCGGTAGGAGATAACACATGGGTCTGTGAATGTTTCTTTTAGATCTGTTTTGATCGTGAGAATGTTCCATCTATTATTGATGATGTGTGCTAAGGGTGGGAGTGTGTTGTTGAAGGTTGTTATAAGGGGTATGCAGTTGGGTTTGTTATTATGGGACAGTAAAAGGGTTTCATCTCTGGGTATTCCAGTCACTTTTTTTATTTGTTTTTTTTTGTGTCATCTAGCGGATAACCTCGTTGGGTGAAATATTGTATTAGGTTATGTTCGTGTCTGTTAAGTTCACTATTGGTAGAGCAGATTCTTCTGATTCTAAGAGCTTGTGAAAATGGTAGGCTTCTTTTTAAGTGTTGGGGATGGGCTGATTTGGAGTGGAGGTAATATATATATATATATATATATATATATATATATATATATATATATATATATATATATATATAAGCACAATCAATCAGCTTAATACAACAACTAATGAAGCCAAAATTCCACTTTCTGCCACCTACTCAAATCAAATCAACACTTTTCCCCAAGTATGTATATCATCGTCGGCAGCATTAGCAGCTGCCTTTTAGCGCCTGTCGCTTGACATAGACCTTTCTCAAACAATGCCAGACTTCTCTATCATGGACATCGCAGAGCGAATACTTCCTGAATTTGTCTAGCCCACCATGTCATCTCACTTTCTGTCAGCCACAATTTCGGATATGATCTCACAATTCAAATGGCAATGACGTGGACATGTTGCAAGAATAGCTGACAATTACTGGACATCACAGATCTCTCATGTCGTGAGTTGTGATCTGAATCGTGATGTCCAGCGATTGTCCGCCATTCTTGCAACATGTCCAGCCCAAATCAATCCAAGTTTTCTAATGGATTCTATGATATATCAGACTCCTGTCTATTCTCTACTATACAGTGCTGTCTTGTGATCTCTTCATGTGATACTATCATTTGCATGTTGCAGGGTTCTCAGTTTGAGGGTCAATCTTTTGGTTACATTCCATGGCTCTGCATCATCGGTGACAATCAGAAGGATGCATTGGTTGTAAACTCTTCTTTTCAGGACAAGTGGGATTTTCTTGTCCATGAGAGTCGAGCTTGCTCTATCGAAAATTTGCCAGCCTAGAGTGACTCTTCTCTTTCTTTTGGGGATGTAATGGAGATTCATTTTCCTTCGTAGTAGTCGACTTTCTTCAGCATTGCATTTTTGATTTAGATCATTGTCCTTGTCTTCAACAAGTTTGTTATACATGAGATTCGTGTTGTTGAAGTTCATATGCGGAGTTTTGATACCCAAAATTACATTAAAACGATACAATAATTATGATAAAAATGTAGTCTCCAAAAATGAAAATTACAAGTTTAAACTACGGAATTATAATCTATAACTGCATTTTATTATGTGTATCATAAGGGGAAGTTTCGGAACGTGGATTTCATTTCGATTGTTTTCTGATTTGAATTTGATTATTTTTGTGAATTCATGGAATATTAATGTTTACTTTGAATTAGCATACCGAGAAGAAATGCAAAAATAATTATAGTCAAAATCGGAAAATGATCAAACTAAACAACCACGTCCATATATCTTACACTTCAATGAAAAAATCATCCACCTCTTTATGATACAATAAAATATGCTTACAAACCATTCCGTTCCATATGATCTCCGCTACCACCACATTAACACAATAAACTCACCAAAAATGGGACACGAAGAAAACGATTATACCGATTCTATTTCGGCAAAGAACACTGTTTTTCAATGAGCGACAACCAGGGACGCATCAATCCATACCCCTGGTGAACTCAGTGTTAAACTTGCTTCGAAACACGTTTTGGATTTGTCTGTTTTGGATTTTTTTTGTTTTTTTTTCTGTTTTGTTTTTTCGATCTTTACTATGTTTGCTCAGGCTAAATATATCTTAAATCACAGATTGTATTATTTCAAGTCGTCAAGCACCCTTATTGACGATTTGGAAAACATTATCACTACCAAAATACTATATATCTGGTCACCCAGATTTAACTTTAATTATTCCAATTGTATATATATATATATATATATATATATATATATATATATATATATATATATATATTTATATATATTTATATACATATACATATATAAATATGTATATATACATGAAGCTCGAATGACCCAAAATGAAATGTAAAAAAGCTCGAATGATCCTACAGAAATTAAACGAACTAGGCTATAAAACTCTACCTCTTCTGTCTTACTCACCAAACTCCTCCCCAACAAAATACTGCAACTGGAAAGTATAAAAGATGAGTTGATAATAGAAGGAAAACAATCATAATCCCCAGAAACAAACAACCATATTTGCTCGACCTGAAAAAAATGAGCTGAATCATTTATCATAGACTGAAAAGTGTTTGCTTTTCAAGTGGCATCAAATTGTATTCAATAATTTAGATATTTGTCTCGTTTGTAATGCATACATTCCCATCTTGTAGAGTGTTTTTCATCAACCATATATCTATCATTTTTTTCATTTCAGTTATTTCTCTCCTCATTCATTTGTTAAGAACTGTAAACCAATACTCTCACCAAAACTAAATGGCTTTCTTCAGTTGAACATACATAGTCTGCCAGACTATGTTCATGTTTGTTTTTCGAAAATTCGTATCGCGCGTACAAGTTGTGTCGAATGAGCTAGAAGGTTGAAAATTTAAGCATTTACTCCTTATGTCCAGAAAAAAATCAGTATTTTTTGTTTTTAGAAATTCCTCATAAAATATCTTTTTAGTGGAGCGTTAAATTTTTCAATGTAGTTTTATACTAAATTTGAGGCTTAGTTTGCGCCTGGTGGTATTTATGCTTATTTTCGAAAATTTGGACTCTTTTAGTGATCACTGCCAAACAAAATAACTTGATCTAATTGATCACTCCCAACATAGCATGGTGTCAAAAAACATTGGTCCCATGGTGGTTTTCATTGAGTGATCAACCACACTGGTTCAAATTTCTTTTTATTTAGAGACATTCATATTGTTAGCCTCTTTAATGTTCTCAATTATTATTTTATTATTTGGTCTCTGTCAAAGTTAACAATGAAGATAACAGATTTTCACGTACTCTGAGTTGGTAAGGTGATTATGGGGAAGAAGTTTGCCAAACTATTGTTATCTGCTTATAAAGATGCATTATCAAGGAGGAGGTGCAGTTTGCATTTACTGTGCATCAATGCCCTTGAAAAAGGCATTAATCCATCTCTCGCCCAGCTACGAGTGAATAGCAAAGTAGTCATAGTTGGCAAATAGTTTTAAGAGACAGACAACTCTGATTCTAAACCAGGCAGATTGATGCCAGCTCTGATGTACTTCTGGGAGCTTTTGTAGACAGCTAATGCCAAATACATTTCTCTGCTTTTCTTTGAATTAGATCAGCGAAGAGGATTCTGTCGACTGGGCATCCCAGGTTTTCCAGACACTTCACCCAGGCTTATGCCCTGGAGAGTTCACTTCAGTGTTGTCCCATTTTGTATCGAAACAGAAAGAGACCTGCTTTGTCAAAATCTTTGGCAATGTCGGGAGAAATTCCTTTGCCCATCCTCCATATCTATCAACAGAGTGAGTGAGAATGAAGACCTTGTTTGAAATTATTTGTACGTTTTGTAAATATTGCTCTATTTTCGTAACTTCTGCCTTTGGAGATGGGAGAAGAAGGGTCTGTATTGCATCAAACCACAGCTGGTGGGTCAACTGCTGGTCAACAAGCCACTGGACTTTCTTCAGAGGTCTATGATGTCATACCAAAACGCTTACAAAGATTAGTGCCCATATATAGCACAGCAGGCAATTTCTACCATTCTAAATTAAAGCTTGGTGGTTATAATCGACCGATAGATGATAAAAGTATTACCAATTTCCAATAGGAAATATAAGTATTTATTGCCAATTACATGTGTCTTCGATCGTTCTCAGTTCTTGATAATCTGACCAGATTGAACAATATCATGCATTCACTCATTTCTGGTCGTTTGCAACCTGGCCACTTAGTGGGTTCAGTGAGGAATACGCGAGGAGGCTTTGGCTTATATCATTGAAACTAGTTTTGGTCTCCTCCTCGACAGTACAGACTAATTTACTATGGGATGCTTGCTATACGATCCTCGGCTGCTCATGGTACCTGCTAATCACAGAGAGCCACCCATCTAATATTGATCAGGCTTGATGTTGCTCAACTTGAGTGATCGTATAAGAATCAGTGGGTCCAACGCGATTTCGATTTATCAATATAATGCACAGAAAAGTCGACGCCCTCTAATCTTTCCAGTCGCGTAGAAAGCACATCTTTTATTGACATTTTATCGGGATGTATATATATATACGTTTGCAAGTACTGGTGTACATGAGATTAGTCAAGTTGCTATGTCCAAGGCAGATGTTGCCCAATATTAAATGTAGATTGTAGATTGGGAACATTGGAAAAGGGCATTGTTCCCTTGGTTGGAACGAACTGAAAAGATGTAAAAACAAACAATGTAGCCAGAGTGGAAAAAAATAAGAAAAGATGAGGTGTATTAATGACAATGAGAAGTTTCACTTTAGAAAGAGAAAATAAAATGGTTATATAAAAGAAGAAAAAAGAAACAGTTGTTTCCTTTACCTTTTGTGATAATATACTACATACTAATCAATTATTTTTTGGTACTCACTTGACTGTATAATTCTTATTCTTTCTTGAATAGTATTTTGTTACTTTAGTCCAGTGCTTCTGAAACTATTTCCGTGTCATTCACCTGCAAGTTTCTATCACAAAATTCAATTCAAACGTGACAAAATTTCAAAATGTTTTTGATAATTTTCGTCTTCATTATCACTGATCATGAAATTATGCATAATTGCTTTTGCATCATAAGGTTGTCTGATCTTCTTACAAAGGTTATAATCCAAAAGTTTGTGAAATATCTTGCCACTTTGGAATTACAGAACCAAAGGAAGCCAGAAAACATTTCCAGCTCCGCAACAATTTGGAAGCAATCCGAAAATAGAAACAAATCTAAAATCAATGACTTTTCAAAGCAGAGGGGGGAAAGAAAAAGAAAATATTCAAGCCATTCATCCTTCATTCACCCTAGAATATCTTCATATTCGCTTGGGTGAATCATTCACCAATTTAAGGAGCGCTGCTTCAATCGTTGTTTTAAGACGTTGAAGTAGTCAAATAAAGTTTATTAACAGTTGACTTCATGTAACACTTGTAATTTACCATGGAACACTTCAATTAATAAGATTTTAAAAAATTAGGGAACTTTTACAAGAAGCATTTTCTCTAAATCACCAAATGGTCAAAAGGAGATAGTTTTGATCAGGGGATATTTACCTTGATACCAATAATACTTTTTAAAACATGGAGTAAAAGAATAACACTTTGCAAGTATTGTATATATATATATATATATATATATATATATATATATATATATATATATATACACACACACACACACACACACATACATATATATATATATATATATATATATATATATATATATATATATATATATATATATATATATATATATATATATATATGGCCAAAATGTTGTGAATGAATAAACCATACCATGCATAATGATTAACTTTACACGATGTTACGCGTATCTTCACGGTTTCTGAAAGTAATGATTATACACAATAAAGACTGCTCTGAAAGACTTTTTAGAAAGAAGAAAAGACATATAAATTGTTTAATCAGGATCACTCATATCTATTTTTGAAAATTAAAATCAATACGTTACCTATTATGTGCTGTTATTAAGATTAAATGTTACATCTAAAAAAATTGACTATTTTGATAATAGAATTTATTTCCATTTCAAAGTCCAAACACACAAAAATCCACTAAATAAAATGTTCAGCAAAAGCATAATTAAAATTAGCCACACTCGTCCTTGAATATGGAAATGATAATTAGTATACACAACAGAAAAGCTTTAGATCCAGATATGCTCGCGAAAACCGAGTGTAATTATGGAAATAAAAATTATTGTTCTTTAAACAATAAATGCACCATATAGATAAATACAAAGCCACAATATCCACAATTAAAAGACTATGCATCAGGGTATTTTTATAAAAGTGCAACTAAAGGTAAGTGGAAAGCTAAAATTTACAACCACGACATTTTTTACAAAGGAAATACGGGAAGAATGCAGCCTTATCTAACACCATATGCTACACCTGTTTAGGATAAAAACTCAGAATTCTAAATTATGTAGAGAAAATAATCTATTTAGCCAAAGAAGTGAAATAGTCTCCGAGTTGATTTAAAAGAAAAAAGAATAGTTCACAAAGAAATAATAATTAAATACCTGGTATTTAGTTTGTTCATGTATATATTTTAAATTTAGTTGGAAACTCTACAATAAGTGTATTTTTATATTTTATAGAGATTTTAATTTCTTGGATTTTAGAATGTTTGTAATACTTATGTCAGTAGATTACTCTCTGTCTTGAATTAATAGTCTTGTATAATACTGTCTTTAGATATAATTTGATTTTTTTCCAAAATAATTTTAAAAACTCTCTTTATGCTGTCGATTTTCTGGTACATAATTTGTGTATTAATACGGTTAATTTTATCTGAAGGTTTATAATTTAATTATCTACAATCTGTAATGAAGTACATGCTCAATAGGAACTATGATGATTGATCTAAACATTAATTATGAATTTGATTATCAAGTACGAGTTACAAGTATAACTTGATTAATGATGACTTGGAGATTATTGATGACCTTCTATTATGATAAAAGTTGGTTTCATGAAACACATACGGTCTCAATATTCTAATTTTTTTTAATTCGTAAAAAAATCGGAATTTCAAGGTATGAAGTATCTTTTTAATCATACTATTTTAATTATTTATAGTAAAAATCTATTTATTACATGGATATGAAATTATATGTACTATAACCTTTTATAAATAGACATAAAGTGTTGGAAAAATGATATGGCAGAAATTTTTAGTTTTATTCAGTTTTTTTATATGACATCAATGGGAGGCTATTCTTGCTTATATAGTAGATAATGTATCAATTCTACTTTTCAAAAATATATATGAGTAACACTGATTGGACAAATTAGAATATGTTCAATTCTTCCTGAGAACGATTTTTTCTAAGCAGTAATTTTGTATATAATTATTACTTTTGAAAAGCATAAAGATACGTGGAGCATCAAGAAGTGATTCAACATTCTAGAACCAACGCCTAACATAGACTGGAGGGTACACGACCGAAACGTTGTGAATAAAAGATCACATAAACGAAGAAAAGAGTCTGAGCATACCATATATAATTATTGATACACCAGCCTCACAGAATTTAGACAAGAAACGTGTTATCTTTCTTCAGTTTAATTATATATATATATATATATATATATATATATATATATATATATATATATATATATTGCTACCAGGCAACCAAAAATATATTATTAAATCTACCTGTCTATCTATCTATCTATCTATCTATATATATATATATATATATATATATATATATATATATAGAGAGAGAGAGAGAGAGAGAGAGAGAGAGAGAGGGGGGGGGGGGATAGGATTCTATTTCCGGTTACCTGACACTAATTTCTTTTATGGGACATCAATTTCCGGTTTTCAGACTATCAATTTAAGAATGTAAGAATCCGATCCGTCTCCAACGATTCTTTTTTTTTACTTTGAATTCTTGTGACATTGAATTCAATCAATGAATTTTCTAACACGAGATATTTTTCCGTCCATTTAATATATTTCATTCATTTCTTGTGTTTTCGTTATTTTTTATACTACAGCGCCGTTGCCAACCCAGTGGAAAGTAATAAAAATATATAAAAATTAATAAAGCAAGAAAACAGGTCTGGTTAATCACTCATTAGAAAAAGTCACAAGATCAACGTCTTTTAGCAGCGTAATGTATTTAGAGGTGATTTGTTAAAAAATTGGAAAAATGGGTGATCAATGAATAACTTACTTCTCTCGCCTTTTGATCGGAAGTGGACGATAAAAATGCTGAATTTTCAAAAGACAAGCTAACACATGAATTCATATTGCAAATGCAACCACCACCAAAAGCCTATTTAGCGGGTATAGTTTCTCTATTATTGTGGCCAGTACACGTGATACATACATACACACATTGTCAGTTAGTCAGAGCTACTCAAAAACTGAATAAATCTATGTTGACAGTTTATGTGGATGGTTTCTAATACGGCTGAAGAGGGTGTGATAAGTACTTTTGGTAAACATGATGGATAGGAAGAGGAGACAGATGCTGCGAACCAGTACAGAGTTTTTCGTTCTTTGTGCTGTGTCGTTGGGGCAGACATTGATGCATCTTAGGCAAGATAACCTGACGGAGTCCACCCCTCTGTAGGCTTCCTTAATCCTACTCTCTATGTTGAGACTTTCGAAAGTTTTGTTGAAACTCAGCCATGGATTGAACCCATGACATGGAACCGAAGCACATTGCGTTGTGATGGGCGGTGGGATGGAGAGAAAGAAAGATAGAAATAAAGATACAAAAGAAGAAAAATTCAACGTGATAAATAGAAGGAAATGAGAGGATGAAAAAGACATACGCCAAAATTTGTTTCTTTTAGGCGAACCTACAATTTTATTTGAATTTAATCATTAACATTTCGGCCACGCTGGTCAACACTGTTTTCAAATTACTACTGTGCTACAAATTTCTAGAGTTACTGTGCTCTTTTTCTTTCATTTTGAAGCTTAAACACCCTGCAATATGATTCTAGTGCATATCACAATGAATCCTTATGAATACGTCATGCCAACTGAATATCATACCATTGGAGGAAACATTCAGTTTATAACCATTACATTCGGATAGTACACCTGAAGAAAGCTGTAGAAATGGTCACTCGGATCATTTTTCAACACAAACTACAAGTAGCTCAATCGTCCCCAAAAAAATCTTTGAGTATTCCACGAACTGTCTGTACTACATGGTGTTTAACGAAGGACGCAATTCTATAAATAAGAGAGTAAAATTTGCATCAACATTTTATGCAACTCAAACTCATTCAAGTATCCATTTCTTTGAGTTGTATCAACTACGTTGTTTTCAAATGCAATGAAACCGGTACAAACCTGCATCTCGATTAAAAGAAATCACTTTCCCCATTGACTATCAAGTCGAAATGTATGTGTAATTTGCACCTTTTTTGTTATTTTTCTTTTTAGATATAGATTTTAAATTTAAAACAGTTCTAATACATGTCGTTAAAAAGACGGTTGCATCTTCATCTTTGTTTCTATCAAAAACATTCATGATTGAGTTGATAGATAGATAGATAAATAGATAGACAGATAGATAGATAGATAGATAGATATTATACCTAGCTTAGTCCGGCATAAGGTAAAAATACACCGATTTTTCTTGTGGATATAGCCTGCTTGCCTTGAAAATCTGTATACATATATGTGTTTGTGTGTGCATGTTTATGTAAAATATGATATTCGAAAATTCGAGGAATTAGGAGGGAAAACACAAGCACAAATCAGATATAACAGGGGCGATATCATAGCCCTGCCATCTCAAATTATCACACTTTGTTAACCAGTATGCAAACAGCAAGAAAGGACTACTTTGAAAAGAAAAAACAGTGGAAACAAGGAGTTCGAATGAATAAGTTTTTCAAGGTCTAATTCCCCGAGCATTTGAGTATATATATATATATATATATGTATATATATATATATATATATATATATATATATATATATATATATATATATATATATATATATAACATCCAGAAATAATCAAAGAAAACAAAAAGAACCCACATAAATTTGAATGATATTTATGTAAAAGCACTTACAGAATAAAACAACAGATATAAGGAAATTGATGACAAACATACAGAAAATGAAATAAATATTGGTGTATATCCACGATAGAAGCAGAAAAATTATTGATGATGTAGCCTACATTTTACTTAAAGAAAACGAACCTGACTTTCAAAATAAACTTCAATCCAAATGAATGAATCCAGCGAAAACAGAAATATCTAAACATATTTCACAAAATATGAATGAAAAATTGAAAATATCATTGAATATAATCAATGGATCAACTCTACGGATACGATGTACTGTTTTTTAAGAAGTAATAAAAATACTCAACTCAAATAATTATGATAATGATAAAAATGAACTGACAAAACTATTTTAATTGTAGAAATAAAAACACACGTCCAATAATTGTAGTACAGAAAATGATATATATTTGGCAACAATGTCAACGATCAAACAACCAAATGATAATAAAATTTCTACATGGGGCAAAGTCCCAGTGTTTAATGGTGTATTAAAAGCAATTCAAGACACACAAATAACTTCAAAGACAGCTGATTTAGTTTAGAAGGATAAATGAGAATTTTACACTCTAAAGATGAAGACAATTCATCAAAGCAAAGAAATGATATAATTTCTAAATGAAGACACTTGAAAATTCTAACTGAAACCAATTCGAAAAATAACTATATGATGTAAAAATGAAAGAAAAGACAATACCATAACTTTTTATCTATAAAAGAAATCATGTATTTATTTATTCAGTTTAAGAGTATAAGCATTATTAATGATACATATCAATGTGTATTTATAATTCCTAATTTAAAAATAACAGAGGTATGGACGACATCAAACTATTTCAATAGGGAAGAGCTTGATATATTGTTCAACAAAGTGAAAGAATACAGCAAGGTCATCGAGATGGAGTTTTGATTAAAAATGTGCATTAATGGCAATACACAAAAGAAGGCTCGTAGCAGTAGAAGGAATTAAATTCCTGGACAACAGAAAATCAGAGCACTAACCACACAGGACTGATATAAATACCTAGGAGTTTTTGAAGAGATAGGGATGAGACTGCAAACATACAATCAGTGAATGTAGTTAACTAACCCAGAAGATGTACAAAAACAGATAGGATAGGGTAGCAATAGTTATACACTGGGAACTGAGCAAGTGACTTGTAATCGACGATTCCAACGAAGCGGAGACGGTCCTTGGAAAAAAGAAGTTAAAAATTACTCGAGAAGACCAGACCTGGCAGTCGTAGACAAGGGAAAGAATCTGTCAAATAATAGGTGCGGTTATGCGTGCGGATCATAGAGTGAATATGAAGGAATGTTAAAAGCTCCGAAAAATACGAGGATCTAACAAGGAAACTGAAGACGTTGTGGAACATGAAAGTCAGGACTATACTAATAATAGTAGGTACACTCTGAACTGTACGGAAGGTACGGAAAACAAGATTGGAGGAGCCAGAGATAAGAGTTGGGGTTGAGACTATGCTGACAATAGCACTACTGGGATCTATGCGAATACTAAGGAAAGTACTGGAAACCTCCTGTCGTTAGCAACAACCAGAATGGAAAAGGCATGGTCGAGATAGTACAAGCCATAGCGCTGCTTTGATATGCAAGAAGAGTGAGAGGAAATCTGGAGACCCGAGGAGACTTATTCACGGTTTCATCAACAATCACCGGTAACTGTTGTGAAACTGCTTACTGCAACTTTGCTACGGACGGTGACGGATTAACTTACATTGTAAATAAAACCCATCTCGTGAAATATCAATTTATTATTTCACTGGATTTTTTTTTAATTCCAAAGTCTGGTGGATTTAATACACATGAAATTGAAAGTAAGAGAAATGATCTTCCAAGATGATAAAATCAGGCAAGAAAGAAAATATCCAAATTTGTATTCTACCTTAAAATCCTTGCTAATTAATGCACAGTCTTATGTTTCAAATAAGTTTCAGGGATTCTTTAAAGAATCATCAAGAATGATTCAATTTTCTTTCTTCTTTTATATATATATATATATATATATATATATATATATATATATATATATATATATATATATTCAGAGTTCATTCAGAGTTGAGCACTATTTAAGTGAGGTAACCCGTTCATTATAGGCTTATGCAATGCTCTTCCATAGAAATAAAGCACTATAATCGACGGGGAAATTAACTTATAATAAATATATTGCTTAACTTCAGCCGCACTGACCGTCCCGTTCCATAACTCAGAGGTAGAATATCGGCCTCCGGGCCAGAAGCGAAGGTTTCAATCCTGCCTTGTAGTACTGGATTGGATAATGGAAAGTCTATAACCACACTGAAGAGTTGTAATACAACGAAACAGCTGTCTGTGGATGACACAACAACAACATATATATATATATATATATATATATATATATATATATATATATATATATATATATATATATAAGACATCTCAATATGGCCCAGTTATTACAAGAACTACCTAACAATCGCTTGGCTGTGATTTCAAATCACAGTGAATGCTATTTTCATGTTCGTTTTGATATGAGGTGGTAAACAAACAGTCAATTGTTCACTCATCTAAAATAGTTGAGGATTGTTCTTGTCCTTGTTACGGTGGAAAAACGAAGCAATCGATTAGCTGTTATTTCAAATCATGGTAAATGCTATTCTATGTATCGGTTTGGTTCAAAATGATGGGATAAACAAGTAGTGAAGTGGTTCTTCCTCTAAATTACGTGGGGATTGTCCTTGTTCTTGTTGCGATGGAAAAACGAAGTCAACCCAAATTTGAACGGGAGATTGCGAAAAATGCTCATAATTTCTTTCGACCTAATTTGTTTAAAATACGAAATGAAAAAGTTACCCAAACTTTTTCTTTATTATCTTTTATATATTTTCAAGGTAAAATAATGCCTGAAAATGATTTTAATAATTTTGAAAAAGTGGCCAGCTTCTCATAAAAGTCCCCAAATCTGCTTCTTGTAGCCAAATCTAGCAACCCTGCCTCGCTTACATTATGAATGTAGTGAAAACATTTCAAGGAAATTTTTATACATTCCTGAATTACACTAAAGAAGAGATAATCCTTACTTGCACAGATGTCACTTAACTTTCTCTGCATTATGTGTCTGGTTACAGTATTTTACATCCATGAAAGCAAGGGAAACCAAACAATACTTTGAAAAACACTATGATTACTAAATTCCTATACAAAGATCCCATATTTTTATCTTCATTAGTGTCCGAGTTATCAAACTTCAAAAGCCCCATAAACGGGCGGGGCTGAGTTATATCGCCTTCCGAAATCTAAATGAATCTTCAAAAGACGTATTAACGAATAGTAAAAACTGCATCTTTTTATCTTCAATAGTTTCCAAGATATCGGGCAGTATGTGATAATTCATTTGATAAGAGTGACCTTGCCTCCTATTCGATCGCAATAATAAGCGATACTTAACAACACTGAAAAAAAAAACGCTTTATAAGCCACCAATTGATCAGAATAGATATTCTTTTAATGACGTCCTTCTTCCAACATAAACGAAACCGAACGACCGAAAATCTAATAGAGATGAGTGGACACATCTAGAAAGAATCATCTAGTAGAAACACTCGTAACAGAAATCGATTGTCCTCTACAAAATCTTTTCTTTCTTTCTTTTTTGGTCTCAGATTTTTGCTTATGTGTTCCAAATTCTATCAACTATAATTTTTGTATTTTTAGAAAGCGCTTTTCAATTCCCTAAAGAATGTGGCTATCATATGTATTATCATTATTTTGTAGCAGATTGGACTCTCTACCTTTAGGATGGCAACAAGACCAGGAATAGGACAATTATGATTCGAAACCAGGGAGTAGATCCCCCAAAAGGTGATTTGACGCCCAATTTAACGTCTGTCCGGCAGCTCCTGCTATGGACTAAATTGTCTATGGTTACATTGTTCAGGAATTAAAGCAAGTGTAACTGACAGAATAGTGGTAGTACATGTATGATATAATAGATTATATTTATGAATGCGCTTGTAATGAAGATTTACGTACTTCTTTTGATTTAGTCACCCTATTTCCATCTGCTATAAGGCTTTCAGTACGCTCTATCATGTTTGCTCCGCCGGTCAACGATAGAATCAATCTATTCTGTTAATGGACATATCGTATCGACCTAGAGGTTTTGATGTACATGACTCAAGAGGCTCACTGACACCTTTCGTCCAACGGACCCAGTAAAATGCACCGACAGCTTCCCCCTCGTACACCCTATTTACTAAGCTTAGCTGAGGCTGGCACATAGCCCAAACAATCTAAAGGCATGAGAGATTTGTTTGTTAGCCATCACCCTACGGTGAGTGCCCTGAGTACGTTGATAATATTTTTCATATATCTTTCTATTTTTTGGCCTGGGTTAGATGCAATTAAAAAAAGCGAAGAGTAAAAAGAAAAAAAAACAGGTCTGGCTGCTATTGGGTCAAACTCTACTCCTACTTTTCCGACTGAAGATGGTTGCTGCAATTTTGTATATACATATATATATATAATTGTGTCATCCTTACACTGCTGTTTCGATGTATTATATCTCTTCAGTGTGGCTATAGACTTTCAATTATCCCATCCAGTACTGCGAGGCAGGATTGAAACCTTCACTTCAGACCCGGAGACCGATATCCTACATCTGAGCTACGGAACTGGGCAATCAGTAAAGCTGAATTTAAGCGATATATTTATCTACATAGAAATCCCCCATCCACCAGTGTGCTCTATTCCTGTGGAAGAGCATTGCATAAGCTTACAATGGATGGGTTACCTCACTTAAAAAGTGCTCGACCCTGAATAGAGGAGCATAAATTATATATATATATATATATATATATATATATATATATATATATATATATATATATATATAACTGACACAATGGATTCGGTATTCGCATTGGTGAGCATACAATAGAAATGACACGGAGAGCGAGTTGTGTGTCTGTTGCTATACTTTCTGTGAATTTTTGGATATATGATCCAATGCAGAGGAGATTACTGTGGGAAATTCCTAGATTCCTAGATTCACCTCAAAATGTGAACACTTCTTCCTTAATTCTTCCTATTGGCCAGCCTTCCACCTAATGTCAATAAAATGTAGGAGAAAAAAGAATGACAAAAACCATAAGTTCAACGATGCATTTACCACCCATATTTGTCATTTCCAATCGCAAAAGGATCCTAAACGAATTAGTAATACCATTTCTGGTTGTAGTGGAAGTAGCTTAAGGAGGAAGGAGAAGATGGTTCATCCAAAAATCTGGCTATAAAAAAAATTAATGAGCTTAAATTAGGGAGCACAATTTTCATCAATAATTTGCTCTAAGGTCACAGTATTTGGTTATTTTATTTGTTTGCTGGAAATTGAAAAAATTAGTCGATTTTATCCATTTTTGCTGACTGTTTTAGCTATTAATAACAAACGATACATGGCAACATTATGAACAATAAATGTTTGATACGCCATCTTTTATATGGATTTGATGACGTCACACCTTTTTATGACATAATATCTCTTAAGACATAATAACAACTGGTAAATAAAAAACAAAACTGCTTCCTCTTTCTGTTGTTTAACACTGCTGGGACCGACCAACAGGCCGATAGACCGACCGAAAAGCGTTAAATAGAGATACACATAGAGAACACATAAAAATACATAAAACAATAGTTTAATTCACTAACGTGTGATCAAACTGATACTATGAAAAAAACCTGACTTCCTAAAGAATGTTTGGTCAGAATAAAATATTCTGAAAGTATAGGACTATAACGAAAAATTCGCTGATGACATAAACATTCGAAATTGACGTAAACGGCATGAAATCCTCATAGGCATAAACTCAGAGACCAGTTCTGCATTATAATTGGTACGTAAATTAGACAATTCATTTTCTTGTTAAACATGATATGACAGGTGAAAACTATCCAGATTTATCTTAATCTCAAAGTTAGAGCACCCCAAGATGCAGGGTTAAAAAAAGATTCTACTAACCGTGCACCTTTTTCGCTCGGTAACTATTTTATACATACATACATACATACATACTATCATTATTGCATTATTCCTGTCAAAATGAGTTTATTTCTAAATTTTAACAATCTTAAGTCACTCTTTTTGAGCATTTTTAACAAAATCATTCATTTATATATATTCATGGTGATATAATTCAGTCATCAAAGCATTTTCAACGGCCTTAGCATGAACTTACGTCAATATTCAGCAAAAGTGTGTATTCTATCAAGGATGGACGATTCAACTTTTGATTCGATGGGAAATTTCTCCAAATTTAGAACTTGTTGGAACCACCAACCAGACAAGGAGTGTTTGCTATTCTAAAATGCCCAAATGATAATTATAAATGCTATTAGGTAATTCCATTAGTGATGTCTGGAATTTGATAGCTATAGGGTAAACTATATTTAACTATTTCAAAAGATAACTGCACATGCTAATACGTGTTTGGACATCTTAAAACTAGTAAATCGTTACGTTACGATTCAATTAACTTAGTTTCTTTAGCCTGCTAAAGATGATTACATAACTTATGCAATGGTCAATAAATTCAAAAAAGTTGGAGGAACAACCCAAAATATTCTTGATGTTCATGGTATAGAAATTGCCGAAGATAGTTCGAAAGGTTTAAAAAAGGTGACATAAGAGACTCGCCACAAACAGTTTGGCCTTTTGAGTTTTTATCTCGATAGAAGCAGCTTATAATAGAGAAGGTCCCTCGTTTAAAACATTTTTGGTTTGCAATATGCAGGAAAAAGATACTTTTCTTTCTCTACTGATTATATATCAGAAGAAAACTATAGAATGGATTGGCTGGAATATTGTCAATAAGAGCAATAAAAAGAGAAATTATATAGTTCGAAAAACTCTTCGAAGAATACATGGATTTGTGTATTTATATTTCAATTTATGTGTTCACATCTATCTTTCAGTATGTTTATACGAACACCTGTGCGTGCGCGAGTGTGTGTATGTGAGAGGGAGTGAGAGAGGAAGAGAGGGAGAGTTTTCTTTTTTTAATAGCTCATAATACTAGAAATCGTCAGCAAAAACTTCCATGGAACCAGCCAATATGGATTTCTTCAATTTTCAAGTTGGTCTGGATGCTGGCTATGTATGCATCACATATCCTTATTAAGTCAATAAAAGCTGTTTTTGATATCCCGCTAAATTACGCTATTAGTGGGTGTTCAATTTCACAGTGTAAGTTCATGCCAAATTGATCACTAGCTAGCATCCATGGGTATTCAGACTTGTTTTGTTGTTTTGTTTTGTTTTTTAAATTCAGATATTTTCAGATCTTTTTGTCTTGATCACCCCCAATACGACAGGCTGCCAAAGGATGGTGGTCACACGACAGTTTCAAATGAGTGACTAACGAGACCCGTTTCCTATTGTTAATTGGGCAATCACTTTCTCAATTTCTTCATCTCTTTTCTCCAATGACGTTACAAACCGGACCAAGAAGAAAGAGTTGAGTTATATACCCTGTTTATATTTATTTTTTGCTTATTTCTTTTGTTTCCTTGGTGTTGGGGGTGGTATAGATCGTATTGACCTACTGTTGTGCTGTTCATCGTGAGTTTTATGCAAAAAAATTTCTTTGGTTTAGTTTTTTTCAGGCAAAAGCAAGTGGGAACACAGAAAGATAAGTCTGGCTGCTGCAGGGTCAAACTCCACTCCTATTCTATTCTAACTTAAAATGATTTCTGCAACTTCTGTGTTGTATAAATAAAAAATGAATTTGATGACATATAAGACTTGTCAGTTTGGCTCAGTTGGTAAAAAGGATGGTCATGATTTCAAATTACAGTAGAGAAATGTTCATTTTATAAATCGGTTTGGTTTAACGTGACAAGATAGACAGGATGAGTTTACTCTCGTAAATTAGGTGAGGATTGTTCTTGTTACTGGGGGAAAATAAAGGTAACTCAAGTCTTGGGCTGGACTTTGATGAAATGAAAAAAAAACAGACTTGAGAACGAATGTGTACATGTGAAGAGGTGCGGTACGGCTGGGCAGTTAACGGTTTGGACTCGTCGAGACGAGTTCAAATTCTGGCTAACACAGTTTACGTTCAATCTTATCTAATGCCCTTAAAAAAGGCATGAATCAACCAACCAAGCAATGGGTAAGATACAGAAGTGAATGACGTAATTTGGGTGCTTGTCGTCACTGAACCTATTCCACTTCGTACCAATGCCCTTGAGAAAAACATGAATCCATCCGCCCAGCTTTGGATAAAATAGTGAGGCAGCAGGTAATTAAGACTCTTATCTGATATTGGTAATAAAAAAATCTTTGTCCGTGGGGAGGTAGTCATTTTTAAACAGCAACATATCCTTATTTTTAAATGCTGTTGAGTTCGGTCATTAATGATACCTCATTATATCCGTTTTTATAGAGTAATGTTCAACTAGAAATAATAAAATCCTGTTATGTAAACTAGAAAATTATAAAACCATTTGTTTTTGCTCGTAATTCAAAAAAAATTATGTATAACTTGATACACAAAGGAGAATGAATTGAAAATGATAAATAATACAAAGAAATTTAGTAATAGGTGTATTGAAATTCGGATTCCTTGGTGAGTGACACCGAAGGAGTCTAAGAGGCACTGGCCTATCCTATGATTCTTTATTGTCTCAACGGGTGATCAAACACGAAGTCTATCATTTGCTCAAACAATATATCACATCAGGATAGACATATCACTTTTTCAGGGTGTACAATGTTCTTGGAAAAGTCAAGAATCCATGCATACGCTGATATATTGGTTAAAATAGTACAGGAGAAATGAGCAACACCATTTCGGGTGTCTTTTACCTCTATACCTCTCACATACAGTAAACAGACTGAGTGAGTAAAGAGTATGTGATATGTACAAAGACGACTGAGGACATTGCCACCGTAACGGCACTACTTACTTTATTAGCATTGCATAATTCCTTTTTTTCTCATCAGATGATTAAACCCACTAAATACAACGACTACAACTAGTTTTACCATTATCTCCCTTTGGGACAAGCATATTACTTTAAGGTAGCATCTTACAGCGTCATGAAAATATTTCCTCGTCCATATAGAGCATTAAGTATGGCAAACAGTATCAAAAAGCATTAGCACTGGATGAAATAGCCAGAGTAAAATTTCCCGAGGCGAAAGATGTCCGACTTATTAGATTTGATACTATATAGCGGACAAAGGGATTGTATTAACAGGCAAAACTGTGGGGTTCACTAGAAAATGGATAAGAGCAGACGATAATTGAGAGCGTATTGATACTTAAAAGGAAGGTTTGTACTACCTTATAAGTACACACATCCATTATGCATGCTCTAATATACTTATGAGCGTATATATGTCCGCTCAGATATTGTAATGCTCTGCACGTCTGCCTCACCGTTCGATGAATGAACAGAGTGGAAAACTCTTCATCAGGACAAATATCCCTGTGTATACAGCAGTTAATTAAGTACAATATATGGTGTATGATTAGGATGTATGTTTTCTTTCATTGGATTTCTATCCTACCGAAAACTTGTAAGTCCTAGTCTCGACCCGACTTGAAAAATACAAGGATCACAAAGCTGACACACGATATGGAAACCTGAATATAGCATTCAGAACCACATACTGTCTAAAAGCATCCATTATTGTACGGGTTCAGAATACATTTTAGATCTCATTACGTACAGTTGCTGTTCTTAATCCTTGAAACCAAATCATTCAAAAAAATTGTAGTTCGTTGAAATACGTATGACAAGTATCCTGCGTACAAATGAGAAATTATATATCATCACTCACTTTAAAGTCTGTTGAATAGGTTTAATGTTCCTTCTTCTCACTCTTTCTTTGTTTTAGTAAGTCCCTCTTCAAATTAAATGTTTTTTAAATGGATATTTAAAGTTCTTGATAGTGTAGATACGAACAGACATGGATATGAACTGGCTTAGAGAGATATGAACACAGATAGATAGATATTAACAGATAGAAAGAGATGAATAGATTGATAGTTTGTGAGTAAAATGACGATATCGGAAGATTGTTCCAGACAAATGACGATTTCAACGAGCACCCCTGTGACGTCACTCATTTCACCTAGCACCATTTTACGGGATGGACAGGTGGATCCATAAAGGCATTAGTGAACACGAACTGAATCAACTGGAGTTAATTCTGAACAAGGTTGCCAGATGCCCTTTTTTCCACAAAAGACCAAATTTGTACGATATGGGATCAAATTGAGTAACTTCGATACCAAGATAATCAAATAATCAAAATGTATGATCAGACTAAGCTTGAATGGAAAATTGATTAAAAATAGATATTTTCTATTCATTGTTCGTGAATTATTATGCTATGGTATTATATAATGAGTGTGTTAAGTATCGTTATCTTTTGTAAATTTTCTTTCAATACCGAACCATTATTTTTTTTTAACAAAATAGCTTTGTTCAGTTTCAAATTGCCCAATTTTAGTTTTGAAAAAGTACCAAATGGCCAACCTATCTTCTTACTGTTAATCACTCGGCCACTCTGCACCTCTGATCGACGCTAAAAAAAGAATAAGAATTTAAACAAGTTCCCACAAAAGGAAAAAGACATACATTAATGTATGCGTCACGACGTATCAAACCAGTAACAGCGACGTGAAATCACAAAAATATCAGATTAGAAGCAATCGATTGGTTCCGGGATCGACTGTCAAACGCATCAATGTCATACCTTACTTCACTTTTAGGTGAAAATAGTGCCAAGGTTGCTACTATATATATATATGTAAAGTTTAAAGACACGCACACATGCGCGCACGTATGTGTGAGTGAACAAACAAACATACGTGAGATATTTGCTGTCTTTAAACTTCACAACATGTACGTCAATATACTTATATGCATATACAGAGTAAGGGTTACTCCAAACGTTGCCCTTTTCAATGCCGTCTGTGCCAATAGGAAAAGACATGATAAAGATTAGCGTAATCACGCTCGTCATGGAAGGAGATATGGAAGGCCTTTGTCCAGTAGTGGACTTATGACGGTTGATGATAATGATAGAGGGAGAGTGAAAAGAAAATCCTCATTGGAATTTTTATGATTCCCTGATTAATACAAGTGAAAAGATTAATGGGTACACAAAAGTTGCATATAATTTCCAAGAGAGAGAGAGAGAGAGAGAGAGAGTGAGAGAGTGAGAGAGAGAGATGAACATTGTGAGGTAGGCATACAAACAGACAGACATATTTGTCGCATAGAAATGAGGGTTTTTCATTATTGCACTGGCATATCCTATGAGTCAGGATCGTAGAATCCTTTAGAAAACTCAAATGGCAATGTCAGACGACCACTGGTCATCACGACTCACAATGTGGGTCCCCAGATATCAAATATGAAACTGTAGCCGACAAAAAATAAAATGGCATGACGTAATAGACTATTCATAAAATGTTGGCATTGCGACACCAGAGAGACAGAAATGTCTGGCAAATCTGCTGCTGCTGCAGCTGATAAAGATGATTGTTTGAACAGCATGAGATAAATATAGATAGATAGAAGCAACTACAGATGGAGAGACAGCTGATTATTGTCAAACTCCATTCAGTTGACTTTGTTTTCCATCCATAACAAGATCCCCTTACTAAAAACCGACTAGTAATACACATGAAACGATGAGGTACAAACTCACAGTGGCTTTGCTTAGTTACACGATGTTAAACAACAACAAAATGGTAATGTCAGATCTATTTGATACGATGCTTTTGCAGCTTTACCTAAGTAAGAAAATTGATAGATTCAAGGAAAAGATGATTAACTAAAACTTTTTTTCATTTTTTAGGTGTAAATGAAGCTAGCAAGCTAGCTAACTCATGTTTTCCTTCACCAGCATGATTGGGATCATACAGAGAGCCTCTATTGGTTATCCCGATTATTCTCTCAAAGGAAGACCGATCTCTTCACTACGCTCAAAAATGCAAAACGGCCAACCCACGCCTACATCATTACATCCTTTGACCGACTTGGCTATGAGTGACAAGAAATCAATTCATCAGTGTGATCGTGCATGCCAATCAGCTCCTGCACAACTGGTGGAAATTTCCAATCACTGAATAAGACTAATCGATTGCTAGTAATCACAGATCAAAACTTCTTTGCGGCTTTTCCCAGTGAAAACAATTTATTCAGTTCGCGTCCAATCTGTTGACCAAGGAGTTAAGCATGAATATCGACCATCTCAATTTCTTCTATTGAGGTTCCTTCGAGATCGTGGATTATAGTCTATGCAGGGTTACTCTACGTCTTTTGTATGTTTTGGGGGCCAAATCAAGCAGCTTCGGTAGAAAATCAATTGAATAACTTGAAATCTATGACCAGACCAAGCTTGCGGGAAATATGGATAGAAACACATGTCTTTATGGTGGTAGTAGTTTGACAATGTTGAAATGAATGATTTAAGAAAAATGGTGTGTTACATCTAAAAAAAAAACTTCATCTTAACGATAAGGCTTATAACGCTCAATGTATTTCGCTGAGTTCAATCAGCATATTCATAAGTGTAGTGAACAATGTAGCAAATGCAGTTCCCATGTGTCTGTGTTTGGGACCATGGGTCGTTCAAACTGTTATATGATCACTTTTTGTGTTGGTTCCTGGTCTTATATTTATGACAATAAGAAACTTTTGAGATACAGCATACCTTCAGCTCAAATCTTTTATCATATTGTCAAATTACAACCAACAGTCGGTCGGATTACCTGACATCCACACAACGAAAATATTATATATTGTTCAAGTATATTAATGTCGTATCATATAATTTGTGGGCAAGGGATTGCTAAATTGTAAATTTTTCTTTCAATATCAAATATTCAGATTTAGAACTAATGAATTTGAATTTGTTTAAGGATAAAATTAACTCCTGAAAACATTCTTATTTGATAAACGGACAAGATCAATGTGTGAAATTGTAAATATCATGATTTTTATTATCATTTTAATAGTCTCTCGTGAAAATGGTGTGACTAATTCTCGAAATTTTGACAATATCACTCCAGCTTTTGATTTAAATCAAAGAATGATAATTTATTAACAGTATTTCTAGATTTTTTAGGAAGGGTACGGCATTCATATACTATTAATTTTTCCAATTAGATCAATTCACCGATAAGAAAAATAGCCAATATACTCGTCTAAATATTCATTTGGGACGGGCGCTGTCCTTGTTGGTGAAGTGTCAAATATCTTCTTGTGGATGGGGTAAATCAATAATCCAAAGGCGATATATCATTCTATGTACAGAGAACTTCCTTGTAACTTTTCTTACTCAACTGATACAAATCTAAAAGATGCATTGTTAGAGAGCTGATAGAATGCTCTGCCTAACGACGAATATAAGTTCACACTAGGGTTCACACTAGGTAGTAATAAAAAAAAGTTGAAATAGACTCTGCAAAACACTATCAGAACCTGTTATCAGGTGGAATCATAGCATAGACACTTCATGGGGTGATGAAAATGAATTGTAGGACAAACCAGTTTATATATGGAAACTTTTAAGCGGATTTTTCTTCATTCTTTCACTTCTTTGCTGTATTGTTTTTGTATTGGGATAGATAAATGTCTATAAGACCTAATATTGACGATTTTTCTGGATTCCTTGCGTCGAAATTATGTGGAGGATGTGCTTTAATTCTCAAGTTATGAGTTTCTAACTTTTCAGTGTCCTGATTATTATCATTTCAGCTTAGGGACAGGCAGAAATAAACACTTTGAGGTTTGAGAGAAAAAATAGATAGCGAAAAAATTGGTGTGGGTTCATGAAGCTACTTTTTCGATTCCACGATTTCCTTCATGTTTTGTCCCCTGGATAATTACAAAACACCGACTGTTTTGTTCTTGTGATAAGCTACATATTTTGGTATTTGGAATTGAATTAACGGGATTGAATTTTCCCCCTAATAGGGCAAACTCTCATTGCTGGTGTATAGTTTTGGGGTGGATGTTTCATGATTGGCAAAATATGTATTTGAATTCAGAAGTGGAAACTAAAAGATGGAAAACGCAAACAAACAAGAAAAACAGAATGAATGGAAGAAACTTTTCAATGAAAATATGCAAACTCAACGAAAAAAAAATGATGAATAGAAAAATAGATCTGGTTATTCACTCAATAGATACCGTCTGGTGACTAATGTCTCTTATCAGCATGCTATGTTGGGAATCAATTAAAAATTGGAAAAAGGGGTGATCAATGAATAGCTAATTTTTCTCGCCTTTTGTTGGACAGTGACCACTGAAGAGGTAATTTTCGGAAAAAAGGCTTGAATCCTGCTAGACATAAACTAAGAAGCCAGTTTAGCATAAACTTATATAGCAAGTTGAATCTCCCACAAAAAACCTATCTTGGGAAGAGATTCAAATAATAATGAGTAAATATTAGAATATTGAGCCCTCTAACTCAATTGGTGCAGTTTGTACGCGTGATACATACATATATACATACCCAGTCTGACTGGAATAAAACTGAAGAAACCTATGTTGACTGTTTTAGTTGACTTGTTCTTTCAACTGTGTTAGAATGTGTTAACAAATGTGAAGGTTCGTACTAGCAGTGGCCGGAGTCTTGGAGATAGATGGGAGAGTAAAAGAATGATGGGGAGAAAAGGAAATGAAAGAAAGAGGGAGGGGAGGGAGAGAAAGAAAGATGGGGAGATGAAAGCAAAAGACAGACAGACGGTAGGGAAAATAGGGGAGATAGGAGTGAAAGAGAAAAAGATGGAGAGGAAAGAAAGCGAGATGAAAAGAAATGGTAAGGAAAGAAAGACAGATGTGGAAAGATGACGAATAAAAAGATTTAATGATTAGAAATGGAAGGAAAAAGAGATAGTGAGTGATTGAAATAAAAAATGAGATATATAGATAGATGGTAGGGGAGGGAAAAAAGTATGAAATCCTATATCTGTAACAGATGAAAGCTATTCAAGAAAAGCATAACTTCAAAGAACCGTGTTCCTCGTGTAATTTTTGCCGGGAGCCACATTGATCCCTGTCGCGGCAAAAACGTATAATGGTGGGAAAATTTTGCATGGAAAAAAAAGAAAGTTTGCAAATAGCGGCCAAAGATTGAATAAGGCAGAATCAGAAAGATGATAAAAAAATATAATAAAAAATAGAACAACGGGGATGGGGAGCTGAGAAAACAAGGTCCAGATAACAACAACGAAAACAACAATAATGGTAATACTGACAACAATAATAACTGGCTTGATTGCCCTAGGGTCAAATCCCATCGCTTCTTCCATATCTAAAAGGTAAGCAAAATAGAATTCATTTTTCCATATAATATTATTCCAAAACTATGTGCTCCATTTCAACTCCTTTATTAGTAATTCCTGTGAATATGATTTGCAAACTTTAGTAAAACAAGTCGACCTCTCTCAGGCTTTAGAAATGCTTAATTCATTATCAGTTTTAGAGTACGTCACTGAATCACAGTTATTGGGCATTACACCACCGGTTTTTGGCCTTGTCATTGTTATTCGTCATTGGTATTACCAAAAAATTTAAAAAATATTACGAAAAAATGTCAAAACTCAGTAGTAGGGGTTTGATTGAGAAAAGAAAGAAAATGGCTACTCAGTCAAATGGTTAAAGAAAGAGAAAGCTTACTCAGCATAATGGTTAATCTGCCTCTGACGTCGAAATTAAGGAAAAATGGGGAAAAATGTGAATTCAATCTCAAGGTTTAATAGTGTCCAGCTGAAAACCTTAAAGCACTGAACCATGAAAAAAAGAAATTTATTTGTGATTATAAATGATATTATATTGTTTAAATAGTTATGTTACATAAACTGCTTTAATAACATCTTTAGCAGTACGGTAATCTTTATTGAAAATGAAAGCAAATACATATACATGCTATGGCTATCTTATCAAAGACTCATCATGAAGATATTTTGACATGGACCATCTTTATATTGGCAGTTTTAAATGGCTTAAAGTAGCTTGATTTGAAAAATACATTTGAGGTAGATTTAATTGCCACATCAATGAGATTTCATTGCCCCTGTATTAATGTTAATTTTGAATTTCAAAATTGACCGATAAAATCATCTGAGGGTCACATTTATAATTCGAATATGTCAACTTTTTAAAACTTATTTAATTTAGATAAAACATTTTAATTTAAATGTATAATTTTGGATTATTACATCGTTGTATAGAATGTGATAGTTAATATTTGAATATACTTTGGTAAGCTTTCCTTTCATATTTATCTGATTTGATGTTTGACAATAAAATAAAACTTTAAAAAAACAGCAAACTGATGGCTTTTATTTTTTGTTATTGTGTTTCAAGATGGCGGGAAAATGGTATTTTTAGATCGATATTAACGTTATTTAAACAACGGTGAAAGTCTAGCCCCTTTTTTAATTGCCAATATGAAAATGTCCCTTATCAGAATTTCTGTATGATTCGTCATTGCTAAGATAGCCACTTGTTTTTGAATAAAGATATTTTTCATATCAAAAATTCAATTTTTACAACAAATTCTTTCAAGTTTGAAACAAAAATAAAACGAAAACATTGCCCCTTAACTTACACCCCCACTAATTTTCAAACTGAAAAATACTTCGCTTTTATGTCATTTCCGTTTGAAATAAAAATGACAAAATTCTACAAGAAACACAGTTTTGAGAATAATCATCTTTTCCTCAACCCATAAGAACCCAGACCGATTTCCCTTTTGTAAACAACCATGGGAGATATGAAACATACTAGAAGGACCTAAGGATTCACACTTCTGAGGCTTTTTTCAAAATTGGACTGAGATTTGGTACTGACATATATGTCATATTGGGCTTTCATATTAACTATTTTCCTCATTTGAAAATATACTAGCTTGACTGTTTTTGGCCTTTTTATATACATTTCCACAATATATTGCCAAATAATAATGATGTAGCAAGCTTGAAAAGATCCATAACGGAGACCTGGCCCAATGAGACATATAATCAAATGAACTGAGTGAAGAATGAACACGTGTTTGAAAATAACATTATATTCAAGAAATTCTTAGAAGAGAAAAAATCATCAAACGAATTGAGTGGGGAATGAACAAGCGAGTAAAACTAAAATATTATTTTCCTGAAGATCTAAGTAGCAAAATCATCAAATGAATTGTGTCAGGAATAAACACGTGTGTAAGAAATACAAAACATTATTTTCCAGAAGTGTTAAGCTGAACAGAATAATCAAATGAATTTGTCGGGAATAAACACGCGTGTAAGAAATAAGTTCTAAGTAGAAGCAATCAAGTGAACGGAGTAGGAAATAATCACGTAAATAAAAGCCACATTCCAGAAGTTTCAAGTAGAAAGAATAATCAAATGAATTTAGTAGGGAATAAACACGTGTGTACAAAAATTATAACAACACGTATTTCACACGTAGAAATTTGGAGCATTTTTACCGGTAATGACTTACTTTACAACTTGGATAAAACGAAAATGGATTTTTCTTTTCAATTTATACATTAAACACTTCGTTTTAAAATGTTACTACAAATCACCTGATTATTGGATTTCAAACTACTCGAATTTTTTAAATATTCGCTTTGGCAAATCTTTAAAAAATGAAAGAATTTTTTTTTTGAATACCCACCGATGTTCTTTTTGATTTTTACTAGAATAAAAAAAACAAAATTATTCTCTAATAAAAAAACAAAACGAATCATGCTTCATAGAACCTATTTCGAAAATCCGTAAACTGGTAGTAATATAAATTGTTTTCGCAAGTATATTTTACTGCTAAAAGCCTGGAGTGACATATATCTATTATGATTCTTACTGACCTAAGAATGCATATGTAACATTTTGTTGTTGTTTCAAATATCATCAGTTAATAATGACGTATTGTATTTCACATTATTATTATTATTATTATTATTATTATTATTATTATTATTATTATTATTATTATTATTATTATTATTATTATCATTATTATTATTATCATTATTTGGAATCTCACACCAGTTACCTGGTGGTAACCGCTGGAGTTTGAGTGACAGCAAGTCTCCTCAAGTTTCCAGCCCTCCTCTCCTAGTACTCATAGGTCGCAGTAATTCTGCGATTTACAGTTTCACACCGGTTGCCCAGGGGTTATCGCTGAAGGCTGAGTGACAATAAGTCTCCTCAGGTCTTCAGCTAACGTCTCCTCTCTCTTTCGCATATCATGACAGAGCTACGATTCGTTGCAGTACTTATATCTCTAGCACCTTCCTCAGTATCCGTGCAGTTCCCAGTAGTGCTGTGGTCTGTACGGTCTCTATCCTCCCCCTAATCCCGATCTCCTCCAGTCTCCCCCTCAGCGTTTTGGGGACAGTTCCTAGTGCTCCCACTATGACCGGTACTACCCTGGTTTTCATGTTCCACATTTTCTTTAACTCCCTTGCTAGGTTCTGGTATTTTTCCCTTTTTTCACCCTCCTTCTTTTTTACTCTATGGTCTGCAGGTACAGCAACGTCTACTATTTGGCAGGCCTATTTTTTTTTGTCTACTATTACTAAGTCCGGCCTTCTTGCCTGGATGATGTGGTCAGTTTGGATGTCAAAGTCCCACAGTAGTTTGTGGCTGTCACTCTCCAAAACTGCCTCTGGTTTGTGCTGATACCACTTTTCCCCATGGTTGAATCCCATTTGTTTACTTAGTTCCCAGTGTATCATCGTTGCTACTCTATCGTGTCTATGCTTATACTCCTTCTGGGCGAGTTGGCTACATTCACTAGTTATGTGGTTTACTGTCTCATCTCTTTCACCGCACATGCAGCATTTGCTGTTTGTCTGTGTTCTGTCGATTTTTGTTTTTATGTAGTTTGTCCTTATGCTTTTGTTTTGGGCTGCCATGATGAGCGATTCTGTTTCTCTCTTAAGGTTCCCCTTTCGTAACCACGTCCATGATTTCTCGTCTGCTATATCTTTTATCCGTCTTTTAAACTCGCCGTACAATTTTTTCCTTTCTCATCTTTCTTTTCTAGTTTGCTGTACTGTTCCATTGTTTTCTACTTTATTGTTTGTTGCACTATCCCTCGCGCTTTTTATGATTTCTTCACTATTTGTTTGCTCATATCTATCTAGAACTACTTTAGCTCTCTTGACACAATCTTCTATGCTGATGAGCCCCCTGCCACCTTCTTTTCTCTTAACGTATAGTCTATCTGTATCATCCCTGGGGTGTAATGCTTTATGCATCGTCATAAGTTTCCTTGTTCGCCTATCCATTGATTGGAGCTCTTCCTTTGTCCATCCTAGGAATGGTCCTGTATACCTAACTACTGACACAGCCCAGGTGTTCATTCCTTTTATTAGATTTCTGCTGTTTAATTTGGTTTCTAATATTTTCCTTATCCTTCTGAGGTATTTTCTCTTAATTTTCTCCTTTCATCTCTTCCCGTTTTATCGTGTCACATTCAAGGACACGTAGGTACTTGTATCGGTCTTGTGCAGTCAATGCCCTAATCTTGTTGTTGTCCGGAAGATCAATTCCCTCAGTCATTGAAAGCCTTCCTTTATGCATCACCGCTTTTTTTGTAATCTATTCATCCCATTGCGATATTCTTTCTCCTTTTCCTTACTTTTCTTATGATCATCTGGTCTATGTAGAGTAAATCGTTTGCCCCTTTGGTTCCTATCCTACACCCTTTCTGTTCTTCTGGTAGTACTCCCCTTCTATCCATTGACATGTATATTCTCTCTGCTATTTGCCCGGTCAGGATTTTCCACATAAGTGGTAAGCACGTGATTGGTCTATAGTTGCTTGCTATGTTCCCCTTTCCTGGGTCTTTTTGGATGACGGTGGTTCTGCCTTTAGTCATCCATTCTGGTGCTTTGCCTTCGTTTAGACAATTTTGGAGTAGGTGGGTGAGTCTGCCGTGTAACGTGGTGAATTTCTTGAACCAATACCCATGGATCCCGTCAGGACCCGGTGCTTTCCAGTTGGCTACTTTCCTAAGAGTATGTTTCAATGTGGTTTCATTCAGTACTATTGGTTCTCCCTTGTCTATATCTTCTAGTTCTTTTCTCATGTTTCCTAACCATTGCGGTGTTACGTTGTGTCTTTTTGGGTGCCCCCATATGCTATTATTATTATTACTATTGTAGTTGTTGTTGTTGTTGTTACTATTATTATTATTATTATTATTATTATTATTATTATTATTATTTGCAATCTCACACCAGTTCTCTGGTGGTAACCGCTGGAGTTTGAGTGACAGCAAGTCTCCTCAAGTCTCCAGCCCTTCTCTCCTAGTACTCATAGGTCGCAGTAATACTGCAGCTTACATTTTCACACCGGTTGCCAAGTAGTCATTGCTATTATTTGCAGAGAACAGGGGAGAGCTAGAGTTACTGTTCAACAAAGAGAAGGAATACGGTGATGACATTGGGATGGAGTTTAGAATTGAAAAATGCGCAGTGATGTTAATGCACAGAGGAAGATTCGTAATGGAAGAAGGAATCGAATTCCCGGACAGCAAAAAGATTAAAGCATTGACCACACAAGATCGATACAAATACCAGGGTGTTCTCGAATGTGATACGATAAAACGGGAAGAAATGAAGGATAAAATAAGAAAAAAATAACTTAGGAGGATAAGAAAAATAGTAGAGACCAAATTAAACAGCAAGAATCTGATAAAAGGTATGAAAACATGGGCTGTATCAGTAGTAGGATACGCAGGACCATCCCTTGGATGGACAAAGGACACATCAGCATCGAAGACTGTGTCCAGAGGGCCATAACAGGTCTAGAAAAATACGTGCAGGCAAACAGTGGGGACATCATAAAGAGCGCCTAAAGCAGCGTTGTACAAAACAACAAAAAAGCAGAAAATGCTGGGGCAGCACAACAAACAAGAAAAGAAATATGGGAACAGAAAAAGCTATTCGGAGATTTTCAAATGACAGATACAGGATTTGGTAGTCAAAAGATCATGGACATGGCTACGAGAAGGAAACCTGAAGAGAGAAACAGAATCACCCATCATGACAGCCCCAAAAAAACGCATCAGAAAAAACTATATCATGAGATATGATGACATTGTAAATCACATAACCAGTGAATATGACCAACTAGCCCAGAAGGAGTATGAATACGATATAGTAGTTACAGCAATACTTTGAGAACTGAGTAAGCAATTGGGTTTTAACCATGCGGAAAAGTGGTATCAGCACAAACCAGAGACAGCCCTGGAGAATGGAAATCACAAATTACTTTGGAAAATACCAGGAACTGGAAAGAGAACTGAAAAAGATGTGGAACATGAAAGTCAGGGTAGTACCAGTAATGATAGGTGCACTCGAAACCGTCCAAAAGACGCTGAGGACGAGATTGGAGGAGCTCGGGATGAAAGGAAGGATTGAGACACTACAGACTACAGCATTGCTAGGAACTGCACGGATACTGAGGAAAGTACTATGAATATAATGTCTACGACATAAAGTGTTAGCAGTGGCCTGACAGAGGAGAAAGAGAAAAAACACCCAAATGTTAGAAGAGGTGTGAACCACAGCACTGGTGTAATAGGCAAGGGAGAGATGAGATGTTGGCTGAAGATCTGAGGAGACTTACTGTCACTCAACCTCCAGTGGTAACCACCATGCAAATGGTGTGAAATTGCTGATAATAGTAGTAGACGTGGCTGTACCTGCAGACCATAGAGTCGAGAGGAAGGAGAGTGAAAAACTGAAAAAATACCAGGATCTAGCGAAAGAACTGAAGAAGATGTGGAACATGAAAGCCAGGGTCGTGCCAGTTATAGTGGGCGCACTAGGAACTGTCCCAAAGACACTGAGGGCGAGACTGGAGGAGATCGAGATAAAGGGAAGGATTGAGACTGTACAGACCACAGCACTGCTAGGAACTGCGCGAATACTGAGGAAAGTGCAACAAATATAAAGATTGCGACACTGATTGTTAAAAGTGACCTAACAGAGGAAGGGAAATGAAAGTGGAAACGTAAACTACAGCATAGGCATGATAGGCGAAAGAGAGAAGAGATGTTGGCTAAAGACCTGAGAAGACTTGTTGTCACTCAGCCTTCAGCAATGACCACTGGGCAACCAGTGTGAAACTGTTAACTGCAGTATTGCTGTGGCTTATGAGAACTAGGAGAGAAGGGCTGGAGACTTGAGGAGACTTGCTGTCACTCAAACTCCAGCGGTAACCGCCAGGCAACTGGCGTGAGAATGCGTATAATGATAATAATAATGAAAATGATTATAATAATGATAATGATAGAAAAAGCATTGACATTTTTGGCAATGAGGTAAATTTCTTTCTCTGGATGAATTCTGTTGATTGACTCTGAAGACTAACTCAGACTAAATTCTTATTTGTTTATTGTCTCAATAATAATAATTATAATAATAATAATAAGTGGTAGTAGTAACATTTGGACTGTAAGCCCCCACCCCCTGAATGAACCCTGTGATTATTTTCGAAGATTTAAAAGATATTTTACTTTAGGCTTTAAGAATGATTATTCTTGATATTTTGATGATATTTTTTACTTCCGAGATGGTTTTCTTTGAGATTCTGAGAAATTTTCACCTTGATGAATTGACCACTGCCAAATTCTGCCAAGTGAAAAAAAAGTTGAAAGAGTTGTCTGTTGTTTTTTGGAGCTGCACGTGGGTAAGTGGAATTAAATTTAAAATTTAAAATTAAATTAATAATTCTCCCCATCCCGTCGAGATAGAGGTGTCCGATAGAAAAGTAATGCCTAGCTACCCTCGTGTATGAATGAATGAAGCCTGTCTAACCCCCACCCTTAAGTAGAAATAGATTGGCATGGTGAAATCCACCATTGGAAAAAAAACACAGATAGCGAGACTTATACTAAGTCAAGACTTAGAAGATTTAAGGGAGACGTATGATCTCGAAGGCTTTTAATTTCACCCAGACGAAGCTTAGTGTTTTTTTTAGGTATGAAGTTAGGAGAGGATGGTCATACCACCAAATAGATATATCTGTGCAGCGGAATGGCCTGTCCTAGTAAGGTTATACCATGGGTGGTAAGAGCTGGTGGGCCTCTAAAGGTGTCACTGAGCTCATTGGCCTCAACGAACCCACCAAGGTCTGGTGCTACCTTAAAAGAACCAAAAAGGGCCGGTGGGGCTCTTGGATTATTTCTGAATCACATCGGTCTTAACCAACCCACCAAGGTCTGGCGCTACCTCAAAGAACCAAAAACCCCTATCATGACAGTACAACCAAACCATTTTACCGCAAAAAACGGGGCACAGATTCAAGATTTGTGTGTCGTAACCGGCAGGTGTTCCCTTGTTAGCCACCAGGAGGGACCCAGTCGTCATCCTGTGACTGATGGCCAAAACTCCGGCTCGTGTACCCTTAATGGCCTTCAGGAGGGACACAGTCGTCACACAGCTACTGTTGGCCAAAATTCATATACCACTAATAACACCCAGGGAAGGCGCAGTCCTCACGGAGTGACTGCTGTAAAGAACAAGAGAAAGAGATGGACAAGGGAGGAGAATAGGCTAGTTATGTATTGTTACTTTAAAAGCAAGCCTTCGATGCGATCTTATAGAGAGCGTATGCTCCAAATATGGAGGGAAAAATCTGCTGTGGAAGTATCGAACCAACGCCTTGCTGACCAAGTAAAACAAATCCAAAAGAAGAAATGGCTGTCTGAGACAGAACTACTAGAGATTTGCAATAACGTAGAGAGAGATTCAGGTGACACACCTGAAGAATGCCACCCCCCAGCACAACTAGTACCAACATTAAAACTGGAAAAATTCCCCATGAGACCCCCACAGTAAACTATGCACCAGAGGGTGACGACGAGGCACCAATGAGAGAAGAGAAAACCAAAATACAAGCTCTGGAAGAAATCATGTGAGGAGAGAAAACAACACTCCCCTTCCTAAGAGACAAAGACAGAAAGAAAATCGGAGAAGTGACCGAACAGGTCAACTGCCTCTTACAGCACATAGAAACAAACACCCTCCTAGAACTCAACAACTTAATTTACGCTGGGGCGAAAATGGTAGCACAAAGCTTCACAACACAAGATAGGAACCTGAGCAATAATAGGGAAGAGAAACCCAACTGGGAAAGAAGATTACAAAGGCAGATCTCCCTACTACAGAGAGATGAAGTACTGCTTAGAAATACACCACACACGGACAGACCACGAGTAAGACTTTGGAACAAATACAAGGCAACGCAAAAAGGCATCGCAACTGTAGTCGAAGAGTTACACCAGAAGAGATTAGCCAAAGAGGCAAGACTGAAAAGATACAGACTAACAACGGCCCAATACACACAAAACCCCACAGTCCAAAACAATGAGAAAAGGTTTTACCAAGATTTAAATGGGGAAAGAAGGCAGGACACGAAACCAGATGCCACAGAGGCCAAGAACTATTGGATTAGCATATGGGGGCACCCAAAAGACACAACGTAACAACGCAATGGTTAGGAAACATGAGAAAAGAACTAGAAGATATAGACAAGGGAGAACCAATAGTACTGAATGAAACCACATTGAAACATACTCTTAGGAAAGTAGCCAACTGGAAAGCACCGGGTCCTGACGGGATCCATGGGTATTGGTTCAAGAAATTCACCACGTTACACGGCAGACTCACCCACCTACTCCAAAATTGTCTAAACGAAGGCAAAACACCAGAATGGATGACTAAAGGCAGAACCACCGTCATCCAAAAAGACCCAGGAAAGGGGAACATAGCAAGCAACTATAGACCAATCACGTGCTTACCACTTATGTGATGATCTTAAGAGCAGTAAGGAAAAGGAGAAAGAATATCGCAATGGGATGGATAGATTACAAAAAAGCGTACGATATGATTCCACATAGCTGGATACTCGAATGCCTTAGAATGTTCAAAATTAGCGAACCAGTGGTTAAATTCATTGGTAATTCGATGGAAGACTGGAAAGTAGATTTGACAGCTGCAGGAGACAAATTAGCAGAGGTAGGGATAAAAAGGGGAATCTTCCAAGGAGACTCGTTATCCCCACTATTATTTGTTCTAACAATGATATCGCTTAACAGAATCCTGAAAAACAGCAAAGGATACCACTTCTCTAAAACAAAAGGAAAGGTCAACCACCTAATGTACATGGACGATATTAAATTGTTCGCTAAAAACAGGGGAGAGCTTGAGACTCTGTTCAACGAAGTAAGGGAATATAGTGAGGACATAGGAATGGAGTTTGGAATAGAAAAATGTGCTATCATGGTGATGCACAAAGGAAGGCTTTCAATGACTGAAGGAATCGAACTCCCGGACAACAGCAAGATTAGGGCATTGACTGCACAAGACCGATACAAGTACCTACGTGTCCTTGGATGTGACACGATAAAATGGGAAGAGATGAAGGAGAAAATAAAGAGAGAATGCCTCAGAAGGATAAGGAAAATATTAGAAACCAAATTAAACAGCAGAAATCTAATAAAAGGAATGAACACCTGGGCTGTGTCAGTAGTTAGGTATACAGGACCATTCCTAGGATGGACAAAGGAAGAGCTCCAATCAATGGATAGGCGAACAAGGAAACTTATGACGATGCATAAAGCATTACACCCTAGAGAGGATACAGATAGACTATACGTCAAGAGAAAAGAAAGTGGCAAGGGGCTCATCAGCATTGAAGATTGTGTCCAGAGAGCTAAAATAGTCCTAGAAAGATATGTGCAAACAAATAGTGAAGAAATCATAAAGAGCACGAAAGATAGTGCAACAAGCAATGAAGTAGAAAACAATGGAACAGTACAGCAAACAAGAAAAGAAAGATGAGAAAGGAAAAAATTGTACGGCAAGTTTAAAAGACAGATACAAGATGTAGCAGACGAGAAATCATGGACGTGGTTACGAAAGGGGAACCTTAAGAGAGAAACAGAATCGCTCATCATGGCAGCCCAAAACAAAAGCATAAGGACAAACTACATAAAAACAAAAATCGACAGAACACAGACAAACAGCAAATGCTGCATGTGCGGTGAAAGAGATGAGACAGTAAACCACATAACTAGTGAATGTAGCCAACTCGCCTAGAAGGAATATAAGCATAGACACGATAGAGTAGCAACGATGATACACTGGGAACTAAGTAAACAGATGGGATTCAACCATGTGGAAAAGTGGTATCAGCACAAGCCAGAGGCAGTTTTGGAGAATGACAACCACAAACTACTGTGGGACTTTGACATCCAAACTGACCACCTCATCCAGGCAAGAAGACCGGACTTAGTAATAGTAGACAAAAAAAAGAAGGCCTGCCAAATAGTAGACGTTGCTGTGCCTGCAGACCATAGAGTAAAAAAGAAGGAGGGTGAAAAAAGGGAAAAATACCAGGACCTAGCAAGAGAGTTGAGGAAGATGTGAAACATGAAAACCAGGGTAGTACAGGTCATAGTGGGAGCACTAGGAACTGTCCCCAAAACGCTGAGGGAGAGACTGGAGGAGATCGGGATTAGGGGAAGGATAGAGACCGTACAGACCACAGCACTACTGGGAACTGCACGGATACTGAGGAAGGTGCTGGAGATATAAGTACTGTAACAAATTGTAGCTCTGTCATGATATGTGAAAGAGAGAGGAGACATTAGCTGAAGACCTGAGGAGACTTATTGTCACTCAGCCTTCAGCGATAACCCCTGGGCAACCGGTGTGAAACTGTAAATCGCAGAATTACTGCGACCTACGAGTACTAGGAGAGGAGGGCTGGAGACTTGAGGAGACTTGCTGTCACTCAAACTCCAGCGGTTACCACCAGGCAACTGGTGTGAGATTCCAAAATAATAATAATAATAATAATAATAATAATAATAATAATAATAATAATAATAATAATAATAATAGTGATAACAACAACAATAATAATATTAATAGTTGCAAAAAACAGCAACAATAATCATAGTAATTGTAATCTATATTACAAAGTACTAAAATATATACGTTCGTAGTCCAAGATGTCGAGAACGGTATATCTCAGGACAGAAACACACGCATGCCCCAAATCAGGCCTTTGAATTACTTACAGTACATATGTGTCCAATTTTTCAAAAATAGAATCGTCAATTTCTTCAGGTTAGCATTGGTGCTCTCTGGATAAGTCTGTCTATGGGTTTTTGTTTTTCATTTCGGAGCATCTCAAAAACTATCCATTGTATAAAAGTATATATACATTTAAAAGTTTTTTACCACTTTCTTTTAACCTACATGGAAGCGGGTCAGTGCTTTAAAATTGGTCTCTGGGTACTAATTTGTTGACTTTAAATCATAGTAGCTCAATAGCCGAGTGCTTAGAGGCTCTGATGAATGTAATTAGTGGACCGAGTTGAAACACCGGGAAGGAATTTTAATTTTTTTCCCTCAGTTTTATATGCTTTCAATCTATTTGACCTCCAAATCTTCCGTGAATTTGTCAGTTCTGATAGCACACATCTTAAGGTCAATTTTTACAACAAAACCATTCGATTTCTTCGGGATCTGTATTTGCACTCTTTGGAAAGGGTTTATTTAATATTATTTTTCTAAGTTGGATCCATAAAACCTTATGAATATTTTGGAATCAGCCTCATCCGCGGGAAGTTTTGATCACCATTTGAACCTGTGCACATACTTATGCCAGTTTGGCAGTATTTCTTTCAGTAATCTAATCATAACTTGACAATAAAGCAAGTTTTCTTTAAGCAAAAATCCTTTCCTCACTTTTAACCCTAATCCAAAAACAAACATATCAATAAATTGATTTTGTGGAATCTTTTAAATTTGCTCTCGAGTGTTGTTAGATTTAGAGGGATTTTTTCGGGCAACCCTAGGTACCCCAACGAGTAGAATTATTGCCGCCAAAGACAACAATAGAACTAATGAGAAGACTAGAGAATCTGAAAGCAGAAAACAACAAGAATCAAAAAATTCCAGCGAGAAAATGCAGATCAATAGACAGATATGGCTACACAGAAGGAAACCTAAGGGGAGAAAATGGGTTACTGTAAATAAAGGCACAGAACAATGTCATACTATATGAAAGATAAATATAACACAAGAGAACAGCAAATGCAGACCCTGCAAGATGAGGCAATCAAACACATAGCGAGAGCAGCAAATAAGCCCAGGAGCAGAAAACAAACCTCACCTCTTGAGTGGGGACGGTGATCAACTTGGATCTATTCAAGCGATCGCATTTCAACCATACCAACCAATAGAACATGCACAGGAAATAATCCATCCTACATAAGTTTCTCTGGGTTTTTGAGACTCCAATGGATCTACCAATCCAGGCCAAAAGACCAGATATCACTATTCATCAGATAGTACTTTCCACTGTTCCGACAGACTACGGGATAAATATGAAAGAAACTGATAAGTTGAATAAGTCTCAGTATCTTGTTAAGGAATTGGAGAAATGCAGAACATGGAGATGACAGTAGTGGCAATAGTGGCTGGAGCTCTTGGAGCAGTCCCAAAGAAACTATACAAGGGATTAAAGGAACTAGAAATACGGAGAATAGTTAAAACTATCCTGACAATGGCATTACTGAAGTCGGGTAGAATGGTGAGAAGAGTCCTGGAGTATTGAGGAGACAAGCTCTCACGAGATCTCAAATGAAATCCTTCTGTCACTACTTGAGTGAAAACTCAATGGATACAAATAAATAATTCTGCTTCTGTATTGTCGGAAGCCTAAGCTTTCTTTTCATCTCTACTGATCTGTCAACTCATCAGTGTCAATTTCATTATAGGTAATTCGGAAGCAGCCATTTTGGATCGAGGAAAACTGTTAATTGAAGATAAAGGCTGAAGAGAAAAAAAGTATTCTCCAACCTCAAAGAGCCTTTGTTTTTGTTTTTTGTTTTTTTGGTTGTTTTTTGTCTTTCATCTTTTTTCATTTCGTCCCCTTCTTTTTCTCTATCTTCGTCTTCATTTCAATTTTCTTTCCTTCAATCTTCTTCATCTTTTTCATTTTCTTTTTCTTTTTCTTCGCTTCTAGCGTCTTTCTCTTGATCTTCCCCCTTTCTCTTTTCTCCCATTTTTCTTTCTCTTCCTTTCGTTTTTCATTGTATTTTTTTTTTATTCACTTGTTCATCTTTATCTCCCTTTCCTTTTTCTATTCTTCTTATATCTTCTTGTTCTTTTTCCAATCTTCCTCTTTCGTTTCTCCAGCTAGGTTCTCATCTCCTACTTTTCCTACTTCTTCTTCTTCTTATATCACCTTCTCCCTCTCTCTTCCAACTTTCTACTCTTATTCAACTGTTCGTCGTTCTTATTCCCCACTCCTTTTACTCTTCCTTTACATTTCTACGCCTCGTATCCATCTTTCTTTTTTTATCTTCATCTTCTTGCTAATCTTTGTTCTCGTCTTCATTTTCTTTCGTATCCTCTTTCCCAATTAGAATCAATCAACTAATACTGTCACTTGAACTATCAGCTTGGGTTTCATCATCTTCAAAGTTGGTTTGGCTGGTTGGCTGGCTGTATACAGGCTGCATCGATGGAGCAAGAGGGATGGAAATTTAAGCATTTACTTCTTACCATGTCTTCATTTTTTTGCTTTTTAGATTCATCCCAAAATATATTTTCAATGAGGGGTTCAATTTACAATGTATTTTTCTGCTAAATTGGTCCCTTATTCACACTTGTTTTGTGAATATTCGAAGTTTTCAGTGATCACTGTCCAACAAAGGACAAGTGGAGGAACTAATAACTTATCACCTCTTTTTCCAGTTGTGCTGTTGATCGGCCTCAACACCGCTTGCTGCCAAAAAAAAACGTTGGTCACGTGAAAGCTTCTATTGAGCGACTAGCAGGATCTTTTTTTTTTTTGTTATTCAACCTTCAACTGTTTAGATGACATCTTTGTTTCACTTCTTCTCCATATTTCACCCCTATCTTTCACTTACTCAGTCTTCCTGCTACACTTTTTATCTCCTCTCTGTCCTTGGCCCAACTCTTCTTTCTCAACCTCCCAACTCTTTCCAAATACCTTTCCCCCAGCAATCAACCAACCATCTCCCTTCAACCCTCTTTCTTTCCCTACCATTTTCCTTCGCCTATCGTTTTTCCCTGTCATTTCCCTTCAACCCTCTTTCTTTCCCTACCATATCCCTTCACATCTCTTTCTTTCCCTGTGATCTCCCTTCAACTCTCTTTCTATCCCTGGCATCTCTTTTTATCTCTCTCTTTTTTCCAAACCATCTCCCAAACTTTCTGCCCCAGCTATCTCTCTTTACCTCCTTTTCTTTCCCGTCTCTTCCTTTCCCTTCATCTCTGGCACACTTCACTTGCCTTCCCACTTTCTTTCTTCCCCTTCCATCTCACCCCTCCCTGCAACTCATTTTCTCTCCTCTTTTTCCTTAACTCATTCTGTCTTTGGTTTTATAACCAAAGAAGAAATGGGTTAAGGAAGCGTGCAGCCATTTTTGAAGAGATTTTTTTTTCCTCAATCTGAAACAGATAAGTGACAGCAAATGTAATTTGCCAAATTTGCCCAATTTGCCAAAGGCTGATAAAATCTTTTGAAAGCACCGAATTGCTTGTGATCGTAGGTCTCTTTTTAGGCAATCTGTGCGTACTCAAACTTTTTGCAACCAGTGCATGAAGGAAATTGATGTGTGCACAACAGATTTCAAATTCTGTAGATAGCTAGCGGAACTTGGGGGGGGGGATATTGATTCAATACGTCGAAAATATTGCCACAAAATTTTTGCGTACACTGACTGCAAAAATTTTGGGGAAACATTGCTTGTGATGCTGACCATCACTACTGTAATGACTTCGATTTTCTTTTGAGGCCTTGTGTCAAAGCAAGCTGTATATAGATTATAAAATACAGAAATAGGATATATATATATATATATATATATATATATATATATATATATATATATATATATATATATATATATATATATATATATATACAAGTTTTGCTCAGTTTGACATTAGGCTGCAGTAATGGGCACCCAGTGAAGCCCGAAGTAATTACAGTAGTAATGAAAGATCGAACTCCTCACAGCAGTAATAGTCACCATCGTGTGCTAGTAAGTTATTACTGTATTGTTTGTAAAATCAGGGGTTTCAGGAAATTACTAAAATGTTGAAGAATTTAACATAATCACAAAGGATTTCACGAAATCACTAGATATTTCACAAAACCACTCGTATCACGCTCTTCCTGTAACAGACATTTGATAACAGAATTCCCATTCGGAACGTGCAGCCATTTTCCGATAGAATATTTTTTCCTTTTTACCCAATCTGAAAACTAAGTGACAACAAATGTAATTTGCCCAATTTGCCAAAGGCTGATAAAATCTTTTTAAGTCCTCGATTAGCTTTCAGTGAACTCCTTTCCTGTTCAAAGTGCATTTTCACGATCACCTGAGGACCCTCGGACTTAGTCATTAAAACTGGGAAAATATTCTGAATAATTAAATCCCCACGAATAGGGATGATAAATACAGTTTGTTTCAAAAAACGTGCAACAGTCTTCTTGGCAACTTGTATTCAAACTATTTCAAATAGAAAAAAAAAGCAATTACGAAAAGACGCTAATTAAATACGCATTTTAACTTGATAGATGTTGATAGAGAATTCTTCTGACCTCTCCACAGGTTTGTACCCGCTTCATTATAAAAACGTTTTATTGCATTGGAAAACGACATAGCTGACACAACACAAAGGAATGTATGCTAAAACGAGGCAAGTGCATGATGCAATTTCCTGCTGCCACGTACTGTTGTTTCTGCATGTTACTTCGTGTCTATTGTTGCATACAAATTACGAGCGTGTGAATTCTACCCTTTTATTCTTGGCGTTAAGTTCTTTATGAAACAGCCTGCACATATACTAGTGTGTGCTGGGTGGCCGGAATCGTTGAGCTTTTTCTATTGATATCAGATGTCAGTGTCCGAAACCAGTTAAAGGCCAGGATTTCGAATGATGATTAAATAAGAATTTCCAATCTTGAAGATTAGCACAACAAAATTTTCTGTCCTCATTAACTACCACACTTAGCCCTGCCTTACGCTAGACGAAACTAAAGTAAATAGCCATGTAAACAATGTAATTTTACTCGAAGGCAGGGATATTTTCTACTGGTACCAATATTCAGCGCTCGAGCCCAGGATATCGAAAACTGATTTTGAAAGATTAGTGTAATACATTTTTTACATTTATTTACAACTAGCGGTTATTCCTTTCGGAGTGTTTTTTGGGTAAGGATACTCATTCTTTTTGTCATCTAGTCGGAGATTTTTACCAGGTCTGGTCTTCTCACTTGGATGGGGTTGTTGATTTGGATGTAAAAATCTCAGAGTAATTTGTGGTTTCTTATTACCAAGATTATAACGTGCTGATGCCATTTGTCAAATCCCAGTCGTTTGCTTAGCTCCCATGTATGACACTTGTTACCGTATCAAGTCTGTTTTAGTGCTTTGGCTTGGCTACTTTGCTACATTCTCAGGTTATTCGGTTTACAGTCTAACCCTTTTGTCCACATATGCGGTAATCGCTGTTTTATTTGTTTCCTGTTGATCTTTGCCTTGGAACAGTTTGCCCAGATGCATTGGTTTGGGGCTCACGAGGTGAACAATTCCATTTCTCTCTTCAGTTTTCCTATGTACATGATCACTTGTTTGTGATATGTTGCATCCATTTTTGAATTCTACGTAATTTTTGTTCCCATTTTTCTTTCCTTGTCTGCTTTACTTCTGCTTCGTTTGCTACTTTTTTTTGCTTGTTGCACTACTTCGGGCACTGTGTATAATATCTTCACTACCTGCTTATACGTATCCTTCCAATTCCCTGTTTGCCTTTTGGACACAATCTTCCGAGTCTTCTGAGCTAATAAGCCTTTTGCATCGTTATAATCTTCCTCGTTCACCGGTCCATTGATTCCTTTGCTCATCCAAGAAATGGACTCATGTATCTTCTTCTTCTTCTCATTATTATTATTATCATCATCATCATCATCATCATCATCATCATTATTATTATCATTATTATTATCAATAATAATAATAATAATAATAATAATAATAATAATAATAATAATAATAATTTTCACTCCTGTTGCCTGGTGGTCACAGCTTGAGGCTAAGTGATAACAAGTCTCCTTGGGTCTCCAGCCCTCCTCTCCATACTCTCCCAGTTCACAGCAGTTCACAGTAGTTATCGCTGAAAGCTGAATGACAATAAGTCTCCTCATGTCTTCAGCCCTCCCCAAATATCTCCTTCACAAATCACAGCAACGCTGTGACTCGTCCTTTAACCAGACTTTGTGTTTTTTTCTGCGCTCTCCTCATCTCTTCTCTTTGTTAGGCCACTGCTAACAGCAGATCTTATATTTTTAATACTTTCCTCAGTATTCTTACATTCCCCAACAGTGCTGTGGTTTGTACAGTCTCAATCCTTTCTATTATACCTGGGTCCTCCAATCTCGCTTCCAGTGTCTTTGATACGGTTCCGAGCGCATCCACTTTTACTGGTAATACCCTGACTTTCATGTTCCACACCGTCTTCAGTTCTCTTACCAGTTCCTGATATTTTCTAGATTTTTACTCTCTTTCCAATTTCCTCTGTGGTTATGCTGGCTATGTCTATTATTTGGCAGGTGTTCCTCTTCTTGCCCACGATAACTAAGTCCGGTCTTCTCGTTTGGATGGGGTGGTCAGTTTGGATGTTTGAGTTCCAAAGTAATTTGTGATTTCCATTTTCCAGGGCTGTCTCTGATTTGTGCTGGTACTACTTTTCTGTATGCTTAAATCCTATTCGTTTACCCAGTTCTTAGTGTATTGCTGTTACTACTAAATCGTGTAGTCTTCATACTTCTGGGCTAGTTGGCTATATTCACTGGTTATTTGGTTTACGGTCTCATCCCTTTACTCACATAAGAGGCATTTGCTGTTTATCAGTATTTTGTCGACTTTTGTTTTGATTTAGTTTTTTTTTTTTCAGAAATTCTGTTTTTAATCGTGGTTCTATGATTGAATGGACTATTATGTTGGTGAAGATTTCGTGGTCCACTATCTACGCACCTTATATTATTACCCGCGCTATAGCAGACTGCACTATTACAGACTGCACAATAGCGAGGGACCCCTGTGGAAATAACACACACTGTGACCAACTAAAATAAATCCAGATGGCGCCTCATATTGTGTGAGTTTGTCGTTGGTCGCATAACTCAAAACTCACTCCTTACGATCCGATAAGACAACAATTAGATTAATGAAAGGCTGAAGAAAGTTCGGGTGAGTTTTGGTTTGGCTGTGGTAGGAATGGAAGAGATGAAAGGGAAATACAAAAGAATTGATTATGTCAGCATTGGGGAATCATCATTTCAATTATTTCTTTAAAGAGCTGATAATCTCATTTCATAAAAGACCATGTCACTTTCTTTGTTTGTTCGATGTCTATGCTTTCATCACGCTAAAGAAAATACTGGAGTAACATGGCAGTACTGTGTACGTACATTCACCTCAATATCATTACTACAATTAACGCTTTTGCTGAAATTTCTGAAAAAAAACTCCTAGATTATTGTTTGAAATTTCATCATAATGAATAGATCGAATTATACAAAAATATGTATTTGTATATTTATCGATGCATTACATAAAAATCTTGTCATTTTTACAGATAATATGCTAGTAATCGTATCAGTATTCGGTGAAACTCCGTCTGTCTGTCCATTGGTACACACCCACCGCCAAAACTACTCGAAATAAACCCATGGAACTTCCTGTCGGTACGGATGTGATATCGGGTAATGTTTTTAGCAAATTATTTTTTGAAAACCATCCCCTAAAATAGGTTTTATGGGGGGTTACATGATCATTCATCATGTTGAAATTATCCCTCACTTTTTAATGATGTATTGAAACATTTTTTCTTTTTTTTTTTTTCCAAATTTACAAAATCAAAATGTAATATAAGGTTGCGTTATTTATTTCATATTTCCTCGTATCACGTTGTTAATTGACTGTATAGAAATACGTTGAATAGTGCAGTTTTGATTAGTGCGTGTTTTGATGTACTACAGTTAAAGTATCGCATTATAAATTCACGATGTAACTATGATTTACTTCATTGATGCATCGTTTTTACAAAACTCGAAATTTAGGGATTAGAAGTTATGTATATCATATGGACAGAACTGAAAATCAAGAGATGTTTAAAATAAGTTCCTTTTGATTTTGAACTATAAAAGTGAAAAACTTTTTGGGTTCAAAATCAATGGAAAGATTTTTTTTTTTTTAGTTTTAGGCTTGAGGAGAGAGTTTTTCATTTCAATTGTTGGCGTCCGAATCACGGGGAAGATATTTTTTGCTTTTACAGAGACAAAATCAAGGGGATTTTTTCTATTTTAGGATAAATCAAGGGGGCTAACTTTAAAGGGTTTTAGGGTTATCGGTGTTTTAATTAATGAACCAAAATGTGATGCACCAACTGCGTACTATGTATACATAGGACATTGGACAAGTAAAGAATAGAACAGAGGACGACAGAAAACAAGGTGCGACCGTCGCTGAGTTAGAAAACCGAGAAAAGGAAATTCCGAAAAGACGAGATTGGAGGAAGAAGAGAAACGCTTCAGATAAAGAACGATGCATCCATTGTTATAAGTTCTTTTCTGTTGTGCAGTTCTCTGCGGAAAGAAAAGTTACCTTGCATGCACAGACCCTTGCAAATAAATATACTTAAAGACATCATTTTTTGTAAATGGAGAATTCTGTTTCAAAGATCAGATAAGTTACGTTTTTATGACTTCATGACAACCGGCATATGGCTATAGTTACATTCTATCGAAAAAAAAAATAATCACGTCTAAATTTGGTCAATTCAAATTAAAAATGTGACTGGCCGGTTGGAAGAATAAGTTAGAAAAATCTCCAGGTGGAAGAAAAAAGAATCGAAGAGGCCAGCTGCATCTTCGGGAAGTTCACGTCCTGTGTCGGCTTGGCTGTCAGCTGTTTTGGTTTCAGTTGATGACGAGAAAGTGAGGAGACGAGAAAGAAAACGAGACGGTCAATACAGAGAAACAACGTAGATATATTTTAAGTCACCAACAAATATTTTAAGTCGCCGACAAGTATTTACAAATACGACCAGTATCTTAAATAGAGAAAATCTTTCCTCGTTTATGATTTGATAACTTCTAGTGAGTATGTGTATGCAAGATTATGCTCTCTCCCCAGCGAAACTACGCAGCAAAGACGGGAGGAGCGGCAAACTTTTCCACTTTTGAAGTTCAAAATCGACAGAAGGTTTTTTTCTCATGAGGGGGGGGGGTGTCAGAATCGAGAAAGGGTTTTTTTTCCTCTCCAAGGCGTAAAAATTGAGAGAGAACTTTTATTTCCATTTTTAGGGGTGGTAATTATCTGAATCCTTTACACTTTTACAAGTCTAAATTGAGTGTGGATTCTTTTCTTAACTTTAGAGTTCGAAATCGTGATGGGTGGTGGGTCATTTCCTCCTTTTTAGTTTTCGAAACCCAAGGGATTTTTTTTCATTTTTATGGGAGAATTATAGGGGTCAAAATCTTGTGGAATTTATCTTTACACTTTTAAGTGTCAAAATCGACGGATGTGTTTTTATTTTTTCATTTAGGGGTCAAAAGAGAGAGGGGACATTAATAACCATTTTTAGGGGCAAACTCATATGTTTTGGGGGTTTATTTTTAATTTTGAATCGTATTAATCGAGGATGGATTTTTTTCACTTTTAGTGTTCGAAATCGGTAATTTTTTTGCTTTTTTAAGACTCGAAATCGAATGGATTTATTTTCCATTTTTATGGGTCAAATTCAAGTAATTTCTTCTTCACTTTTAGGGGTCAAAATCAAAAGGGGGTTTTCTCTTTCTCTTTCAAGTGCCAAAACTGAGGGGAATTTTTTTTTCCATTTGTAGGGACGGAAATTTTCATCTTTCATAAATTATCATCTTTCATAGTCAAAATCATGTTGAATTGTTTTTCATTTTCCGGGGTCTAAATCTTTTTTTTAATAGTCAGATTCAAGGAGGGAGATTTTTTTTCACTTCCAAGAGTCAAAATCAATTTTTTTTCATTTTTACTTGTGTTAATCGAGGATGGATTTTCTTCAATTTTAGCGATCAAAATCGGGGGGTACTTTTCTACTCCACCGTTATGGGTCAAAATCTAAAAGGGAAATGCTTTTCAATTCTAGGGTTCAAAATCGAGGAAACACTTTTTTGCTCTCTTTTTAGGGGTAAATATCGAGAGAGAACGTTCATTTTCATTTTTAGTTGTCAAAACAAAGAGGATTTTTTTTTCACTTTTAGGTGTCAAAGTAGAAGACGGAATTTGTCATGGGGCAAAATCCAAGAAAAAATTTATTTTTTCACTCAAAAGTTTCTTTATTTTTAGTGGTTAACTCCGATAGGGATATTTATTTTTATTTGTAGGGTCAAAATGAAAATGGGTACTTTTTTCACTTCCAAGAATCAAAATTGAAAAGAAATCTTCTTTTAAAATATAGGGAGAAATTATCATTCACTTCTAGGATTTGACCTTGAGAGGGAGCTTTTTTTCCGTTTTTAGGGTGAAAATCGAGAGTGAATTTATTCTCTCATTTGTTAAAAAAACAAATGAGAGGATCAAAATCGAAGGGTTGACTTTTTCCTCTTTTATTGGTTGAAATCGAGGGGCACTTCTCCCACCTTTTAAGAATACTCCCCTCCTTCCAAACATTAGCTCCACTATTTTATCATAATCCCCCCGAACGACATTTTTGCTATTTGCCCAATTTTTAATACGTAGCATCACCCCATTTTTAACACGTGCATCTCTTTTTAACATTATACCTCTCATTTCAAACTTTTTACCTTTCTTAACATTGGCCTCTTCTTTTACATTTTTCTTTTGGGAGATTTTTTTTCTAAAATCAGGGCCCCTTTTGTAATTTAATCTAAACATATGACCCCTTTTATTAATGAACTCTTTTATTATATTTCTTCCCCATTTTTTTATTAGCCCGACTCTCTGTTTTACATTAGCCACCCCTTTTTTTTCAAGATTAGTCCCTTTTCTTCTAACAGTGCAAAGAAAGATTAATGTTAAATCAAATTTTGAATAAATTGGATGAAATTTAATGCAATTTGGTTTCCATATATCTTTCTATTTCCTTATGGGGGCAACAGTTTACTCCGCCTGTCGAGGCCGATTTTTAGATTTGATAATCCACAAAACCTATCTTTTTAAACCCATTTGTCTGTGGAGATGATTAACTACGTCATAAGTGTGTGCAGTAAGTTGGCTCAAGAAAAAACAGGCATGTTTAGTCACTCAATAGAAACCATCATATGACCAACGTCTTTTAGAAGTACGTCATTTTGGGGGTGATCAATTAAAAAAATTAGGAAAAAGGGGCGATTGATGAATCAAGAGCAGGAGATCAAAAACGACCTTTCCCTTTTAATCAAACTGTCTCATCCAAGGTGAGGAGGTTTGAAAGTTGAAACTTCAGTGAGGCCGGATATCCGTGGTCACTATGAACAGTAAGAGCCTAGGAGGAGTCACAGCTCAAGTTCCCAACGTGACATCTGACATCCGGATAGATCTTTTTGTCCCTAACACCTGGAATATATCCTTTGGTGTATCACCTCCCATCCCTCCTGCACCCGTCACACGAGGCATTGGACACCCGTGGAAAGAAGAGGAAGAAACATTGTTAGTGTAAAACGTAAAATGCTTCTCTTCCCTCTCAGATATCTGCCAAGAAATATAAACTTTGTTCAGACTTTAGGAAGCTTATAGATAAATGCACTAAACGGAAAAGAGCCAAATAGATACACTTAAATTGAAATATAACAGTAATATATTGTTTTTGAATTCTTCCTAGGGGAGATCAGATAAACGAATGAGAAATACAGGCGTTCGCTGACAACCGCCGAAATAGATTCCGTAATTGATGGGATAATAAAATGTTGGACTGTTATTCCGAGGTCATTCAATTTGGAGAGATGCCATTAACAAAATGGCTGTCCCAGTGAACCTATTTTGTCGCATTCAGAGAGGTCAGTCATATATTTTACGCATTCAACAGGAAGGACAAGTTATTGGTTGTTTTCCAATTCTAAGATTTTTTTCTTCTTTCTCTTTCATTTTCTTCTTTTTATACTTTTATTTTTCTTGTATTATCATCTCTCTTTATTTATTCCCCCTCTCTCCACACACACACACACACACTCACACTTTTCTTCCGACAATATATTTCCGTTTTCTGCATCTCGGTAAGGGCCTAGTTTGATATGAACCCAAACAATACTACCCCGAGTCTTCAAATATAAATAGGCAAATGTAGACAGAGATAAAGATGAGATAACCAACCACATAATTAGTGCAACAATTTAGATCAGAAGAGTACAAAAACAAGCACGACTTGTTGGGAAGAATCATCCATCGAGAACTGTCCAGGCGACTGCATTTGAATCATACAAACCAATGAAAGAAAGGGTGAGTTGGAAAAATATGTAGGCCTTGCCAGGAAGCTGAAGAATTTGGAGAACGTGAAGGTGACGGCAGTGCTAATTGTAGCTGCAGCCCAGGGAACGGCCCTGAAGAAGAAGTCGAAAAAATTAGAAATCCTAGAAAAAAAGCTGAGACTATCCAGACGACTGTACTACTGAAATCAGCTAGAATACTGGGGAGAGTTCTGTGGTATTGAAGAGACTTGCTATCATTTGATCATCAGTGGAAGTCACGAGCCACAGCTGGTGCGAAAACTCGACGAAACAAATAATGATAAATTCGGAAAATGCCAAGACCTTGCCTGGGAGCTGTGAAAAGTGTGAAACATAAAGGTTTGAATTATGTCTATTAGAGTTGGTGCACTAAGGCCTGTGCTGAAACAGTATATATGAGATTAGATAAATAAGGAACTGGATGAAGAGTACAAACTGTCCAGTCAACAGCGTTGTTATGGTCTCCGAGATACTAAGAAGTGTGATGTATAATGCTTGCCCATACTTCACATTTCGTCCAGTGTTGCAGCTAATCTTTAAGGTGCCACCAACTCTCATATGCTATAATGCTACTGATATACAATTCAAGAATCTTAGATTTCCGAAAAAAAATTCAAGTAAATTAAGTATGCCGTGAAAATTCGGTGATATTTTGTGTTGCAATTTGTGAAAGGTCAAATTTCATTTTTAATGGACTAATGGGGGATTTTCTGAGACTCAATGGTGAATGGTTCCCCTAAAGTGGATTTAGAGGGTGCGCTAGAGAGAGGGGACGCTTTGTAAGCTCAATGATGGGTGGCTTTTCCCCCGGTGTCACGTCCATTGGAAAAACCTTTTTGTGGGGCCACATTAAAGTCTAAGCAAAGAATCTGCCAAGCCATATCCGCCATTAATCAAGAGATGCTGCAACGTACCAGGCTGGGACTTGGAACTATATGTGCTACGTGTGACTAATAGCGCCCATGTAGAAATGTACCAATGTTTGTATTGAAACTTTTTTTTACTTCATCTTTATTCTGCGACAAACTCCGTACAATTATGTTAATATTTGTATTTTCAAAAGCTCTCCAAAGTTGTAAAGATAATTTATGGATTTCCCGTTTTCCAAAATAAGCATTACCTGCATAGAAACACGGAGAATTACATGAAATGTATAAACGCCACAAACTTCTTCCTGGTGGTTTCATAGCTGTGTTGTTTTAAACAGCGAAGGGTCAGTCCTTCCCACTCTCCTTCCGTTCAATATCCGGTATTTGTGTTAACACAAATGAACGACCACTTAATGTTGTCTGGCAGTCTAACCAATCAGTGGACGAGAAATATCGGGAACTCTTCAAAAATAAAAGCACCAAAATGAATAGATGTATCCACAGACACATTTTTCTATCTTTTTTTTATGTCTGGGTTCGTTTTTTCGATTTTGATTTTTTGATTCAATTCTTTATCATTTTTTTCTTATTTTTTCTCTTCCCTCTGTTTCTTCTTTTTTACAAGTCAATTCAGTCTTTTTCATTCATTCACATTTATGTCTTTTTCCCTGCCCCTCTGATCGATTTTCCTTCTTTTTTTTTTCCTTTTCATCTTTACTTTTCTTTTTTCACAAATCATTTCTGTCTTTTCATTCATACTTATTTTTTCTTTCTTTTATCGGTCTTTCACACATACACAAACACACACACACACACACATATATATATATGGTCGATTTTCTTTCATCTTCCGTCTTCTTCACTTATACATTTTCTATATAAAAGAATCCTTCCTTTTCATTCAATCTAATTTATTCCTTTCTTTCTTCCTTTCTCTCACTTTTCTCCTTCTGGTCGATTTTTCCCCTCTTTTCTCGGTTTTTTACAAATCAATTCTGCCTTTTCAATCATTCAGATTTTCCCCTTCTTTCAGTTCTTTTTCTATTTCTATTTCAATCTTCCTCTTTTCTCACTTTATTTCTTTACTCATCGTTTAGTACTTTTACAAACCGTCAACCAAAACTGTCTCTGAAAGAAAGGTCTTATTAGTTTTCAACTTCGTCTGGATAGCTATCCAGCTGGTTATGTATGTATTACTCGGCTTTTCACGGGGTTAAAACATTCGCTCAATAGAAGCCCGTCACATGACCAACATCTTTTGGTAGAATGTCGTATTGAGGTAGATCAATTAAAAAAAATGAGAAAAGGGGTGATCAATGAATAACTAACTCCGCCTTTTATTAGGCGGCTATCACTAAAAAAAAAAGTCTGAATTATCAAAAAACGAGCATGAATGCTGCCAGACACAAACTTAGTGGTGATTAAAAACACTTTTTTTCTAGACAAGAGTTTATGTTAAGCCCCCTAACTCCATTGATGTGGCCTGCACGTGTGATACATAGGTAACCAGCCAGGCCAACTTAAAAACTGAAGAAACCTATATTGATAGCTTTGATGACAGTTACAGGCATTATTGCAGTCGAGTTTCAGTTTGTTCTCGGGAAAAGCATCTATAAACTTCTATCCTCACTTACGGGTAAATAGTAGGTCAGTTGGAGCCCAATAGCCCTAAAAAGCAATCCACCTTGGGCGTGAGGCTCGCAACTTCATTCCGTATATGTACTTACTACTGAAGTTGCAGTGTGTCCTTATGTCTGTACATTCCTTGTGTCCCACAATGAATGTACACACAGTAAAAATGATTAAGCTTAGCGTAGCGTGTAACAAGGCCAAAAGCGTAGAGTGCTTGTTAAGGATAGAATTTGTTAAACCATTAGGCCTAAATAGGTGCTTACGTGTTCATATCATATAACAAAAAGTCGACCAAAACTGTCAACATAGGTTTCTCCAGTTTTCAAGTGAGTTTAGCTGATTTTTCACGTATGTGTCACGCGTACAAGCCGCACCAACAGAGCTAAGAGATTGAAAAATCAAACATATTTACTTATTTTTGGTTCGTTTTAAAATTAGAACATTTTTAGTGATCACTGCCCAACGAAATACGATAGAAGTAACTTGTTCATTAGCCTTTATTCCCTTTTTCTTGATTGATTATACCTCGCCCAATTACAGCATGCTGCCAGAAGACGTTCGTCACATGAGGGGTTTTTTTTTGAGTGATGAAACCAGTCTTTTGATATCTTTTGGGCGTTTTTCTTTATCCTGCATGTTTTTTTTTATTTAAATCTGCATCCCTTTCCTCAGTGCATTTTTCTTCTTCAATACACTTGCTTCTCGTTCTTTTTATTTTTTTAAAATTTCTCTTTCCTTTCCACAAAGTTGCTTCTCGTTTTCTTCTTACTTTTTTTTCATTCTTGCTCTTTGGTACCCCAAGTGTCTGCAGTAGTCCTATTTACCGTTTTTCTCTTTTTTTATTCTTCCACTTGTACTCGAAGAATCGTGGGAAACACCTTCCCATGACACCTCAAGTCTACACCAAACGACGACTTATTTCGTCCGTTTTTCTCTCTTTTTTATTCTTTATTTAAGTGATATATATATCAATCTGCTTTTGGCTAACTACATCTATCGAAGTTCCATCATAGCCCTATTAACTGTACATTTTGGGAGTACCTTTGGTATCCGACTCTCATGACGCTTGGCTATTCTGAGTTCAAAGTTGTCCGTGTCCTGTGTCTTAGACTGGTTGCTAACCAAAACTGAAGAGCCCAGTCTGATGTGTTATTTACCCACAGGTGAGACTGGTTAGACAAAGAGATTCATGCTAATCTTGAGGGAATCAATACGAGGTGAACGCATATTATCACAGTCTTCCGTTTTCTGTGCTGATTTACATTTTCAACCTTCCTTTCTTCCTCTCTTTTGCCATACTTCTATTTACATATTTACCAGAAGAAATAATTAGCTTCCCACTTTTTCAATGTATTTTCTGCAATATCTTCATCTCAAATATTTCGCATTGTTTGTCGTTTCTTCAATTTCGATCTACTTGAAACTGTAAACTAAAACTGTCAACATAAGTTTTTTTCAGTTTTCAAGTTGGTAAGCCGGTTATGTATGCACATATGTATCATGTGTACAGGACACATCAATAAAACTAGAGGGTTGAAAACTCAAACAATTAATTAGTATTTCTAAAAAAACGTCTTGTTTTTGTTTTTCCCCAAAAATACATTTTATAGGGGTTCCAGTTGGCAATGTAAGTTCATGCTTAATTGATCCCTTGGTTCGTATTGGCTTATTTTTCAGAAAATTCAAGCTTATTTTGAGATCACTGACTAACAAAAGACTAGAGAAGTGACCGATTCATTGATCAATCTTTTTTTTTCCCAATTGATTAAGGTATGCTGATAAAAACACGTTGGTTACGTGATGTTGAGCGACTAAGCAAACCTGTTTCTCTTTCGTTTCATTTCTTTCTTTTTTTATACATTCATTTATCTATTTGTTTCTTGTAATAGCTTCGTTTCCACTATTTTCTTTTTTTGTTGTGGTTTTAATTAGGAACCGTCAAGAAAAATTGTCGCCAAAAAGATCCGCAGAGATTTCTTCAGGTTTCAAGCTGGCCTGGCTAGCTGGCTGGCTGTATGTATATATTAAGCGTCCAGGGCGCACCAATTTAGCAAGAGGGTTGACTATGTTAACATTTACTGTTTATTATGCATGAAAAAAAAAAGATTTGTGTTGTTTTTCACTCCTCCTAAATAGGTATTTCGTAGGAGATTCAATTTGCTATTTAAATTTACGCTAAATTGGCCCTTCAATTTGTGTCCAGCAGCATGCACCCTCGTTTTTTGAAAAATCACTGACCTACAAAAGGTGAGAGAAGTAACTTATTTATTGATTATACTTTTAATCAAATTCTTTAATTGATCACCCCCAACACAGCATACCGCCATTGGTAGCATGACGGGTTCTATCAATTGACTAAGCAGACCTGTTATAATTTCCATTTTCTGGCCATCTATCACTTGTCGTTTTTGAAACAGCAAATGATTCGTCAGTCTAACTAAATTTCTGTCTTGATCGTTCGCTCTGAGAAGTGCCTACTTCTATTTTGGTTCCTTTTTAAGTAGTACAGGTGGTCAGTACAAAGAATGCTATTGGCGAGCATAGTTCGAATTTCAACTGAGGTAGCTGATGTTCTGCCAAAGCCTTCGAGTTGGACCTGTAACAGTTTCATTGGACCTCGAATCGTCTCAATGAGAAAATAATTACTTCAAAAATTAAAAATACCTTTAAAAGTAACAAGAAAATGACATTGACCTCAAGATGTTTACCTAGAGATTCAGTTATTATCATCTCAAAAGCTACCACCGAACCGACAACTGAAAATCATCAGCAAGCAAGAGAACCTTATGCGCAAACTTAATCTGTCAGATTCAGTCGCAATAGAGGTAATAAACAAATCTGATGAGAAAAAATCAAAAACATACACCAAAGGCAACAATGGAATGGTTCCAGGAGAAGAATATTAAAATTATGAAATGGCCCACAGAGTCTCCTTACTAGAATCCTAGATATGATTCGTAACGAGAACTAAATATTCAAGTCCAACATAGGAATCCAAGCATTTCTTCAAGAAGTATGGGCAGTATAAACAATAGGGTGTGTGGACGGAAGTGAAGAGGTGTACAAACTAGCTCACAGCGTAAAACATTTGAGGGGTTATTTTCAAAATCATGATTGATAATAAGATAATAGATGAATTCGTATGAGATTTTTCTGTTTAGCTATGTTGGTAAGAAAGTCAATCATTTGGTTGTGATTCCTATTCAGGGTAGGGAAATGTTAATTCTATATATAGGTTTGTCTAACATAACGTGATAGACAAACAGTGAATAGTTTACACCCCTAAATCAAGTTCAACTGCAAATTGACAATATCCGTAGGTAAATTAATAAATTCGTAGTCTAAAGCCAAGAGAGGTGTTTATTTCACACAGCAAATATTTATTTTTGATACTTGTCAATACATAATGATCTTTGTCATTACTCAATTAGATCAAACATTACACAGTGAAAATTTCAATTCAAAATAACTGTGTTATCCCATAGAATCATTGATGCACCCTCGTACGAACACAGCACATAGGCATACGTATTCCCAAAGACTGAAATAGGTGAGACATTACTATAACTAGATAAGTAGATCGATATATTGGTCGATCTATCAGTGGATCTGTGAACTGACCAGAGTAAAAGATATCAATGAAGTAATCAGGCGATAAAAACATAGATGAGCTAGACACATCACGAGAAAAAGAGATAACAGATAGTGCAAGAGCTTAACAGATTGGTGCTTAAGAGATAACAAACGCTGTAAGAGACCAAAAATAAGACGAAGTGATGAGATAGAAAGGTTTGTGGGTAAGACATAGTTAGTATGGAAGAAGCGGGGGAAGGCCTTTGTCCGATGTGAGCTGCTGTTACCGTTGCTGGTGATGGTGATCATTGAATGTAGATAGATTGATAGATATATGAGAGAGAGAGGGGGAATGAAAAACGCAGAAAGAATGGCATTGGACATGAAGCATCTCTTGTCAATGGTTGACACTTTTGATCGACTTTCCGGTGTAAGCTATTTTGTACGTCTCCTTGCTTCCGTCCATGTGCCCTATTGCTTAATTGTCCTTAGTATTAGCATGTGTACACACAGGAAGTCGACCTCTCAGTGATTCACTGACCGACGAAAGCCGGAAAGGAAATCAGCCATCTTGTTAACGATGAGCCATGGACGGTGAAGCATTAACAGCAACCAATCAGCGATCATAGTCCATCAGGACAGTTCACGAGTTAGCATGCAGAAGGTTCTACGTTCTATTCCTGGTACGGATGAAGTGTGTGGAAAACTCTTTATTGGGGGAGATTTCATGTACACTCCGCTGCGAATTTAGTACACTATAAGCTTTGTAATTAAGGTATGAGTATCCCTTCGCTGCTAACAGGGTGGTGATAAAAACTTGTAAGAATGTAATTCTGGTTTTGATCCGACTTGAAACTTGCAAACAAACTGGAAAAAATGATTATGAAAAAAATCTGCATTGAAAGGGGTACGATTTTGTCAGTTTGGAAAATTTTTCTTTTCTCTTTCAAAACTTTTCTCAGAATGTCACCTGCACATTCGGCTACTGAAAATTGATTCTTTTTATTCTGCACCCCTTAAAGAATTTCGGCTTTTACTCCTCCCTTCTTTATAAGAGTGTAAGAGCTTATCTGATCGCTTTTTGCGATTTCTGATTTATATAAAACTTTGCTTTTAAGAAAATAGGTATTCACACTGAAAGCATAAATAATACTAGAAATGTTTCATAATATTTTGATATATTCTTCTAATGATAAAATGAATACATTAGAATTGAATAAATCTGATTACTTTTTTACGTATCTAAACATATTATAGCCTTATTTGCAAATTTATTCTTTGTGCTCTAATGGGATGGTCTCATTGCTCAATTTGCTTACCTGCGTTCCTGTTTTGGATCTGAGCCAGATTTGTCAAATAGATACCTTTAAACAAAAAATACTGAAATTTGAAAGCAAGTCTTCTATCCATGCGAAAGAAAGACTTCAAAAAATCATCAAAGCCTAGCAAGAAAATACACCATTGTGTTAAGATTTTATTATCACTTTTCCCATATGTGAACTGCTGATTTACATTAAAAACAATTCTCAAGTTAATTCTTTTTTCACTTTTATTTTTTTTAAAAGCTTGAATTACTTGAGTAATTCTCTCCCTAAAATGATTCTTCGATTAAGTTTTCTTTCTTCCAGAATATTTCTCTTTATTTTGTTATTAACTACAATCTCAATCTAACTACCAAATTCATGGAGTATTTTAATTTTCATATAACAATTTTAATTTTTTTTTAAATTTTTGATTCAAATCAAGCTGTTAAGCAGAAACTTATTTCAATAAAAAATATCATTTCATTATTCTATTTAAATAATTGCTCTTATGGCTAAATCATTTTAATTTGAAATTATGTTTAATTTCTTGTAATGCATAAAATTGTACAAAAGTCTCAACTGAAATGAAGCTGGTTTGTAAGGATATTCGGACATGAATTATTAACGTGATCTGTAAAGTAAGGAAAATAATCATTGATACTATTAGGTGAGAAAAAAGTCCCAACAGAAACTCAAAATATTTAAAATATAACTTAATCCATAATAGAAAAAGGTTAATGATAATTTATGTAGAAAAATAATTGTACAACATATCTTGGTTATTTTTTAGTATTGATACGTAGATATTTTGCAAGGGAGATTAACTGGTGCTTACGGAAGAAATGAAAAGCTGCCGCATACAGAAGAAATGAAAGCAAAAATCATTAAACATTTGAAACTCTATTTCATTAAATTCTTTTACAAAGGATATAATTTAAGGTTAGTGTTAATATTGACATTTAAGGGTAGTGCTAGGATTGGGGTTGCAATTAATAGCACTAAAAATTTAATATTTGGAATACCTTTGCATAAGCTACCATCATTTGGAATTTGGCTATTTTAAATAACTAAAAGTGGTCAGATATTTCTAAAATGGCTATTGAGTAGGTTTAATTTCCTGGTAACGAAACAACACGGATATATAATTGGGAAATTAAAAACTCTAACCACAAACCTACCAACAAACCCTAGCGCAAACCTGACCACAAACCCGAACCCCAGACCTACCTACTGACCCTAACATCAACCCTACCTACTCACCCTCTCCCTAAACCTACCAACTAAGCCTACCCCTAAACCTACTTACTAATAAAACCCTGAACTTGCTTACTAACCTTAACACTAACCATCCATTTTGGATCAAAGCCTAACTTTATACCGTATTGACTCTAAAGTAAACGCAAATAAGGTTATTTGATCAACAATGAAAATGCAGCTATTTTCAACCTTTCAAAATGGTCATGCTGCTGCAGCTAATCATCCATACCATATGTTTTATCTCTAGCAAAATATCTACATAACATTTAGATAAGCTATACCAAAGAATCACCCCTATTTCCAGCCCAGAAAATATGCATATTAATCATTTTTGTTATTTACAACTGAATTAAGTGCATTGACAAAGGAGATCATTTTGAAAAATAATTTTATTTGTGTAAAATAAAGGATTTTTTATCACTAGGTTATGGATTTACAGATGTACCAACATATGAATATATAAGACAGTTTGTATAATAAAATCAACCATTCTATTTACATTGGAAGAGCGTGGTTCCTTCTATGTCATCAGTTACTTATAGTCTTTCATTTTGGACTAGAAATATTCTTCGTTCATCAGTCATTCTCTAATTGGCACAGTCCTAATATGGCAACCTTATCAAATATTGCATGATGTTATGTTTCAGCATGGGTGAAATTGAAAAATGGGCAACAAAACTGTCACTAAAACTGTCGACATGATTCTTTTCTGTTTCCAAGTTTGGCTGACTACACTTGTAACACGTGCAAAGGCCATTTCAGATGGAGATAGACGGCTGGCAATTTAAATATTTACTGATTATACTCATAATTTTTAAGGGAATCAATTTACAATGTTTATGCTAAATCAGCCCCTCAGTTTGTGTCCCACAACTTTCAAGCTTGAGTTTTAAGATTTCCCTTTTCAGTGATCACAGCCCATTAAAACGTTAGTCACATGACGGTTTCTATTGAATGACTTACCATACCAGTGTTTTTGTTTTTTATTTCTTTCTCGTCCATTCTTCATCTCCTCCAATTTTACTTATCATTTTTATTCTTTCTTCTTTAGAATTAACTATCAAAATTAGGGTTTGGACTCGAATTGTGTGTCAACAGAGAAGATTACAGGACAAACAGATGATATTTAGTGTATATATGCAAACATATAATCATAATCTAAACATTGTTGCCGTCTTTGTCATGAAAGAAAATCAAGGTGAGTTTGAATCTTAACAATAACCACTTTGCTGAAGTGTTTGGTTCAGAATTGTCCGGGGAAAGTGTTCATTGATCTCTGCATGGTATTTACTTCAATAATTATGCGATTTTCTATCTTTTTGGTGTCTGAGTACGCATTAGGTGTCACATAGAGTTAAAAAGACCACCTACTGGCCTTTATTACAGCCTGTTAACAGACAGAGCGATAGAATAGACACTTCAAGGATTAAGAAAACACATTGGTGGACAAACAGTTGACATCTAAATGGAAACATATAATTGGATTTCTCAACACTTTTCGTTTTTTTCCCCTGTTTTTGTCAAAATATGTCTGAATATTAATAATAATAGTTTTTCTGAATTCATCAGCATTGTAAGGAAAAGTGTGTGCGTGTGTCTCTTTCCGAAAGTTTCGATGTCCAGATTTGAGCACGCACTCTAGGTTGAAGATGCACCCATGGGACATCATTTTAGCCTGGGAACAGGTAAAATCGTGAATAAGAAACTTCAAAGACGAGGAAAATCTAGGGGGTTCTCTTGGACTTACTATATCATTTGATTCCATCCAAATAAGACAGAGAGAGGGAGAAGTATGAACATGGATGAACAGATATAGATGTAGAGAGAGAGATATGAACAAATTGACATAGATAGATAGGTAGATGAATATAGGGATAGAAAGAGGAATAAAGGGATAGATAGATATATTTCAAATGATGTCGCTGGGATCGTGTGACAGCTCCGAAATTGAATTTCATAATTTCGAAGAGACAACTGGTCCCATTCTTGATAGTGCCTTTATATCAATGTTTTCATTGTACTCTTCTCTTCTCGAAATCAGGGGTATGAGAGGGGGTACTGCGTTATTGATTGCAGCATAAATGCAACTTTTTCACATTGTATAAGAACAAATGGTCAAAATTTAGATGTAGTCATTCTTTCCACCCGATGTAGTCATCGTTACGAGAGGGAAGTCGACAGGGAACTAACTACTCTTAGTCTGTCTATTCATTTCTAATGCATGGTTTACTATATTGACATACGCACATGCGTATATATATATATATATATATATATATATATATATATATATATATATATATATATATGCAATACATAGTTGGCATCAGGACAAACACACATACACTAACACATATTCTTCCGTGAGTGATTGACAAATATGTCACACATCTCCGTATAATTTTAAATATCCTTTCGGCGGATAATCTTTTAAATGGTCATATTGCAGACAGCAAATTAGGGGCCAGTATCTCCGAAAGGTCAACCCATTTGACCTTGTTCCTTTCATTCTCATGGGGAAGACTGACAGAAGTGCACACACGCATACACAATTGAAAACGTGAAAACATGCTTATACGTAAAAAGATTTTTTAGTGGCCTTATTCCTCTCGTCTGCATATTACCTAACATACTCCTCTCTGTGAAAATTCAAACAAATTAATTGCTACATACTTTCATCGAACCCTGAAGATCATACACGCTTACGTATATATTCTACCATAATCTAAGCAATACACTTATCTTTTTTTCATAAATCGTCCGTAATTGGGTACCAAGCCAAAATAAGATTAGTTTTGTATCAAATATTTGGATGCCAACGTCTGCAAAAATAATCTTCTCCGTCCGTCTCTTTTATACAGCGAATGGCAGGAGTTATAACCCGTAGCTACATGATATACAGTCATCAGTATATACAAATCTTTACAGATACCATTCTGCACAAAAAAAGACATTCCAGCTTTACAATGCACGTAAAGTACCAAGTCAAAACAGAGATTGATAGAAATCTTCGAATAATATCACTGACGAAGAATGTACATTGATAAAATGCACAAAAAACGTTAAAAAAAAAACTCAGTTCCATAAGGAAAAAGTTTCACACTCATACAACAATAGGATCAATAAAATGTAGACAATATCTGTAAGCCTTAATATTTTTAGGAATTTTTTGCTCATAAAAATAATAGTGACGACGGGAAAAATATTATTCGTTAAAAGACAAATTCGTTGTACAAGGCGAGAAAGTTCGAAAAATAGAAGAGAAAATCGTTCTTTCTGTATTTTCTTCTTTCTTTCTGTAGAGAACCTATCTAACACGTACATGTAATATGAAGAATAAACAATAGATAGTATTGTTGGAACGAAAGAAAAAACATTATTATATAACATAAAGCAAAACATTGAATTTATAACTCATCAAATACATATACCATATTCCACAGGAAATCTCCTCTGTGAACCCAATTATGATTGCCATACTTGCTAATACGGTTGATCAAATTGCAACCCGATGTCACCAGAGTCTAACGGACGGTCCCACGAATAAAGCAAATCTCGCATGCCCCATTTATATGTCTAATCAAGAACATTAATATGCACCTGTTCTCATAATGAGGTTCCCCATTGCATCAGCCAAAAAACCAGAGTTGAAAAATTTGCAAAGATTAGTGTATCAAGGTATCTTTAACATAAATACGTGCGTAAACTAATCCTACCCCTTTGGACTAAAATCTGTACATGGGAGAAAATTCACTTGGGTTCACCGATATGTAGAATTAACAATCATTCTGATCTGCCAATCACAGTCTGAGCATTTAGCTAAAATCTCAAGCCAAAATCAGGGGTACAGATACTGGAAAAATCATAATGTACAGAATGCATAAAAAACACCTTGAAATTTCAATAGATGCTTTTCCACTGATTACAACAACTTTGCACAAAACTCACTGCGTTCGTTCAGACGGAAAAAGTTTGCTGTAAGCGACAAAGAACAGAGAATAAATGTCGCTAGTTCCTTTGGTTTTGCTCGTTTTTGTTTTCCTATTTTTTTTTTTTTTTGTTTCCCGTGGTTTTCATACATCATTTTTTTTAGTTTTCTCGTGACAAGTTTTTCAAGTGTCATTTTGCTTTTGGTTTCTTTTTGGCTTCTATTTCTCAGAAAATTGCTTTTCCAAAATTCAGTTTTTCAATTTTATATTTTTTAATTTCTTTCCTTTTTTTTCTTTTCTCGTTTTTCTTCTTTATTTTTGGTTGTTTTTCTGCCTTTTGCTTCTTTTCTGTTGTCACTCCTTGTCATCATCATCATCATCAGTCTTTTAGCGTCCGTCGTTGGACATAGACCTTCCCCAGGATTTGCCACACTTCTCTATCATGGGCGTCACGGAGCCAGTACTTCCTGAACCTGTCTAGTTCATCTCTCCATCTAATATTTTGCCGGCCTCGGTTGCGCATATGGTCTCGGGGAATCCATGTTGTGAGTCGTGATGTCCATCGATTGTCAGCCATTCTTGCAACATGGCCGGCCCACCGCCATTTGAGATTTTTTATGGCTTCTATGATGTCTCTAACTCTTGTCTTTTCCCGGATGTGTTGTGCTGTTTTGTGGTCTCTCCATGTGAGGCCCAGCATTATTCTTTCATGTGCACGTTGCATGGTTCTCATCTTACGGGTCTGTTTCTTGGTTAAGTTTCATGTTTCAGCTCCATAAGTGACTATTGGGAGGATGCATTGGTTATACACCCTTCTCTTTAGGATTAATGGGATCTTATTATTTTTGAAGGTTGAGCTAGCTCTGCCAAAGGCTTGCCATCCTAGTGTGATTCTTCGCTTGATTTCTTCTTCTTTTGAGGGTCTCATGGAGATTCGTTGCCCTAGGTAGATGTAGTGGTCTACTTTCTCGAGTTCTGTGTCCTCGATTTCGATCTTAGTGTTCTTATCTCCAATGTGGTTGTTGCACATGATCTTCGTCTTGCTGAAGTTCATGTGTAGGCCAACTTTCTTGCTCTCCTCATTTAGTTCATCTATCATTAGTTGGAGGTCGTGTAGGTTCTCTGCGAAAAGGGCTATGTCGTCTGCGAATCTGAGGTTGCTCAGATACTCGCCGTCTATTTTAATTCCTTTACTCTCCCAGTCTAGCCTTCTGAAGATCATCTCGAGGCAGGCTGTGAAGAGTTTAGGTGAGCTGGTATCACCTTGTCTTACTCCTTTCTGGAGCTGGAAGGGGTCCGAGTCTTTATGTAGCCTGATAAATGAGCTGCCGTGATTGTATATATGTTTCAACACTTCAACATATACTGGATCTACGCCTTGCCGACTGATGGCCTCCATGACCTTAGGGGTTTCTACTGAGTCGAACGCCTTTTTGAAGTCGATAAATGGTACGGCAAGTGGTAGTCTATACTCTGCTGCTTTTTCTTTCAGTTGATTTATCGAGTGCAGGTGGTCTATGGAGGGATCTTTTTATTGTTGGACTTGCTGTCACTTGCTCTCCAACGAAATAAAGATGTCACTGAAACCAAATGACAGCATTGAAAAGAAATTTCATAACTTTGAGAAAAACACTGGTTTCATTCTTGACATACAGAACAAATGTCACCTATGTGCATCTATTAATCGAACGTGGTTAATTGCATCAGGGTAATGCGTGTGGGGTCTCTTCAAGATGAAAATTTATTCACGAGATGACAGAAAATTAAACCACTGTGAATCCCAACTACGAGTAAAATAGAAGGACAAATTATAGAAGGCAACCCGTCTAAGTCAAAGACGACTTTGATTTAAAATCAGGGAGTGGAGCCGTCTTGAGGTGATTGGATGTCTACTTTTATTCCCTTCAGCCAAGTGATACCAATCGTATCACGCTCTTCTTTCCTTTTGGGTTACATCAGTGGGGCTGGGATATAAATTCGGTGGACTTGATATACATATAAACATCCTCCTCACTTTAGTGTCAGTATGCTCGTCATTAAAGCCATCGCAATTATAATGATTTTGATTTCCATTGGATGTCTTACAATCTTATCCTTCCGTAAGATTAAGCTAAATATAACAACAACTGAAGAAAAATGTATGTACCACGATTACAACTGACCGTTTCACAAAATTAACATATCTGAATTAGTAACACCGGAGAAAAGAAACCAAAATACTTTAAAACCGTAGTTTCGTACGACAGTGAATTATTTATACGACAATTATTGTTGGCTATTCCAGACGGCGAGTATCTGAGCAACCTTAGATTTGCAGACGAAGATCATGTGCAACAACCCCATCGGGGATAAAAACACTAAGATAAAAATTGAGGACACACAACTGGAAGAAGTAGACCACTACATCTACCTAGGACAACGAATCTCCATGAGACCCTCAAAAGAAGAGGAAATTAAGCGAAGAATCACACTAGGATGGAAAGCCTTTGGCAGAGCTAGCTCAACCTTCAAAAATAATAAGATCCCATTAATCCTAAAGAGAAGGGTGTATAACCAATGCATCCTCCCAATATTCACTTATGGAGCTGATACATGGAACCTAATCAAGACAGACCCGAAAATTGAGAACCATGCAACGAGCACATGAAAGAATAATGCTGGGCCTCACAGGGAGAGACCACAAGACAGCACAGTACATCCGAGAAAAGACAAGACTTAAGGACATCATAGAATCCATTAAAAATCTCAAATGGCCATGTTGCAAGAATGGCAGACAATCGATGGACATCGTGACTCACAACATGGATCCCCCGAGACCACATTTGCAACCGAGGCCGGCAAAGTGTTAGATGGAGAGACGAACAAGACACGTTCAGGAAATACTGGCTCCGTGACGCCCATGATAGGGAAGTGTGGCAAATCCTGGGGAAGGTCTATGTCCAACGACGGACGCTAAAAGACTGATGATGATGAATGATGATGATTCCAGACACTATTAAGTCTGACACTTTCAAAATATGCACCTTTGGAAGGGACATTGCATTAGTTTAGTTTATACTTATGAATATTCTTGTGAACATTCTCAAAAGAAAGAAAGGACTACGTAAAGGTCTTGGTGAAAGTTGACCACACCCTCATCGGGTCTGTCAACTTTTGACAACTTACTGTTCTGTTTTGTTTTTATCTGTTTTGACAGTTCATCTTTGTTGGTGTTGTTATTGTCTTTGTAGTTAATTTTCAGAAATTCACTGGCTATCCTACCATGTGGAAAATTAGACTCTGGTCGAATCTTGTTCAGCTCTCTACTGCCTCAAACATTCAGCAGAAATGATATCATGAATATTTTGCGCAGTGGTCATGCCCATACCAAAACGTTAAATCTATTCGTCTTCCTATCTACCTACAAAATCCCGTAGAAAAGATGGTGTACAATCCGTTCATCTTATAAAACCATTGCTTGTGGATTCGATCTCCAATGGGTAGACAAAGGTTGATATCTATATGAACACTGCAAAAGGCACTTGTCGGTAAAAGTATGAGCTCAGTTAAGGGAAAAAAGAAGAAGGGTGTGAAAGAAATCAGCTCCACTGAGTGTTTATGTATAAATTTTTTTAAGATTAGCAAAACTTTACATTTCTGGAATCTTCAGAACAAGGGATATCCGAAAACTATTGTTAACATTTGAACAGACTCCTGAAAGGCAACTAGTTTTGATTTCAAAATAGCCGCTGTAAAAGGTATATTTGCACAATTAGTCAGATTCTTCATGTATTTTCATTCAAGAATCTTATGGAATCTGCGATGCACAGGGAATCAAAGAAGTAATGTTAGTATTTGCACAGATGCTTACATGACCGCCATATGGGATTTTCACAATGGCCATCAAAAGATGCATATTCTTCACTTCCAGTTCAATTTGTTCAAACCTTCGATAGATCAGCCAAACTATGTATATTTTTCAATCTTCAGGACATGGGGAATCAACATAATAATGTTCGCATTTGCGTAGACACCTATATGGCTGCCATTTTGGATTTTCGACATGGCCACCGTAAAATATATAATTTGCACTTTCTCGGTTTCTAATCAGCCTAGTAATTTAATCAAAAAGGCTAATCCTGTGTTTTCTCAGCCAAAGAATCCAACAGTGCTCTATGAAAAAGTAATTAAAAAACATTATGTTTATATTCATGATATCACTTCATTACATAAAATGCATATTTTGCACCGTCAGGTTCACTATGTATTTCCATTCAAAGTTTCACAGATTAGCCAAACTATACATTTAGCAAATGATGGCTTTGAAGAAAGATTGCCACAATTATTCTAAAACAACACTTTGTGAACAGTGGATATGTTCACAGAACATTGTTTTGAAATAATATTAGATATTTAGGACCTATCTTGGGAAGTACTTTTTAATTATTTACTTGAGCTCGATGTCAAGTCAATCCCTTTGTATCACTGTGTTATACCAGGGGGTGAAAACCATGCAATAATGAACAGCGTAATATCGATGTATGTGTGTCTTTGATTTGTACAATATGTATATATGTATATATAAACATCGTAAATAGAATACCTCTTTCGAAATGAAATGAAGTAAAAATAAGTAATATTCGAATACTTCTAAGCTGTACTTCAGAATGCAATTGTCTGTGCAAATGCTAATATTGATTTTCTGTTTTTCCATGTACTGAAAATTTCAAAAGGTTTGCTAATCTCGAAGAACTTCATATAGAACATATTTTTTGACACCGTGAAACAGACTAGAAGAAAAAATGAGAGGGAAAAGAAAAACAGATGAGAGGAAAAAAAAAGAAAAAAGATGGACGAGGAAAGAAAAGAAGGAAGGGAAAACGAACAATGACTTTGGAAAGAGAGAAAGGTGGCGGGAAAAAGAAAGGCAGATGACAGAAAAAAAGAAAGATGACGGAGAAAAAAAGAAAAAGATGGCTGCAAAAAGGAAAAAAGAAAAATGAATGAGAAAAAGAAAATGGATGATAAGAAAAGGAAGAAAGATAACCGAGAAAAAAAAAAGAAAAGAGATGACTGAGAAAAGAGAAAAAGACAGATAGAAAGATGACCAAGGAACGAAAGAAAGAGTGATGGCTGGGAAAGAGGGGGGTACAGGAGAAGAAAGAATGTTTTATGGCTGATGAAGAAAGAAAAAAAGTAGGCTGAAAAAGAATAAAAGAAAGACAGTATTGAAGAAAGAGAAAAGAAGGCTGAAAAATAATAAAGAAAAAGGACTGAAGAAAGACAGAAAAGAAAATAGCAGAAAAAGTAAGAGAGAAATATAGCCCAGAAAATAAAGAACGGAAGAAGACTGGAAAAGAAGGAAAAAATAAGAAATAATAAAAGAAGGCTGAAGAAAAATTAAAGAAAAGTGTTTGAGAAAATGAAGAAAGAGAGCTGGCCGAGAAAAGAAAGAAAGTGAAGAAGGAGAGGCTGAAAAGAGAAGAAAGATAACATGGAAGATGATGGAGACAAAAGAAAAAGGAAATAACTGAGAAGAGAAAGAAAGAAAGTAAAGAATGAAAGGCTGAAAAAAAGAAAGATAGACAAGAAGATGATGAAGACAAAAGGAAAGGGAGATAGCTGAGAAAAGAAAGAAAAAAGAAGAAAAGTGACCAAGAAAAAAAAAAATGAACTGAGAACAGAAAGTAAGAAAGAGTGATGTAGAGAAAAGAAACAAAGGAAAAGAAGGAAATACTGCTAACAAAAGAAACAAAGAAACATGACCGAGAAAAAGAAGAAAGAGAGAAAGAACGATCGAAAAAAGGAAGAAATAGAGAAACAAAGATGCCCAAGAAAAGGAAGAAATAGATATATCTGAGCAAAAGGGAAAAGAAAGAATGATGACCGAGGAAAGAAAAAGATTATGATGGCCGAGACAAGAAAATATGGAGAGTGCTTGAGAAAAGAAAGGACGAAAAAAGAAAGTCGTCAGAGAAAGGAAAGAAAGAGAAAAAAGGTGATCAAGAAAAGAGAGGAAGAAACAGGATTAAGAAAAGAAAGTAAGATAGCTAAAAAGAGAAAGAAAGAAAAATGGCCGGAGAAAAAAAAGAACAACTTGAAAAAAAAAAGAAAAAAAAAGAAAGATGGCTGAGAAAGAGAGAAAGAAAAGTGTAAAGAAAACAAATAAACGAAAAGAAAGAAATAAAGGCCGCTGAGAAAAGAAAGAAAGAAAGATGACCAAAAATTGAGAGGAAGAGAAAAACAAATAAACATGACCAAGAAAAGAGCACATAAAGGAAAATATCTGCGGAAAGAAAGGAGGCAGAGAAAAAAGAATACTTGGAATGGAAATAGGAAAAAGAAAAAAATAAATCTTTGTAAAAATCTCATCGTAAAAAAGTGATCATGTGCTTATGCAAATGCTCGATCGATTAAAGAGTGCTCTCTCTTTTGATTGGTTGACTCTTCAAACGGAGACGCCGTGATGATAGCTACAGTAGTGATAGCGTGAGGAAGATTTGAATTGTAGTAGTGCAGTCGGTAGGAACGCTTGCATTTCCCAGTCTCAGACAACTGCCGGTTGGTGAAGATGGCGGAGGGGGCATTAGAGGAAGTAGCTAGCGGATTAGTGTCCAACTATGTATGAGTAGGGAGTTTCAACGTATCTTCGTCTCTTCAAATCTCTGCCATTTTTGCATGTTGTTTTCATAGTCTGTTGTCCACCCTTCCATAAAATCTGATTAAAATTCATTGATAACTTTCGAAGATATCTTGCGAAGTGGAGAAAGAATTCGGCAGTCAGTTGGATTCCCGTAGCCTATTGTCCCTACTTCTATATAATCTCATTGACATTCATGAAGAATTTTTGGAGATATTGTATCGACAGACGTGAGCGCATACACAAATGTGATGAAAAAAAAGGTAGGAAAATATTTCTCAATCAACAACAGATTCCTGGCTCTGCCCCAAAATTTTACCACCTGTTTTTTTTTTACCTCATTGCCCACAAGTCATGAGCTAATAGATAAATGTTATTGAAACAAACACCACTCAACGATTCATCCACCATCTGAGGTAATAGAAGCAGGAGGAGGGGAAACGAGGAGGAGCAAGTCTTTCCTTCACTCAATTGATTCTCATACTTGTAAAATATTGCGATATGCAAATATTATGCAAGAATTATAAGTCATGAGTGGCCCTTTTGGGCGTTTTTCCTTCCTATCTCCGTTGTTTACCAAGCGTATGAAAGAGATGTGTGGACATACCTAAAAAGATACAAAAATTTCGTTTGATATCGTGTGGGCAGACGACGAAAGAATAGATGTGAATAACTAATGCGACCAGATACATATACCTCCTCATAGACAGAGGTAAGCAATCTTTTCGTTTAAGTGACTCAAGCTCCATACCCTCAAAATCAGAACATATTACCTTTTATTCATATGTATCTGGATTAAAATCTAAAACTTCTGAAGAATTCTACAAAATGTTCACTCTCATTTTTTTTATATGACATCCACAGAAAATCCGTTTTTGTTTATATATATATATTTTAATTTTACTTTCAGCTTCTGTTCGAAAACTATACAGATCAAACCGGAAATGATGGTCAGATGCAGATTGCTATTACTGGACTAGCCCGCTTTCCTAAAAATACCATTATCACCATTTCATTAAAAACGTAAGTTTGAGAATTAGGGCAATGGGCCCTTATTTTTTACTGCTCTTAGATTCATGCTGATCTTCTTCTGTCTCTTGAGGATTATTCTTAACATTGCTCTTTCCATTGCTTTTGTTGTGGTTTTGACTTTGTTTTCACGTGATTTGGTCAATTTCAATGTTTTCTACGTCATACCTCGTCTTATTTGGTAACCGTCAGCCAAAACTGTTATCAAAACTGTCAACATTGGTTCGTCAGTTTTTTTAGTTAGCTGGCTGGCTGGCTGGCTGGTTGGCTCCGTATCTATCACGTGTACAGGCTGCACCAATGAGATCAGAAAACTGAAAGACAGTTTTTTCGTTTGTTAAAATTCACCTATAAATGGGTTGGATTGCAGTTTGCAATGCTAAATTGGCCCGTTAGTGGCATTCACGCTTTTTCAATGATTGCTACCCAAAAAGGCGAGATAAGTAACTTGTTCATGGATCTGTTGTTTCTCCATTTTTTCAAATGGATTAGTCCTAGTACATGGTATGCTCGAAAGAGACAGTTTCCATCAAGTGGCTAACCAGACCTGTTTTCTCTTAAGTGAGAATCATGAATTGAATATTTGTCTTTTTTTTTCTTTCATATTCGTAAATTGTTCGTTTGTTTGCAAGTTTGTTATGAGGCGTGTCTTTCGTGTGATAAACAACTTGTTGGAATCAGGTTTCCCTGTTGGCCGTCATGGTGATGGGTTTCGGGGTAAAATATAGAGCCTCCTTTTCTCTTGAAGACACAAGCTCTTGACAGAAGAATGGTAAAGATTATCTGAGTGGTAGATTGAGTTCGTAGGAACAGAGAGATTATAAAGCGGTGACTCTTCTGAAAGGTGGCTAGTAAGGGTATACAAAGAACAAAAGACGGAGGAGAGATATAAACATTGCGATAGGAGCAAGAAGAGTTCATGGGAACAGAGATATTATAAAAGGGTGACTCTTCTTGAGGATGGTAAGCAGGGGTAAGTGTACAAAGAACAAAAGACGAAGAAAAAATATAATGGTAGGAGCAAGAAGAGGGAGAGCAGAACTTGGGAAGAAAATGAAAAGAACCTGGGTGGAGAAAATAAAACAGAAAGAAGAATTGTAAAAGACGAGAGGGGATGAAAAGAAGTGAAAAAGGAGAAGTGAACTGATACCATCGGTGTTTGGTTACCGTCGGTACTTAGGTGAAATATTGTATCTTTCCAGGTTTTTTAGCCCCATCCCTGCTAAAGTTCAGATTTTACTGCTTTTTGCATTGCTCGTTGGGCATAGAACCTCTAAGATTCGCCAGACCTATCTATCATGGGCGTCGTGGAGCCAATACTCTTTTAACTTGTCTAGTTTGTCAAACTATATTTGTTTTGTTGCCCACGGTGTTGCATTTGATCTCTTGTTGTCCACGTTATGAGACGTGTCATTCTTGTCGTGCATTCTTGCAACATGACCAGCCCATTGCCAATTGAGTTTCCCTAATGGTTATCTATAATATATCTAACTTTTTTCTAATGTACTGTGATGTTTTGTGATCTCTCTATGTGATTCTCTCCCTTGAACATAGCATTGCTCTAAGTTTGAGGCCCCATCTCTTCATTAGCTTCCATCTTCAAGCTCCATAGGTGACTGCCGGAAAGATGCATTGGTTGTACATGCTACTTTTCAGGGCTAATGGCATTTTCCTCTTTTACCCAAAGCTTGCCAACCTAGAGTAATTATCCGCCCGACCTCTTTTTCTTTGGGAGATTTCATGCGGATTCGGTGTCCTAGGAAGATGAATTGCAGCTGCAGTTCATGGGTTTAAGATATCTTTGTTTTTCAAAATCTGGAAGCTGGGAAAATCAGTTAATCTAGGTAGATATGTCCAAACATTAGAGGCAGATGAGGGTTAGGGAGAGAAGTCTGAGTTGAGAGATAAGGACAGGGGGCATTAGGTCAAAAGATAGACGACTTTTTTTTCTAGCTACTTCATGCCCCAAAACTGACGAATAATCAGTTTCCAAAATAATTTTCTTGAGACCCTGGCGTCTGTGCGGCCGACAACCTGATATTTTCACAACCCTTTTTTTTTATTTACAAGGATATACCCATAGAAATGACAGAGTTATTAATGTATGGATCGGCACAAAAGATACTAAAACTATCTTATCAAATAATCAATTTAATAATTTAAATACACTAATTTTAAAACTTTTCAAATCTTAACTCAAGCTATTTTAATGTGTAATCAGACATAAAGCATTTAAGGTTAATGGCCTAATCTGCATTATATCATTATAGGAAGTTGAAACAACCAATGATATGTGTGAGCACAAACAAACTGAATAAATATGAGCATATATGCTTGTTATATGTGTAGGTATTGTAATTGCTGTTAAAGGATTCGTTTTTACCGTCTTAGCAACGTCTGCATCATCATCACAAGTAGTAGCAGCCTTTTATTGTCTGTCTTTGGACACAGACCCTCCTCCAGAATTCACCAGACTTTTCTATCATGGGCGTCGTGGAGCCAATACTTTTTGACCTTGGTCACAGTTTCACATATGATCTCTGAAAAATGTGGTTATTTCCTTGCAAATGATTGACTAACTATTTTTTCCACAGCAAAATCTCTCAATAAGGAAGAGTTTTTTACACTATGATATGAAGAACAGAACTGGTTCAACCTTTTTTGCCTAAATATGGGTCTTACTGTTTTTTGAACAAGTTTAGGTTTAATCACTTGATCAGGTAGTAAAATTCGTATATTTTCTGCAGGAACAAGGAAAAACGGCATCTCAGGGACACAAAAACGCTGTGTCTTACTTTCCTTTAATACAACTACAGGCAAAGATCCTACGTTGCACAATATGAGTTCTGAGGAAAAAAATGACAATCTTGGAGTTTTGTCTTTTCAAATAAAGCTCCTACTTAGTCCGCTCCGTCTTTGGAATTGGATCGTCGAAAGTAAGACTAGAAAGTGATAGCTTCACCTGTACTTTGAGCAGCATATCTGTTAGTATCTCCACCAGTTATCAATCTCTTGTACACACAGCAGACATGATCGCTGCTACTTGATTGTCATGTGTCCTCCATGGAGTGGGTGTACAGTCTAGCACTAGATGTTTTGTTAATAGGCGCCAGAGCATAAGCTGAGACGGTGGCAGAACAACCTTGTTTTCCCAGGCGGTTACTGATCGACGTCGCTTAACAGTAGACAATCGATGTTTCGATGTATCTTCAAGCAATACATTACTCACAGGCCGGGGGCGTAGGTGAGAAACGAGGGCAGACGATTTTGAAGAGGCCCCAATAGCTTTTCTATTAACATTATACAATAACAAATCTCAAAGATGAAGTATTGTAAATAATTATTAACATTTTTCTCTTCGTATGCCACTATTTGCTTTCATCTTAATATTTTTGATGCTTTTTATTGCAACTTTTCTAAGACCGGGAACTTATTTTTGATCCGATTCACAGAGAATCCAGTCTGACAAAAGTTGCGATAAAAAGCAAAAAAAATATTAGGAGGAAGGTAAATAGTAGCATAGGAATGGGAAAAAAATGTGAGTAAACATTTCGGGAATATTTTCCTAACTTAGCTTATTACAGCAAAAAGCCAAATTGAAGTAAGAAGACTGTTTTGCACTAATCTTCAAAGTAGAGAAGACATGCTTACGATAAAACAAATTTCCGAATTACAGGTTTTTTACCTGAGATAAAAACAGAAAGGTATACAACCAGTGCACCCAGCAGATAGTTACCTATACAACTAAAAAATGAAACTTAACAAACATGCACAGGAAAGAATTATGAACAACATCACACGGAGAGATTACAAGAGAGCACGGTATATTAGAGAAAAACACGAGTCAGAGATATCAGAGAATCCATTAAAAATTCAAATGGCAATGGGTTGGCCATGTTGCAAGAATATCAGACAACTGCTGGACATCATGATTCACGACGTGGATTCCAAAGATCATATGCCGAACTGTGACCAGCAAAAGTAATGATAAAAGAACACTTGCCCCTGACAACGGTAGTAAATACGCAACTCACTCAACCACTTCATTATTCATTGAATTGAAGGTAAGTTACTATGTAAATTCGTCAAGATTGGATAATTGAACAAACAAATTAACTTAAGCAAGGAACATTACTAGTGACAGATCTGCTTGGTCACGCAACAAAAACTGCAAGGTGACCTATTCCTTTTAGCAGCAAGCCGTGTTGGAAAAAAAAGGATCAATAAATTACTTACTTTTGTCGAGCAGTGGTCACTAGAAAAGTTTGAGATTTTAAAAAACAATCATGAACTGCTGGGCACAAACAAAGGGACCAATTTAGTATAAACTTACATTCAAATTGATCATACCGCCGAAATCCTATTTAGGGGAGAATATTTTAAAAAAACAAAAAAACAAGCCATAATAAGGAGTGAATTTTAAAGTCTTCGGCCATATAACTCCATTAGTGCAACCTGTCAGCACGATACATGCAAAGCCAGCCAGCCATTGAAAACTATGACGACACTTTTGGCGACAGTTTTCGTTGATGGTTTCTAAAATACTATTAGTGTGTTTGTTTGAGACTGTCTGTCGATATTAACGATGACGTCCTCTATTCCTCTTCTTACATGTAGAGAATAAGTAATTTTAGTATGGGAGCAGCATTACTGTAAGCACATAGATATCAACAAAAAACTGTTGAATTGTGTAGATGGATGTAACGAATTTTTGTGAAATGATTTTTGTGGAGAGAAACCTAATGATAATGCTAAATGAAGCGGAGAATCTCGGACAGTTTTGGTGGAGTTTTTCCGAGACGAATTTTGCACAAGAACCAAAATGGATATTATCGATCCAACGAGGCAAGGATAGCTACGCCAAATTTTCGACGCCAAAGTTGATCTCGGCACCGATGCCGTCTGTGACTCCAAGTTTGTCCATATTTGGAAAAGGTTCAGACTTTCATACGGTGAGGACGAGACTGGATCAGTCGATTTTCGAAATGACAGGTAGGGGAGGCACATGAATACTCGGGCAATTGTGTTTGTATTCTCACACACGAACGAACACACACACAATCAATCACACACGTAGACATATACTCATCTGTGCACACATTCACGGACGCATCATTATAGGTGCATAAACACACGCACACTATCACACACAGATAAACACATTAAACACTCTCACGCACAGAGATACACATGCACAAGCACACCAACACAAGTACACGATGTCAAAGACAAAAACAGGTACAGACATGCATATATACGTTATGTATGCTTGTTCCAGGGAAATAGTTTCAAGTATAGAGATGAAGAAAAGATTCAAAAGGATATTCACAGTACAGTATGTCCTTTTGTCTCCTTTCACACACCTTCATATATCATCAACATCATCATTGTAAGTCCACTGTTGGAGGCATTTCTCATCACCTTCATTAACGACCACGGCTATGCTAATCTCTGCCATGTTTTGCTGGCAAACTTTTCCATCTCATCCCACTATCTTTTGCTTGGCCTTTTCCAACTGCGTTTACAGTCGGTCAACCTTCTGCATTTTACAAGTTGGTTGCCATTTTATCCTCTTGTTGAGTGTCCAGCCTATCTCCATTTCTGTTGCTTGATTATTTGTAAATATCCTTCACTTGTTCATATTGATCATTTCCGTCTCTTAGAGTTATCCTTATCATTGCTCTTTTCGTGACCTTCTGTGCGATTTTAAGTTGCTTTTCAGTTAATCTCTGTTTCATATCCATGAGACATAGCCGGTATTTTGCATCAATTGTATAGTTTACGTTTCAAACACATTAGCAAAGGGTTGATCAATATCTTTATGTAGTCTAATTATTGCTGTGGCATTTTCAAATATGTTCTGTATTTATGTAATTCTCGTTAACACCTTATTTTTTCACTAAGTTGAAGACTTCTGTATATACGACCGAGCAAAATGCTTTATAATAATCTACAAAGGGCAAACAAAGTTATTTGTTGTATTCTAATGACTTTCCAATTAGTTGACTTATGATATGCAGGTGGTCTATTGCTGAGTAGCCACTTCTGAAACCTGCCAGTTCAAAGTGCTGGTTAGTCTTTTTGTGAGTATTTTTGTGAATAGTTTATATAGATATATTAGGTAATAGCGTGATATACGCAGACACACACGCCTATATATATATATATATATATATATATATATATATATATATGTGTGTGTGTGTGTGTGTGTGTGTGTGTGTGCGTGTACTCTGGTCTTTATTTCTTGATGGTTTTGTGTGCTTCCAGGCTTGGTTCCCATAAGTCATAGCTGATATAATGCACCAATCATATAATTTCCGTTTTAAGCACATTGGCAATTCGTTTTCCAGTATGTATCCATTTATACAAAATGCTTTCCAGCCAATCGCTATGTTTTGTCGTATTTCATTTCCGTGAAGTCAGCTTTATCACATGACATCAGAATAGCACAGAGGGTAATGGAATGTTAGGAATATCTCTGAGTGATAGAATAGGAGGAACAAGAATCTGAGAGTGGACTAGGATGAAGGATATCGTTTATTAAGCAGGAAATGGAGATGGGTAGAGCAAGAACAAAGGACAGCAGATGGAGCAAAGCTAAGCAATTGATGATTGTCAGACGCTAAACGCAGTAGGAAATGACCAGGTGCGAGATGAAAAGATGAAATGGAAAACTTGGGGAGTAAAACACAGCAGTGATATGCAATCACCGGAGAAGCAGAAGGGAAAAGTCTTTTACAGCAGTGGTCTTATAATGGTAACTGCTGATGATAGGCATGCTGCATGTTTCTCAGTTTGCAGGATGGTCTCTTGGTTAGATTTCATGTTTCAGCTCCATAAGTGACTATCAGGAGGATGCATTGGTTGTATAACCTTCTTATTAGTATCATTGGGATCGTTTTGCTTCTGAAGATTGAGCTTGTTCTGCCGATGGCTTAAAATCATAGGGTGATTCTCTGCTTGAATTCTTCTATTGTGGGTTTCACAGAGATTCGTTGTACAAGGTAGATGTTGTGGTTTTTCATCTTCGATCTTGACAGTTATGTCCTTATTCGCGATGTGATTGTTCACAGGACTTTTGTTTTACTGAAGTTCATTTGTAGGCCAACTCTTTTGCTTTCTTTGTTTGGTTCATCTAGTATTAGGTGGAGGTCGTATAGGTTCTCTGCAAAAAGGATGATGTCGTCTGTAAATCTGAGATAGCTCAGATATTCGCCGTCTATTTTGATCCTCTATTCTGCCAGTCTAGGTTAAGGAAGATCATCTCAAGGCAGGCTGTAAAGAGTTTGGGTGACCTGGTGTCATCGTGTCTTACACTTTTTTCGAACTGGAAGGGTTCAGAGTTTTTATGTAGCCTTTGCTGTGATTGCATATATGTTGTAGTACTTTTACGTATACAGGGTCTACCCTTTGTAGAGTGATAGCCTTCATGAACATGGGAATTCCAACAAAGTCGAATGCCTTTTCTGAAATCGATAAATTCTACAGCAAGTGGCATTTTGTATTCTGCTGCTTTCTCTTTCAGCTGGTTTATTGAATTGAGATGGCCCATGGTCAAGTAGCTTTTTCTAAATCCAGCCTAACTCGAAGAAAACGGAGACATAACTACAGACAGAGACAGATTGTTGAACGCACCCTAGAATTCTACCAAGAACACTACTTTTCAAGAAATGGGCAACTAAGCAACGACTAGGATACGCAAGACGCTAACAATCAGTTCGTGGTCTATCCCGGAAGTTACACCATGGGAGGTAAAACAAGCTATCAAGCAAACAAAAAAAAAGCCCCCGGACCAGATGACATCAACATCAATCTACTCAAAAAAGCTGTTAAGATTGTCAATAAAAAACTTGCTAATCTGTTCAACTTGTGTCTGAAGCGGAGTAGAGTCCCCAATGACTGAAACACGGCAATCATAATGCTTCTACATAAAAAAAGGAAACCCCAAATACCTCAACAACTACAGGCCTATAAGCCTACTCAAATGCATTTATAAACTGTTCACAGAAATCATCACCAACTGGATCACTGAAACACTAGATGAAAAACAACCTTAAATTAAGTATTGTCAATCATCAATAATTTTTAGAATAATTTTTTTTCATCTTAAATTCTGTTTTTTTTTTTAATCAAAACTCTCAGATCCTCATCCTACGGTCGTTAGTGAGCAATATTGGCGCACACACACACATACATGCATATATGTGTGTATGTGTGTGTGTGTGTGTGTGTACTTCGGCAACAATTTATTGTACATGTCTCATTAAACAGGAGCATATATATATATATATATATATATATATATATATATATATATATATATATATATATATATATGTGTGTGTGTCTGTGAGTATGTGTTTCTGTGTGTAAATTCACTCATAATTTTTGTGCAAATGCAGAAAACAGTTAATTTTACAGAGAAAAATCTTTATTTCTTACAAGAGTGGAGCTTTATAGACTATATATTGGGGTATACAGATATGTACAATTAAGGTATCCTTCTCCTTATCTGGGCACATTCACGGTACCATAGACACTGAGGCTTTTAATATTAATCTAAGCCAACAACCAAATTATAAGAACATCATAATTTTAGAAGAAATGGCATTTGTTCCAACGGCGAGTCATGATGGATGAGCGTTATTTCTTTGCCATGGCAAGATAAATTCACTTATAATTTTTGTTTAAAAGTAAGCGAATTTCGGTTTACATAAGTAGATCTTTAGTTCTTACAGCCGCAAAGCTTTAAAGACTATATATATATATATATAGAGAGAGAGAGAGAGAGATAAATAGATTTGTAGATAAATACATAGATGTAAGTACAATATCTTGATCCCCTGAAATGAAACCGTGTCAATTTCTTTGTACTTTTGTATTCCTTTCATCTTAATTTCAGTTGCTTTTTATCACAACTTTCAAACCGCTATCCATCAGCCGTTAAGTAACACGGATCAGAAATGAGAATAAACCCAGATGGGAAGATTCGAACTTGCATCCCTTTTCCCTTGTGGAGTCTATCTTAATGTAGTAGCTGACTGATTAGACCATAGAGACCATATATATATATATATATATATATATATATATATATATATATATATATATATATATATATATATATATATATATATATATATATATATATATATATATATATATATATATATATATATATATATATATATATATATATATGTGCGTGTGTAGCATTTTTCTCCCATACATGATTCATTAAATATGCCAGACAAGAAAAAAAAAAGCATCACTTTAATCTTTTTATTAATTTTTTTTTGTTTTTGAACAGGTTGCTAAAAAATGGAAAAGATGCTCCTCGTCTGACTAATGTAATCAGACACACACACTACATACAGCGCTCATTTTTTTTCATTCATTTATGCAATCTAAGACTATTTGGTATGCTACTCAGTCAACACCGATACCTCTGATTTCCTGATAGTTATCACATTCTATCATAAACTGTCCATTCTACAGATATATTAATTGACATAACTTTTAAAAAAATAGTTTTTTTTATACATTTAGTGTTCAAAGCTGTAGTGTTTTCGAGACTTTATGTACATATGTGAACAAAAAATTGCGCTATATAATATAGAAACTTATTTGAAATAATGTGGCGTCGTAACACGGTTAATATATCATTCAATTTAATCAACGTAAATAGAATAAACAATTAAAGAAAATTGGGCTGTTGCAGGAATCGAACCTGCCACTGATAAGGTAGCCACTTCAACTAACTGTGTAACTGTAACGACGAGAGATCTTTTCAAATAATTTATAATACATAATGTGGGACTAAATATGTCCATTTCTAAAAATACATTACTGTCGCGTTGAAAGAAACGAATAGATCGAGAATAGACGAGACGAGAATTTGGGTTGAAAGCAATTACCGACGGCTGTTTAGCTCAATGGTAAGAGCATCACTACGTTGAAGCAGCTACCTTATTGGTGGTAGGTTTGATATCTGTCGCACTCCCGTTCTCTTTAATTGTTTATTCTATTTACGTTGTCTAAATAGAATGATATATTAACCGTGACACGGCGGGAGATCTTTCCAAATAAGTATGTTTATAATATAACGCAACTCTAATTTATTCTGCGTGCGTGTGTATAATTGTCAGTATATCTGAAGAACATATAAAGATATAGAAATATATCTACATAAATGTCGATATATCAAAGAATATATACATATATATTAAGAAAAGGATGTATATGATCCGACAGAATGATAATGAATTGCGTTATATTATATAGAACCTTATTTGAATTGATACATTAACCGTGTAATGATATAACTCAATTCATGATCATTCTGTCGGCTTACATACATCAATTTCTTTATGCATAACTGTTCCATTTCATCAACCGTGTAACGACTGGAGATCATTTCAAATAAGTTTCTATATGATATAACGCAGTTTTCAATTATATATATATATATATATATATATATATATATATATATGTGTGTGTGTGTGTGTGTGTGTGCGTATAACTAAAAAATATGTGTAAATAGGCGTCGATTATGAACGTATATAAACACTGACATATATAAAGATACATACAAATATAGACACATGTAAAGATACGTATACAAATGTAGACTTATATAAAGGACAGGTCTGGTAATTCAATCATTATGAACGTCTTTTGTTAGCATACTGTGCAATGTGTGATCAATTGAAAAATTAGAAAAAGGGTTGATCAATTAATAAGTTACTTCTATCGCACAGTATATTTGAGGGAGAAAATGGATCAGAGATATCATAGAATCAATTAGAAAACTAAAGTGGCGATGGACTGGTCATGTTGCAAGAACCTCAGAAATCTCTGGACATTATGACTCACAGCGTGGATCCCCAGAGATCATATGCGAAACTGTGGCCGACAAAAAACAAGATGCTTTGACGAACTAGATAAATTCAGGAAGTATTGGCCCCGCGACATCCATGATAAAGAGGTCTGGGGAATTTGAGGGAAGGTTTATTTCCGACGACTGACTCTATAAGTCTGATGATGATAAAAGTCAGTTTTAAGGGAAGCAACTATTCAATGTATTCTTCAGCACACCAGTATACCAAAAATTACTGGCATTTGCTAATCAATTGGACAAGATTTTTTCACACGTCGCACATAGCTTGCTCATCTGATTTTTTAACAGTCTTCAAATTTAGTCTTCAAAGTCTTCAGAATTTAATAGTAGTTTTTGGCTTACTGACGTGTTGAACATTACATTAGATAGTTACTTCCCATAGATCTGGCATTTGGGACACCCTGTACATGAACGTCAACATTTTAAAGAATATATATATTTTTCCGTCTGCATTGTCATTCCAATTTAAGGTATTACAGTCGAGTTCAAATATAACAGTCTCTTATTCAGATATTTGACTTGCAAATAGGATGGAGAGTTTTCCTTTAATATATGACTGACTTGTTTTGGGGGTTTGCTTTATAAAGAAAAGAAGCTTTATTGATAAATTTCAAAACGCCCTAACAGAATATAATCTTGCAGACATCGATTAGCTATATCACTTCTTTGATAGTGGAAGTTTTGACTCCTCATTTATCATTCATGTTCTGTCTCTAAGGCAGAAGTGGACACCTGTACTTCTCTATACTCTCGCGAACGCATCTCGCCATTGTTGGAGAGATTTGGGACCGAGTAAAAATCACGGCCTTTCTTTCTGGCGGTATTAATCTTTACTTGGTTCTATCGGGCAGTACTAATCCTTACTTGGTTCAACATCCAAAGATTCATTGGGGATTGGGGATACATTGGTGGATCCATGGTGGGTAATGGTTAGGGTGGATCTATGAATTTTCTCTCAAATGAAATCTAGAACTATCTAGATTTTGATGCCATTTTGGGAGAAAATTAATCCAGATACTATTTTGATAAGTTCCATTCCATAACCAAGCTTAACGATATTTTTCAATTAGATGAACACTTTCGCTAAAGTTGAAATTTTTTTTAAACTTATCAGATAAGTCATTTGAGCCAGATAAGTCAGTGAAGCAGCCAGACTAACCTTAAATCCAGGCTTTCATTGAATGATGACATGATATAATAATGATAATAATAATGTGTCATTATAGAAAGTACGGAACATACTTGATTGCAGTGTCATAAAACGATATTCAAATTCTGGTTTTAAGCAATATAGCACACGCACGCCATACCTAAATAAGGGCTATATATTCTTCCCAATCACCTACCATCGTTATTTTTTAAGCCTCCACTTAAAGCTCGAGGTATCCTGGGAAGTTATTTTGTCTATCTGCTTTTTATTCCCCTTCATTTTATAATAATCCACTTCCATCTTTTTAGACCCATCGAGGATTCACAAGAGTTCGTGCATCATACATTTTAGGAAAGCATCCCATACTTTGTTTATTACCATCCTCTCACAACTTTGGAGAGAGGTTGGACTTTCTCAATTTAAATATAGAGTTGTCCATGTACTGGACTGGTTTTCAACGAAGGTTGAAACACTCAATCTACCCTACAATTTGCCCATAGCTGGAGGGGATAATAATTATAAATGTGATATTTCCAGAGTAAAGTGAACTGAGTCAGAATTTAAACTCGACTCACCAATTTCATTTTCCATGCCACCAGCAACACCTATTAGACCACCTGGACATTTACGTAGTACAATGCAATAAGTATGTCGTGTGAATGGTATTATAACAGCCTACACAACTAGCCCTATCGTTCCATCGAGCCATCCCATCGACAGCTGCATCCTAATATGCAACTATCCTCCAATTCATTCATGTTTGCTTAGTAACCATTGGATCTCGATGAATGGGAATATGTGTTTTGCCGCTTGACAGCAGATGTCCGACATTTTGACTCCATAAAATGGCACCTTCTTCTTCATCTTGACTTCTTTGAAGAGCCCTCCACTCTGATGATAGTTATCATTTCGCAAACAAGGCAGCAATGCAAAGATTTTTCAAAAAAACTTAACACTTTCTACTCTTTCTTTTATTATTTTGATCTTATATTTTTTTCAGTGCGATTTTCCAGTTTGTTTTTTTTTCTTTTGTTTTCATACACTCTTTTTTTTTTTTTAAACTATCAACTAAAACTGTCATTAAAACTGTCAACATAGTTTTCCAGCTGGCTGGCTGGCTGGCTGGCTATATATATAGAGAGAAAGAGACGGACAGACAGACAGATAGACAGAGACACAGAGAGAGGTCAATCTACAATGTAATTTTTTTCCTGAATTGGCTCTTAGTTTGTTTCTGGGCGAATTCACGT
>OY735241.1:15630388-15685388 GCA_963457665.1 Thysanoteuthis rhombus | reverse complement strand
TTTTGGAACTCGTCAATTAAACTTTAAAAAAGGAAGCTTGAGATATGTATTTAAGGAATAGACATATTTGGTCCAGCAGAATGAATTAAATACATTATGTCGTGTTAAAAGAGACGAAAAAGACCAAAAGTAAACGAGATGATAATTTGGGTAAAAAGCTCTAATTTGGCCTTTGCATAACCGGCAGCTGTTTCACACAATGGTTGGCGCATCACTACGTTGAAGTGGCCACCCTATAGGTGATAGGTTCAATATGTATATACATATATATATATATATATATATATATATATATATATATGTGTGTGTGTGTGTGTGTGTGTCTGACCACTGATAAGTAGCAGTGGAGCTCTAAGGCTACTGACCCTCATCAGCAGTTGACAATTCAACAGACCCCCATCCAGCACGTCATGGGCCAGCGTGGCAGGATATGGCCTGTTACTCCCCATGGTTCGTTCACTGAAAATTATATCGGCCGTTCCTGCTGGGACCTCAGTCCCAAAAGGCCCAGCCACATCACTTGCTTTGGATGGGGGTGATGTGCTCCAAGGGCGACTACCCGAACACTACACCAAAAGAGCATCCGTTCCTACTGGGTCATCGCCCCCAAGACACTCAGCCACATCACTTACTATGGATGGAGGTGATGTGCTCCGAAAGCGACTACCCAAACCCTTCACCAAGAAAACACCTGTTCCTACTGAGTCATCGGTCCAACAGCTACCATTTGAATATATCCATAAGACTATAACCAAGGACAACATTATACATAGGTACCTACAACGTCAGAACACTGTCAACTGACATGCACCTAACCAATCGAGAAAGTAAAATAAAAAATGTCAAGTGGGACATCATAGGCATTAGCGAGGTAAGAAACCTCAAGTCACCGACAACAACAAGAGAGAAAATTGAAGAGGCTGAACTGAATGAATAAATCAAGAAAAAAGGAAGAGAAGACAGGAAATACACGACAGCAATCATCGAATCAACTTTTGAAAGGGGAAGGGGCTTCAAAGCTATAAACAAAGGCCTCAACTCAGGACGACAGCAAATAACCAGCATACTCGTGGAAAATGGTAACTTAACAACAGACAGAGACAGGATTGTCGGACGTGCCAAAGAATTTTACCAAAAATCCTATTCGTCCAAACAAGGACTATAAAACAATGAACAGGATACGCAAGACGTGAGCAATCAACTCGAGGACTTCCCACAAGTAACCCCGTGGGAGGTGAAGCAACCCATTAAACAGACGAAGAAAGGAACGGCCCCTGGACCAGACAACATCACCATGGACCTACTCCGAAAAGCGGGTAAAATCATCACCACGAAACTGACAGTCATTTTCAACTTGAGTCTAAAACATAGTAAAGTCCTTGATGATTGGAACGCAGCTATCATAATGCTTTTATATAAAAAAGGAAACCCGAAAGACCTCAACAACTACAGGCCTATAAGCCTACTCAACTGTGTATACAAACTTTTCACAAAAATCATCACCAACTGAATCACAAAAACACTTGAAAACCAACCACGAGAGCAAGCTGGCTTTAGAAGAAGCTACTCCACCATGGACCATCTGTATTCGATAAATCAACTGAAAGAAAAAGCAGCAGAATATTAACTACCACTCGCCGTAGTATTTATCGACTTCAAAAAGGCGTTCGACTCAGTAGAAATCCCTAGGATCATGGATGCCATGAGATCCAGTATACATCGAAGTGCTGAAACATATGTACAATCACAGCAGTTTCTTAACAGGCTACATAAAGACTAAGACCCTTTTTAGCTTCAGAAAGGAGTAAGGTGGTGCCAGCTCACCCAAACTCTTTACAGCCTGCCTCGAGATGATCTTCAGATGATTAGACTGGGAGAGTAAAGGAATTAGAATAGACAGCTAGTATCTGATCAACCTCAGATTTACCGACGACATTGCTTTTTTTGCGGAGAACCTACTCGACCTCCAACTAATGATAGATGAACTAAATGAAGAGAGCAAGAAAGTCGGTCTACACATGAACTTCAACAAGACAAAGATCATGTGCAACAACCGCATCGGAGATGAAAAAAAAACACTGTGATCAGAATCGAAGACACAGGTCTGGAGAAAATAGGCAACTATATCTACCGAGGACAAATCTCGATGAGACCCTCAAAAGAAGAATAAATCAAGTGAAGAATCATACTAAGATAGCAAAGCCTTTGGCAGAGCAAGCTCAGCCTTCATAAATAAGAAGATCTCATTAATCCTTTAAAAAAAAGGGTGTATAACTAATGCATCCTCCCAATAGTCACTTGTGGAGCTGACACATGGAAACTAATCAAAAGACAGAACTATCCAACGTGCACATGAGGAAATTATGCCCATAAGACAGCGAAGTATGACCACTGAACAGCACAGTACATCCAGGAAAAGACAGGAGTCAGGGACATCATATAATCTATTAAAAAGCTCAAATGGCAGTGGGGGGGGGGTCATGTTGCACGATGGGCAGACAACAGATAGGCATCGCTACCCACGACATGGATCCCCTGGGATCACATGCAGAACCAAAGCCAGCAGAATATTATATGGACAGACGATCGAGAAAAATTCAGGAAGCACTGGCTCTGCGATGCCTATGATACAGAAGTGCAGCTAATCCTAGTGAAAGTCTATGTCCAACGACGGATGTTGGAAGAGTGATGATGATATTTGCATATATATATATATATATATATATATAATATATATATATATATATATATATATATATATATATATATATATATATATATATATATATATAATTTGGACAGGAGTTAAAACAGGCTAACGTATATATATATATATATATATATATATATATGTATATATATATGTGTGTGTGTGTGTGTGTGTGCATATATATATATATATATATATATATATATATATATATATATATATACATATATACATGAGTGTGTATATATGCATGTATATATATGTATATATATATATATATATATATATATATGTATATATATATGTATATATATATATATATATGTAAATGCATATATACATGCATATATGTATATATATATGTATATATAAATGTATATATGCATGTATATATATGTATATGCATGTATATATATGTATATGCATATATATGTGTATATATGTGCATATATGTGTATACATATATATGTATATAAATATATATATGTATATATATATATGTACATATATATGTTTTATATGTGTATGTATGTATATATATGTATATCCATACTTATATATCTATGTACATATATATGTATATATATATATATATATGTTTTATATGTATATAAATATATATATGTATATTTATACTCATATGTTTATGTATATATATAAAACAATATATATATATTCCTATATGTATATAAATATATGTATAATTATGGATATCCATACTTATATATCTATGCATATAGATATGCATATATCTATTTATACATGTATATATATATATATATATGTTCATCTGTGTATATAAATGTATGTACGCACATATACTTGTATACGGGAATAAACATATATATATATTTGAGCATATATATATATATATATATATATATATATATATATATGTACATGTATTCATATATATATACATGTTCATATATACATATACCTAAACATATATATATATATATATATATAATATATATATATATATATATATATAGCTATATACATGTATCCATATACATATATATTTACATATGTATGTATATATGTGAATATATGTATATGTGTATACGTATGTATATTCTTATATATTCATACAAGTATACATGTGTATATATATGTATATGTATACATTTATAATTATAAATGTATTCATTTATATATGTATATATGAGTATATATACATTTGTATCTGTAAGTATATATATATATATATATATATATATATATATATATATATATATATATATATATATATAGTTAAATAAGGACATATATATATATTTATATATATATATATATATATATATCAAATCATTATTATGTCTTCCATACACAGCTGTTCCGTTGGATTACAACTCTTCAGCGTGGCTATGGACTACCTAGCATCCAGTACTTTCTCTCTCTCTCTCTCTCTCTCTCTCTCTATATATATATATATATATATATATATATATATATATATATATATATATATATATATATTTATAATGCAATATCGTATATATAATGGGTTTATTTCATAGGGTGCTCGATGCATTTGAATCTGAATGTATATATATATATATATATATATATATATATATATATATATATACATACATATATTCAAATTATATATATATATATGCGTATATATATATATGTATGTACATATGTATAAATGAATTTATATTTATGCGTGTATGAGTATACATGCATGTTTATATTTATATGAATATACGTATATACATATATGCATATATGTTTGTATATATACATACATTTATTTACATATATGTGTATGTATATATATATATATATATATATATATATACATATATATATATATATATTTCCATGTGTATATACGTATGTATAGATATATAGATATAAATGTGTGTATATATATATATATATATATATATATATGTATAAGGAATGAAATTCAAATTAGTAAACTCTCCTTATATGTATATATTTGTGTTTATCTATATATATACATGTATATATATGTATATATTTGTGTGTGCGTATATATATATATATATATATATATATATATATATATATATATATATTGATGCACCCCATTCACTGTTTTGTATGGCACCCATATGCAAAAAGCAATTATGCAACGCCTTTGTAACTCTTAAATGACTGGTAAATGATGAATTGTGCGTAAAAAACTTATCACTCAATAAGGTCCTACTGACAGTTTCGTTCTGCGTAGGGGTTGACTACTGGACTTCTGGTCCGTAACAAACGCCACCACAGTCAATAATTGAACAACTGTAGCGTCAAAACTTGAAGTCGTGTAAGAAAATTTCATCAAAGAGTGAATATGGTCAGGATAAATTCTATATATAGCACCACTGGCGTTTTCCACCGGAATATATTTGAAATACAGTTTTTAAAATACATATAGGAACATCTTGTAGAATTTAACTGTTATTAATAAACCTATCAAAATTAGGCCCCAAAAGGTCAAAAAGGTTTTTTTTTCAAAAAATGAAAATAACTATTTTTAGAATGTAAATAGTAGAGAACTAATGCCAATTTTCAAGTTTGTAGACAGAACGGTATGGTGGGGAACACACAAATACATATGAAAAGGGTGGCTACGGTTTTTCTATTTTTCCTGATGTTCTAAATCTCATCCAGGAGAAATGGAGAGCCAATAATAATTGTGACCGAGCAGGGGACGAGGTCTCTTTTATCAAATGAATTGGTCTCGGAACTGCCCCATATCTTGGAAACTATTAAAGATAGAAGGATGCAGTTTTTATCAATCAATAAGACGTGTCTCGCTTGTTCTTGGATACTAGTGAATATAGATATCCTATTAATTCACAATTTATGACATACGTGACAAGTTTGACTTTCTACACAATATTGGTTATTAGTGTTTTTTCTCTTTTTGAAAAAGTAATTTTTAGTTTTCCTTGCTTTCATGGATGTAAATTACGCTAGCTAAACATATCATACAGAGAAAGTTATTTTACACCCGTGTTAGTAAGGATTATTTCATCTTCAGGAATATATAAAGATCTGACTGCGAGGCAGGGTTATCTGATTTCGCTATAAGTAGCAGATTTGGGTGACTTTTGTTGGCTACTTTTTTTAATCATCAAAATCATTTTCTGCCATCATTTTACCTTGAAAATATTTAAAAGTTAAAAAAAAATGTTGGAGGATAATCTTTTTTTTTTTGTTTGTTTTTTTACCCCAACAAACCACACCACGTCACTGTTTATGCCAACACGTAAAGCCAAATCGATAAATGAAAAATAGTATTTTCCAATCCCGATTGGAAATCACGACCAAGCTATTGCCAAGCGGCTTTTTCATTAACTGGGCCAATCTTGCAAGACATATATCTACGAATACAAAGGTGTCAGTCATCTTTTTCAGTTGGAATAAAGCAGGAGCGGAATTGGACTTTGCAGCAACCAATATATGTAAGTTGTTATGATTTAAATATATCTAGCTTCAAAAGGAAGAAAGAAAAATTCATTGAGACATTGCTTATGATTCCCTAAAGAAGTTACATCTTGTGCGAACGTAAACTCCTGAATTTTAAATTTTGATTTAGCATTCAATAGTGTGTATTTTAAAGTTAGTTATATGTATTAATTGAGGCAAGGTATAAAATTTGGTCCTTTCTTATTTTATGTTCTGAAAAAAGTTCTCTTAGATTTTTCCCTTTCAATTTCAGACTTCCGAACCATAAAAAAATTTTAGTCTTGAGAAAAAAGTATTGTTTCACGAATGAGGTTTTATTTACAATGTGGCTATAATGCAAAACTGGAAACTCTATTTCTGCCATTTTTACTGAAGTATAAATGGGACTACGGTGCACATGACCACATGCTGAAAATGCTTTCGTAAAAATGTCGGAAATTAAGTCTCAGTTTAGCATTTTTGTGGTTACATGGTAGCAGGGAAGCATTATATCGTCACTTTTATTAGCAACATCCTTACTAATTCTCTATTGATGTTGCTTTGATTATTACAAAACGGTCATTAGCCTCTCAACCCCTTTCTGTGGTCATCTTACGAAGTTGATATTCACCAAATGTATAGGTCAGCATTATCGCTTTGTCAAGTTAGAAGTTGTTCTCGAAAAATATAATGAATATTCAAAAATTTATCTAAAATTATTGGTCTGAATTCAGGTATAAGATATACAAATTTGCAATCGGACTATATATATATATATATATATATATATATATATATATATATATATATATATATATATATATATATATATATATATATATATATCTTATACTGCATAATAATTTGCTAAATCCTCCATTATTCAGTTTCAACCAAACCAGGATTGCTTAGCTGCATTGTGGACGGTTTGTTGCAATTTATTTTGTATTAAGTAATAATATTGGCTCATTTAATGTGAATGTCTTTGGAAATAGTTGAAAATATCACTAGTTCATATCGATGAAAGAAATGGTGAAAAGGTAAAATTATCAAGAAAACTCGACCATGGTGTTTTTGTACAGAAGCTGTGTGACGATGCTTGCTATTGAATCATCAATTTTTTATATAACAAACTGAGAAAGAGAGAAAATATTTCTATTCTCTACGATGTGCATTAGAAAAATAGGTCTGTTTAGTCATCCAATAGTCATCCTTTGGCATCATTATAAGAAGTGATGATTACTATGATTACTAAATTACTATGCTCGCCTGAAAAGTCTGTCCATCTGGTTGTCCATACAGTATCTCTAATATATGTACATATATTCACATCCACAATACAAACATATATATATATAACAGAAAGAGAGAGAGAGATATATACTTGCTAGGGTACCAAGCGTTTAGATCTAACAACGCTGGAAAGACAGATATTTTATATCATGTCCCCCTTTCCCTCCAACTGGTTGGGCCAGCATATATATTGTTTCATGAGGAAAAACTGATAAATCTGAGAGAGTCCCCCAAAAAATATTTTAGGTAATCTTTTTTCAAAGAGTGCGAACGCTGACCCAAGAGAAATCAACATTCTTTTTTGTAAATCTTACCTGAAGATATTTCCTGTTGGTAACTTGAGAACTTTTGATTTAGGAAATGTCTGTTTTTGCTCTGTAATGTGTAGTTCTTGACATCTTACTGTAAAAACATTCATGAATACATACATATATACTGAAAAGAAAAGGATATATAATCCGACAGAATGTTTTTAAATACGTTATTTTCATTTGTAATATAATTATCGGCATTGAGAAATATAATGAGCAGATATGGACAGTGAATGAAGAAGACGAAATATGGGTATAAAGCAGTTTTTTGAGCCTCCGACTTACCAACTGACTTTGAAAAAGCGGAGATCGCTTGTAACTATTCACTGATGCTACACTATTTTAATCACCCGTTCATTCTCAATATCAAAGTCCTTACTACATCCACGACCCAGATTCTCGAGTCTTATATAAAAATGTTCGAGACTTACTTCCATTATAGTTACATTGTAAATAGAACCTCAGTTCTGAAATCTTCCAAATTCTTCTTTTAAACGAACAAATTTCAGGGTAGTCTTTTTAGGATATCGACCCCTTCATGGAATTCTTGATCCCTTGTCGACCCGGAGGTTGTGGGGCTGAAAAAGTTCATCAAACGTATGAATACCACATCCTAAAATGTACCCAATCCATTGTGTATAATCATATATTAACCTGTATGATATTTTTGATATGCTAGTATTCTTTTATTTACCAAGAAAGTGCAACGGACTCCAATCGACCTACTTTTGATCCCCAGGCATTTATCGGTCCTTTCAATAGTTTCGTCAACCCCTGGGGTTGATATCGACCACTTTGGCGACCCGGATTGGATCAGGAGATGGCGTCGCGACCATAAACACAGAAAAGGGAAATAAATTACCTCAAAAATATTCCGTTTCGTTTTGAATGATTTTTTTCCACACTACCATTAACAACTACATGGTGCAGTTCTCTCAGCCACCTCGTCTTTGAAGAGACTTCGCGTCATATCGAAATCAGGACTAAAAAAAAGACAAGAAAGAGCGAAAGGAAGAAGAAGGTTAACTAAAATCTATTTTTCAAAGATGTAGAAAACGATAGTAAAAAAGAAAGTGTACGATGCTCTTTGTACCATTCGGTGGTTGTAGTTTTCGCTACAGTAGTTGCGTGGCCTGAAGCGATAGGTGGGAGGTCAAGTTGACGTTAGAAGAAGGGAGGGTGAGGAAAGGTCTTTATCAAAGAAAATGACAGATACTAAAAAATATGCACTGTAAAGGGGCGCGATCTTACCTTTAAGGCTTTCTTCCGTTCAACTTCCCCCAAACTTTTTTTTTAATTCAATGCTTACTACATGTATAAATAAAAATTGAGTGAACTAACAAGCAAACTAAAAGAAAAACAAAAATTATCAATTTTGCTTTCCTTTTGCTTTAAGTTCGTAAAGTTATTTTCAGTCAGTGGCACAAAGACACCGAATAAAAACATTCACAAATCTTAACCTACTAAATTAAAGAAAAGGAAACCGCGTCAGGAAAATCTGGTTTATACTAGTGAAAGTGGCGATATAATGCTCCCTATTGTAACTACAATTATGCTTAACAGGGGAATTCATTTTTATATAAGTACAGTTGTTAGTACGGTTTATATGAATTGCCTTCCCTTTGATTCGTTTTTATTTTGTACGGATTATTTATTTTCATTTTTTGACATCATGCAGTTTGTGTCATTTTTAACATCACGAAGACCGTTCATCCATCTGTAGAAATGGCAGAAATGAAGAACGAATTACATTGTAAATAGAACCCCCAACCCATCCCCGTGAAACATTTTTTTTTTCTTGAGACAAAGAAAATTGGATGGTTCGGGAATCTGATGTATTGAAAGCGACCTAAATTGAAGTAAAAAATCTTTTGTGAGAACTAGTCTATTTACATTGAGAACTGTCTTAATTCTATGCTATTACTATGCCTTGAAATCAGCTGCTGTTTTTTAGCGTCTATTGTATGACATACACTTTCCTAACGATTTAGTCAGATCTCTCTATCGTGGGCGTCGTAGAGAAAGTACCATCTGAACTTGTCTACTTCGTCACGCCATCTTATTTTTTGCCAGTCACAGTTCCGCAAATGATCTCTGATAACTTGCTATCAAATGCTGGCTCTTGTTGTTCAAGTGAAGGCAAGATCTAAAAGTTTCCATTCGCATAAAACCAACATTAGATGTCTCTAGAGGATCATAAAGAAGATCACAATGAATTTTTTCTATGATGACTGTTTGTTTGTAAAACAGTCCCATGGCAATCACCTGGTCGTAATTGCAAATCACGGTTCGAAAATTCAATTTTGATAATTTTAAAGAAAGCGACAAAAACGAAGTTGATTTTTTGGTCTGGATATTTGATTAGATAAATTGATAAATAAAAATTCTTTCGTCGGTTTAAGGATTTCAATGGTTAAGCATCTACACTCCTTCAGTAAATCTTGGAAATCTTCATAAAATACCATTTAATTTGAAGGTTTGCGTTCCGTTCGTTGCAGGAAATTTGAGGCCTTGGATCATAGCTCCTCGAGGAAATGTAGTAGGTGAACTACTATTCATGAAGCATCCTCCACTGGGGGTCCGGGGTGATTTTAAATCGCTCCCCTCCCCTCCCTGTGCTACAGACCCAGACAATCTAGTAACTAAACCACACAAAGTGGGACCCTCTATCGAATTCACACAAGAGAATCCAATAACACACCTTACTACACAGATCTAACAATAGCATCAAACTTAGGTTTCTCGCAAAACTACTAACAAGAATAACCACATACACTTTTACTCCCACCATGCTCCAAAAATGAAATCAGGATCAATCATGGGTTTCTATCTAAAGGCCCTCAGAATATAGAGCCCTGAGCTCGTTCCAAAGTTATATGCTTGGAAGGCCCCGGACCTTGTGATAAGTGAAGCATCGATAGCGACTGATAAAGAATGCATTTTTAAGCGCAAGATGATTTACATGAAGAAATATATGTAATCTCCAATTTGTTTCTATTAACTTTTATCATCTCGAGAACCGCTAATCAAACAACTTCATACACGACACAGCGCTGCCTTGAGCTAATTAGTACATCTAGCTAATGAAAACTTCGTACATTGGCCAGTTGTCGAGTAATCACAGTTCACACACAGATTTCTTCAATGGTTTGAAAAAGGAATTTTCAAAATTAGCAACAATTTTTGTCCATTTGGATGTAAATAAATGAGAAACCATGAGAAATAAATGAGAAACCATGGGAGTTGGCAAAATGTGCAAATTATGTTACCTTTGCCGACCGACTGAAATATGTTTGCAGACAATTTACTTCATAAATATCAACCGACTGTCCACCCTGAGTAATTGTGTATACAAATTCATAAATCGAACCTGCGATATATATATATATATATATATATATATATATATATATATTCCCAAACAGTTTTCTTTTAGATGTCTCCAAGGCAAATGAAATTGGGCCCCCTTGTCTCATTTCTTTTACAATTATTGAGGTGCCATTTTCGTATTTTTGGTGACTTTTTTTAAATGCCTTATCATTGAGAAAAAGACTATTATGTGTCAAAATCAAATGCCATCTCATAATGAACAAAAAGGTTTCTCATATTCTGATTTCCTTTCGATATCTAAACCATTTGAGATTCGTCGTTGTCGTGGCAATAATATCAAAAACATCAGTTGAGTGATCTAAATAATGAAACTCAAAAAATAGGGCTAAAGATGACCTAAACAAAGACAAAAGTCCCGAAAAAGACTATAAAATTAAGGATGAAGTTTTGGAAGAGGTCAAGGAATATATTTACTATGGTCGGTTTATTGAGTAAGAAAAAGACTGTGAAAGTGCGATAAAATGATGAATAACCATTGATTGGGGAGAATTTATTTAAAAAATTCAAAACATACAATCATAAATGTCCAATATCAAAAATGTCTGAACGTAATGGTCCAATTACATTATGCTTATTGCGAATGACCCAAAGACAAAACGTCCAAAATGCAAAAACACCCAAGGTCCAATAATGCACACGCGATTAATGCGAACAGTGCCAATGCAAAAAGGGTCCATGCAAATACGTCCAATGCAAAAAGACTAAATCCTCAGGGGACTAATGCAAAAGGGACAAATGTAAACATATATACACTCAAGATACATTTGCATATGTACATAAAACAACTTCTTTTAAATTGTTTTTTTCATTTCTGTTATTGTTTTTAAATTTACTGGTTATTTCTCTGATGTCACTGAACTAGCATTTTACAAGATTGTTTTGCAAGACATTCAAAAAGTTCAATGACATCAGAAAACTAGCCTGTTGAAATATTAAATCGATTGTAAAACAATACTAATGATAGAAGGAAAGCAATTTAAGCGATACCATATAAGGGAATGCATTGTAGGGTGCATATATGATATGTGTATCTATGTATAAATTGGCCCTTTTGGCATTGGGTCTTTTTGAATTGTATTAGATTGAATTATTGAACTTATTTCATTAGCTTTTTGGCATTGGCTGTAATTGCTTCGGACGTGTTTGCATTATTGGACGTATTTGCATAAGATTTGTTTTACTGGACCCTAAAGACTCTAATCTAACCAAAAATAACTCTGAATTGAAACAAACTTACTAAAAGACCCTTTCAATATTCTGGTAATTAATCTATCTATATAATGAAGTGTGACTCTTCTGTTTGTTTCCCTACCTGTTAGAATAGACTCTTCCAATTGAAATTAACAATTTTACTGACAAAAATATCTCCCACCAACCATCCGAAACGATGGACTCTTCACCGCGGATGATTTTCAGTCACTTTATAATAAAACATCAGATGGAATGGATGAAATATATCATTTATTTATATTTTTAATAGATTTGAATTATTCAACTATTAGATTTCAAAGTAAGAAAATACTAAGAAACCGCTAAAATCCCATAGAAACATGGGTTGATATTTTTACCAAATGCATTATAGTCTCATATATATATATATATATATATATATATATATATACTCTTTTTCCGTACAAAGCTTTCATGCACAGCAGCTCAAACTACTAAGACCATCTGCAAAGACGGAAGTGTCATATATGCATATATACTTATACAACATACACGCATATATAGATTTATACACACAAATATGTGTCATTAGCAACAACAGCAATTATAATTCCATTGCTGGTCGAAGCTCCTTATCATCTTCTTTCATGACGAGCGTGAATAATTTCTGCCATGTCTACTGCATTCACTTTCCCATGGGCACCAATCATTTAACCTATTGTTCTATTTGTTGTCCCTCTCTTCGGTTTGTTCTCTCTTCATTCCCATTGTTGTTCCTTAATTACTTATACGATATCCTTCATATCGGTCCTCTCTCGAATTCATGTTGATCTTTTCCTGTTGCAAAAGATTATTCCTAAAATTGCCTTTTCCATTGCCCTCTGTGGTATTGTGAATTTGTTGTTTGTTTTTGTTTTTTTTCTTTTTAGCTGCTTTATAAGTTTAGGGTTTTGACCCGTCGTCATAGCTGGTATTATGGATTGATTGAATACTTTCCGTTCTAAGCCTATTGACACTTTGCTTTTCTGTATGCCTCTCTTTATACCAAATGCTTTCCAGCACTGTCATTTCTGTGGTCTTTTTTAGCTGGCCAAGGTAAACATGCTCCGTATCTTTTTCTGAGGTTTAGCCGTTTTATAGTCGTTTAGGGGACATTGACATTGAAGATTACTTCTGTCTTTATTTTGTTTGAACCGAGTTTTGACCATCCAATAGAGAATCATCTCCTAGGTACTCAAATTTTTCTGACTTTTTCTACACTGAGAAAACTTTTTAAAATGCTCTGTCTTATCAGTAAGAACATACATTTATGAGAAATTAGTCACAAAGGGTATTTGCTGTCTAATTTGATTCCTTTATTTGTCCAGTCAGGATTTCAGAAATCATCTCGAGACAGACAGTGAAGAGTTTGTTGTCGCTTTGTATTTCCTTATTTATCTTGATAAAAGAACCGCTGTGTCGGTAGATAAGTTGCAAGTTGGAAATCCCCAAGTTCATTGATGCTGCGTTGAATGCCCTCTTGAAGTCAATAGAAAGTCAGAGATTTCATAGAATCTATTGAAAAACTCGAACAGCAATGGCGGGCCATGTTGAAAGAATGTCAAACAATCGCCGGACATCAAAAATCACAAAGATATCATATGTTAATATGATGACGAAAAAGATAAATTCTGCGACACCCATAAATTGAGAGATAGGTAGATATATAGAACATATGAACAGAGAGATACATACGAACAGACTTGATAGATTGATATGAACAGAAAGATAGATACGAACAGACTGGGATAGATAGGTATGAATATACTGAGATACTCATATAGATAGATAAGATACGAACAGACTCGGATTGAAAGATAGATAATGAGATATATGAATAGAGATAGATAGATATGAACATATATATATATATATATATATATATATATATATATATATATATATATATATATATATATATATATATATATGGAGAGCGAGAGGGGGAGATGAACAGACTGGAATTGATAGATAATGAACATATACATGAACAGATAAATAGATATGAACAGACTGGGATAGATAGATAGATATGGACGGACTTGGATGGATAGATAGATAGATAGATAGATAGATAGATAGATAGATAGATAGATAGATTGATAGATAGATAGATATAACCCATTCCGAGGCTGATGAGTGAGAACGTGAGAAATCTCTATACTAAAGCAGAGCACGCTCCGTAATCGAATGAAAGGCAAACTTAGCGAACAAGAAAGATAAAACTAAACAGAAAAGAGAGTGTGTAAAACCCAATGGATGAATAGTGATTATTTGGAAAAGGACGAATATGGCTTCTCCTCTTCTTTTGACATCCAGGATTTTTCAAGCAAAGATAATGGTATTTTTGAGGAAGCTCTTCTCAATTGCTGGAAGCACTTCTCAATTTTCTGAAAAGAACAAGAATTGGACGGTCATCGAATTTATAGACTGCCAAGTGTTCGTCCCTTTTTGGTAACAATAGTAAAATGGAAAATAGTACAAACAGGAGATGTCATGCCACGTGGATATCGTAGAAATTACAATAACTGTTATGAATATGGGGACGTAGAATTGAGAAACTACACAATAGAAAATATTCCCAAAGATATGTATTGTTGGTATGGTGGAATTTAAGAGGGCTGTTATGAATATAGAGACGTAGAAATGAGAAATTGAATAATAGAAAAAGTGATGCAAAAGCTAATGGACAAAGCCTTGTCACGTGGGTATCTTTGAATTTACACTAACCGAGAGACAACACAATAGAGATGGTACCAAGGGGTACCCATACTCGAATTATGCCACGTAAAGATCTTGGAATCTACAAGATCTGAGAAACTGCACAATAGAGAAAGGAGTGAAAATAGAAATGGGGTAAGTAATGCCCCGTGGGTATCGTGGAATCTATCAGAACTGGGAAACAACCCCAAAAAAAAGGGACAGGAATGCAGATGGGCAAACTTATACCCCTTTAATCGAATTCACAAGGACCAATATGAATATGGAGATGTAAAATAGCACTCTTTGGTGCGATATTAAAATAATTTGCATCATCGATGCAAGAGCAAAGTAGAAAAAGTTTCTGGGCAATATCTGGGTGTTTTTATTGTTCAAAAACATTGCCAATTACCCACTTCAGGTGATATTGCAAATGCTGTTGTCCTTTGAGCAAGATCCAAAAGACATTTTCACCAATGCATACAGTAACGTGATGGTACATGCTCATCACGTGGATCAGTTCGTTAGTGCTGTGAATTTGATTCTCACTGGGAGCTCCACACTACCCTCTTCTGTTCTTTGTTTTTTTTGGGGGGGGAAGGGGTTGTTGTTTCTTGGGGGGAGGTTTAATTTTTCTCTATTTACACATTTCTCCTCCTTTCATAATTTGCTCTTTCTTTTTTTCTACCTTTCGCGCCTTTTCCTTTTCTTACTTTCTTGTAAGTCTTTTCTCCCTTTCTTTCTTTTCCTTTTTTGCTTTCTTTTTGCTTTTTTTCTTTCATTTTTCTATTTCTTCCATTGCCTTTCCTTTTTTTCTTTTTTCTTCCTTTGCTTTTTCTATTTTCTCTCTTGCCTTTACTTCCTTTTTTCCCATTCTCTCTTTCTTTGCTTTTTCTTTCTATCTGCATTTTTTCGTTCTTTCCCTCTTTTCTGTCTTTTCTTCCTTTCTTTCTTCCGTTGTCATTTCTTTGTTTCTTTTTTTCTTTATTTGACTTTTCGTTCTCTTTCTTTCTTTTTTTTTTTGTATTTCATCTCTGTCTTCCTTCCTCTCTTTCTTCGGCTTTTTTCTTTCATTGTCTTCTATCTCCTACTTCCTTACATCTTTCATTTTTCCTTCTTTTCTTTTCTTTTCCTTTCTTCCTTTTTTTCTTTCTTTCTTTCCTTGCCTTTTCCTTTCCTTTATCTTATTTCCTTTTTTTCTTCATTCTTTTATTTCTCCTTTTGTTTTTCCTCTTTCTTTCTATTACTTTTTTCGTTCTTTCTTCCCCTCATGGTCTTCAATTATTAATTTATTTATTTCTTTTGCCTTCCTTTCTTTCCTTCTCTTCTCTTTTCCCCCTTTGCCTTTTCTTTCTTTCCTTTTTTGCCTCTCCCTTTTTTCTTTTCCTTCTTCTGTTGTTTTTCTTTCTCTCTCTTTCCTTCTCTTTCTTTCCTTCTCTTTCTTTCCTTCTCTTTCTTTTTTCTCTCTTTTGTTCATTCTTCCTTTTTATCATTTCCTTTCTTTCTTTCTTTGCCTCTCCCCTCTCCTTTTCTTTCTTTCATTGCCTTTACTCTCTCTCTCTCTCTCTCCTCCTTTCTTTATTTGCCTTTTCTTTCGTCCTTCCTTTCTTTCTTTGCCTCCATTTCTGCATTTCTTCCTTTGCTCTTCTTTCTCTTTCTTCGTCTTTTCTTTATTCCTCTTCTCCTTCTTTCTTTGCCAACTCTTTTTTCTCTCGCCTCCTCTTTCTTCCATTCATTCTTTGCCTTTTCTTTCATTCTTTCTTCCATTAACTTTCCTTTCCTTCTCTGTTCTTTGCCTTTTCCTTCTTGTATTGCTTTCCCTATCTTATTTCTTTTTTTATTTCTTGCTTCCTTTGTTTTCTCGTTTTAATATTTCTCTTTCCATTAACTCTTCTTTCTTCCATTGCGTTTTTTCTCTCTTACCTTCTTTCTTCAATTGCTTCTTTTTTCTTTTATTTCTTTTTCTTCCATTTCGTTTTTTTTTTTTTTTTTCATTATTTCACTTTCTTTCTTGCTTGCTTGCTAACTCGCTTGCTCTGTTGGACATCCGCCTATTACGCTGGCTTGAATAACCTCTTTTAGGGGAAGCTCCGCTTTTGCTCGAGGTTGGGGGAGATGGAGATTCCTTATTGGTTGAAGAACAGAAGATACTCCGAAAATGGTTGGCACCAGTTCCAACGGCCAACATGCCAAATAATGTTTCCAGTCCTGCCTCGTTAGACAGAAGCATTAATAGACAGAGATTTCGGGGAAATTGGATAAGAATGGTACCCGTTCCTAATTTTAGACTGACGAAAGAAATTCGAGGAGGAATGGACAAAAGAGAATCCGGAAATGGGGAGGAAGGATAAAAGGAGCCTCGGGCCAAGCAGGAAACAAGAGACTGCCAGTTGTGTAATGGGATGATCGATTTATTTATGACAGACGATTGATATTCGATTTTATCATAATAACCAAAATTATCAGCAGCGCCATGTTCCTCGATAGTGAGTGTTATATTCTAATTGTTCATTTGTAAAAATTGTAGAAAATGATTATTATTCCCTCAAAACCAGATTCTCCTGACCAGGATTGTGATCATTGTCATCATTAGCATCGTCTGTCGTTGAACATAGACCTTCCCCAAGATTAGCCGGACCTCTCGACCGTGGACGTCGCTAAGCCAGTACTTTCTAAACGTGTCTAGTTCGTAACGCCATTGTCAGCTACTAATGTTTTTGAATAGTATTTTATTTCTTCTTAATTGCAATGATTCATCTAATAAAACGAAGGCAGTAGAATGATGGTAAAAGCATCAGAAAACTAAATTGGATTCCGTAGCCCATTGCCTCCAATGACATCGAATTTTATTGGAGATATCGCGTTGAAAAACAGACGGATGGACATAGCAGATTACTTATACTTGTCCAACTTTGTTGGTAGAGGTAAATGAAAAATAGACAAAAACCTTGGTATCACATATTTTGTGTGCATCACCCTACCTCTAAAATCAGGAGTCAAAATACTGACCATAATGTGTGTCGGTCCACAGCACAGATTTCTTCGACTGAACACTTGACTACTGCAGAAATTATCTTACTCTTTTGAAATATCACTGAGTGGTTGGATTCATACCTTTCTCAAGGGCATTAGTGCAAGTGGATGGAAACAGTCAGCTGGAATTTGAACCTGAGTCGATGAGTCACGGTCGTAAACTGCTCGGCTGCCGTGTACCTCTTCACACAAAAACTTCTATTTTTAAACCTCTTTTTTTTTTTCCTTTCGTCAAACTCCAGTCTAAGTTGCCTTTTTTCCACCTTGTAGCAAGAACACCCGTCTATCTCGTCTCGTTAAACCAGACTGATGTATGTAATTAGCATTTCCCTATTGTGATTTGAAATCATGACCGGCTCTCTTACCAAACTAACAAAGTCTTATATATCTATAGTTTAACCCTTCAGCAGCCAGGCTTGTTTCATCTTTTATTTATTGCTCGGAGAATAAATAAAAACTTGCATATTTTTATCGCTTCTTGTCTTATTTCCAGTCAGGAAATTAGATTTAGAGCCAAACCAAAATCGTACATCGGTGCTCTTCAAATCAATCATGTCTTTATTTAGTTTTATCGACTCTGCCAAGCTGTTCATGAGTATAATCGTATAAGCAGGGGTGGCCGAGCGGTCAAAAGTACGAAGAAGGGGATCGCGGGCCGCGTTCAAACTCCGGCGTAATTGGCACTAATGCCGTTGGAAAAAGCATGAGCATCTCCACAACCCGCTGCTAATATGTTATGGTCATTATTCTCCCTCCCTTATCGTCGATCTTGGAGAAAGAAGATTTATGTCCCTTTGACTGGCCGGAAGTCGATTGTGGCAGATTGCTTTTGTAAAATAAAGAAAAGTGTAAGTCTCTACCTTCCCATGACATCTTGAGTATAATTGGAAGATGAAATTTTTTTAAAATGAATTGATAAAAATCGTATAAGAACAGCAGTATGGCTATTTACTATACATGACTTAGTCTGACACAGGGCTACAGAAGTTAGTAACTTGGGAAGAATAGAAAACACCACAAGACCGAATAGGTTAGCGTCGTGTTTAAATGTCATGAACATCTATCGATCATTCGGATTATGTACATCGATTAAACACAACGTTTTGGCCTTTATATTCTATGGCCCTCTTCAGGTAAGTGTCGTAAATGAGAAGGGTTTAGGATACTGGGACGAGGAGGCCCCATCAAAGCCTGGGTCAGAAAGTGTTCATTCCTTAGTCTATTTGGACGTGGGGAGAGATCGTTTAGTCATAATGATGTTGCTAATCATTTCTGGCGTCACAATCATGTCAATGTCCAAAATTGATGTCATAAACATGTTGATGTGTAAAGCTGGTAACAGCTCAATTCAGCTGAATCAAAATGACTTCTGATTTATATATATATATATATATATATATATATATATATATATATATATATATATATATATATATATATATATATATATATATATATATATATATATATATCATACTTTGAAATCGTAGCTAAAAAGTTTTGCTTTCCTTTTTTTCACTTTGTCTTTGATATATTTATATGGGTTTCAAGGTATGATATTTTTAATAAGTTTTGTACATGTCTCCAGAAGGCTGATGTGATTCTGTTTCTGGACATTACTTTCCACTGTCCAGTAGTGGGGGTTAAATTTAGATCCTTTGTACATTGATTTGATTTCAATTCAAATTTCATGGATGTCATATAACTCCAGTTGTTAGTGAGTTTTTTTGAGAAGAAAGGGGATTATGTTGGATTCCCCTTTGAAGAGAAAGTTAGAGGGGGTGGAGTATCAATGTGTGTGAATGTGTGTATTCATAGTATGGTTGAATCGTTGTTTGGGTATGATTTTCAAGTCGTTTAGTAGTTGGCAATATGAATGTGTATGAGAGATGTGTATGAGAAATGGGAAGTGTTAATGGATATAGTGGGGGTATAGGCCCATGAGATTTCTTTTGGTGGGGGGTAACTTTGGAGTTTTGAAAAAAAAGGAAAGGATACTATGTTTTCCAAGAAATCAGAGTTGAGGCTCCAACTCCAAATTAGGAAAAAGTTAGAATTCAATGCAGGTTTTAAAGTATTGATGAAATTTGTTTCCCTCTTCGTTTTTGTGCAACATTGTCGGTATTCATTTTGTAGAAAGGGAAAACCGAAAAAAAGTACTGTTATCCTTTTTCTATAAAGAGAGGTTTCCTTTATGTATTCCTTGTTGCAACCTCGATAAATAATGGCATGGCTGATGTTTTTAACACCACAAGAGATATTGGGTTTGATTTTAAAGTTTGTACCACATTTGAAAGTATAGTTATCTCCTGCTGTTGAATGTATACATAAGATTTAATTTGATCAACGGCATTTGGTTATGTTTCTTTCTGGTTCTGTTTTCTCAGAGTTCATGTCTTGTCTATTTCAAATTTGTAGGTTGGTGTTTACTCTCAATTCTTGAGGGAATTCATAAGAATGTTGTTCATGTAGGAGTCACTTTTTAGGGTGTGGATGACATCTTGTTTTGTTTTTTTTTTAACTTTAGGGTTTGAAGGGTCGTGGGTGTTGATGAATGAAATAATGGCTGTCTTGTTAAATTTAGTGTTCATGGCAAGCAATCGTTATCTATCTAATTTTGTGGCTTTTTCAATTCCAGATTTAATTAGGGAGAGGTGATAGTTTTCTTCTACGATCTAGAGTACTCTGTTCGGATATTATTGTTTTCTAGCATCGGCCTAAGGGAAATGATTAACTGACACAATTTTTAGACAAAACCTCTTTCTCTCATTCCACTCTCTCTCTCTCTCTCTCTCTCTCTCTCTCTCTCTCTCTCTCTCTCTCTCTCTCTCTCTCTCTCTCTCTCAATTCATTCATCAGTTGTTCCAGGAAACTCTTATTATTCAACGGACGGTCTCAAAAAAACTAAATATTAGACTGAGAAACAAAAGAGACAATTGATTAGCTACAACCATAATTCCCAGAATAAGTCTGATGTGATTAGTCATCTCAAGATTTTTCTTGTAGGTTTTTTAGGGGATGATTTGGAATTGTTGGACAGGAACAACGTATGGATATATTTTTTGCACCACTCAAGTTCTTCCTCTCTTTCTCCATCTTTCTGTCCGTCTCGGCGAGAAAATTCCTCACAAAAAAGCCAGCCTGGAAAAAAGCTCACACAGAGAAATGCCCGTACGAGAAAAGCTCAAACGAAAAAAAATAAAACAAGGAAAAAGTCCTCTTTAGGTAGGTATTTGTACAGATATATTTAACCATCTTCATATGCTGCAAAGCAAGGAAAATATATCATATTTTAAGATGGATTCCATGAAAAATGATGAAAGCCTACACCCAAATATTTTTTCTGTTTATGATTTTTTTAGAAGTATGATTGAATAAAATATTAAACAGAAATTAACGCAATAATGAAATTAAATGTTTGTGTTTTGTTCTTTAATAGATGGTGCATTATGATTTCATCTAGGTTCTGGCTCAAAATTCATGGTGTGCAATCTGGTCAGGAACAAAAACACACGTTTCATATCATTTACCTAAATTTCTGACAGATATTTGGCTTAATTCTATATATATATATATGTATATATATATATATATATATATATATATATATATATATATACTTTTTGGACCTTTGTATGTATTTCCAATGTCTATATATTTTACGTACATACCTTTCACGTAACATGTACGCATAAAAAAAAATATTTGATAGGCGAGTATATTCAGTTTATAAGTACCGACCGTAAATCACTTAGAATTATTGTCGATTTTTGTTATGAATAAAATATATTGTATCATTTTTTAAAATCATTTTTATGGATGAATGTTTTTAAATCTACAGATCTTGGGTTATATTTATTTGCGAGTGAGTGCGTGTGTGTGCATGTGGGTGCGTGTACACGTGTGTGTATATATGTCTGTGTGTAATGAATTATCTCTTTGATGCAGCAATGTAAAGCAATTAGTGAATATGTGAGACTGGCTGAGACTCAATTCTCAAAGCTTTGCAAGCGAAGTATTGGTGTCATACGGACTAGCAGAACGCATGCAAGTGCTCCGACCGAGCATTAAAAAAATGAACATGCTAAGCAGGACGTCTCATCAAATGAACTTGACCTTGGTAAAGGGTCAAGGGTCTAAATACCTAATTCGGGTATCAAGTGACCTTTACTGAAGATAGTTTTAAATTTTCATTATCTCCCTGAACAGGTAGAAATATGGTCAGATTTATTAGCCCGAATACCTACGTCAAAAGAATGGTTTTGTGAATAGAGTTTCGGAAGTGTTGATTAAATTTATTCTTCGTGTGGACTTCTTTCTGTGCTGTTTTTTATTTCCTGTGTGAGATTTTTCCCAGTGTGCATTTGTACCAAGGGGCTTTTTCCTGTGGGAAATTTTCGTGTGAGCTTCTCTCATGAGAGCATTTTTATGGAACTATATATGTATATATATATATATATATATATATATATATATATATATATATATATATATATACGTGTGTGTGTGTGAGTGTGTTTGTGTGTGTGTGTGTGTGTGTTGCGTATCAGTAGATGGACGATTTATGAAGAAAGAACATGTTATTCAGTATCAAGTCGACGCTCGATTTTTATTTATTTACATGATCTGAGACCGCTCGATTTTTTTAATGGGTAACCTCGGTGCCGAGCAAGATATAATTCCTACAAAAATGTCTCTATAATCATTATATATATATATATATATATATATATATATATATATATATATATATATATATATACACACACACACACACACACACAGAGAGGGGGGGCTTATATGCATTCATACAGACATATATATACACTCACGTGCGGGCGCACACCCATATACAGACGCATACACACACACACACGCATATATATATATATATATATATATATTAGGATCTGTCAATCAAACAAAGCTAGGCCAGTCTGAAGTCGGCATTTTATCTTTCAAGTGACAAGGCTATCCGAACCAACATTTCTCTGGACGTTTATGATTACCTCAAAGAGTAGCAGGGTGATAGGGGAAGATAGTGATATAGATATATAGATTGATAGATATGCACATTGATAGAAATGAACAGAATGACATAGTGAATAACACGAAAGTGTGTTAATATGAAATTGAGTTTCTCTGAGAATAGAGAAAGAGAATAATTTAAAGAAATTAACTGCCTTAATAAGAAATTAAGAGTCTTTGAAACAACACCTCTATGCTGTTGGTATTAAAGTTTGTGCTGTTTATGTAACTCATCATGTAACAGGGGATGATTCATTGAACATATGGGTCAAAATCTTCATTTACTTAAATGATTGCACGAACAATAATCACATTTGTATTCTAACATTGAGCACAAGCATAAGCGTACAGTCGGTTTCAGATTCTCTCATTGTTGACCATTGTTGACTTTAAAGTTACTCCATACTTGAAACTGCTTAGCTTTAGTGATTCTGCACTAAAAAAAAAAAATGACGTGTAAAAACCAGCATGAAGTGTTTGTGATGATTAAGTGGCAGGTTCTGCAATTTATAGCTAATATTTGTTTTAGCAAATTTCACCACTCAATCTACATGTTCTTCAGGGCAAAAAGGGATAGTCCACAACCAGAGAATAATGCAAGCATATTACAGGGGTGATATATACAAATATCTCCATTATACATTCACAATTTTTTTACAATTAACACATTGAAAAGCGATGAAAAGGGGAATTGCATGCAGTAAGAAATTGGGGGAAGCATTAATATAAACGTATTTTACTACATTGTAAATGAGATTTTCAGTGGTCATGAAATTATGCAACCTATACTTGCAGAATAGAAAGAGTATGCATATTTGAAATCTGTGACAGATTATTATGCGAAAGTGTTATGATTCTGTGAATTTAGTTTCATGAAAAATAGAGAAAAATAATTTAACACAAATATTAACCACACCAACCAGCACGAACATTGCACAATTAAAGATATTTTGTGCAGTAATAAACAAATGGTAATCACTTTTGTTGATACCTTGCACTTCAGAAATGCAAACTTATTAGGTAACCGCTGTAAAATTTTTAAAACGTTTCTCGAAACCAGAGGTAGGAGAGTGGGTTCATTTGTGACAATCAATGAAGTATTCCCGGTGACACTAAACCAATTTTTCGACCCACAGACCCCTCCGACTTATCTATTTACTGGGGACTTATTCAGCTGGGAGGATATATATATATATATATATATATATATATATATATATATATATATATATATATATATATATTGTGCATATACATACGTAAATATGCATATACATTATATATGATGTATACATATATATACATGATAAATGATATGTATATATATATATATATATATATATAGATAGATATGATATGTGATGTATATATATGATATATATACATGACATACAATATATGTATACTATATACATAATGCATATGCATATAATATATATATATAAATAATATATATGCTATATATATACATATATGTCCTATTATGTATATATTTTGTAAATTTATTATATAATATCAATTGCATATATTCTGCATAATTATTATAGATATATAGATTATATTTATGTATTACATATATAATGCCGTGTGGCTGAGTGGTCTAGGTCGCAGACTTGGACTCGCAAGGCCCAGGGTTCGAATCCTCCTGGAATTTAAATTCCAGTGATGGAATGAATTATAAATTGCGTTAATCTTATATATAAATTTTTCTGAAATGATCTCCTATCGTTACATTTGCTTATTTAGTTGTCTAAATTGAGTGATATATAAACATGTTATAATTCATGTATGTATGTATGTATGTATATATATATTACATATGTATATCATATATATGTATGTATATATATCATATTATATCATATATTATACATACATATATGGTATCACTATATAAATATATTGTGTACATTATATATATATAGATAGATATTTGTGTATATGTATTGAAAAATGGGTATATATATATATATGTGTTCCAACAGAATCATAAATTGCGTTTTATATATATATATATTTCAAATAAGACTTAATATACAATATAACACAATTTTTAATCCGTCGGTTCATGTATTGATTTCTTAATACATAAATGTCGCGAGATGGTACAAGCAACACTTAGTTGAAACGGCTACCCTATCAGTCATAGGTTCAATTACTGCAGCTATTCCATTTTCTTTTGTTGTTTATTCTTTCTACATTGTGTACTTTGAGTGATACATGAATAGTGTAATGACAGATCATTTCAAAAAAAATTTTCTACATAGTATAATGCAATTTATTTTATATATATATATATATATATATATATATATATATGTGTGTGTGTGTGTGTGTGTAAAAGTAGGAAGCTATTTGGGGTGTGGTGTATGAGAAAGGGCTTGAATCCAGAAATTCCAGAAACAATCAGGCGAAATGTACACTTATCAGGGACCCCATCGGTAACCCAAATTTTCACTGTTGGGGTCCCCAATATATGGAGTTTTGGCCTATCTGTTTAGGAATTTCTGGAACCAGGCCCTTTCTCATATACATATGTGTGTGTTGTGGATGTGAAGTGATCTGACAGAATATAGATGAAAATGACAATAAATGGGTATAACATCTTATTTTTTCTTATTATTCCATAAGTGTATTTTGATGCATTTCGATGGGGGCCAGCCATCTTTTTAAAAGAAAAATTATTCCCAGCGGTTTACAGAGAAAAGCTTTTGCTGTTTACATGTTTGATGCAGAAGAGAATGTTGATATTTCTAAGTTGTTTGGTTGTTTAGTATAAGCAGGGGGGTGTTTGTGAGAGACAAGGTCGGGGGTGTTTGTTTTCTGTATCTGGGTGTTTGGCTTATCTCAGATAAGAGAGCCAGTGAAGGACTAGAATGGTCATTTCTCAGGGAAAGTGGCTTTTGTTATTTTTATCATAGGATGGAGAGTAGGCGTATAGCATTTAATGGATAGATATTGATATATGTTGGGCACGTTAGAAGTAGGTGTGTTGTATATAACAGTGAGTGAGAACTTCTTTTACTTTTCTAAAAGGGGTGGTATATGTGTGCTTGAACTGTTTTTTTTAATTGACTGTCAGTTGTTAGCCAATACTTTGTATGTTGGTGTTGTAATGTATTGTATCTATGTGATTCTATTCTAAGATCAAAGGGAGTTTGTAATCTTTAAGTGACCATACCTTTGTATTAATGCCATAACAAGGGAAAACCAAAGGCTAATCAATTGTTTTAGGGCTAAAGGGGAACCAAACAAAAACGAGTAGAGGGTTTTGAATTTCCTAGCATCCCAGGATTAAAATTTTCAGCAAACTCTGAGATGGAACAACATATCATTTTCAGCATAGTTCAATTTTTTCATCAACACATTTATTAATCAGGCAGAATCTTGGAAATTCTGCAATTTTGGTGTGAGTGAGACATAATACTTGCATAATTCATTTCAAAATGGTTTATTCTTACTTGTCCATTTTGTTTTATTTTGATATCATATTGTTTTTTTCTGCAAAAAGTCAGGAGTGGGAAGGGCACAGCTTCTTACAACCCTGCAGCAACAGAAAGTAGAACTTTCAACTGTTACAATGTGTCAAAACATCAAATGACTACAAGGAGTAACTCTGGCAGCAAATTAAGATGTGGATATTTACCAAATATGACAGGATTAAGATGACATCTGCTGAAACAAGTTAATAATATAGGAGTGACATAATGAAGGAGTGATAAATTGGAGATAAATTTCAAAGGATTGACATGAATATTACCATGATAAAGTGAGAATGTAAAATGCTTCTGAATCAATTTTACTGTTTCAGAAGTACTTCTGAAATATAAAAATGAAACAAAAATAAACTCATTCTGAAGCATACAATACCAATCTGGAAATAAGTTGTTGGTTCACAGTAAAAGCAAGTGCAGCTTGAGCTTTTTAATTTCTTCACTTCAAGGTAAAATTTGATTTTCAAAGTTTCATCGCCCATAATGAATGAATATCAAGTTGTAAAATCCCAAATGAAATTTAATTTTTCAATACTTCTTTATCATGTCACTCCTCTGATAGGGTGTTTGAGTCTCACTTTTTTATGTCATTCCGGTGTTATGTCACTCCTTTATTATGTTGCTCTTTCGATACAGCGTTTATGTCATTCCATTGATACTGTTTCCATATTTGTTATGTTAATCCATTTCGCTCTATTGAACAGGACCAGCTAAGACAGTAAGTGATAGTACTTAGGGACATTTCAAGATCTACCTTGCCATACATTCTCATATTTTATTCCAGGTTCTAATTATAGATATCTTTCTTTGACAGCTTCATAAAATATTTATACATTCATTGCTGAATAATGAACTTGTATTGATTCAGGCACACAGCATATTATCTCTTTTCACACACAACAGTTTGTTGTGTCAATTTTGATAAATTGCTTTTTGATATTCATGAATTTCTCTTTCCTACAGAGCTTTTATTAATTCAGCCTATGAAATCGAAGGCCTAGCATAGAAAATTGAATTGGCAAGCCAAGTTCAAAATTTGGCTACAACAGTTGGCATTCATTTCACACTAATTCCCTTAGGAAAGGCATGAATCCATCTTTTCTCCCTCCTACAAGTGAAATAACAAGGCAGACTGGGCTCTTCAGCCTGGGTTGGCAACCAGTCTAGGAGACAGATAGCTCAGAATTCAAACCGGAAAAGTCCAATTCCTAGTCAAGCATCATGAGAAGCAGTCAACAGAGTTGAGAATGTTTTCTCAAAAGCATATGATACAAGAGAATAAAAAACAGACAGACAAAATAATGCAACTGTTGTCTCCTACTCCCCACAACACCTCAAGTACAAGGGGAAGTTTAAATTTTTTTTAAAGCCTGTCAATATTCATGAACTCTCTTTTTTTACAGAGCTTTCATCTGCTCCACTTAAGCATTATTGTCAATGATTGTGATGCCATATGTACTTGATAGATAAATTTAACATTTACAATGTTTACAAGCTTTCTCTCTCAAGAACAAGAACCATAACTTGTCTTGGCAGTGGAAAGGTTTCTCCTGGTCTACACTTCTATACTGCATTCAAAAAAGAAATCAAGGCATACTGAAGTACTTAATAAATTTTCATTTATTCAAATTACTGGAACAATTTCCTGATTACAAAACATCTAATAGAACAGAAGAGTTCAATTCAATATTGTTATAATTCATTTCATCTAGAATCCTAGATTCTTTGAACAAAAATAAAAGAATGAGTTTCATGATGTGTTTCTCTCATTGTTAATAAAAATGATTATGTTTCTGATAAATGTATTTAATAATGATTATTACAATCTTAAAAAATGAATTTAGAATAAATAAAATGAACTTGCTAGATTGAGTGTCACACTATGGACTGACAGTCAACAAACTATTCTTGTGGACAATTACTACAGTGCAAAGTTTGATCCTTCTGGGAGCCACACCTTTGTGGACTTTTACCAAACTAAACTAAGTTTAATAAATATCTTTTAATTATACATCATTATGCTTGGCTATATATGTGATGTTACGCTATCTAATTATCATTCATTCTCCTCATATCTCCCATTTTTCTTTATTCTCCCTTCTCACCCACCCTTTGCAATGTTATAAACAAGGGTAAGAATGGAAGAGGGTGCTTAAGTTTGAATAGCAGCAAAAGAGAATAAACTTTCACAATAACTGTCATTCATTCATTCATTATTTTACCCTCATAAAACCAAAAACTTACTTACAGAAGTAGTAGACCCCACTAATATTAACAGATAGCAAAAGTAATCAATAATAATATATAATTATTTGCTTTTGCCTGTTATTGAAGTTAATATAGATTCACTTCCTAGGTAATAAATCATTTTAACAAAATTATATACTTTAATTATATACTATTATATAGGTCATCTTTGGTTTTTAAAGTGGTGGCTACAATGTCTTGTATAAATCCTTTCATCAGAATAATTCTGTTTCATCTTCCTTTGTCTTTCTCATTTTCCATGCCAAAATATGTACATCATTTTAGTTATAGAATCTGACAAAATTCAAGTTTTTATAACAATTTGGAAAATTTCCGCATGTTTCGTATATGCGGGTTTGTAGTCATCAAAAAAGTGAGAGGATACCTATGGAGTGTATCTATATTGACTACAGTAACATGCAAAAGCAAATGAAGCTAATATGTATCATTATTGATTAATTTTACTGTATGTCTTTATTAGTGAGGTCAACTACTTCTATAACATTTTTTGACCACAGCAAGTAAAAAACAAAGATTATGGAACCTAAATAAATCACTTGTGAACTGAACACTATTTTTTAAACATACATTCTCAACATTATCTCTGATGAAGTTACAGTGGCAAAACATGTAAAATAAATTTTCAAAATTGTCATAAGAAATATATTAGTGAGAGGGATAATATTTTAGTTGTAAACACCAATGAATTTTCCATGAATCCAGCAAGTTATGAGAATTCTTTTACGTCCCAAATCCAAGGGGGTTAGACTAGGTTAAGCTTTGATAATATCAATATTTTGATAGGTGAAACACTGGTTAGCAAGTAAGTCTCAAAGACTTTTATACAATGATTTTAATCCTCACTGGGTGCCTGATACTAGAAGCCTTGTACCAGACTAAGTTTGACTCTTGAATTCTGACTATAGATATTGACTTATACAAGGGAAATAACTTTTGACCATTCGCTGAATTTTTGAATTTTTCCAATTCAATTCACAGAAGAGATCTATTATCTTTATTTCAATTCATTGAAGAATTCCACTGTCAATTACAAATGCTCACAAGTGGTCCGTGAATACATGGATGCTCTTAGTTGGGGCAATCATTAACAAGCTAGTCATGTAGACCATTACTGCTGTCGTGGGAATGATCCTTATCAGGTGCTCCACAATTGTGGCTCCATGCCAAGATTAGTAACTAGCTATAGGGAAGATTTTTATAAACAAGAAAATAAATCATGATATATACACTTCCAAAACCCTAAATAGACTGGAAATGTCCCATGTTTCCAAAATAATTCAACTAGATGAACAATGGGGATCAGCCAGTTGCAAGCAGCAGCTGACTACAGTGGTGTAATGCGGTGTGAACGCGTGGGGATGACATTCCCTTGCTTTTGGGAGGAAAAAAAATGGCATTCCCTCACTAAACACTATTCAAAATTCTCTATTTGAACAATTCACTGACGTAATTAAAAAAATTAGTATATGTCTAAATATTGATCCCATACGTCTTTGATACATCACTGATGGTAAAATTTCAAATCTCTCCTGGAGGAAGGGTGTCTGTTCTCATGGAGAGAGGCTCTGTGTTCCCTCATTTTATTTTTTAGCACTTCACAACTGGCTAACTGTCAATGTGTGTCTCTGGTTCATCAAACAATTGATTACTGAGTTGACGCAATGAAGTGAATGCTTGGCCATTGTTGGCCATCAGATGTTCCAGCACATTGTCTTTTCGGTCCACCAGACTGTAGAGGTCAACATTCAACCTGATGGTTACTCTCCGCTGGGTTGACAAGGCAGGTTCGGGAATTGGCCAGGGAAGAGTAGTGCTCAAATGAAAGCGGTGAAGCTGCAAAAAATAAAAGAAAAATAATTTTAATGCAAAGGTTTCTGGGAATTATATCAAATCGAAACAACAAGGATGAAATATAATGTTTCATCTGAATAGAATCCCTTTCAGTAGTAATGGTAAAGGCCAGAGAGTATAAGCACAGCTATAGTAAATCAGAGATGGATACAAGATCCATTTCAGATACATGTCTGAAGTCAAACTCAACTCTCATTTCTATTCTAACTGAAAATGATTACTGCAACTTTTGTATTGTATACATAATTAATAAATTTGTAAATATATGAGACTTGTTAGTACGGCTCAATTGGTCCCTACTAGTCACTTGGTCATGATTTCAAATCATATTAAGGAAATGTCAATTTTATATATTGGCTTTGTTCAACATGACAGGATAGACTAACAGTGAAGTGTTTACAACCCTAAATTAAGTGAGGCTTGTTCTTGTTATTACAACCTCAAGACTGGGGGAAGAACAAAACCAACAACCTGGACTGGAATTTGTTTCTTGGTCCATAATATATAATAGAAATTACAAAAAAATTGGTGAATACATATATTTTTTTTAAATACATGTACATATATTGTAAACCCTCTTATCAATGGACTAATAGGGAAAGCAAGTGTCCACTAATGCTGATTGTCTGGTATTATTGAATTATGTATTTTAAAAAAAGCAAAAAATATAAAAATAGCCCAAATGCATAGACACAGTACATAGATACAAATAATATTGAAAGGAAATTCAAGATCAGCACTCAGCATTACCTTATAAGTCCTATTTCAGACATTGTAGCCATTTTACGCCCTGTATGTTCAATAAAAATTTATCATCAGAAATTATCAGAATTTCATGCTGTTTTGGTTTTCAGTTTTGTTTCCAGACAAGCTTCTGAATTCTTGTTTCAGTATTGGTACCTGTATGAGTTCCTCAGAGTCATCCACTTTTATAATAATGTCACTATTCAGGGTGGTTCTGTTTTTCAAAAGCATCTTATCTGTTGTCCGTTTTGTTATCTTCAATAACTTATTCAGAAAGTTCAAGTTTTTCACTCAACAAATATTTTGAGTCATTATATTACTCATGAATTTTTCAATAAAAATCTGCTGCCACAACTTTGCTTATCTATTAAATGAATTTTAGAATCTGTAGTTTCAACTTTCGCTCTGAAGAAAATTTTCGGAATACTTGTTTTCAAATGTTGTATTTTGTGCATTAAATCTTCTGATTTTTCTACATATAATTTCTTCATATTCTTTCATAACTTTTCTTCAATTTTAATTTCTGAATTATTGTTTGTATGTTCTTGAATCTTTTCTTCACTATTTTTAACGGTGTACTCATTGACTGCTTTAGCATCATTATTTTTAATTTCCTCAGATCATTAACAAAGGCCATCCTACCTGAAGTCCATGAGCACTCGCCAACTTAAGGGGAATAACTCAAAACTAAAAACAGGAAATGCTTACTTAAGAGTCATTATTACTAGAGCTAGATTTTTTTCATCTAATTAAAACACAGAATGCCAAAGATTTAGTACAGCCATACATGAGCAGACTGTCAATAATAGTTACTTATTCTCTAAAACAAAAACTTCCAGAAAGAACAATGGTCAGATTCAGACAAAGCAGTTCATACTACTTTACTAAAGTTTTCCATAATTTTCTCAAACGAATCTTATATATATATATATATATATATATATATATATATATATCATTACTAATTTAATCCATAACTAGAGTTTCCCTGTTCACAGCTTCTCAGATAGACATCATGATTTGGAAAAGTACAATTTTTTATTTCCTTCTCTTTTCAGCTTGTCTTTGCATGAAATTGAGGTGAGTCATTCTGTCTAGGTTTTGACCTTTGCATTTTGACCTTGTGTGTATATGTACATTTCTGATGGTTTGCCTGCCTATGCGTGTGTGCTTGTATGTTTGCATCTGCATGTGAATGTATTGTCCTTGTTTATCTAATTCATGTGTTTACTGTTTACTGCATTTTTGGAACTTGTGTTCTCTTTCATATGAAAATAAATTTGATTGTTTTGCTTGAGTATTAAAGAGCATCCATGCCCATGCATTCTCTTACAAATGTTTGTGTTTATACACCTATATTTACTTCATGCTTATAAACCTAATTCTGTATTACTTGATATTGGTTAATTTGGGGAAAAAATACCACAGAAGTTACCCTTCTGTGGTATTTTTTCATTGTTTGATATCTGTGATTTAGAAAGTGTGTGCTTTCTTTTTTTTCTTTGTGGCACCTGCTCCATAATTTGTGTTTCTTATCTGTATATCATTTTATGTTTTTCTTTTCTATCAGTGTAAATGTTTTGCTTCATGGAGAGTCAATATGAAGCATTTTCTTGGGCGTTTGTCATATATTATAGTATTTTTGTATTTTTCTTTGTTTGTACTTATGTGTATGTCATTATTGTTATTAGCTTGTACTTTTCATGATTTTTTAGAATGTATTTGTTTTGGAGCCTATAATTGAATTATAAGTTCATTCCTTTTGTTCAATAATTCGTTGTTTTCTGGATGTGAAAATGATAGTTTTTGGAAAACTGAACTGGTAACCCTGTTGACACTTTTAGATATTCCCGATATTCCTCTTGATGAAAAAAATATTCAATGTTTACAGTATACAAAAATTCAAATATGTGTGTTAATTTTTTCAAGGGTCATAACTAGTAGCTTAGTCATTAACAGCATTGGATGTCAGATCAGATTGCCAAAAATATATTTTGTAACCCAGACTTTGTTCCAAGCTCATATCCTTTCTTCATGTTGGATTCAGAAATGGCAGTGCTACTATAGCATGTAGTCTACCAAGCCTATTCTGCGGTCCCAGAAGACTGTGGCTAATGACTAAGAACTAAGAATAGTATCAGTTCTTATCAGTTTAATATCCAAAAATTGCCAAGTGAGGAGATTTTGATATCAAACTGATTGGCACTACAATAGTAGACTGGTCCCAAATCTTACACCTAACCCTAAACCTTAACCACTCACATACTGTTAGATTATAAATGATTAATGAATTGGCATTTTCTTAAATATGAATTAAATTGTTTCTTCACACAAGAACTGTAGTTCAAACCATTGAATATCAGGGACATATCAGTTATTAAGCTGATAAGAACAGATGCTAAACTGAGAAGTCACAGTCAACTAGGACCACAGAATACGCCCCATAGCCCAATGAGGCATTAAGTTGTAAGAAAAAGAAGAAATGAAAACAACATTATCAACAATTTCTGATAATCAAGAGTTGGAGAACCAAGCATTCAATCCTGAATACGACCTGGTCACAATGGAAAATTAAAATTATGAGTAACATGTAATCAATGCTACCTGGGGTAGAGGATTACAATTCAGTCAGCAACTGGAAATTTGATGGCAGGTGCTGTGCTTGCAAACATCACAGTCAGGAAAAGCTTCAAGATAATGGCCGAAGTAGAGGTGGGGGTGGGGGTAAAAGAGGAAATAAACATTAAACAAAAAGGGGAGAGAGAAATGAAAAAGACTGAACAAAAGAGATACATACAAGGTGAGAAAGAAGACAAATGAGACAGATATGGTTAGTCACTCAATAGAAATAATCATACAACCGTCTTTTAGCAGCATGCTATGTTGGGGTGATCAATTAAAAAAATTGGAAATGGGGTGATTAATAGATAAGTAACTTCTGTCAACTTTAATCAGGTAGTGATCACTAGAAAGTCTGAATTATCAAGAAACAAGTGAGTACAAACTAAGGGATCAATTTAGCACAAACCAATACAACAAATTGAATCCCCCACTAAAGATGTATTTAGGGAATATATTGGAAAAACAAGAAAAACGTTTTTCTACACATGATAAAGAATAAAGGTTTAGAAACATCAGTATGGCCTGTATATGGCCTGTAATTGTCTTGCTGGGAAGATCATATCAGTGGTTCCATAACCAGTGCGGAAACCAGATTATGATTCAGGAAAAAGCTCAACAGCAATGTGACAGAGCTAATGGTCTAACAATATTCTACATAGCACTTTACCTTCTGCTGACAGTTGGACTGACCCTCTATTATTTCCACATTTCATTTTTATCTGCCTTGCTTTTGAACAGTAATCCATTACAGCATCTCACCAGTTCCCCAGAACAGATTCATGAGACCAAACAACCCGTTACAATGAAAATATCACCAAACCTTCTCACCACCATATTTTAGTAATTCAGCTCCAATACCATCCATCCCTGGTAATTCTTGATGATTTAATTCCATAACACTTGCTTCAACTTCTCCAACTGCAAGACTATCTTTGACTGGGATACTTGGAATTCACAAAATCCTCATCAACAGTTGAAGAGCAATTTATAAGCTCTTCAAAGTGCCATCTTTTCAGGATAGAAGGTCTCGGAAAACATTTATTCCATTCTTGGAGCATTGTGGATTGACTCTCAGAAGATTGTATTTGGTGTCTGATGCTGCTTGTATCTCCTCAACCTTTTTACTCCACAAATCTTTCATATCACAGAGTCTTTGCAGCACACAAGTTTTTGCTGCCTTCTTCGTAATATTAAGCCTGTTTCTTTCCTTTGTAGATAGTCTATCTTGTAGAGGACTTGAAATGAAGTAATCTTCTTTTCTCCAGTAGAAGCTCATCAATCTCTATATCATTTTGATCAAACCAATCTTGCTGATTCTTCTGCAGAGATCTAGAGCCAGGCTGGCAACATGATATACTGAGTCTTTGAAAGTGGGCCAATCGTGTTCAATGTTGATATCCATTACAGTTTCAAACTTTTCTTGAATCTCCTTATCTTTGAGACAAGAAACATTCAGCTTTTTTGGAAGTGAAACACCTACTGATCTAACTCTTCAGTTTGTGCCTGAAGTGCAAAAAGACAGTGCACTCTGTCAATTCCATTCACTAAGCTTTGAAAACAGGTAATCAAAAAAAAAAATCAATCCACATCATTGGATGTTATCAAAGTTGTGTTTTATTTCAGAGTGCCTCTCTCCTAGATGAATATTCCAACAAAAACTACAGGTCCAACACTCCCAGTTTCATATAAGTGTATCTTCCTCCTAGATGGATGCCTTAACAAAAGCTTGGTAGGTTATCCACATGCATGGATAACACACCAGATGTTTCTACATCCTTGTGAGAAAATACACACACACACATACATATATATATATATATATATATATATATATATATATATATATATATATATATATATATGGGGAACAGACAAACTGGTACAACAACATGAAAACTGAGAATAGGAAATCAATTGTGCAACAATTAAGGGGACAAGAGCAACAGATGAACTGGTACAACAAGAGGAAAAACCCAGAAAAGGAAATTAATTGTGGAACAATTAAGGGGACAAGAGCAACAGATGAACTGGCACAACAAAAAGGACAACCAACATTAGGAAATTAACTGGGCTACAGTCATGGGGACAAGAGCAACAGATGAGCTGGTACAACAAGAGGAAAAACCCAGAATAGGAAATTAATTGTGCAACAGTTATGGAGATGAGAATGACAGACAAACTGCTACAACAAAAAGGGAAGACGAATGTGCAATGGTCAAGGGGGCGAGTGCAAGAGATAAACTGCTACAATACATGCATACATACCAGCCAGACCAATTTAAAAGCAAAGGAAACCTATGCTGACAGTTTTGGTTGATGGTTTCAATAAGATATGAATATACAGACCAAACTAAAAGGTAGTGATATGCCCACAAATACAGGGTCTCTCAGAGTAAACCCCGAGTAGTCCCAAAATTAAAGACGCATTTTGCGAGACTTGCTTAATGATAATTTGGAAGGTTACTGGCTAGGACACTGTGTTTCAATCAAATCACCTGATTAACTCCTCCAGATTTCTTTCTGTGGAGAGTCTTGAAGAATATGATGTAGAATACAAGATCACCCATAAGAGAATTAAAATCAGAATAAAAGAAAAAGTTGCCACTATCGACTTCAAACTTTATTAGAATGTATGCAGATCAGTAGCTTACCAACTAAATATATACATCAAAATAGATGGCAGTCACATACAACCTTTCATGTAATGCCTTGCATAGATTAGATTTGAAGTTTGTATATTGAATTTGCAAAACCGTCTCATCCCTTCATCTTGTCAAGTTTTTTCCTACTGTCCCATGGTTACTAATCAGTTAGTTTTTTCTACATCTGTTGTCATCTTTTCTTGCTAATTGTCCAGCCCATCCATATTTTTTGTGGCCTAATTATTCATATAATATTCTCATCTAGTCCTCCATCTGATTCACATGGATCTTTTTCTATCTCTAAGTATTATCCCTAGCACTACTCTTTCCATAGTGTGTGATTCTCTGTGAGATTCTAAGTTGGTTCTCAGTTTGTTTTGTTAATTTCCAAGCATTGCATGTGTAAGTCATAGCTAGTAATATGCATCCATTTTACACATTACACATTAAGCACATAGGCAAGGTACTCTTCAATATGTCTATTTATACAAAATGATTTCCAAGCAATTGTTATGTGGCAATTTATTTCACTTCCATGGTCCTCCCTAACTTCATTGGCTATTCTAAGTAGAATTATTTGTCAACCTCTTCTAGAGCTTCCCCCTCTATTCTTATGGTCTTTTGGGGACTTAATGGTTGAACATTACTTCAGTCTTTCTTCTGTACATCTATGAGCTAACTTTTTTTTTTTGTTCTATATTTTGATCAGTCAACATGTTTTGTAATTCTTCCTATGCTTCTGACATCATGGTAACGTCATCAGCAAATCACAAGTGATTCAAATATTCTCCATCTATGTTTACTCCTATTCCTTCACAGTCAGTTTCCAAAATATTCTTTCAAGACCTGTTGAAGACAGTTTAGGTGATATCGTATTCCATTGTCTAAATCCTTTTGCTATCTTTATCTGGTTTGCATTGTTATGTAAATCTAATTATTGCAATGCCATTTTCATATGTTCTGAATGACTTGTATGTAATTTATGTTAACATCTTGTTTTTATATTGAGTTAAAGACTAACATATGTTCTACTGAGTTAAATGCTTTCTCATAATCCACAAGGGCTAAACAAAGAGGTTTGTTGCATACTAATGACTTTGATTAGTTGATTTATTGTATGCAGGTAGTCTATTGTTGAGTAGCCACTTCAGAAATCTACCTATCCACATAGTTGATATTCATCTAGAATGCCTGTGAGTATTTCTATGAATAGTTTATATGTTAGGTAACAGTGCAATAGGGTGGAAGTTGCTGAGGTTGCAGTTATCTCCTTTATTATGGAGTAGGATCACTATTCCTACCCAGAAGCATTGAGGTATTTTTTTTCTCATATGCACAGTGTGAATAGCTGTTACAAGTCCGTTATGAAAGATCTCTCCTGAATCTTTTAAAACGTATGTTAATTTGCCAGCCTCACCTGGAGCTTTCCCGTAATACAGACACTACTTTGTTATGTCTGGGATATCACTAGCATATATTTGATTATCAGGTTGTGATAGTCCTACTTTTGAAGTGTAAAAGCTCACAACGGCAATTGTTTCATGCATCTGAATACAAGTTAACACGACTTTACATGCACTATAAAGGGTTTTTAAGTAAGCCTTGTAACATGAAATTTATTCTGCATCATTCTCAAAGTGTTGAACGATTTGTAAAGGAAGTTTTAAATACTTCTGCAAATCTATTTAGAGATAAGAGACATGTTAGTTTTCTTTTGGCTTGTTGCCATGCCCAGGAACTCATTGAAAAAACTAGAGAATAAGTCAAATTTACAATGAATTGTATTTTTAGTTAAAACATGCTAATAATTCTTTAATATATAGTATTGCTAACACTGTTAACTAATTTTTATTGAGAGGAAAGAGAGGAAGAAAAATGTTATGGTAAAAACTATAGTTTTGATACATACAATGAAAATATCATCTGCATATTGTCATTTTTTCATTTTGTAGAGAACCATTAACTTTTCATTTCATTTCACAGACTACAAATTTTTCTACTTCATTGTTTGAAATTGGTGTACAATGCAGAAATACAATAAGTGCACAAAATTTTATCTCTCTCTCTCTCTCTCAATATATATATGTACATATATACACACATATACATAAACAAAAATACACATATATATGCATACATGAATACATAAAGTCTTATATATGCATATATATATAAATACATACATATATATATATACACACACATATATATATATATATACATATATATTTTTATACATAGTTATGTATAGATACATATGAACAGATGGAAATATATGCACGAGTAGACATATACATTTATATATATTCATATATATACATATAAACATGTACATGTATATACTCATAAATATATTCATGTATAAACTCATATATATATACACACATATATATATATATGTATAGATAAGTATATTTACACAATAGGTACATATAAGTATATATACACATACATACAAATCAATATGTATCCATATATATATATATATATATATATATAATGCTCCTCTATTCAGGGTTGAGCACTCTTTAAGTGAGGTAACTCATCCATTGTAAGCTTATGCAATGCTCTTCTATAGGAATAGAGCACTCTGTAGGATGAGGAGTTTCTGTGTAAAAATGAATATATCCCTTAAATTCAGCCTTACTGACAGCCCAGTTCCGTAGTCCAGAGATAGGATATCGGCCTCTGGGTCCAATGTGAAGGTTTCAATTCAGCCTCGCTGTACAGGATCGGATAAAATCTATAGCCACACTGAAGAGATGTAATACATCGATGACGCAATAATGTATATACATATATATATATATATACATATGTATATGTATATACATATATAGATATGCATACATAAATGTATAAATATACATACATACATATATATGAATTCATATATACAAATGAACATATAAATAAATATATATATAAATGCTTATACATATATACACATATATATACATACAAATATACATGTATATACATATAAATATACAAACTAACATACATATATATATAGACATATATATCCATGAAAATATATATATATATGCATATAAATATACATGTGTATATATACAAATATATATATATATATATATACACACATGTATACATATATAAACATATACATACATTCAATTATATAAACATATATATATATTATTATATACATATACACATACATTCATACATACACTTTTATACACATATACTTTAATATACATATACACATTCATATAAGCATATATATGCATATATACACATACATACATATATAAATAGATATCAACATACATATATACACATACACGTATAGACATTTATACATATATGTATACGAAGATATACATATATATCAACGTATACATATATACAAACATATACATACATATAAAATAAAAAATACTCCAACTGATGTATATGAAAATATATATTTATATAGATAAATGTGTATATATATAAATATATATAAATACATATACGTAATACATGCATATATATATATATATATATATATATATATATATATATATATGTACATATATGTAGATAAATATATATATATATCATTTCACACCCACACACTACCAAAAAATGAGGAAACCCCCAAGCCTTAAACATCGAAAAGGGGACAGAAAACATAACATCATCCCTAATAAGAATTAGTAAACAACTACCGCACATTATTAGAATCGAGGAAGATCGAGGAAGGCAAAGTAATCAACCTGAGTAAATTTAGATTCAATAGGGACACTTTTAAACTCTTTGATGAGGGCCTAATATTCTGCCCCCACCCCCACACTTCAACAAAAACATCCTTAACAAAGACCTTAACAACTTTAGAAGAATCAAACTTAAAGCCCACTTTGGCAAATAACTCCATGATAACGATATCCTAGATAGACTTTAACACCCCAACAAATCTTTCACCCCAAAAACATAGCCATTACTATTCAAATATTTGAATTAGCAGTTAGAGAAAATATAAAAGCTTACATCAGTAACAACAATCACCAATCCTTACCACACGACAACCTCACCAATAAAGGCCAAAAATCCCTCAACAAACTTGAAAACGATACCGACTTAATAATCACTAGAGCAGATGGTTGGGGCGCTATAGTCATTTGAGTTTTAGATGAATACCTCTAAGAAGCAAACACACAACTAAGCAACAAAGAATTTTACAAAGAACTCCTAACAATCTTTTCAATGAAAACATAAACATAATAATCCAATCCCTAACAGAGTTATACAACAAGTTATACAACGCATAGATAAAAGAACACAGAATATACTTAAACCCACTTCCTCAAAGCCTACTACGTTCTACCGACTTGCCAAAATCTACAAACCAAATAACCCAGTAACAAACTTAATTGAATCGTGTGCAGAGTTTATATGTTCAAAGAACTCCTGTGTATATGAAAAAATGTCATCTTCCAGTTACACTACCAATCTATCTAAATATGTAGATCTAAACATTGTGCCCATAGCAACACAAATTAAATCTTACATACGAGACACCACAGACCTTTTTGAAAAAAAATCAAACAGATCACAACAATTCCAGACAAAGCACTTCTAATTACTATGGACATCAAATCTCTCTACTCTAACACTAAATATGAAGAAGGCATTCTAACCCTTGAAGAAGCCCTTAACAATAGAATGACTAAAGAAACCAGTACTGAAACAATTACCACACTTATGCAACACATTTTAACTCTTTATAGTTTCTATTTTAATAATGGACACTTCCTCCAAGTGGAACGCTGCGCCATGGGCACAGTAGTGGCCCCATCCTATGCTAACATGTTCATGGGTAAATTCAAAGAAACCCACATTTACCTGGAAATATACAATGATCGTATCATCTATGGTAGATATATTGATGACATTTTTTTCATATACACTAGAGATAAAGCCAAACTAGAGAATTTCTTTGCACATATAAACTTATATATATATATATATATATATATTTACATAGTATGTATATTAGACATCAATTTGCTGAATAGCATCATATAATGTAATATTAAGCAACGAGTGATATGTGATGGATTTACCACATAGAGTTTTTGATACATTCAATTTTCTATACATACATATATATAAACACATATATGTACATACATGTAGACACAAACATATATACACACATATATATATACATACATATACACATATATACATATATATATATATATATCATCATCATCATCATCAGACTTTTAGCGTCCGTCGTTGGACATAGACCTTCCCCAGGATTTGCCACACTTCCCTATCATGGGCGTCACGGAGCTAGTATTTCCTGAACTTGTCTAGTTCGTCTCTCCATCTAACACTTTGCCGGCCTTGGTTGCGCATGTGGTCTCGGGGGATCCATGTTGTGAGTCGCGATGTCCATCGATTTTCTGCCATTCTTGCAACATGGCCAGCCCACCGCCATTTGAGATTTTTAATGGATTCTATGATGTCCGTAAGTCTTGTCTTTTCTCGGATGTACTGTGCTGTTTTGTGGTCTCTCCATGTGAGGCCCAGCATTATTCTTTCATGTGCACGTTGCATGGTTCTCAATTTTCGGGTCTGTCTCTTGGTTCAGCTCCATAAGTGACTATTGGGAGGATGCATTGGTTATACACCCTTCTCTTTTGGAATAATGGGATCTTATTATTTTTTAAGGTTGAGCTAGCTCTGCTAAAGGCTTGCCATCCTAGTGTGATTCTTCGCTTGATTTCCTCTTCTTTTGAGGGTCTCATGGAGATTCGTTGTCCTAGGTAGATGTTGTGGTCTACTTCTTCCAGTTGTGCGTCTTCGATTTTGATCTTAGTGTTTTTATCCCGAATGTGGTTGTTGCACATGATCTTCATCTTGCTGAAGTTCATGTGTAGGCCAACTTTCTTGCTCTCTTCATTTAGTTCATCTATGATTAGTTGGAGGTCGTGTAGGTTCTCTGTGAAAAGGGCTATGTCGTCTGAAAATCTAAGGTTGCTCAGATACTCGCCGTCTATCTTAATTCCTTTACTCGCCTAGTCTAGCCTTCTGAAGATCATCTCGATGCAGGCTGTGAAGAGTTTAGGTGAGCTGGTATCACCTTGTCTTACTCTACTCCCCATGATTTGCACACCAAAGAGTAATATATATATATATATATATATATATATATATATATATACACAAATGCCAAAATTTAGAAATTTCTTGCAATCTCTACCTAAATGAGAAATTCAAGATATTAAACTTTACTAAAATCACAAAGAAGCTCAAAGAACATTTATCAAACAGAAAAAAATGAAATAATACTAAAATGTAGGCATCATTCTAAATTCCTACTTATGAATATGATATAATAGCAATTCATACACTAGAAAATTAAAGGTAATGTAAATAATCTATTCCCTTATCCATCATCCCGAAAAACTTCTTATCACCATCATCTACTCCCAAACATGCCTAAATAAGTTATGAATAGTACTATCCACTAGAGCCATACAGGATACAAATCTAAAGCTATAAACCCAATGCCAAATAACAAGGTCTAGATAAAAACACCCCTCAGAAAACAATAAGCATCCTTTCAGAGATAACTCCAAGAATTAGCTCACATCCTTTGACAAAATGAATAACCCCTTTCACCCACAGCAACACTCTCAAGATTCTCACCAAATTCCCAAAACTAAAATCCAAAAACACAGACATTCGCCTGATGAGGCCCAGAGAGGGCAGAAACATGAACTAGTTTGTGTAGCCAATGTAAAACCTATTATTTATTTATTTCCAGCTCTACCCTGAAACAACTCGACTTTCATAGCATAAAGTTGAATGTATTGAGCACTCTATGAAATAAATCAATCACATATCAGACATATCTTTATATTATGCTATATTGCTAACCTGATCTGTACCATATGTATTATGTGTATATACATATACGTATATGTATATACTTATACACCTACATTTATATACACATAAATATGTATATACTTATACACACACATATATATATATACGTATACATTTGCATATACTTATATAATGATAGCCAAGCCACTCCAATATAGCATTGTTTTAACAATTGGGCTAAACAGTCACTGATAATGCAAAGGTCAACATATTTTTTATTCTATTTACATCGTCAAGGCCAAGGATAAATTAATGTGAAATAAGAGGCGATCATTTGAAATAGAGTTTCAAAATAATATAATGTGATTTAAAATCATAATGTCCGATCATATATCCATTTCTTAATAAGATAATTGTTGCCTTTAAAGAAACAAACAGAGCAGATATAGACCATGAATAAGAAAAATGGGAATTTAAAGTTGGAACAGTAATTTGGACCTTTGCATTACCACCAGCTGTTTAGCTCAATGGTAAGAGCGATACTATGTTGAAGCAGCTACTCTATCAGTCACATGTTGGATTCCTGCAGCAGCCCCATTTTCTTAAATTGTTTATTCTATTTATGCAGTCTAGGCCAAAGGATTCATTGACCCTGTAATAACAGGAAAATCATTTCAATATAATAAAACACAATTTAGAATCATTCTGTTGGATCACATATCCATTTCTTAATAACATACATGTATACATATATATACATATATTTCCAAGTCGGAAAATGTGAATTCTAACCTAAGCCTTGCTAAGTAGTAAATATTATTCACCTCCAAACATATGCTGGTTATGAATGACTGAGAGTAGCAAAACACTGTTAATATGGAAACAACATAGTCAACAAGTTACTTCAGTGGTTTCTTTGAAGCTTCAAAAACTTAAGGACCCTTACTATAAAGGAAATATTTTGGGAGACTCCTATTTTTAGAATTCAATTTTGGAACTGTAATCACTGAACTGCAATAATAAACAATTTTAATCTTTAAAATTTATATTTATTCTAAATCGATTTGGAAAAAAGTGCAGACTATACATGGGGAACTATAGGTGTGTATATATATATATATATATATATATATATATATATATATATATATATATATATATATATATATATATATATATACCCAGCCACAATTTTGCCACAGATGCTAGTTTTACTATCATAGAAAAAATAGAAAAAAATACTCCAATTGACATTACAAAAGTTTTAGAGAAACATGAGGATAAGTGGATCAACAAACTCAAAACTCTGTATCCTAATGGATTAAACATGAAACTTAATAACCCTAATCCCACAGATCTCTAATTCACAAAACTCCTACTAACAATATCCTCACACTCACATCTACCCCCACCCCCACCCCCAACCCACCCTACCCAGATACATTCAATGCTGGGAACTTCAAAGTCACACAGACCCATAGGAAAAATCCACCTTAGCCGATTATACCACTTGTCCAAATCATAGCCAAAACATTTTTGAGGACTTGTAAGGTTGAAACCTATGTAGTTCCTTAACCTCATCACCCCTCCATTTACACCATCCCAAAATATTTACACATACCTAAAAAATCTAACTCCACATCATTTTTCTCCTACCCTGACACACTTTGCCCTCTCCAAGACCAACTGCTGCTGCTTAACCATAGAGTTCATCACTGGCTGGACTTTCTCTCACACAGCAGGATGCCTCCAGCAGCCTTGATACAATCTTTTACCCACAAGGCAAAGCTCCTGATAGAGGACTCCGGTTCCACATGAAAACTTTAACCTCTAAAAACACATACTCACACAGCATACAGCACTGAACATTGGAATAAATCCCAAAACATTTCTGGACCATTAACATCAACAGATAAATAAACCTTACCTCAAAACACTTTACTCCCGAGTCTGTCTCAGTCTTTACAGTTCATATCATATATATATATATATATATATATATATATATATATATATATATGGTTATATTCACGTACACACGTGTATATGTGTATATGGTTGTATTCACATGGATACATTATAATTTTTGTTGTTTGTTTCTATATATGTGATGTAGCTGTATATGAATATATATATGTATATTTGTTTGTATTGTGAATGTGAAGTGATCCAACAATGTTGATGATGTGACATATATATATATATATATATATATATATATTTATATTTATATATACTAGCAGGGATAACCGGTAATGTCCAGGGGATGATAATTGTAATTAAGAAAAGACAGGTATAAATATCTTCTTAATATGCATTTATTCCCCCAGAACACAGCAAATGAATAGAAGATATTTTACACTATTTGCACCTGAAAAAGTTTTTTACTGAAAACTAATGTGATACACAAAACAAAACAAATGACATAGTTTCTTAGTTTTATATGGCTTCCAGGTAGACAATATTCATACTTTTCATATTGAGTGTCAGTATGGGAAAGGGTTTAGGGATTCAACAAAGCTGGTCATGGGAAAAGCGTGGAGAAGTCAGGTTGAGGCCAAAAATCCTGAGAGATAATCCCTGTCCCTTGTCGATGATCATAGATTAGTGGAAAGTGGATTTATTTGAATTTAAAGGGCAAGTCTGTTAGGATCTTTTTTTTGCCTACCCTGGTTAGGATAGTGGCCTTGATACATGGTAGAGAAGCTGCTTGACAGCTGGCGAGATTCATTGCACAATTTTGGTAAATCTAAATTTCTCAGAAGTATTCCAATTTTCAGTTGGAGCCTGAGGGAAGGAACAACAGGCAGCCAAAATACATCTTTAAGCGTATATACTTTTCACTGCTTTGCAGGAAAAAAACATTCTCCTTTTGCAGAGACGTGTGAGGTTTTTTGTCACCAGCAAGAATAAATATGGGAGAAAAATTCCAAAATGAGAATATTTTGTTTAGAACTCAAGATTGGCGAGAATGTGACCTCAAATGACCTCCAATCTTAACCTATGTGAGAAGTTGATTTTTAAAAATTTTCCATGCCAAATAATAGGTCAATGGGCCGCTCAGTTTCAACTTGAAAGAGACACAACAAACAAACAAAAATCTCAAATACTAGTATAGATATACAAATATACAAATGTTTAGTTGTATTAGCATGCATGTGTGTGTGGATATCTTTGCACATACACATATCATTCTGATTGTGTGCGCACCTATCATGAGAACATTTGAACAAACAGCCATTTTGCTTTGAATCATTTGCTTTCAAAAATTGAGAACAGAAACATCACAACATTTGAAGAACCAAATCTTTTGCCATCAACATAACAAGCATTCAGTCATTTTCTGTAATTCTGAATGCCAAATTTCCAGGAAGCATTTTTTAATAGAATTTTTAAATGTAAAAAAGCAATTTTTTTGCTTCTATCCTTCTAAAATCTTGTTCAGAATTAATCAAGGATATTGAAAAAAGTGAACTAACATTGCTCAGAGTTGCCAAACTAATGATTTAATTTTGATCCCTACCCCTGTTCACAGTCCATAATGGCCCCTGCAATCACAGGAAAAAAAATTTTTTGTGCTAGTTCTAATATTTAGAAGCAATACTTTTATTTATCATCAATGATGATTTATATAAGAAAAAAAATATTGATCCAAAGTTATGTATCACTTTTTATACCTCCTCAATCAACTCTGAGATTCTAGAAGAATAAAAACAAAAAATTTACGTTTTTTTTTCATTCAACAATTTAATTCTATAAAAAGCATTTTCAAGGAATTTAGCATTCAGAACCACAGAATATGACTAAATGCATGCATTGTTGTGTTGATTGCAAAAATTTTAGTTTTTCTTGCATAATTTTCCTGTTCTTAACTTTCCCACCCAAGTTATTAGAAGTAAAATGTCTGTTTTTTCTAATATCTATGACAGGTACAACACATTTTATGTGTATATATCAGTAGAATATGTACACTATGCTTTTCTATTATACCTCCTTGCACATTGAAAAAAGGCAGGGATTAAAAATTTGTTCGTGCATAAATGCGTAAAATTAACTAATAAAACTACATGTATAATTTTCATCCAACATTTACACACACAGAGGTTCATCCATGTACATACATAAGCACATTGAAATGTGTAATACTCATTCCCGACTGAACACCTGAGTGAGTGTTATAATCTGTCTAGCGTAAACAACTTGAATTAACTTGAAGCCACAAAAGCGGCTTTTGTGCTCTCGGCTTACCACAGACAAGCTTTCACACTGTATAGATTCCAAACATGATTTACTTTACACCAGAAGAAGCCAAAATAAATAAAAATCTTGGCCTGTAAGCAAAGGTGGAGAGGGGTGCTCATATATATATATATATATATATATATATATATATATATATATATATGTATATACACACACATATTTTTTTTATTTTGTGTGCGTGAATGAATACATATCTATATATGTATGTGTGTATGTATATGTATATAAGTTTGTATTTATCTGAGTGTGCATACATATGTTTGCATTGCACAAAACATATACACACATATATATATATATATATATATATATATATATATATATATATATATATATATATATATGTATATATATAAAAACATCTTAGCCTGTAAGCAAAAAGGTGGAGTAGAGAGCTCAGATATTTTTTTCTTTTTTCAATATCTCCGCAGATTTGTCTTGAAATTCCATAAGATGGCAACAGGGTTGAAATTGGAAGGGAGGAAAGAAAGGGTTGTGTTTGGGCATCAAATCCATGAAGCTATAGTAAATCTAAATTTTTTTCAGTGTATGATGATTAATACTCCAGTGTATAGATGTATACATATATACACATATATATAAATATATATAGTTCATTTTTGTGTATTTGTTGGAAATGCATAGAGCTCCATATTTTAGAAAAGGAGCATTAAAGGTTAGTTTTAATAATGAGATAACAGAATATATGATAAATAGCTGATAATTTCATTACATGGGTTACACCACAACTTGGTCTGTTGTTACAATGAAATGGTATATCTTCAAATGTACTAATTTCTATGTTGTTCAAAGCACACACATGGTTTGGGATTTTCATCAATTCATATATATATATATATATATATATATATATATATGTGAGTATATATAAATTTGTATTTGTGTGTCTGTAAGAATATATTCATATGTATACATGTTGGTACATCATTGTTTGTTGCCTATTCTACCCTGTTTTGGAGAGCTGACTGATTAGAATAACCCAAACAAAGCACTATCACAGAGAATTTCACCAAAGAATGGAGAGAAGTACTCTTCCCACTGCTAGTATTTTTAAGTGCATGTTTGAACTTGTTTGTGTGTGTGTATATATATATATATATATATATATATGTATATATATATGTGTGTGTGTGTTTTTCCATATATTCATGTGTGTGTGAATGATCATATATTTATATACACATGTCTTTCCATCTCTCTTCCTCTCTCAACATATTTACATATATATACATAAATATCACTCTTTATGCATACATATACATATATATATGTGTGTGTGTGTGTGTGTAAGAGAGTGATATAGATATATAGATATGTGTGTCTAATTTGAATGATATATCAACCATGTAACAACAGGAAATCATTTCAGTTAAATTTTTATACAATGTAACACAATTTATAATTCATTCTATTAGACCGGATATATCAATTTCTAAAATACATACTGTCTCATTAGAAGAGTTGAAAAAGACTGAGAATAAACAAGAGGAGAATTCGGGTTGGAAGCATATATATATATATATATATATATATATATATATATATATGTATATATATAGGTAAATCAATATGTTTGAAGCCTGATGATGAAAAAAGTCAACATCTTTTTCCTTCTTGATATACTTGATTCAGTAGTGAATACCATTTACATGAAATGTAATACATACAATGAATATTGAAGATCAAAATCAAGCTATTAACCATCAGCTATTAACTATTTGTCAGAAAATGGATTTATCAACCCTAATAAACATATATATATGTACATAAATATAATTATAAATTGCGTTATATTAAATTGAAACTGATGAAATTATCTACTGTTATTGCACAATGAATGTATCTTTCAACCTCGTCAACAAGAATAGAATCAATAATTAAACAAAATGGGGCTGCTGCAAGAATCAAAGATGTAACCCATGGGGTAGCCACTTCAAAGTAACGTTGCTCTCGCAATTATAACAGTTTCACTATGACATGACACGAATTGTGATCATTCATTATGATTAACCATTTCCTGATAAAATAAATATATATATGTAGCTTCCTATATATATATATATATATATATATATATATATATATATATATATAGCTAGCTATACATACATATATATATAGCTAGCTATACATACATATATATATAGCTAGCTACATATATAACTAGCTATACATATATGTATATATATAGCTAGCTATACACACATATACATATATATATAGCTAGCTACATATATAGCTAGCTATACATATATGTATATATATAGCTAGCTACATATATAGCTAGCTATACATATATGTATATATATAGCTAGCTATACACACATATACATATATATATAGCTAGCTATACATATATGTATATATATAGCTAGCTATACACACACACACACACACATATATATATATATATATATATATATATATATATATATATATATACATACATAGCTAGCTATACATATGTGTACATATATATACACATGTAGCAATGTATATATAGCTAGGTCTATATGTCAAAAAGCAATTATGCAATGCTCTCCTAACTCTCGAATTGACCTCTCAAGTAGATGGTAAATTACCTTTAGTTATACTGAAATTTTTATACACCCATCACAAAACATAACAATAGAGTAATTAAAATAAATATTAACAAAGTAGGCATAAAAAATAGATCGCAGTTGTACAAACAAATATAGATCCCTTCTGCAAAACATACTTCTCAAATCAAATATTGTACACCAAGCCAAAATATCAACCCAAGAGAAACCCATGGAAGTGAAATATTATACAGAAATTTGTCATTCATACACGATCCTTTACAAATGAAAAATATAAGAATAATACATCATTGTCCACATATTACTAGAGGATGCGCAATAACAATTTTAAACCAACAGTAAAAAGGAAAATGTTAAAACAGACTAACATATCCAAAAATATTGAAACATCGAGCTACTCATGTTTGAATTAGAAATTTGAAATACTTAGTTTTGCCACTAAAACAAAAAAAATTAAAACAGAAAAAATGAAATAGCATTGAAATGCTGGCACCACTCGAAATTTCAATCAACAAATATAACAACCCACACATATTTACACGAACACTAACGTAGATATCTTATTCACAAAGCCATCTCAGGGAATCACCTAATCGACATAATTACCTCTGACAAGAGGATGTAACCATACAACCCATTATGGTCAAAAGGGATACAAGTATAGGGAAATAAATCTAATATATATGAGTAAAAATAAAACATTCTTACTGAGAACATGTGAGACCAGCAACCAATTACTGATAACCACAACATATATATATATATATATATATATATATATATATATATATATATATATATATATATTTACATATATATGTTGCTAGGTATTCAAGAAATGAAAATATTCGGTCTGACAGAATGAATTATGAACTGCATTATATTACAGAGGAACTTATTTGAAATGATCTCCCATCATTACACAATTGATATATCATTCAATTTAGACAACACAGATAGAATAAAGAATTAAAGAAAGTGGAGCTGCTCCAGGAATTAAATTTGCTACCAATAGGGTAGCTACTTCAGCATAGCAATGAATTTACCATTGTGTCTAACAGCCTACCAGTAATACAAGGGCCAAATAACTGCTTTCAGTCCAAATTCACATCTCATTTATCCTTGGATTTTTTCATTTCTTTCAATGCATCAGTATATATTTAGGAAATAGACATATTTGGTCCAACAGAATGAATTATAGATTGCTTTATATTACATAGAAACTTATTCAAAATGATCTCCCATCGTTACATGGTTAATATAAATACATGGTTGAGCAATCTTCAAGTGAGGTAACTCATTCATTATAAGCTTATGCAATGCTCTTCCAACTTAGGAATAGAGCACTCTGGTAGATGGGGAATATATGCGTGAGTGAATATATCGCTTAAATTGAACCTTACCGAACGTGCGTAGGGCAGAGTAAGATGCCAGCCACTGGATGGAATAATGGATTGTCTATAGCGACACTGAAGAGCTGTAATACGATGAAACAGCTGTGGATGACACAATTATTTAATTATCATTATATATATATATATATGTATATATATATATATATATATGAATATATGTGTACATGAATATACATATGAATGTACATCTCGAGTCAAGTCTAATGTTGAATTGCGACTCGTATTTGCCTATGTATTGTAAATTGTATCTACTACACTCTAGGAGGTATATAATGTTTAGCTACAACAGTTAGTGCTATCGTATATGTAGAAACTCTCTTTAGTGGTAGAGCTAGTGGAGGTGTTGGAGTTGCAACATAGACTATTTTTTTATTGCATGGTTTACAGAATTTGGTAGTTTCAGGGATATTGTTGCGTGAGACTTTATTGTTCATCATATTGTTGCTACTAGTCATGTCATCAATGTTTTGGTCTCTGCAGTAAGCAATGACACACGGATGTATAAATATTTCTTTGAGATCTGTTTTAAAGATGAGGATGTTCAATCACATATTGATAACGTGTGCTAAGGGTGGGAGTGTATTGTTGTAGGTAGTTATAAGTGGTATGTGGTCAGGTTCATTATTGTCACAGAACGTAATAGTTTAATCTCTTGGTATTATAGTTGCCCTATCTATATGGTCATTTATATAATCTAGTAAATATCCTCGTTCAGTAGAATGTTGTCATAGGTTATGGTTGTGTCTATTGAGTTCACTATCTGTAGAGCAAATTTTTCTAATTCTAAGAGCTTTTGAAAATGGTAGGCTTCTTTTTAGATGTTGGGGTTGGGCTGATTTAGAGTGGAGGTAATTGTAAGAGTCTGTGGGTTTAGAATAGAGGGTAGTTTGGAGGTTTCTATCACTATCTATGGATATGCGGGTGTCTAGGAAGGCTATGTATTCAGTGGATGACACAAAATTAAACCTAATTGAATCATGTGCAAAGTTTATATGTGCAAAAGAAATTCTATAGTTTGGCTTTATCTCTTGTGTATATGAAAAAAATGTCATCAATATATCTACCATAGATGATACGATCATTGTATATTTCCAGGTAAATGTGGGTTTCTTTGAATTTACCCATGAACATGTTAGCATAGGACGGGGCCACTACTGTGCCCATGGCGCAGCGTTCCACTTGGAGGAAGTGTCCATTATTAAAATAGAAACTATAAAGAGTTAAAATGTGTTGCATAAGTGTGGTAATTGTTTCAGTACTGGTTTCTTTAGTCATTCTATTGTTAAGGGCTTCTTCAAGGGCTAGAATGCCTTCTTCATATTTAGTGTTAGAGTAGAGAGATTTGATGTCCATAGTAATTAGAAGTGCTTTGTCTGGAATTGTTGTGATCTGTTTGATTTTTTTTTTAAAAGGTCTGTGGTGTCTCGTATGTAAGATTTAATTTGTGTTGCTATGGGCACAATGTTTAGATCTACATATTTAGATAGATTGGTAGAGTGGCAGTTAGTGGAAGAGATGACTGGTCTACCTGGGTTATTTGGTTTGTGGATTCTGGGAAGAAGGTAGAACCTAGTAGGCTTTGGGGAAGAGGGTTTAAGGATATTCTATGTTCTTTTACCTATCATGTTGTTGTTTTACAACTTTGTTAGGGATTGGGTTATCATGTTTTTGTATAAGTTGACGGAATCATTGGGGAGTTCTTAGAAAATTCTGTGTTGCTTGGTTGTGTTTGATTGTAAGAGGTATTTATCTAAACCCCAAATGACTATAGCTCCCCCCTTATCTGCTCTAGTGATTATCAAGTCTGTATTGTTTTCAAGCTTGTTAAAGGACTTTTTTTTTAGTGGTGAGGTTGCTTTGTGGTAAGGATTGGTGATTGCAGTTGTTAATGTATGCTTTTATGTCTTCTCTAACTGTTAATTCAAATGCTTGAATAGTAATGTCTATGTTCTTTGAGGTCTTTAAGTCTATCTAGGATATTGTTATCTTGGTGTTATTTGCCAAAGTGGGCTTTAAGTTTGATTCTTCTAAAGAAGTCATTAAGGTCTTTGTTAAGGATGTTTTTGATGAAGTCCAGGGGCGGGGGCAGAAATTTAGGCCCTTATTAAGGAGTTTAAAGGTGTCCCCATTGAATCTAAATTTACTAAGGTTGATTACTTTGCCTTCTGGATCTTCCTTGATTCTAATGGTGTGGTAATTGTTTACTAAGTCTTCTAAAATTCTTATAAGGAATGGCATTATGTTTTCCATCCCCCGTTTCGATGTCAAGGGGTTGGGGGTTTCCTCAATTTTTGGTAGTGCATGTGTGTGAGATGATTTTAAAATTTACCTGCAGGGTGTTGGGTTGAGTCTTCTGAATGCCTGGGAAGGGTCAATGTGTGGGAATGGGGAGGGATTCTTTTCTTCAGGCCTTTGTTTTGGGGAATTTGAGGAGTAGTGGCTGTATTGTCTTTGTTGTGTCTTGTGTTTTTGTTATCAGTATCTGTGTTATTATTTTTGTTGTGTTTGTTCATATGCGTGTATCTGATTCCATAATTGGTTTTAGTGTTATTAGTATCTGTGTAAGTATTTTTGTTCCGTTGGTTAATATGTGTGTATCTATTTCTGTTGTTGATATTGGTGTTTCTGTGGGTATGGATATTGTTCTTATTAGTATTGGTGATTCTAGTGAGATCAATACTATCTGTATGTTTAATGTTGATCCTTTGTCTGGAATGGGCATAAGTCTTTGTTGAGTGTATAGATAGTTGATTGAGTAGTAGGTGGGTAGTATAAGTGTGATGGTTTTAGTGTTAGGTTGCTTTTTAATGTTTTCAAGCTTTGTAGATTTTCAGACCTGTATGTGGTGTTGTATTCTACTTTTTTGTAACTCTTGGATTTGAAGAAGTTGAGTTGGGTTTTTTACTTTCTTCTACGTTGATGTCCATAATAACTTGGATTTCTCTATATTCCTCTACTTCTGTGCAGAGTGGTACTTTCAGTTCCAGGTTGCTGATGTCTCTCCGTGTGTCTGGAATAGTTTTTTAGCAGAATTGAGGGTTGTTGTTAATAAGTTCAGTAGAAAATGTGTGCATCTTATAAATCTACAGGTGTAGGAATTCTGTATCTTGGTTTCCACTGGGAAAGTGGATGATGATCTTGAAATTTATAAAGGTGTAGTTATTCTCCTTGCA
>OY735241.1:15365388-15615388 GCA_963457665.1 Thysanoteuthis rhombus | reverse complement strand
CTTGATGTTAAAACTGTCTGTCATTTTTACAACTTATTGAGTGAGTATGTGGAACTTTACAAATACACAATCATTATTAAATACAATTAGTCATTAGCCATTTTCCACCGAAGGTACCTCATATATGTTCAGCTATTTAAACCATTGCTGTGGAGGATCATCTACTTTCGAAACTGGTTTCTCATGAGACAAGATATTTTTTTTTTAAATGAATAATTGTTTTTTTTTTTAGGAGAAAACATATATTTTTCTTTGAAAAAACATTTCTGGTTTTTAGATTAATAAATCAGAATGTAACAAATCTTATTACATTTTTATATTTTTGTAGTACTGTTACTTTTGAACTTATCACATTTTTAAATGTACAGTGCAATTATTTCTTTGATATGATTTTAATAAAAGGTTTCAATACAAAAAGATTTATTTTATGGAACAGATATTTTTTCCTCTTTTCTTTGTTCAAAGTCAAATAATTAAGCCTATCAATCAATTCTGACAACAACACTACCCCTAAATTATATACTTTCTTGTTAAATTCAAATGATGTTCATCTGAATTTAACAAGAATGTATATAGGGTTGCTAAAAAAGAACACTGAGTGTTCTGGTTAGCTTTATGTCCAGCTGAATTGGCAAAGTTATTTTTAACCTCGTTTTGATTAAATGAACTTTTGATCATATTTAAACTATATATCTATTCATTTTTTGTAAAATAAAAAGATAAGTAAATACATAATTTGATAAATATGTATGAATAATTTCTCTACCAAATGAATACCATAAAAGCAATATATTTTCTTAAAAGCAGAAGATATCAACAGGTATGATCTTCCATAGTGGAAATCACTAATGGTTTAAATTGCTGAAAATTTGTGAGGTAACTTAGACAGAAAATGGCCACTTTTTTCTTGCTCTTCTGAGCATACATAGTTGTCTTCAAGAATGGTTAATTTTTAATTTTAATTTTTGCCCTTACAAAATGAAAGATTGCCAATTTTCATTTAGGGTTAAAAGGAATTTTTTTATGAATTTCATATCAGAAACTCAAACCCAAACATCTACTTTCAAACATTTCAATTTCACACAAAAAGCTGTGCAATCTACACTGACCTGTCTGAGGGTGGGGATGACATTCATGCCAACTTTCTATCACACAATCTGCCAGTCAATACACTCAAACCATTTTTCCAAATGTGCAGTGCAGGATTCCCAGCTAGTATAGTATACATAGATAGAATTATATATATTGACATAGATATATATGAATATATATACTGGGTTGTTACATACAAACTGGTTTTTTTGTATAGTAAGATGATATAAACAGCAAAAAAATGTTAAATATTTAATCAAAATATGACCCCTCTGAACAAATAATTTTTCCCAGTGATCATATAATGATAATATGCCATTTTTATGAAATTTTTCAAGTTAGCAGCATCATTTTCTATGATGTAAAATTTTCAAAATAGACATTTCATGTATAATAACTTGACAGGCAGTCCAATATTATCAGATTTATGCCAGTTCCTACCAATGATTAGAAGCGATCAGAAGCAATGAGGAGAAAGGGGGAAACAGTAAATAAGTCTATAAGAGAGGACATCATTTACTGAAAAAAATGGGTTGATATTTTGGCTTGGCATACGATATTTGATTTGAGACATGTACAGTTGTAATCTAGTTTATCTATGCTTTCTTCGTTAGTATTAATTCTAATTACTCTATAGTTATGTTTTTTGACGTGTGTATTAAACTTTTCTGTACACCTAAAGCTAATTTTCAGTTCTTGTTAAATATTTTATTCAACAGGTTACTGAGGGGTAAGTGCTTTTCTATTAGTTAGATGAATATGTTTCCTAAGTTAGTTTTTACTTGTAAGTTGAATGGTGGTATATACCAGATGATTTTTTTTTTGTTGTTGTTGTTAGGGTTATTCTTCAAAATGGCTGTAGGTATAAAATAATGATAACATTCATAGTAATAACAAGGTGATTAAGATAACTATGGCGGTTAATTTCTAGTATACCCATAAGAGGGGAGTCAACTAATGTTTCTTGATAGAAATTTTGCATTTTAAAACAACTTCATTTTTTCTGTTCAATAATTTTTTTTGCAAAATTAAGGATTTCAAATATCTCATTTAGGCATAAGTAACATGGGATTTCAATAATTTAGCTTATATTTGTTTGTTTTAATATTTTCCATTTTAATGTAGGTGTGACACTAGGGGGCCAGTAGTCCCCGTGTCCTGAAAATTACTATGGTTATTACCAATAATTACTATGGTTATTACAAAAGGAGTTATCTGTGTTAAAAGGGATAATGTGTTTTTTGAGAATTGTGTGCTTCCAAGTGGGAGTCACCTGTGCTTTCTCAATCTGGTGTCATCTGTCAAATCCTGGGTTGCAAAAGCGATGACCAGATAAGGGCTTAATGTGTTTTTCGAGATGTCATGGGAAGTTGAGTCACCTGTACTTTCTCAATCTAGTGTCATCTGTCAAATCCTGGGTTTCAAAAACAAAGCCAGATATGGGGCCAGTGTCTGGGGTTATGAAAGAAAGAGTAAAGCTTATGAAAGAAAAGTTATTTGCAGAGTCCTTGAGAGAGGGGGAGACTAATTTATGATCTTGAACAGACCTGCGTTGCGAGATGAATGAGGGTCAATGTTTGGGGTTTTCCAGAGGGGTCGAGATAACAGGAAAAGGAAAGAAAGGAAGTCAATTACAATGAAATACAGTGTTGATACCAAGGGCTTAAATAGGAGGGATTTTCGTAACAAGCAAGCAGAGTAAAATTTGGGTTTGGAGAAGAGAATCGTTGCCAGTCTCTCTCGTGTTAGACGCCGCCCTTGGTAACCGTCAACCATTCAGTAGACTACCGTTCGTGACATGAGAGACCAGTCGTCAGTTTGACTTAGATGAAAATCGGCCTCCTCTCTTTTCAACTGCGAATAGGCATTTCCCGTCTCCAGAGATATTGATAATCAATATTCTATATAAAACATTTAAACGAAATTCCGTCTTGTTGCCTTCTTTTACTAACCCAGAACCACGGCTGGTTTAGTATAGTTTGTGGGGCCATCACCACAGCGAACCCCCACATAGGTTTGAGTTTGCTATCAGTTACTCACCAATGATATATCGATAGTGATGTACCGCTTTTATATTTTTTGTTTGTAAATGATGATATGTGGTTGCTTAGTCCTAGTTTAAAAGGTGTCTTCAATATTCCTGCATAATATTTCACTTCTAAGGGTTACTCTTGGGTTGATATTTCAGCTTGGTAAACAATACTTGATTTGAGACATTTGTTTTGCAAAGGGCATCTATTTTTTTTGTACAATTGCAGTCTGTCTTATTTATGCTTTCTCCATGAGTATTATTTCTAATTACTTTATCATGTTTTGTTAAGAATTCATTAAAATTATCCATACAAGTATAGCTAATTTTTAATTTGTTTTTGTTAAATATCTCACTCAGTTGGTTACTTTTAATTGGATGAATATTTTTCCCAAGTTAGTTTTTACTTGTAGGTTGAGTGGTGGTGTGAACTGAATGATTTCGCTACCTCTGCTTTTTTTGTTGTTGCTATCTTTTATTCCATTCGATTTGACTTTTTTATCATATTTAAAGCTAGTTTTAGTATATTTATTTCTGTCATTGTTGAATAGTGATCATTTTTGGGATTATATATTAGTCTTGGTTCTGTTGATTTGGAGATCTTTTTAATGATTTTGTTTGGGTGGGTAGAACTTGTGTTAATATATGTAATTACAGAATTTTCTTTTCTGTGTGGTTCATGGGTGTTATTATTTAAACTAAAAGTAACACCAAAAAATAGATTTTTGATTAGTCTTAATATTAACTTCAAAGTTCAATTTCTCTGCATTTCTGCACATTGTTTTTTTTCAACAGTTAGAAGGTCGTCATCCATGGTTTGAGAACATACTGATAATGAAAATGCCAACACCATATAATTTATAACTACTAACAAGCAAAGTATCCCACTAAATAAAATAGAAAAACACAACAAGCAATGACCAACCACTAAACAAAGAAAGTAAGAAAAATAACTAGAAAACATCTGAATAGAATAAAGGAAGATTCTACAACCTAGAAAAATAGACCCCCCCCCCAAAAAAAAAACTGTCTGAAAAAGGAATCTAAAATAAACTGAATCATTCACCTGAAGAAGCCTAAACAAGACAGAGGGCAGAAACATAAATGTGTTTGTCTAGCGAGTCCTTACTTCATCATATTTCATGCTCTACTCTAAATCAAACATTTAATGTCCAATGTATCAAGCACTTTATAAAATTAACCCATCAACACATCAGATATTGTACCATATTATAATGTAATCCTGATTTGTATATAACATATATATATATATATATCGCGAGAGAGAGAGAGATGTTAACATCCATAGGCTACACTCAACTTCATAACAAATGATAATAAATTCACACATGGAAATGATGAGAGACCTTTCTAATGTGAAGTGTTCCATTTATAATTATGATTCAACTTCTAGTCTTTAACCAGTATTAAAGAGGTTATCAATCTTAAATATATTCCTTTTTTGGAAGGGGAAATCCATAACAGTAATATTAATACAGTATAATTTTTTTCTATGCTAGTAATGTCGATAAGGTACAATCCTTGTTAATCAGTGATATTATTCTAAAATATCCATGACAATATTTCTTTGGGCTACATATCATATCCAAGACTACTGGATGAGGGAACACTTTTTTGTAAGCATATTAGAATCAAAAGGAAAGGAAAAAGAATTTAAAGCTAATTTAGAAATAAAAGTTGAAGAAAGGAGTAAGGAGTAAATTTTTAAAATCTTCATCCATCTAGCACCATTAGCACAGCCTGTATGCATCATACATAAATAAATAACTACCCAAGTAAAACTTGAAAACCTATGTTAGTGACAGTTCTGGTTGATGGTTTCCATTTTTTCCTGTTGAATCAACCATGAAAAGACTAACCACATCAAATATGAAAGACACAAGGATTTCAAATGTTTACTGAATAGAAGTTGGAGCTTAGTCTATTTATGATATGTCAAGAATGATATTAGAAACTGTAACCAAAATTGTCAATATAGGTTTCTTCAGTTTTTATGTATCATACGTACAAGCAACACCAATGAAGCTCAAGAACTGAAAACTATCATGTCAAGGAAAAACATTTATTTTTCCAAATTACCCCCTAAAAAGGGATGGGGGAGTGGCAATTTGCGTTGAAAGTTTGATTTTTATATATATTAAAAAATTATGACTTTTTTAGTGAACACTGCCCAACAAAGTGTGAGAGAAATAACTTATTCATTGATCATCCCTTTTTCAATATTTTGATTGATTACACCCGACATAGCACGCTGCCAAAAGACATTGATCACTTAGGGTTTCTATTGTTTTCCTTGAGGGTTCTTCGGGCAATATCAGGCTGGTGAGAGGTCAAATCTTTTTCTGGCAAGATTATTTTGGTGTGGTGCTGACCAAGGAAATCAGCCAGGGCCCCCTGATGTTCAAGCATCTGGTCAAGCAGATCAAGATTTGTGCAAGCAGCGAGAATAGATGCATAATGCAAAATTGATATCCAGATTAACAGGTCTGGTTAGTCACTCAATAGAAATTGTCATGTGACCAAAATCTTTTAGCAACATGCTGTGTTGGCTGGCTAGGTATGTACAAAACTCCAAGAACATTTTATCACCTATCTAACAGTGTATTGGATAGCTGAGAAAATGTTCTTTACAACAATATATATATATATATATATATATATATATATATATATATACATACACCAAGAATTAATTCCTCAAAACATAGAGAGTAGACTTTGGAATACATATATACTTAATTTTCCTTGTAAAATACCAAATGCCTGGCTTCACGTTTTGGGCTGTAACTTTTATGCACAACAGATACAAATCAGCAAGTACAGACAGAAAGCCAAAAAAATTCTTTTTCGAAGAGATTATATACCTAAAAATAAATCTACAATCCATAGACAGTCAAATATGAAATACACAGGTACTGAAAAGTTCTTCATAAATTCTGAATACCTAGCATTGTGTTTTTAGAAGTAACTTTTTATGCTCAAGAGATATAAAACTGAGATACACAGTTGGAAAGCTGATGAAATACTCTTTCCAATATGTCATGTCAATTTATTTACATTTTTCACTCTATTTTGCTCAAACTTTTACAGTATTATATAAGTGAATGCAGACCTCAAACTATAATTGACAATTCCATAAATAATTTTTGAAGCTAACTTGCTGCAGACATGCCCGTGGGTCCCCTTAATACACACAGAAAATTTCATGAAGATATGTTTTGTGATTCTTGTGTTAAGCTGTCACATTCAGAATTACTTGTATACAATTTAGCAGATAAAATTTTGGCATTATTTTTATAAGCTCTCCTGTAATATCACAAGAATGGTGAAGGTCAAACAACAGATTTTGAATCAGAACCCTTGACATAACTTATTTCGGCTGCATGATAAATTCTACTCAGAAATGGTTGACTTGCATCATCATCACTGGCATAGAGCCAGTACTTTCTGAACTTATCTAGTTTGTCACACCATCTTATATTTTGTCTGTCCTGATTTCTCCTTTTGAGGATTTCAGGGAGATTTGTTTCCTTAGGTTGATGTAATGGTCTAAATCCAAACAGGATTATAAGTGACATTTCATTTGGATAGTGATTTGTAAGGGATAGCACATTTGAATTTTTCCTCTGCCAATTAATTGTAGCTTTCTTAGGAACCATTTATCCAAACAACAATTATCAAACTCAACACTGCACTCCCCTAGGCCCCGAGCAATACACCAACTGAACTTAATACAGTGCCTAATTCATGAGATATATTATTTTCACTAGTTTGGATGTCAGCCATTTTGAATTTCTGTAGACTTTTTTCTCTCATTCAGAATACAAAGTCAGTTAAGTTTTTTTTTTGTTGCAGTTTGTGTGAGGTCAAGTTATATTTTTTATTGGACATTTAGTATGGCTTGCTACAAATGTGAAATTGAAAACAGGATGACTAGAGTACAAGGGCATTTGTGCAATGGGAGGGGGTAGGAAAACAGCTTTGCTTACAAAATTCTTATAGCATCAATGTTGAAAAAAGAAGAGGACTATCACTGTTATTACTTTCAGAGAAAGTGACATATTAATTGATGTACAATGTGACTCACAATCAGACCTTCTCAAAGAGGATTTAAAAAATGGAATCTCATGGTCATTGAATGATAACAGTGCGGTACAATTATTTCATGTAACCCTTTATGTTCCCATATGAAAAATTGTATTATCATTCGCTCTCACTTCAGGGTCAGGTGATGTGTCTCTATGAGCGATCAAATGCACTATGTGACATCCTGATCATACAGTAGGTTGCTGACACAACAAATGGCTAGAGAAATGCCTATGATGTAACAGGTTTGCCAATAAGGTATGTACTGAATAAACCTTTCCCCCTCTCTGCTTTACACATACACCACACTTCTACAAATAATGCTTATGACCTACCTTGGAAAGCGGCAGTGGACACCCATGAGTCCAGCTCCATGTAGAAGTCGATATACCATTAAAACATATATAATATATTAGAGTCATTGTTCCAGTCATAGTTATTTAATAAATCAGCTCAAAAAGAGCCGAGTTTTAAAAAATCATTTCTGTCATCTTTTCTACCCAAATCATTCGATCTATATTTTTCTTTAGCCCTATCTCTCCCTCTTGCCCATCAAGAAAATATGACTTCAACTGCAAGAATAAACATAGGAGATAGCAGAAAAGGAAAGAAAAATTCTAAATAAAAAGAAAGAGGGAGAAGAAAAGAAAAACAGAAAGAAAGAAAAAAATGGAGAGAAAAAACATATTCAGAGTGGAGTACTAGTACAAAATTCCAACTGTTTCAGTTGATTGGTGCCAGATACATACCTACATACGCAAAATTGAATGAAAACTGAAGCAACCTATTTTGACCATTCTTGAAAGAATAAGTTGCATAAGAACATCTCTCCAATATATATCAACAAACTATTCTACAACACATGATCAAACAGTTCTAAAAAAAAACATTTCATTGAAAGAGCTACCAAAACATCAGACAGTTTGATCAGCACACACAAACTGACTGTAGCAAAGACAGTGGAGACTAAGTGTTAGTTCAAGTCATATTTTTCATGGTGAAATTCCCAAAACTTTTGAGTGGCATTTTGTATTGTAATTTAACTGTATTGATAAATTTTAGTTATAATCACCTGTGTAGATACACAGCAGTGGTCAATAGAGATGTCTAATTGAGGAAAATTGATGCTTTAGCCCAATGATTTCTAACTGATGACGTGGCACAATAATGAGCTGCAATTATCTTGCAAGTTTGCTGAGTAAATTCTTACAAATTCTCAAACATGTATTTTAAGCCTTGAAGGTGTCCAAGTATGGGTATTACATCTGTCCCGCTTCCACTACAGAGTTCTGAGATCTGAGTCTTTTGATGAAAGGAAAAAAAAGGTGGTCAATATATATGTCAGTACGTAGATATCAGAATTTTGTTTATTTACTATTGAAATGTTTTTGTCCAACTGATTTAAGTTTAAGAACCGCTATTTTAGTCCTTTATTTGAACTTATGATTAAAGATTTTATATATTTGTTGGGCAACTGTACTTGAAGTGTAAAACTAATGTAGGAGCTCAGTATTCCAAGTTGGTGAAATCTTTAATCATATTTCGGCAGATAAAGTGACTTTCAAATAAGACAAGATCCCAAACTCAGTCTTAATTTCATGGTTTTAGTTCTAAGTCACTGTTTTTGTATTTTGGGGGGTATTTTTTTGATGCTTTAAGTGATATCATCCAACAAAATATACGGTATATGTTCAGAGAAAGGGCTAAAGCATCAATTTTCAAAGGCTGGACAACACTTTTGACCACCACTTATGAGAAAATTCATTTAAACATATAATTAAAATTTTATATTCATGTTGTGTAATTGTACTTGAATTTGAATCTCCCTTCTCTCCTCCCATCCATGCAAGAATCTACTTGCACATCCATCCATATCATTCTCAGACCTAACAGATGAAAATTTCATTCTCCTGTAACACTCAAGGCAAGTTTTTTATTGTATCAAAGAAGTTGCTAAATAGATCTGGCAAGAGTAATTCATTTCATTCCTCAGAGATTTTTTTTCTTTTTTTCACCAATATTTGGTGAAAATGGTGAGAAGGTGTACAGTATATACCTACTTCTCAATTTCCAGGCTTTTTGTATGTTTAGAGTCTACTAATGGAGACATTAACATATACTTAGTTACCGAAACCCATTTCCATCATTGGTTAATGTCTCAGAATCCTTGTCATCTCAAAGACATTTTGCGTTTTTTTTTGTGGGATGTCTGCTTAAAGGTGTAGATTCTTAAAAGGTCTACACTGGAAAATCAGGTATGCAATAATGCACTTCAGATATAGAGGGATATGATTTGACTGCACACCAACACTAACATGGGTCATCATAGTTCCCTTCACGTTGGGCACATGTGCATGTGCACACATTTTGCAACCAGTGCACCAAGGAAATTAATGTGTATACAAAAAGGTTGGCTAATCAAAATAACGAAATAATTAATGATAATACTTACAAATCAAACAAAATTATTCAAAGTATGGAATAAAATCTGAACTAAATACTTATATTGCTCATCTGAATGATAAGAAACATCAAGCAAATATGGAGGATACTGCAAAACTTCAGGTCACAATTCTCTAAGCTTAGAGAGTCAGCTGAGAAGCATGAAATCTTGCCTTGTTCCGACAAAGCAAGATCATTACATTCAGTTCATATGGGACCATTTTTCCAACTTTTTAACCTTAAATCTTCAGAAAGTGCTTGAGCCATTGTTTATGGGTCATTAGCCATTGCTATCAATAATTCTCCATCATTAAGAACAGGATTTCGCCTCTCTCAGTGTTTATTATAGCTATCCATGTATACAGATCAAAATCTATGGAACATTGAACAGCTGGTACAGTAGTAATGTTTGCTCTAAATGCTTTGTTGATGCTATCACCAGCTTATTCTAATTCAGGTGCTTCAGGATGAAAATTTATTTATAGAACCTCTCCATATGTATTATATCAGTGGAATATCTTGTCAGCCACATGATAACTTATCTGTAGATGCTTAAAATACATTTATTCTTTGATTAATAATTTTTGACTAGTATTTCTTTCATCTTGATCCTTGTAGCTTTCCATCAGAACTATCATTCTTCAGCCATCAGTAAAAAGTAGTGAGTGAAAATGAAAAATAAGCTCTTGGCGAGACTCGAACTTATCTTACCTAGATAGATTAAAACGAAGAATAAGCTCTCAGTGAGATTCAAACTTATCTCACCTTGATAGCTGTTCTTACCAATTGAGTTATGAGAGGTAAATGGCTGGCAGAAGATCAAATATAACCACATGAATTAATTAATCACCACTACCCACAATCATCAGCCTTTTAGCATCCATTATTGGACATAGACCTTCCCCAAAATTTGCCAGATGTCCCTATTGTGGAGCTAATACTTTCTGAATTTGTCTGGCTTGTCACGCCATCTTACTTTCTGTCACCTACAATTTTATATATGATCTCTGGGGATTCATGTTGTGTCATGATGCTCAATAGATTAATCTAATCACTGTTGCTGGGTTTAGGTTATCTATATGTTCTGATATATATATGTATCTATCTGGACCTTGCCCAGCTCTAACTGTTCTTAGTAAAAACTTGAAATTTTGCACACGCACCCCCCACTCCCATGAGTAAGAACTTACATCCAAGTGTATAAGACTATTGGACTATATTTCTTCACATCAGGTGCATTCACAAAGAAGGATATTTATGTTGAAAAACAAATATTAGTTATGCAAAATAAATGCTTTTTTCAACATTAGGCTACAGACTAGTTCATGTAACATATATGTATGTACATACATTGGTGTATTCCTGTTTACGTATCAATGTATCTATCTTTTTCTTCACAAATCCAAACAAATGTACATTTCTATCTACACACACATGCAAATATATATGCATTTCTATTATATATTACATGCACACACAATATGCCATCTACATTCATCTTATTATTATTCATAAAACTACTACTCCTTGTGAAATTTGAACTTGTCTATTATCCTAAGCACCGTTATTATAAGTGTACAACAGGCTCAGCTGCTACTGATATTATAAATGTGAGAGAGACAGTAGGATGGGAGAGGAGAGAAAAGAAAGTTAGAGCTTAATAAGAGGTAAGAAAAAACAGATATCCCAAAGGCCATTAGCAAACAAAGATGGTAATGGGCAGGCCATATTCTGATAATGTCAGACAACTGTTGAACACTGCAACTCACAACTTGGATCCCTAAAGACTATAGGTGAAATAGTGGCTGACAAAAATTAAAATACATAGATCTTTTTGGAATCAGGTGCATGTAGCGAGGGAGGAGAGTCTGGAATGATGGTATGGGCAATAGAGTACAACTTCTAAAATGTATCAAAAAGAACCACCAAATTGAAAACAACAGTTTGAAAAAAAAGCATACATATCGATGATTCCTCATCTCGAAAATTCAGATAAAAAAGAAGTAAGATGGCATGATGATCTGGACAAATTCAGAATGTTTTGGCACCATGGCACTCAAAAGCAAAAAAACTAGCAGACCATGGGAGAAGGCCTGTGTCCAACAACAGACTTTGAATAGCTGATTATGATATAGATGATGATTAAAATATCACATTTTTAATACTTTCAGTGCTGTCTACAAAGATTTTTGTTGGTAGAATTCCTGGGTCACAACTGCTAAATATGAAGACCTTTGTTCCTCTAGCAGCCCTCGATACATCCCTGAGTCATGTCAAGAAAGGTTTGCATTTTTAACAATTTATTACATTCCTGTAAAGTTTCATATTTTTTCAAAAAACGGGCAGCACAACAGAGGTTATAACTGAAAAAAAAGAGTGGCATTAAAAGTGTGAAGTCCTTTTGAAAAGCTTTAATCAAAATTTAAAAAATCAATCATAAATAATTTTTTCAAAGATCAAATCAATAAGTAAACAATCATTTGGGGGAAAAAAACCCTATTGATAAAAATCTTTTTTCCATGCTATCTACAAGGCGTGATACATAAAAGTTCTTTTAAATTTTTTTCTTTTTCTTTCAAAATATCAATAAGTCCTGGTCAATAGTAAAAAATGAATTCAATGACTTTTCAATCACTCTGATTTTTTATCAACATCTAGTCAAAGATTGCTATAAGGCTGTAGAATTTTTAGCTGTATTAGCTGTTTTAGATGTATTTTTTTTTAACATGCGGGCATTTCATTCTTTGGAGCAAAATCTTGAATCAGACGTAATTGGCAGGGAAAAACTTGTGATTAAAATTTGTCTGGAGGCTTTAAGAAAAAAAAGAAAATAAACAATGAAAATTTGATAATTCAATCGAATTTATTCTTGCCTTTTATACCATTCCTGATCATTTGATTTTCTTGAGATTCATATTTCCACAAAGGTATTGGTTGATAGCATATTCAAAATGGCTGACAGTAGTGAAAATTTATTAGAAATTATGACAAAGAATTTTGAGACATTTATTCCAGATAAATATACTATATATAAGCAAAGAGTTTTATTTTATGAAATTTGTTTCCATATCTAAAAGATAATTCTTGTTTATTTTCATTCTATTAGAACAAAAACTTTTTTAAAATGAAAGAAACCATTGTAATTGATTTTTACAGACCAATACATATACGGACGAGCCTTACTGCAGCACAGTCGAACATTCCCACTTCTATTCCAACTGAAGGTGATTACAGCTAATTTTTATTGTATATATGATTTTTTTTTAATTATAAAAATATATTTCTTTAGCATAAATGTATTCAATCATTAGAATGAAATAAGCCTTCATTTATTGTATCTTAAATTTCCATAGATATGTGAGAGTTGTTGGTAAAAGAGTTGTATATCAATCAGTTGGTTGTTATTTCAAAGCACAGTAAGGGAATATAAATTCTTACTCACCTAAATTAGGTGAAGATTGTTTTTGTAGTTGTTCTCATTATGGTAGAAAAACTAAGTCAACTCCACACTTAGATTTGAGTTTGACAAGAGAATGCAAGCATAGACAAAAAAAAATGCAGTTTGTGCTAGTTCAACACTTATGAGCAGTGCTGTATAAGAGATCTATGAAGATTTTGAATTAGTTTTTGTTTCAATTCTGCACTCTTCAGCTAAATGGGAGAAATATAAATAACCTTGAGGGTGTCATCAAACTCATGTATCTATACAAAAGGTCACCATACCTTTCAGATGAGCAACCCCTTCATAGAATTTTGAATCCCAGGCAGGGCTGCCAAAAAGATTTATCAAACATACCAATACCACATCATAAATGTACCAAATCCATTGTATAAAATCATATATCAACTGATATGATAAATGTTATATACTAACATCATAATGATCATATCAAAAGACATTAAAAACTAACTATGTATATAAATCAGAGATGTGTATCAGCAAGTTATATCAAATGACCATAGCCATCAATGATGGCAAAGGCTTGTATCCTTTTTTATGTGTTTGTGTGTTTCTTTGTGTGTTCCAGCACACCATTTATCAACTGACTTGAAAATTGTCATCAGTACTTCACTAGACCTATCTAAGAATGCTTTTTTTGATTTTTGGAAAAAAAGTTTTCTTGATCTTTTGGGGGCCTTATTTTGATGAATTCATCAACATATGATAATAATCTAGATTCTCCAAAATCAATACGTTTTTTCAACCTTATTTTATATGAAAAAGCAAGTGACATCATAATTTTGTTTATTTTTATTTTAGATAGGAAAGTCAGCTTTTGGCCAAAAAAGTTTGATAAACCCCAGTTTGCCCCCCAGGCATTTATCAACCTCTTTGACAGACCAAGCAACCCCAAGGGGCCTGATATTGAATACTTTGTTGAATCAACCATTTTAGTGACCACCCCCCAGTCTATACCTTTAGATTAATGGTTCTACCTACATTCCTCTTTCTCACCAGACATTTTCCAACTGGAATTTCAGTAAAATAATGATCCCAGCAAGACCGACAGTCAACAATAAGCCAAATTGAGCAATTGCTAAGTTATTCATCAACCTTCCTGACATGGTATCAGAAGGGTTGCTTGAATGGACAATACTTCTAACTCAGTCAGAAGCACACCTCATAAGAGGGCAATTTAATTATATGGGGAGGGTAAATTTGGAATTTTGGTCTGAAGTGCGGAAAGCATCAGGTAGCTCAAAAAAGAGTGGTACAAAATAGAAGAAACTAACTGGATGTTCAAAACGAGAAGAATTACAACTAAGCAGGACTATTTGTAGTAAATATCAAGCTCAATTGTCTCACTAAATTATCAAACTTGAAAATTTGAATTTGCAATAATTAATGAAGATATTTTAAAACTTGATTAAAAAATTCCTCTTGTTGCTGGAATTATTTGTTACTGATTCAAAAATCTTGCAGAGAACCTCCAGGACCTCCAACTAATGCTAGAAGAACTAAACAAAGAAAGCAAGAAATTTGGCTTTCACATGAACTTCAGCAAAACAAAGATCAAGCAAAACAAACGTTTTGAGAAAAAATGCACAACAATCAAAATCAGAAAACACAAAGCTGGAGAGAGTACACCACATCTACCCAGGATGATGAATCTCCATGGAATCCTCAAAAGAAGTAGAAATCTAACAAAGAATCACTGTATGATGGCAAGTCTTAGGTAGAGCAAGCTCAATCTTCAAGAAAAAGAAAATCCCATTAGTTCTAAAAAGAAAAGTATACAACCAATGCATCCATCCGATAGTCACCATGGAACCTAACCAAGAGGCTGACCTGCAAACTGAGAATCATGCAACATACACAAGAGAGAATGGAGAGACCATAAGACAGCAGAGTAAAAAGGGGAAAAATAGGAGTCTGAAATATCATAGAAACCATTAAGAACTCAAATGGCAATGGGATGGTTATGTTGCAAAGATGGCAGACAACAGATGGACTTAACAACTCACAACATGGATCCCCAGAGATCAAAAGTGGAGCCAAAGGTGGCAGAATATGAGATGGTGGAATGAACTGGGCATTTGTATTGTTATAGTAAGGTTGACATCAAATTTTTGGGGTTGTCGAGTTGGGTCAAGAACCACTAGTCATACTTTTATTTAGTCAAACCATGACCTACTCCTTTCCTCCAGCTTGATTCTCTAACCACATTCATGAAACTTAGCTAATAACTATTGTGATAAATGCAACAAAAGTTTTCATAGAATACTAAAAAATTCATGTAGCAAAACTATTTGGTTATATGCTACCATATAACCAAATCCAAAATTGGACTTACATGTATCTCTATTGCAAATCAAATTTACTAATATTTTTGTTTTCTCTTTTGCAATTGTAAAAAATGTGTATAACTTGCAATATAAGAGAGTTTATAATTTTATATTTACCATAATTATCCATGTATAATATGCACACCTAATTATTGGCTATGAAATCCTAGAAAAATACATGTCTTGTGAATAATCTGCACTGAAAGTGAACCTTTGATCCACTTTTTACCAGGTTCATAATGACTAGAAATGTAATTACAATAAATTAGCTGTGAAAATAAGCTCATACTAAGAGAAACAAAACCATAAACAAGCCCATATTTCAGTGGCTATATCTGTGACACTGCATAAACCGGAACTACTACATCAGCATATGGTATACGAAAAAATAGAAATTTGATGCAACCTTTTGTCAGTCTACAGCAGTCACCCACGACACCATTTCCTTCATAGCTCCCCTACTTAACTCAGCCAGATGCTGTTTGTCATTAGCTAAACTCCCTATGCATGTGTGACTCTGTCAAATCTCTTGTCAACAGCATCTGTGTAAACCTTATGCAGAAGAAAATGGGAACTGGGTAGCTGGTCATCACTCAATATCTGACTAAGGTGTAAAAATAAGTCCAAACTCCAATCCACGTGGAAGTCAAAGAAGGCAGACAGAGAAAAATCTGCAGTATTTCTGAGGTTGGAAGAAGAGCTGATCAAAGGGATGAAAGAATGTAGAATGGTCAGCATTGAAGTCAGCACAACTGACAACACTAGAAATCACAATATGATGACTTCAAGAGAAATACCTTGAGGGTGGTTTGGTACACAGCTTATGACCTGGGAGACATCCGACTGGCCTGCTGGATCTAGAAACCTAGCAGAGCATCTCTGTAACAATCATGGCAAAGTCCTTTAAAAAATATTGCTTCACAATTACCCTGGATGGCAATGAAGATATTTTCTTTTGAGAAATAAGGACAAGATGGTTCTGTGGATGATCACATCATCATCTACAATGCTGACAACATATATGATGATAACATGATGTTCATTTAGATACAGACTGTAGCAAATCAGACTAAAATGTGTTTAATACTGATGTGAATATAAACATTTCGAACAACACCAAGGTTTGATTAATGATTTGTACTCTTTGCTACATATTAGTTAACTTGGACGATAGATATAACTTATCTTCTGTCATGCCATCCAGAATATAGCCAGGGAAAAAATAGTAACCTTTTTGTAATATACACCCCTAAATTTTAGGTTTAAAAATTTGGTGAAGAAGTGCATATTATAGATGGTCGGATTATTCTCCTCATCTGTGTGTTCATTTGTTTGTTCATATTTTTGGTAATTTTTTTAGCTTAAGAAATACACTGACAGTAGATAAAAAATATATCTACAAGAGGAAAAGAATGAAATATTTAGAATTTAACACATCATTAACATCTTTGGAAAGCTCAAAGATTTTTTTGATAATATATGATGGAAAAGAAGCCTGATTTTTATTTGGAACAAGTCTGGACAATCATTCAATAGAAGCAATCTTGCAGCCAATGACTTTTGGCAAGATGCCATGTTGGGGATGACCAAGTTAAAAATTGGAAAAAGAATGATCAATAAGTTACTTCTCTCACCTTTTGTTGGACTGTGATTTGAATTTTCAAAAAACAAGCATAAATGCTGCCTAACACAAACTAGGGACTAATTTAGCATAAATTTACACTGCAAATTGAACTCCCATGGAAATCTAACCATCCTTCAGACTGGATCAACTTCTTGTCTTTCATTGTGGACTTTAGGTAGTTCTTGATTAGTTTCATCATCAGAAAATAATTTCTCAACCATTAGGCAGGGGTTCATTCGAAGAGAAATGTACACATTAGGAAAAACTGAGAAACTGGGGAAAAAGAGGGGTTGTTTAACATAATTTGTTTAACATATCAAGTTCAAAACTGTATTCAATGTCAATATGAATCCAAGGGAGAATAATCATGCTTAGATGGGCTCCCATACATTTAATGTTGTAACATCTGTATTATGAAAAAAACAATTCTTTTTGAAAAAAGTCAAATTTTACAATAGTTTTTATTTATCAATAATCAGAATACTTTCCTTTTAGAATATCAAGTATTGGACTTTTCCATGTAGGATATACATAATCAATTCAGTGACAAAAGTCATAAAAAAGAAATTTGATAACAGAGTGGTTACAGCCTTGGCAAAAAAAACAGACCAAGTTAAAACTTCAAAAGGGAATTTTTTTTTCTGAAAGTCCCACCCCGGCATCATCCAAGTGACAGGGGCACTATAGAGGCATTAAAAAAAACCTACAAATCAAGAAGTCACCTGGCATAGATAGGAAGCTTTCCCACCCACTGAAGGAGTCAACTGATGTATTGGCAAAACCCATCACAATGATCTTCTACAAGTCGCTCACAACAGGGCAGTGGCATTCAAAAAAGGACAGAGTTGCCTTGCTGAAAATTATCATCCTGTCTCATTGCTATACATCAATTTGTATAGTGTTGAAAAGCATAATCATGCCACAAATTGTCAATCATATCAAGATCATCAACCTAGCTTGTCAACAATATAGAAGGCTAATAAAGCAGGTACAGAGCATTGGTATCCATGGAAAAGCTATACAAAGAGTCAATATATTTTTAACAAACAGAAGACAAAATTTGTAGAGTTCTATGTTCCTGTTCACCATTTCTGTAAATATCATTCACTAATGACTATTCAGTTGTGACATCAGGAAACTCTACAGCCACATCAATGTCAGATCTGGAAAAACTATAAACCTTGGTCAATTGGATGCAGGTAAGATTCTATCTAGCAAAATGCAAGGTGATGCATGTTGGGAAAAATAATTCCAAGCACAATATGGCAAGAACAACACACTTGAGAAAGTAGAAGTCGTGAAGGACCTCAGAATGCATGTGGACAATAAACTCAAATTTTCTCAGCATATGCAAAGTAGAGTCAACAGGGCCAACAAAGTTCTGAGATACATGCAGCATATATTTAAGTTCATAAATAAGGAAATATTTGTACTGATATACAAATCCCTCATCCATCTATACCTGGAATACACATCCTGTGCATGGTCGCTTCAGTTATAGCGTGACCAGGATGCAGTTGAAAAAGTTCAAAAGAGAGCCACTAAAATAGTTGCCAAACTGAAGGACCTCCCCAAGGCCAGCAGAATGCAACATTTTGATATACCAACTCTTGTTTAGCAATTATCCTAGCTTCCACTAAATCTTCAGCAATTAACCAGTATAGTATTTTCATTAGCTGGGTCTACTACTGCTAGCTAGCATATATATATATATATAATGTTGCAATTCACTTTAAAACTTCATAAGGGTAGACCTGCAAGTATTTCATGACCTACTTCACAGAACCACCTGAAGGCCTACAATGAAACTAGTCTGTGCAACATTTTGACAGAAACATGGACAGGCAATAAAAATTGTAAGAGCTAAGGTATAGAATGAAAAAACACAGACAGAAGGGAGAAGACCAGAGGCATGAGATAATGGATAATCTTAGATGTCACTGAATTTCCACAGTTGCAGCTATTATTTAATAGAGTATATGCTCTCCTTTAGTTGCTTCGTTAGGTCCAGCCACGGTCAAATCTGTGTGTTGCAAATAATAGCAGTGACTAAGATGCTTCATAAGTTCTTGTCACTATGTTTGTATCAATAACCCATTAATAAAGACTTTTATCTTGTTCATTCTACCTTTTATCAGTGACAGAGACAGACTTTTAAAGAGTTTCAGCCCTACCAATTTGAAAAGCTCAGGAAAGCAGTTTAGTTGATGATCCATATCCACTTTGAACACTGTAATGAGTGCAATATCAAGCATTTAGTGAGATTTGTTATTGTATAATGTTGGTAGAAATGTACTATGTGAATCATTTATCCATAAAGCTTTTGGGGCCCTGTCTGTCTGAGACCTACCTCCATTGGGGGGCTCAGGGGCAATTCAAAATTGTTTCCCCCTACCTTAGCTATACCACTGATATCAAGTGCCATTAGCTTCTTTTCCATGCAGCAACAACTTCATTACTATCATTAAAAGAAATAGTAATTTCTAGTGGTCCCAACATTTTCAGTTTCTGACGGACAGTGTTCCTGTTTGTGATACTCATATATACTGATCAGCAATGTTCCCTTTTATTTTTAGAAGTCATCATCATCATCAGTCTCTCAATGTCTGTCGTTGACTATAAACCTTCCCTAGGATTCACCACACTTCTCTATCACAGGCATCACAGAGCCAGTACTTTCTAAATTTTTCTAGATCATCTCTCCATCTACTTCTCTGCCAGCCTCAGTTGCACATGTGATCTCTGGGGATCCATGTTGTGAGTCGTGATGTCAATCGGTTGTCTGCCATTCTTGCAACATGGCCAGCCCATTGCTACTTGAGTTTTTTAACGGATTTTATGATGTCCCTGACTCCTGACTTCTCCCGGATATATTGTACTGTCTTGTGGTCTCTCCACGTGAGGTATAATTCTTCACGTGCACGTTGCATGGTTCTCAATTTGCAGGTCTATCTCTTGGTTAGGTTCCATGTTTCAGCTTTATAAGTGACTATTAGGAGGATGCATTGGTAGTATACCTTTCTTTTTAGTACTAATAGGATCTTTTTGTTTTTGAAGGTTGAGCTTGCTCTGCCAAAGTCTTGCCATCTTAGTGTGATTCTTCACTTGATTTCTTCTTTTTTTGAAGGTCTCATGGAGATTTGTTGTCCTAGGTAGATGTAGTGGTCTACCTTTTCTAATTCTGCATCCTTGATTTTGATATAAGTTTTCTTATATCCAACATGGTTGTTGCACATGATATTCATCTTGCAGAAGTTCATGTGTAGGCTGACTTTCTTGCTCTCTTCATTCAGTTCATCTAGTATTAGTTGGAGATTGTGTAGGTTCTCTGCAAAAAGGACAAAGTCATCTGAAAATCTGAGGTTGTTTAGATATTCGCTGTCTATTTTGATTCCTTTATTTTCTCAGTCTAGTCTTCTGAAGATCATCTTGAGGCAGGCTGTGAAGAACTTGAGTGAGCTGGTTTCACCTTGTCTTACCCCTTTTGGGAGCTCTTTCAGCTCCCAGTATTCATGTAGCCTGATAAAGGAGCTGCTTTGACTGTATATGTGTTGCAGCACTTCAATATATACTGGATCTACACCTTATTGAGTGATAGCCTCCAAGACCTCAGGGATTTTCAACTGAGTCAAAGGTAAAAAATCTTATGTTTTTTTTTTTCCTTGTGACACATTATCACAAGAAAGATTGAATGATTTTGTGTGGAATATCATATAATCAAAACAGATATTATCAGGGATTTTCTATAACCAAATTCTACAGCATTGAAACTCTGTTACCAAAAATATGGATATTCTGCTGTCCTGAGAAAAAATGTTTATTTAAAATCAATTGTTCAGTCATGAATATTACTTGATCTGTTTCGATTTTCCATGAAAAATAATAAAATGCTCCTACATTTGGTTCAGAAGAAAATCAATTTTCTTAAAAAAGTGATAGAGTGTAATTTATAGGCAATACTGTATGTACCCACAGAATGCTTTTGCAAATGTAAACTTGAAACTGTTTCACTCTATCTCTCAGCTAATAGAACTGCATTAGCATCTTTTGATATAATACAAGTATGATTGCATTCTCTAAAGTAATGTATTTAGTTAAGATCTCATGCAATATTTTGAACTACTTTTTTTTGGTTTATTGTTCCATTGAATAAAACATCAAGAGTTCAACAACCTTATCCATCAAAGATGGCAAAGGGTTCAATCATTTTCTATATGTGGGTGCGTTTTTTGAGCATTCCAGCACTCCTAGCCATACCATTTTGTCTGTAGACTTGAAAATTGCCATCAGTATTCCACTAAATCACTTCTAAAAAAATTTTTTCTGCAGCCTCAATTCGATGGGGTTATTAATAACTTCTTGATTCTCCAGAATGTAGATATCTCCTTTTTTGCATGGGTGGTGAAATGTGTGTGTGTGCATGTATACAAGTATACAGCTCCAAAATAACTATGAATGTCACAGATATCTGAGGAAGGCTAGAACCATAATGACAAAAACAGGGGAAAAAAAGGACATGTTTGGTTAATCATGCAATAGACCAACATCTTTTGGCAGGTGAAAAAAGGGGTGATTAATGAACAAGTGACTCTTGCATTTTGATGGGTAGTAATCACTAAAAGAGAATTTTCAAAAACCAAGCATGCGTGTTGCTGGAAACAAACTGAGGAAGTAATTTAGCATAAACTTACATTGTAAATTGAACGCCCCATTGAAACTTTAATTTTCTAAAAGTTCTTCCTAGACATAAGGAGTGAATGTTTAAATTTTTAGCCTTCCAGCTCCACTGGTGTGGCCTATAAAAGCAGACTGACCCACGTAAAAACTAATGTTGACAGTTTTGGTTCATGGTTTCTAAAAACAAAACTAGTCCAAGAAAAATCGCTGGATAATTGCAGAATTAGACTTACTTTAAATAGTGTTCCATCCTGACAATGCCAGACAATTCCTTCCACGGCTCCATTTGGCTCAGTGGTGAGCCAAGCCATCAGGTCTGTCCGGCTGATAGGGCCCTTGTAGGTAGTTTTTATTGAACCATGAATAACAAGTAGGTGGAATGGAAACTTCTTGCTGCCCAGGCCTGAAAAAAACAAAAGAAAAATCAAGTTTTTTTTTTCAATAGGGAAGCAAAAAAAAAAATAATTGAAATATACTAGTCAAATTCCTATCGTATAACTGGGTTATATAATTCCCTTGAATTTTGACCCCTAAAAGTGAAAAATAAATCTTCCCCTAGATTTTGACTGAAAAAAAATTCCCTATGATTTCAACCCTTAAGAGTGGGAAAAAAAAATCTCCCCACTTCTATTTTGATCCCTAAAAGTGAAAAAAAAACTCCCAACATTTCAATCCCTAAAAGTAAAAAAAAATGGCCCCTCAATTTCAAAAAGTAAAAAATGAATTTTTTGTCCTAAAATAGGAAAAAATCTTTGCTATCAATTTTGACCTCTAGAAGTGAAAACAAAAATTACCTTTCTGACCCCTAAAAGTAGAAAAAATCTCAATTTGAACTGTTAAAAGTAAAAATTCAAAAGAATCCCTTGAAGTGAAAAAAATCTCCCCCCTCAAATTTGGCCCAGAAAAGTAAAGAAAATTTCCCCTCAATTTTGACTCCTAAAAGTAAAAAAAAAATCTCCCCCATCAAGATTAAACCTGAAAAGTGAAAAGAATTCCTTTCAATTTCAATTTGTAAAAGTGGGAATAAAAATCTTCCGCTTTTTGACACGTTGAAGTAAAGATTTTGACCCCTAAAAGTAAAAAAAAAGAAAGATCTCTTGGATTTCAACCCTGAAACAGAAAAAAAATCTTCCCTTTCAACATTGCCACAGGAAAGAGAAAAAAATTTCCCCTTGATTTTGGTCCTTAATAGTGAAAAAAATCTTCACCCTCGATTTTGTCCCCTAAAAATTAAAAAATTCCCTTCAATTTTGATCTGTAGAAATGCGAAGAAAAATATTTCCCTAGATTTAGTGCCATAAAAGTGAAAAAAATTCCATCCCTCAATTTTGACTCCTAAAAGTGGAAAGAAATAATTCCTTTGATTTTGAACCTTAAAAGTGGAAAAAAATATTTCCCCCTGGATTTTGATGGATATAGGTGGAAAATAGTGATAGTAAAATTTTAGAAATACATATGTGAATGAAATAATTGTTTCTACTGATTAGTCAACTGAACTCCCCATTGAAAATGATAATTGATTCAAATCTATCATTATCATGCACTAATGAATACACCACTGATCAAGGTATCCATGTACCACCAATAAACATTGTGATATGTTAAAAAAAATATTTTTGCTTCTTTCTTGATAAAAAGTGCAGTCTGCAACACATTTTCATCTTCGAAGACTGAATTGAAAAAAAAGAATAAAGAATATTTTTTTTATTGGGTCATCAAAAAGTATTTTCAACATTGATGAATAATAGAACCCCCTGTCTGATTTGAATACCCAAAAAGGAGGGGGGCTCAAGAATTAATTTGCTAAAAACTCTTCCAAGTGGATCAAATCCATATCCACTGAAAATTCCATAGATTTATATCAAGTAATGGAGAATTGCAGGTGTACCTATATCTACTGTCTTATTCCGTGTGTATACACAAAGCAAAAGTAATCGCAAAGAGAATAGGAAAGATTCTTTCAAATCATTTGTTTTTAGTCAATTCTTTGTGAATTGTTTTATTTGATAAAACTAAAACTCATAATGTGGCTACACAAAACATTAGTGTGGCCTTTCATATTGAACTCTCCAAAAACAATGTTTTTTCTAGATTTACCTGAGGCATTTTATTTTTTTTATCAATAAATAAACAAAAGGGAAAAAAAAGCAAAGGACTTCAAAGGGGATCTTAAGAAGCCACTAACGAAGCCATGATAAGCAAACTTAATAAAAACACCTTGAAATTACACAAATCCAATTGCATATATGTGTAAATGTGAGTATGAGTGAATGTGTTTATATGCATATGAGTGATTTGATCTTCACTATGATTTTTAGTCGTCATATACATAAAAGTTTATATGATGCCAATTTTTCCCTCTGACAAAAGTACATGTGCACTGAAAAGAACCCATCAAAATATTGATTATCATTAGAAACTATCAACCACAACTGACACCATAGTTTCTTCCGTTTTCAAGTTGGTCTGGCTAGCTGACTATGTATGTATCATACAAACATGCTGTACCAATGAAGCTAAAGGACTGAAAATTTAAATTACTCCCTAGTTTGTGCCAAGCAGCATTTTTAGTGATCCAACTAAAGTCAATTATTCATTGATCACCTCTTTTTACAATTTTTTAATTGATCTTCCCTATTACGGCATGCTGCTAAAAGATGTTGTCCATGGATGTCTGCTGCCACTTTTCAGGTATGAGCAAAAAGATGTATTCAGAAAGGGAGGACATGGTGGTATATGCAGATGTTGGTTGTGAGATTAAGGACTGGGAAATGCGTAGGCCATAAATTATCCCAAGCCATCACTGTACACAGTTGTGTATATACTAGCTTCCAAATACTCATCTACACGAAACATGAACACACTCATTTTTGGTGAGAAGACCAAATCCAGCAGACGCTCATGTTGGTCAGCTTACAGTTTCTATTGAGTGACAAACCAAATCTTTTGTTAAAATTCTAGAGAGTTGACTTTATTATCACAATTAGTCAGATCTCAAGTTCAAAATATTTAGATTCCAAAATGGGTTTTAACCATTTGGTGATGGTCCTTTCGAAAATCGTTTCCCCAGGAACGATGACAATAAAAAATGCAATAAAAACGTATTCGGTGCATGATAAGCTTTTTTTTGTTTATAGACAGTTTTTTTTTTTTAAATGCCATTTTTTTCTGTTTCGTCCATATTTAGTAGTATTGTGCAATATGCAGGTTGCAATTACTCAGTATAATCAATAAATAAACATGCGTGAATGGAACCTAACACTGCAATTATTTAGCCTATTTATTAAGCTTTACAATGAGTTTGGTTCCATTTATGCATGCTTATTCATCGATGATACTGAATAATTGCAATTTGCATATTGCACAATACAACTAAATATGGACTAAACATGGGTTTAATTGGATCAATCCAAAGATAAACTTGTTTGAATAGGCAATGGAGAAAATGGGCAATTTCGGGGCAATCACCAAAGGTTTGAACAGAGTGGGTAAAAAAAAAAGAAGTCAAGACATCATGTCAAATCACAACAAAGAGAAGGAAGAAAGAAAGAAAGGGGAGAGGAGAGGAAAAAAGAGAGAGAAGGTGGGAGCGAAAAAAAAAAGAAATAGAAATGGAAAGCTGAGAGACAAAAAAGAGAGACAAAAAAAAAGATTATATTTCTCAGATCATCAATAATTCAACCGGTATCACTGATGGAGATAAATAGAACCAATTATTTTTTCCCCTTTTCCTCACTTTTAGGGATCAGAACAGAGAGAAAATTCTTTTTCTCACTTTAAGGGATCAAAATGGAAGGGCAAATTCCTCTTCCACCTTTAGGATCAAAAGTAGAAATTGAAAGAAACAAAAAAGACCAAGAGTAGATGAGTTGAGAATTTGGGTTGAAAATAGTTATTTGGCTTATATTTATATATATATATATATATATATATATATATATAATTATTTCAAATTACTAATAGCAAACACTAAAATACTAAATCATTTGAATTGATTATATCTATCTATCTCTCTATATGTATATATTAATCCTGTAGCAGCCCCTAGGGTGAGTGATACATTAATCGCATAATGATGGGAAATCATCTTAGATAAGTTTCTATATAATATAACGCAATTCATAATCATATATCATCAAGAAATGGATCTTTAATTTGACAGAATAATTATGATTGCATTAAATGATTTAAAACTCTTTGAAACGACTTCCAATTATAACATGGAGAAAGTGTCACTTTGCCAACAGATTAAATAGAATAAGCAATAAGAAAATGGGGCTGCTGCAGGAATCTAAATGCATTGAGAAACAATACTGTAGATATGGACAGAGAATAAACAAAATGAGATAACTGAGATAGAGCAGTTATAGCGACTACCTATCAGTCACAGGTTCAATTCTTCTAATATAATCACGCAGGACTTGAATGGAACAAATAATAGATTTCCTGTGATTTGCCTTTAACTTGGGGAATTGGAGTTTTCATTTCATATTTCTCTCAAATGATATTCAAATGAATTTTTCTTACATATTTTGAATGACAGTTCCACAGAACATAGCTTGAAACCTTTGTTTTGAATTACAATGAATACCTAGCCTGAAGTTTCTTGCTTCAGAAACTTGGTATTCAGCTTGATTAACTCTAATATATCAATTTGATAAAAATTTAGATATTATTCAAACTGAACAGATAGAACCTTGTTTAATGGTGTACACTCATATTCCTCGAACATGTGAGGATATTTGATAATACTTCATAACTCTTCCACTTTGTTTTGATAATTCTTCCCATCTCAGTCCCTCATAGCATTTATACTGATTATCATCATCATTATTATTATCATCATTTGCCTATGGCCAACACTTTTCTCAAGTGATATTTAAAATGATTTTGAATTACTTAATTTTGTCACTGTTTTTGAATGTTAGTTAGTTAAATTATCCGGCATTTTTTAAAACTTTGAATACTAATAGCAAACTTTAAATCAATAGCCAAGTGAAATGAATTGAAATCTATCAACTTTTACAATTTTCCAAGTGTAAACAAGTGAATATAAATGTAAATATAGATACAGAATGGAGTCATTTAACGACCTCACTCATGTGTTAAGCAAGTCGCATCATGGTTAGTCACAATGAGGGTGTTGCTTCTAATCACAAGGATGCCTTGGTGAGGTCCATTTCAAAATTGTAATCCAACCCCATAAATCCAAAATTACATTGTTGTATTTTCAACAGTAGGGGAAAAACTACAGTCCAAGAATTACCTGATCCAGTTCCAGAATTATATGGAGGCTAGTGGTAATTTGAATGGCTCTATTAAGTAGGCTTATCTACAAAGACATCTTATGGGCTGTGCCTTTAGGATAATTTCATATTTTCCCATTATAGATTAAAGTTATAACATCACCTTTGAAATTGTTAACAAGCAAATTTCTTGATTCAATTATATTGAGAATGATATTTTGGAATAATAAAAAGTACTCACAAATATGACTCTAATTTTGCCAATTTTAGACAATATCTAAATGGGATCAGAGCTGCATTATACATATTAAAGCCATCCCATGATGCAGATTTTCTGAAGGAAAGTACAGCCAATTCCATACTAATTAGTCAAGTTATATTCACAAAATTACCCAAAGCTTTCAAAAGAGAACTTGCATGAAAAGTGAATACAAATTTTCCTTCAGTAAATCAATTATTCAAACACTATAATGATTTACTAAAAACATTAATGAGAATTAGCTATAAGAATGAAGATAATAGAACACCAAAGAGATTAGAAACCCACAGCACCTAGAGTAAATAACCCAGAGAAAAGATTTATCACCAGGGAAAAGAAAAATTATGGTGCTCCAACAGTTATGTATATGGATATTCAATGCTCACAACACTAGATATAGCAATCTTGAAGCAAGAACAAATAGGTGTATAGAACTTTAGTCCTTTTTTTTTTTGGCAAAGACAACAAACTCAAATTTTGGTGTAAAACATTGAAATCCAGAAGGCACATTGCCACACTTTGCAGCTCCCTCCATGCCTATATAAAATAGAAATTCTCCCCTCTTCATTATGATGGAAGTACAGGTATTGGAGAACAACTTTTCATCTTGAGTAGTTCAGAATCCAGAGGCAAGTGGAAATTCAAATTTAATTGTCCTGAGGACAAGGATAGTCAGAGAACTTATTTGGCTGATCATACGATGCAGAAATTGATTTGTGATGCTTCTACCGCTTCACCAGTTGAGAACAATGTCAAAACCTTCATGAATTCTTGTCATAAAAAACTTAACGAGAACATGCTGGATATTGAGTTTATCCCTGGTAAACCTCTACCATTGCCTGTGCTAATGGATGACGTGTTTGTTATCTATTTCAATGTTGCAGATTCCAAACAGGAACAAATCTGACAGCTTCAGATTACAGATTGGTAGCCAATTTTGACAAAAAATAGCCATCATGTTACCCTCCATGGCCTTAGAGGAGTAGATCTCATCCAATTCATCAAACTAATGGAGCTCATTGATTCTATGAATTGTTCTAACTACATGGCAACTTCCAACAGGAATAATCCCCTTTGAGAACACTTTGCATCTTAAATGACTCCAGTTGAAGAAGATACATTGAACATAATTATAGTACAGTAATTTCACAATCTTCCACTTGCCCCTCACCTACTACTTCAAATGATCTGAACTATTCAAATTCAAGGAATAAAGCCATTGTTCAATCCACTGTTTTGTATAATACTTCAACAGATAACAAGGATATTCCGGTTGTTCCTTTTGACCATAACAAAGACTTGAACAAACTGATCAGCATAATAACCGACATATTTAAAATTAGAAATCAATTAAAACGTATGGATCTGGATCCTTATCAAAGTGCAAAACTTCACTCAGTGAAGGTGATGCAAGCACAAGTGTTTGCAGAAGAAATTGCTTACCTCCAGAATCCTTGCGACAAAAAAATACCCAAGTAATAAAAAATTTTAATTTATCCCTAGACAAAGGAGGTGTATTCACAACTGATGGTAGAATAGGTAAAAACACTTCCTATTAATACGGAGTCATCTATCCCATTCTGTTAGCCAAGAACTGTAATTTGACAAGAATAATAATTAAAGATTGCCGCAAAAAGTGCAAACACCTTGGTACACAATCGACACTCAATAAGTTACACCTGTCAGGAATCTAGATACATAAAGGAAAGCAAGCTATCAAAACAGTTAATCCTGAGTTCTGATTCAAGAAGTAAAGCTAAACAGGCCCCACAACATTCCAAGAGGACAACAGCATTAAGAGGGAGACATTTGGTGACCTAATGACCCTTATGTATAATATTAAATCTTGACTATCATTGTGAGACTCACCTTTGTATATAATTCTACTTCGGTAGATATTAGCAACATTCAAAATCATCTAAAGCTATGTGCCCAGTCAATTTTGTTTCATTCATCCCGTTGTTCCGGTCATCTGAGGTGCATTTTTGCCCAAAATTCCAACAGCCTATTTTGGTGAAGAATTTGGGAAAAATAAAAAAGTTTTTCTAGATATAGTGAGAAGAAAATATATAGATTTTCAGCCCTCCAACTCCAGTGGTGTGCCCTATATGCATAATTGCCAGCTAAACTAAATTAAAAACTGAAGAAACCTATGGAGGCAGTTTTGGTTAACAGGTTCTAATAAAAGTTATTATAGAGAAATAAAATAAAATAAAAGTTGTTATAGAGAAATGGTTAGGATGTAACACTCACAAGCTATATGTAGTGTCATTCTTACCTGTGAATTGAGCCAAACTTAGTTCTGTCAATAAGAGCGCTTGCTATAGAACAATGGTTTTGAAACTCTGTGGAATTTCATTATTACGCTATGAGAGATACCACTGTATTGGGATTCGAGTAAATGTAAATTTTGAATAAATGTAGTTTTCAAAGGTGAAAAGTTGCTTATTATAGTAGATAATTAAGTAAAGTCTAAAACCTAAATATCAAAAATAAGGGTACACCAGATCATTTCCTTTCAAGAAGGGGTCCTCGAGTTTTCAGTCTTAAAACCACAGCTATATCATACTACTCACAACTCTAGAATAGTGAGTCAATCCTACCTGATTACACCATAAATATAATTTCAGGCTAAAGTTGCTCAGTAAATATGGAATGGAAAATGACTCCTTGCCCAGTCATCAAGTTCTGAACAATCTTGATAGCAAACAACAAACACAGCTTCATATGAAATTAGATCTAAATTTGTTATATCTTCACTGGCCTCAAGACTTAAAGGAACTTAATGGCTGAGAGGAAAACAAGTGTATGGTGGGGAGCTGCATTTAGGATGGACATAACACATGGCCTAACATATTAGTCCCTTCATTGTTGAAGAGAAAACCAACAATAAAACCTACAGACATTACCAAGGAAGGATATACAACTTTGGAGATCACATTAGCCATCTATAAAATACAGACATGAATCGTATTTATTCATCCATTCCTCCTTCTTTCTCCCTTTCACTTTCTATCTCTCTCTCTCTCATTTTTAGAAACCATCCACCAAAACTGTCAACAAAGATTTCTTCAGTTAATAAATTGGTCCTCTTGGTTGCTGGTTGCATACAGGCCCACCCAATGGAGCTAGAGGGCTGCAAATTCAAGCATTTACAGCTTATTATATCTAGAAAACATTGGGGTATGGCTGAAAATCCCCATCCCCATAATAGATTTTAGTGAGGATAGGTGGTTCAATTTGCAATGTAAGCTAAATTGGTCCCTTAGTTTGTGTTCAGCAGCATTCATGCTTGTTTTTTTGAAAATCCACACATTTTCAATGATCATAGTACAACAAAATGCAGGAGAAGTGATTTCATTGATCATTCCCAACACAGCATGCTGCTAAAAGACATTAGTCAGAGGACAGTTTCTATAAAGTGACTAATCAGACCTGTTTTCTTAATACCTAAGAAAATGAGAGAGGGGCGGGAGAGTGAGTAGGGGGAATATAGATAAATAAGAGTCAAAATGGCCAAAATCTATTTCAGTCATTTAGTTATCCATCATGTACTGACTGAGCAGACTCAGTCAGACTGTACCAGGGGCTAGGAGGGGGACGAGAGAGGTAGATGTGTATTTGGGACAGAATTAACTGTTGATGAAGTATTGATTCCTTAGCAGTAGCAGCAACAGGCATTTTAGAGTCCATTTTCTGCACAATGCTTGATTTCTATCAAATCAGTTACGTACGTATGAGGGGAGAGAAAGAGAGGATGAGGTAGAGGACTCCAATCGGGGAGAAAGAGAGAGGATGAACAGAGAGAAAGAGAGGAAGTGGCTAGAGTTAGAGAGAGGAAGAGGCTAGAGTAAGAGAGAGAAAGAGGCTAGAGTAAGAGAGAGAAAGAGGCTAGAGTAAGAGAGAGAAAGAGGCTAGAGTAAGAGAGAGAAAGAGGCTAGAGTAAGAGAGAGAAAGAGGCTAGAGTAAGAGAGAGAAAGAGGCTAGAGTAAGAGAGAGAAAGAGGCTAGAGTAAGAGAGAGAAAGAGGCTAGAGTAAGAGAGAGAAAGAGGCTAGAGTAAGAGAGAGAAAGAGGCTAGAGTAAGAGAGAGAAAGAGGCTAGAGTAAGAGAGAGAAAGAGGCTAGAGTAAGAGAGAGAAAGAGGCTAGAGTAAGAGAGAGAAAGAGGCTAGAGTAAGAGAGAGAAAGAGGCTAGAGTAAGAGAGAGAAAGAGGCTAGAGTAAGAGAGAGAAAGAGGCTAGAGTAAGAGAGAGGAAGAGGCTAGAGTAAGAGAGAGAAAGAGGCTAGAGTAAGAGAGAGAAAGAGGCTAGAGTAAGAGAGAGAAAGAGGCTAGAGTAAGAGAGAGAAAGAGGCTAGAGTAAGAGAGAGAAAGAGGCTAGAGTAAGAGAGAGGAAGAGTGTAGAGAGGGAGAAGATAAGGATAAAGAAGGAGGAATAAGTATAGAGAGGTAAAGAATGAGGTAGAGGACTCTAAAGAATGCAATAGATGATTGGTTGGTATTCACAGGCTAGCTGGGATGGAGAGACAGATGGGAGAATAATTAGTGCCTATGGAGAATGTTATTGGTAGTTTCCGGAAAGCCAGATGGATGGGGTTGGACAGAGGTAAACAGGGATAAGTTAGCTGTAGAACATCCTTCTTTACAATAACGGCAGACATCAACTCCTTAACATTCATTCTTCTCTTTAGCAGCTCTTAATACATTCATTATGAAATCATACTTCTTTATTCTCTGCTGAAAGAAAGAGGAGGCACGATTTCATGTGCAGTGATTCGGAACATGGGGTGCAAGTCCCATAATGGGGCTATTTGAATACATTGGAGGGTAATCCAGAATTTGAGCATGAAGAGCAAAATATGTTCCATGGTTCTGTTGCGTTAATCGATCGATTATTGAATCAATCGATTATTGAATCGATTCCCAATTAAACATAATAGTTAATTACTCACTTTACTATAGATTCTATAGTTTAATAGAATTTAAAAAGCAATGAGGTGATCACATTGTTTCTAAATTATTCACAATAAAGAAAAAAAAAATTTTAGTATCAAAAAATTTATGTATCAGCGCTTTTTTCTACAAATTATTGGCCACATGCTGTATAATTAAATCACTTTTTTTTTATCCTAAGGAGGACATAAAATTTTTCAATCTGTCCAGTTGTGGCATGGAGCAAGAAAGTGTAACTTGGTGTGTTCAGATTTTATATATAAATGGTTCTCAAAGTGTGTGCCACAACTATCTCCCAAGTGTGCTCCATAGATATTTCCAAACATACAAAATGTATTTTGAGCCCTGAACATATACAGTATAAATATTATGACCATACCTATTCCACCACAGAGTTGCCAATCTAGTTGTTTTATCAGTAGATTGTGGAGAATCCTGACCTAAATCCATGTTGGCATTGAGTGAGTATATTGTGTATGGACAGATGATTCATATCGTGTTGTATTACCTATTCAAGTAATTTGGAGCATATGAGATTAATCTTATCTCCTCTCTTGTTGATAAGTATGATGTGCGCTTTAGATAGTGTAGATGGTTTGGAGTATTTCAATGTCTTCTTCACACAACATAACAAGGTGCACCATCAGACAGGTCAATGTAGTTAGCGCAGCTTTTCGTGTCCCCGTTATCAAAATGTTTGAAAGCAGAAGTTGGGTTTGAAGTTCCAATAATATGAAATTTTGAAATGATTTCTTTCCAGCCTAACTAATATATTTTGATACATAACAGTCCAGTTTAGCATTATAGTTACAACATGAATTAAAAAAAAACTCCTGAAAGCTTTTAAAAAAATGATCTTTTTTTTTTAAATATGTTCTTGTCTGAAGCTAAAAACTCAATTTGGAAGAAAAACACTGTTGATAATAAATGTTAACTTAAACTTAAAAAAAAGTGATGCAAATCAAACTGAATTTTGAGCAAAACCTATTCATAAGAACGGCTATCATAGATTAGGAGAAAATTGACCAGGTCTAGTCTAGAAAATGCTAATCCTACCAGTCTCTGGACTATCAGCCTGGACTTTCTTTGTTTTTTGCCCACTCCCTCATGGCTGCCAGGCAGGCCTGTCATGTATTAGGATCTTTTGTATATTAAACATCATTACAGACAACCAAATTCATATATATATAATACATGAGTACCTTGAATAGTGGGGTTTTGATTACCGCAGCTTACAATGGAGTACATTTATGGTTTGCTATACAAACTAACGTAACTAAGTATAAGCAGAAAAAAAACGCATCAAATTATAGTGTGGTTTTGAATAGTACAGAAAATATGGAATGAATTAACTGCACTATTCAAGATATAAATGTATATATAAAGTTCCATACTTCAATTATGGCCAAATATATACCAATGTATATCCATAATAATAGTTAGTACATGCTTTTTGTTATTATATGGTTAACCTCCCAGGTTCCATTATTATGGTTGACATAATCCATCACCAGTTCATTTAAAAAATATTTGACTAGGACAGGGATTAGGAATATTTCAGATCCATGTTTGGATATTTCCTTAAAACTGCCTCCTCCGCACAATGCAGTGCACAAGTAGATGTTAAACATGATTGGTGGTTCCATCCCACCTTGACGACATGCAGTAAATGTTTGAAAAAACGCCTGTGTTCAGTGGTTGCTGGGGTACCAGTATAAAGTGCTAAAAGAATTCTGGCTGTTATGGGAGATTGTAACCATATTTGAAGGACCTTGAATAGATATATCACAATTTATCAAATTGTATGCAGCTATGAAACAGCTATGAAATTCTCCCGAATATATTTCTGTAGCTTTCCTCAAAACAAGGATGGCATCTGACATCGATCTGTTTCATTAAAAGCTTAACGGCATATTTGAGATAAGTTATTCATAACATGTTTGTATGTGAGCAATGATTAGTGCAGACAAAATCTTTGAACGTGTAGCCATGATGAAAATCCCTCAGCTCCCTTATTTTTAAATGAATAGGCAACAGATGATATCACCCATGCTATTATTTACTCTCATCTCAATATTTTGGTTGCTTTTTATCACAACTTCTCTCAGACCAGATAAAAATTTTGAAAAAGCAACAAAAATAGTAATAATAGTAATAGCATAAAAAGAAAGAAAATTGGTAATAATCACTGCATTGCGAAGCAGTTTCATCAAAATCAAAATTTTCGTTAATTAAAAGTATATTCTTATATTAGTATCAACCGGACACTTTTTAATGCTCTTTTAAAATGTATAGCAACAAATAAATATTTTCTTTAACAGTTAAATTTTGGTTATAATTGCAAGAAAATAGTATGAAATTAGTGCACTCACAGAGGATTTTTGAGCAGATTAAGACTGTGTTTACGTTTTTTACAGGAAAATATCGATTTCACCACAATTGTAGGATATGTCATCAGAAGAAATGAAGATGAGTTTTAAAATTTTAATTTGTACTGAACACTTTACTGTATTCATTTATTCATCTGTACAATTACAATTTGGGAATGATTAAGATTTTTGTTTAGAGAAAGTTTATCGTACAAGATTTATGGGTTTTAGGGACCAAACAGATGGGGGGGGTCAATGATATTGCATCATGGTGCCTCAAACTTCCATGTATGGTAAGGGATAACTGTAGTTCTGAATATTTATTAAAGTACTTACAAGTTTCAATAAACCTGTAATTCATGAATTCAAAAAATACAAGAAGTGTTCATTTGTGTAAATCCAATTAAACAAAATCATTAAATTAAGGGAAATCAGATTGCTAAGAAATGCTATGTTTGATTTTTTGGATCAGAGGTTCTTGCAAAACCTAAAAAATAAACAAAAATTTACAGATTATAGATCTTCTATCTAAAATTATAAATCTACAAAAATATCAAGACTATTCTGCTTCAGTATTTACAGTGTATAGCTTAGTTTAACACACATTTAGCTTAGCTTAATACAAAATACCCAGGGATTTCACAAAATCATTAGTTTCACAATTTTACTGTATCCACCTGCTAACTTTTATTGCTCCTACACTAAATCTTTCTCTAACTGAAATCAAATCATATAAATGATTACGTGTCTCCTGCCAGGTAAGAACATTGTATAATGGTGACAAAAACTAAATTAGTCATAAAAAAAACAAAAGTTCCAACTAAAATAAAAATGTTGCTACAGAGAAAATCCTGAAAAGTGTAGAATCTCTATTGAGACTTTGTATTAGGTTCTTACATTTGTCATTTTTGAATAGTAAGACAAAGGACGATATCAACAGCATATAAAGCAATAACTTTTTTCTAACAATTCCCTAATCATAATATCTCCTCTCCATAAAATTCTTGAGGAGGTCACAAATTCAGTGAAAGCATGAATTATAGCTTACCTGATATTGAACCTTTTAATCTGAACTTCAAAATACTTGAAAAGATGATAAATTTCAGTGAATCTGGTGGAAGATGCAATTCTCTAAGCTTAGACACAGACAACTGAGGAATGTGGGGTCTTGCACTGTTATGGAGCATTTCATTCAGTTCATGTGAGACCCATTTTCCCAACTTTTAAACCTTTGAAAATATCTTGAGATGATATATGGTTGCTATTGAAGCCCTAAAGTCTTCATAAACTGTTCAAACAGATGTTTATTGGTCGTTGGCCATTGTTTAATACAAACAATTCTTCATCATTAAGGACAAGTTTGGGACTCCCTTGAGGTATATTACTGGTCCACATTTCCATACCTAAACCTATTAAACCAATATGGAATAGTTGCACAGTATGGCCTTATTTGAAGTTACACTTGAAAAATTAGTCTTGGGTAGACTCCATTGCAGTTAAAGCTTCAAAAACCTGAATCTGAAAAAAGTTCAATTACATTGGTAAATCTTTGACTTGTAACATTATTCTTTGTGATTTGAAAACAAGGGATTTCATGAGTAACAACCTAATAATCAAATCAGTTGATTTAAAATCATCACAGTAACTTTCAAAGTACCAAATATAAAAACTGGGAAAAGTAAAACTATGAATGCTATCTCTTTGTTTTATATCAGATAACTTTGTGAAACAAACAGATGGATTGAAAGTAAAGAATTGGATTACAATTACGGAATATTTATTAATTTTATACTCATTTCAAAACTTATATTATTAAATAAATACTTGGTAATTTAATATTTCTTTTCATTAATTTTATTTTTAATTTAATATCTGATATTTAATCATTCCAAATTAAACCATGGAATTTCCACAGATTACGTAGATCAATAAATCTCACCTTTAGCACTATTCTCAGTGTGGTAAAAAAATCATTTCATGTATAGTAACCTAATAATGCCAGCGAAAACTAAATTAGTCATAAAAACCAAAAGTCCCACCTAAAATAAAAATGTCTGTTACAGAATGGGTCTGGTTAGACACTCAATAGAAACTGTCACATAATGTCTTCTGGCAACATGCCATGTTAGAAATGATAAATTAAAAATGGGAAAAAGAGATGATCAATGAATAAGTTACTGCTCTCATCTTTTGTTGGCCACTGATTACTAAAAATTCTGAATTTCCTAAAAACAAGCATGACACAAACTAGGAGATCAATTTAGCATAATCATTGCAAACTGGAAAAAGAACATCCTTTCTAAATACAATAAGAAATGAAAGTTTAAATTTTCAGCCCTCAAGCTGCATTGGTGCAGCCAGCACACAATGTACATACATATCCAGCCAGCTGGGCCAGCTCAAAAACTGAAGAAATTAATGATGATAGTGTCTTAAAGAGACGATTTCTCTTGGAAAGTGTTGAACCTTGATGGAATCTTTGGAAAATTTCAAAAAATCTTTATTAACCAGATAGGGAATGGAAACCTCCACAGGCACAATTGATGACTCAACAATACAAGTTATTTGGGTGAAAGTAAAAAGTAAAGGATGATGGCAAAAAAATGAAGTAAAAGGGAATGGTAAAAGAAGAAAGTAAAAGGGAATAGCAAAAGGGGAAAGTAAGAGGGAATGGCAAGAGGAGAGAGTAAAAGCAAATTGCAAAAGAAGGAAGTAGAAGGGCATGGCAAGAAAAGAAAGTAAAAAAGAAAGAGGGAGATGAATAAACGGAAGGAAAGAGGGAAAGCATCAATGAATAAGAATGAAACGGTGAGATTAAGAAGGAGAAAAAGAAGAATGAATTTAAAAAGCAAGATTTTTTTTCAAAAAATGAACTTTGAAAAGGTAAGAAAGTTAGCTGATCCTTGCAATGATACATCTGAGCAAGAAATGTTTTTAAATCAGTCATTATGAGTGGATAAAACTGACTAGATTTTATATCAAATGCCCCAAATCGGGTAGATTCAAGATTTGAGATGGTTTTTATCATATTTACATGAGTCTGTGTGGAAAAACACACCCATAAATGACAAGGATAATCGTTCTGTCCATCGTAATCTGATACAATAAAAACTGTTTTGGATGCTCAAGTTCTATAGTTCTATTAGCAGAAAAATACAGCCACTTTTAGCCATTCAAACTGTCCAATTCAAAAATAGCTACTTGAAAAATGATGCATTATAGCAATAATTACCAAAAGTTTAAAAAATTAGAGACAAGATAAGGTGGAAAATAACAGAAAAGGATTCTTAAAAAAGAAAGGAAAAATAACAAAAACGATAAGGAAATCACTCTTTTACCTCAAAAATGAAAAAAAAATGTTTAAAAATTATTTCCAGAGAGATTAATAACAAAAGCAAGCTAAAATGAAAGAAAATAATCAAAAACAGGTCTGGTTAGTCACTCGATAAAAACCTTCATGTGATCAATATTTTTTGGCAGCATGCTGTGGTGGGATGGGAATGATCAATCAAAAAATTGGAATAAGGGGTGATCAACAAATAAGTTGTATCTCTCAATTTTTGTTGGAACACCAAAAATTTTTGATTTTTAAAAAACAAGCAGGAACAAACTAATGACCAATTTATCATAAACTTTATGATGGATCGGTCACAAGTTTGTGCCTGCTTGTTTTTTAAAAATTTAAATATTTCGGTGATCCAACAAAAAACAAAAGTAACTTTTTGATATATATTGTAAATTGAACATCGCTACCCTAAAAAACCCTAGGGCCTGGGGGGGGGGGTAAAAACTTTTTTCCTAGATATAATAAAGAGTAAATGTTTAAATTCTCAATGGACTGTATGCGTAATATATACATAGATAGCCAGCAAGACAGACCAGTTTAAAAACTGAAGAAACTTGGTAACAGTTTTAGTTGACAGTTTCTAACAAAGATAAAAAAAGATAAAAAGATGATGAGGAGGAGGTAAAAACAGCCACATGCAGAAGCTGCACCTGTTGGAAGAGCCATCTGAAATGTCTGACACTTTGAAGAGTTCAGAGGGCGACAGAATAAATTTTGATCATCAGAAAGAGGAGACTTGAGTGCCAAACCTGACAGGCATCAGCCGCTAGGTAATTTACAATAGTTGAAGCTAAAGCAACTGTGATAACCTCAAGAGACCACTGACTAATCATCTAAACTATTACCAGATGCTATTGTTCACTATTCTACGGAAACTGAAAATACCAGCAACATTGTGCTTCAAGGTAGAAATGATTCCTAAACTCTCAATCTCAAAAAGTTTACCCTAGACACTTAAATGCCACAACCAACTTCATCAAATTTGATAGTGTTTTATTATGTTTATAACACATGTAAGTGTGTTCATAGAATATTAGTAAATATATCGAGTGTTGTCCGGGGAAAAATAATTTCTAATATAATAACACAGGAAAATCAATGATATTTGAAATACTTGGAGGAAAATCCATCATATGTAAAAGTGAATTAGAGGGAGAGTGGGCAATTGTGCCAAACCATGCAGAGAATAAGAATATCTTACAATTTTCTTTTATCTCAATTAATCAATGCTACCCCCAACAGATCAGTTTAAACACTGTCACCGGGCTTAGATTATTCATGTATTCTGAGAGTGTTCACTATACAATGTGAGTTTATGCTAAATTGGTCCCTTAGTTTGTATGCAGCAATGGTTCAAATAATATTGGTAGTATTTTAATCAAGGTATCTTAATTCTACCACCACCACTGCTTTATTTCTGAGTTGAAAATAAGCATCCATGGTTAGTGGTGGTGAATCACAGTTTCCCAAGGAGACACAACTGAACTCAGGTCGTCAATCTATAGCAGTGTGTAAACAGTGCTGATTGGAAAAGAAGAATGTGTGTGAATGCCATTCCAGCTCCCCCGAAAAGTAAGGGAATGCAGTTTGCAAAGCATTAGACCAGTCGGCTTGAGGCCATATTAAGGTCAGATATGGATTTTACTTTTTTAAAAATCCGAGAAAATCAATAACCATTTCAGATAAAGTAAATTCAAAAGATCAAATATCTTCAGTGCAAGATGATTGATATTCGATAAAATCTCTACAGAGTCTGGACTGGAGAGGAATTTGGGGCTCCTGTGGCAGAGGGGTAGGAGAGGTGGGATGAAGACCTTGAAGGCTGACTCTGAAACAATATACATTGGCAATCTCTACAGACTGGAGAGGAATTTGATTTGATTTGGGGCTCCTGTCGCAGATGGGTTGGGGTGATGGGATGATAACCTTGAAGGCTGACTCTAAAACGATATACATTGGCCTGGTGGATGATATCATTAAATTGAAACCCCAAGCCAGGAAAATATGTGGATATTTCCTGTGTCTGCAGGCATGAGATGAATATCATCTCCCAAGAGTAAGTAGAAAAACTGAAATCCAAGATGAAGACCTAAAAATAGAAAAATTTGGACATATGTAATAGATATTTTTCCCCATGGGCAGTGTTCCCTCTAAGTTGCACAGCCACACACAAGAAAAGATTGTGCCAGGCAGTAAAATTCTAATGCCATGAACAAATTCAAAAACTTTCAGATAGAGAAAAGAGGTTAGATAATAGGTGATCATGGACCTGGTTAGTCACACAATAGGAACCACAACTTTTGGCAGCAGGCCATATTGGGAGTGATCTATTCAAAAATTGAAAAACGGGTGATCAATGAATAAGTTATTTCTCTTGTTTTTTGTTAGGCAGTGATCACTAAAAAAAGTCTGCATTTTCAAAAAGATGAGTTTGAATGCTGTTGAACACAGTGACCAAGTTAGAATAAACTTACAATGCAAATTGACCCCCCCTACACACACTAAAAACTATGTTGAGAGTTTTGGTTGACAGTTCCTAATACTAAGAGATACAATTTCACCAAAACTTTTTTCAGCAAGCCTTGGAAATGGAAAACTTACTGCGAGGGAATAGGAGTAAACATGGATGGAGAATATTTAAATCACTTAAGCATTGGAAGAATTATAAAATATGTTGAGGGATCTAAATAGGGAAAGTAACAAAAATAGGGTAAAAGATGAACAGAACAAAGACAAAAGTAAAGTTTAATGATGAAGTCCAAAAAAGACTATATGAATAGAGTGTAAGGCTTTAGATAGAATTGATAAATAAGTTTACCAAGGTCAGCTAATGAAGTTATAGAAAGATGATGAAAGCGAAATGAAACAATGCATACCAATTTGATGATGGATTGAAGAGCACCTTACCAATGTGTTCATATTTGAATGAATGCATAATCAGCTCTGACTTGCAGATGCAAAACATAGGAATTGACAAAGTGAGCTGAACACCTGCTTAGAATCACGCAGGGGCATGGAATGAGAGATGCAAGAGATAATTCTAAAAGATAGAAGAATATCAACTTGGATGTGAGAGATGATTAGGGTGAAGGATATAATACAAATGATTAGGCAAAAAAAAAAAATGGAAATGGGCTGGGCATGAATGATAACAGTTAGATCAAATAACTAACTGATTCGTACCCATGAAACAGTGAACAACAGGGGAAAAGATCAGACACAAGATGGAGTGATGAGATGGACAGGTTTGCCAGAAAACAAGGCAAAGGGTATCTCAATCACGGTCATGGAAGGAGATTGAAAAAGCTTTTGTCCAGCAGTAGAAAAGAAATAGTTGATTAGAAACACCACAAGCCAAAAAACAAAGAATGGTAACAATCTTCTTCCACAACATCATCTCAATGTGTTTCCATTTTTTTTCCAAGGAATACATGTGTCCCAGTTCATCCTAGCATGTTTTGCTATAAAAGATGGGTTGGTCATGGACCGAACATTTTTGCCTATATTACAGTCCACTCATCCAGAACAATGATAAAAGAAATTTCATGAAAAGACTTTATATAACTGAAATATAAAATTTCATCAATTTGCTATCAATTGGTATTTCATGGTGTTTCAAATATAGTTTCTTTGATTTTGTTATCAAAACACCACATCCCATCTTTCTTGAACAAACACGTGTGTTTTAAAGGGGAATACAATATTTCATGGTCAACTATTCGTTGGTGATGTCATGTTTCTAACACTGTAGTCTATTGAACATTGTGAGAACCCTGAATTGCCACCCTTACATTATTTTCAAACAGAAATGCACTTTTTCTTTTAAAAATCAGAAGGCATAAGGGTTCAAAAATAATGATTTTTAGAGATATAGAATGTGAAGTGAAAATACATACTGAAATTTGTTTCAGTTGACCTTTCAGTCTGAATAGATTTTATAAGTATTTGTATAGTTAGAGCATATTTAGATTCATTTTTAATAAGATTTTTACTTTAAAAGAATACTCAGATGCTTTTTTTATTTTGAATTCCAAGGGTTAGGGTTGAGGAACTTAGAATATTTTTTTACTTTACTTATTTTATGATATCAAATCAGCACTTTGCCTGTTATCCGTTTTAAATGGCGAAAAGCATTTGGAATTTTTTCATGTTTTATATCACGGGGGTGGGTGGGGCCTAATCAGCAGCTAGTTTATTAAGTCTTTTTTAATGAAAGACATTTTTTTTAATTAAGTATTTATCACTATTGTTTTTATTGTTAACACATGCCTGAAAAAACCCTGAAGCAAAAATTCAAGAGCCAATAGCTTGATAAAAGTATTTGTATGATTCATAATCATCTGAAATAGTTGATGACTAATTGTTTAAAATGATAATTGATACTAATTGACAATCAAAATAGTTGCTGCCCTATACTGCAATAATGCTAAATAGAGAGTATCAATCTAGCAACAGTCTTTTTTTTTTCACAACTCACCATAAGGGTTGGCATTGACAAAGGTTCCTATCAACTCGGCCGTGTGATCCACAATGTCAGCAAGATGCACTAAGCAGATTTCTAATTGACCGTCTTCCAGTTCTCTGGAAAAAAAAAAACAAATAAAAAATAACTACAAAAGTTCTCAGAGAGTGCATAACTCTGCCAATGCTGTACACAAACTAAAAACTGAATGAAAATGAAACATCAAAAACAAGGAAAGGAAATTCAAATTTGCACCTTTGAGTTCCACCTCTTGAAATTTAAATCTTCCCTTTTTTGCTGACTGTTCATTTTCAACCTATTTTCTGGAAGGATAATGAAAATACAGGTAAATTTCCTATTTTGCACAGATGAGTTCCAAGAAGAATGAACAATTTGGGGGTTCTGTCCAATCTGGGAACAATAACAGGTGAAGTTCTTGCTTCATCTACTCCTATTTTGGAAAAGGATCATCTGAGGTAGCTTTCATAGCCCATGGTCCACCCTTCCACAAAATTTCATTGAATTTCTATGAGAACCTTGATTGTGAAATGAGAGATTTCATGAAATTATTGAAATGTTCAGAGATTTCGCTAAATCACTGGTGTCACAATTTTACAGAAACATTTCAACAATGATTACTGAAAGTAATCTACACAATCACATTTTACTGGCAATAAAACAGATTTTTAACATTCTGTCCTAAGATGGCATCATCAGTCTAGGGAAAATTATTTCCATCTTTCACACTGAATTTGTATTTTGATGAAATTCCGCCAATTTGGCAAACACACCTAGACAACACTCAAGATCTGCAACTATCACAGGGGCCTAACACGATTACGTTAATCAACTTAGGTCTTTAAGTCAGGCTGCCAATAAGGTGGCTGGCGGTAAAACACTGACAAATTTGTACATTGAGTGACATCTGGAACCAAGTCAGAAACGCTGCAAGCTGATCATGAAAAGTAGACGTTTAGTCTCATCAGCAAAAAGTGAAGGGCAATCAATTAACAAAGCTATGAGAATCAAATGCTTAAACACTGGCCAAAGAAAAGTTTTCTTGTAGAGTTGAGACATTAATATGAAACCTTAAAGACTATGCTCTAACTCTTCAAGACAACTTTTGTTTGTCAAGCTTAATCACCATCATCATCTGTCTTTTTATGTCCATCATTGGATATCTTTAAAGATTCACCTGATCTCTCTATCATAGGCATCACAGCACCAATATCTCCTGTACCTATCTAAATCGTAATGCCATCTCATTTTCTGCTGACCACATATGATCTCTGGGGTCCAGCAGTTGTCTGGCATTCTTGTATCATGGCCTGTCCATTGCCATTTGATTCCACTTTTTTCTTTGATATACTGTTCTGTCTAATGATATCTCCAAGTGATTTTAAGCCGGACCCTCTCTTGTGCACATTGCAAGGTTCTCAGTTTGAGAGCTAATGTAATTTGAACAGATCCGGTTAGACATTCAATTGAAACAATCACAATGACCATCGTCTTTTGTCAGCATGCAGTGTTAGGGGTGATCAATCAAAAAACTGGAATGATCAATGAAAAAGTTACTTCACTCGCATTTTGCTCAAGCACTAAAAAGTTTGAACTTTCAAAAAAAAAAAAAAGACACAAACAAGTGACCAATTTAGAGTAAACTTACATTGTAAATCAATCCCCCTTCCCACAATAAAAAAATCTTTAGGGGAGGGAATTTTGAAAAACAAAAAAAAAGTTTTCTTTTGACATAATAAGGAGTAAATGTTGAAATTTTCATCCCTCTAGTACCAATGGTGTGGCCCATAAGTATGTACCATACAACCATAGCCAGCAGCCAGACCAACTGAAAAACTCTATTTTGACAGTTTCTAATATATAAAAATTTATGGACTAATCAACATAGAACCTTCACTGAAACAAAATGTAACCACTTCTGATGTGTATTAAAATCGTCAACCAAAACTGTCATCCAATCTGTCAACATGGGTTTTTCCATTTTTAAGAAGGCTATATGTGTATGTCTCATGCAAACAGGCTGTACCAATGGAGATAAAGGGCTGAAAATTTAAACTATTACGCTTCAATTTTTTTTTCAAGTTTCCATCCCAAACTAGGTTTTCAGGAAGGGGTTCAATTACAATGAAAGTGTATTCAAAAATGGTCCCTTAGTATGTGTCTGGCAGCATTCATGCTAGATTTTAGAAAATTCAAATTTCTCTAGTGATCACCTCCAGAGAGAAATTATTTATTCATTGATTTCCCCTTTTTCCGATTGATCACCCTTAACATGGCATGCAGCCAAATGACACTGGTTATGCGATAGTATATTAGTATGCTTCAGTAAATAGAATATAAAATAGATAGACATAAAAACTAATAGTATATAAATCAGAAATGTGTTTCCAGTTGCTCCAAGTCACAACCTTGAAAATTTGCATGACAACACCATTAAGCACCATCTAAAAATGTTTTTTCTTCTTTTTGCCAAAAAGTGCTTTTTGAAGGTAGAGTATGGACATTATGGGACAAACAATGCCAAAATCTTGTTAGTATTTTTTTCTAGATAATAAATCTATTTTTTCAGATAACTTTTTTTTCTACAGCGATTCATTTACGCGAGGTACAGTAATTCTATGAGTTTTTATTTCTTATATGAATGTCAGTTCTCAACACCAAATGTTCAACATCCCCAATTCCAGTGTTTATCAACCCTCTTTTGGCCCCATCAACCCCCAAGGGCCAGTATTGATCACTTTGGAACCCCCTGATTCAACATCAGGTTCAACTTTGTGGGGTTTAATACACTTTAACCTTTAAAGACACCTGGGACATACATATCCCAATGTTTCTATCACTGCTGGGATATAATGTCTAATATATCTCTTTTAGAAGTCTACTGGGATGTACGAGTCTGAAAAATAAAGTAAATGAGATTTTTCTGGCTTCCACAACTCCAGATAATGACATTATTATAGTATGAAAGCCATGCAGAAATTAGTCAGCATTACATGACTAAACAGGAAAGTCATGTAAGTTAAGTTTGACAAGGGTTTGTCATCTGTTCCAGGATCATGTTTAATGAGACAGTTGTAATCTTTTTCATTTAACAAAAGAATAGTTTTCTTCATCCAGTGAATGAAAATGAGCATCTTTTTAGCTAAGCAAATTGGAAACTGGACAAAGGGGGAAGGACATAAAGAGTTAAAGTATACAGTTACAAACATATACACTATGTCTATGTATAAAGATGTATACTTTTTCACTTCACTCTCTCTATCTATAAGTATTTCTCTGTCTCAAAAACAACCCTGGTGAAAGTAAATGAATGTAAGTATGTGGAATGAGTGTGCATATGTATAAGTATTTGTATATGGCATGCGATTTGAGCATGTGTATGTATGTGTGAGTAATAATGATATTTGTGGGGATGTATAATGCATGTTTATGTGGGGGGGTGCGCGTGGCCTATGTGTTTATATATTCATTTAGCATTATCGAACAATTTGAAAGGCTCAGAATTGAATTTTAAAAGTATCATTCTTATTTCTCTACATTTTGGGGAAAGGGTTTTATAAGAATTGAAAAAGAGTGACAGGGGTATAAGTTGATACCAGCTCACTCAAACTCTTCACAGTCTGCCTAGATATCTCCCCAAACCTACACTGGGAAAATGAAGGAATCAGAATTGACCAGGAATATCTGAGCAATATCAGATTTGCAAACAACATTGTCCTTTTTGTAGAGAATCTCCTCAAACTTCAACTAATGCTAGATGAACTGAATGAAGAAAGCAAGAAAGTTGGCCTTTACATGAGCAACAATCACGTCAGAAATAAACACACAAAAATCAACATTGAAAACACAGAACTGGAGAAAGTAGACCACTACATCTACCTAGAACAACAAATCTCCATATAAGAAGAGATTGAGTGAAGAATCACTCTAGAAGGGCAAACCTTAGGTAGAGCGAGCTCAACCTAACCAATGCATCCTCCCAATAGTTACCTATGGAGTTGAAACATGGAATCTAACCAAGAGACCAACCCTTAAACTGAGAAGCAGAGAAACTTGATGACCTCCAACAAATGGTAGATGAACTGAATGAAAAAATATAGGTAAAAATGAGGGAAGAGTTTTTTTCGTTTCTAGAGGTTCAGCATCATCAGTCGAAAATAGTCTGTCGTAAGACATAGATCTTACCCTGCATTCATCACATCTCTCTATCGTGGGTGTCATGGAGCCAGTATTTTCTAAATTTGTCTAGTTTGTCTCTCCATCTTGTATTCTGCTGGTCTGTCTCTTGGTTAGGTTTTATGTTTCAGCTCTATAAATGACTATCAGGAGGATGCATTGGTTGTATACTCTTCTTTTTAAGATTAATGGATCTTCTTGTTTTTGAAAGTTTTGCTCTGCTGAAGGCTTACCATCCTAGAGTGATTTTCTGCTTGATTTCTTCTTCTTTTGTGGGTTTCGTAGAGATTTGTTGTCCTAGGTAGATATAAGTGTCTACTCCCACAAGTTTTTCATCTCAAATTTTGACAGTTGTGTTTTTAATCTCAACGTGGTTGTTGCACATGACCTTCATTTTACTGAAGTTCATGTGAAATCCATAGAGAAACTTTTTTCAGGAAGTTTAAATAGGAGGGATGCTTTTTTTTCACATTTAGGGGTCAAATCTTTGGGAATATCTTAATTTTTTTACTTCTAGGGGTCGAAATCAAGGGGAATTTTCCTCTACTTCTAGGGGTGAAAATGGGGGTGGGGAGTTTATTTTTCACTGCCAATTTGTGGGAGAGATTTTTTTTCACATTTAGGCATCGAAAACAAAGGGAATACTTTTTCCTTTTACTATGGGTCAAAATGGGGGAGGGAAGATTTTTTCACTTTGAGTGGGTCAAAAATCGAGATGTTTTTTTCACACTTTCAGGGGTCTAAGGTATTTTTTTACATTCAGGGGTCTAAATTAAGGGGGAGAATCTTTTCCATTTATAGAAGTAAAAATATTTGAACATTAAGAGGTCAAGGGGATTTTTATTTTTTACTTTACTTTTTTTACTGGGTCAAAGTGGAGGGGGAGAGTTTTTTCCCACTTTTTGGAAGGCCAAAATCAAAGCGATTCTTTTTTACTTTCAGGGGTCAAAATCTACAGCTCAATTTTGTCTTAGTAAAAGTGTAAAAGTGAACTCCCTCCCCATTTGAACCCCTAGAAGTGAAAAAAGAAAAATTCACATCGATTTTGATCCTAAATGTGCAAAAAAAACTCTCACATTTGTCAAAATTTTAGGAGTTGAAATCAAGGGTGAGGAATTTTCTTTCGAATTTTGGAGGGCAGAATCCAAGGAATATTTTTTTTTTTTTCACTTTAAGGGGTAAAAATCGGAGATGAAGATAGGAATGCAAGGGATTTTTTTTTACTTTTAGGCATCAAATTTGAGGGGAACATTATTTTTCACTTTTGGAAGAGGGAAATTCTTTTCCACAATAGGGCTCAAAATTGAGGTGGGGGATAATTATTTCACCCTCAATGGTCAATAATAAAGGGGAAAATTTGTTTTCTTTTTTTATTTCAAAATTGAGAATGGGGATTTTTTTCCTCCTTTTGAGAAAATAAGCATTCCCTCTTGATAGTCACAATTGAGAAGGAACATTTATTTTCATTTTTAGAAGTCAAAATCAAGTGGAAATTTTCAAAATGAAATTTCTCATTTCTAGGTGTCATAATCAAGAGAGAACATTTACTCTCATTTCATGGGCTCACAATAAAGTGGGAACTCTTCCCCTTTTCAACATTAAACCCCTCTCTATGTCGGTATCTACTCCCAATACCTTTTTTTTACTATTTTCCCAATTTTTTAACCATAGCCCCTTTTTTTTTACCCCTTTTTCTTAACCTTTTCTCTCTCCTTCTCCTTAAAATTATACCCCCTTTTCTTTTTTGTTTCTTTTACAAGTCACCCCTTTTTGGGGAGTTTAGCCCTAATTTTTCTGGCTTTAATGCCCCTTTTAAAAATTAACCAATTTTTTTACATTAGCCCCCCCACCCTTTTTACATTATCCCAACCCTTTTTTCATATTAGCCAAACAACCTTTTTTCCATTAACACCCTACTTTTCAACATCAGCCGCCCCCACTCTTTTTTTCTAACAGTGTAAATAGTAGTATTAAATCAATTTTAAAAACAAATTGAATTAAACGCTATCTGATATTCATTTATTCATCCATTTCTTTTTTTGAAAGCAACATTCGAGAAAAAGCTCAGTTTATGCGAAACTAGAAGTAACAACAAATGGACATGTTTCAAAACTTGTCTGATTGCATCTTTAACGATTCATCAGTCAATGCCGATTTGATAATTTGCAATGTCAGACAACACTTTGAAGTACTTGCTGATCATTTTGATTAATACTTCTTGAATAACAAAATAGAGAATTAATGACCTCACTGATTGCAAATAGGATGACTTAGCTGAACTTGCATTTGATCAAAATTTTAGAATTTAATTTAAACTACAATCACTCCAATGTTTTTGGCTGAGCATTGTTTCTGAGTATCCATTGTTGACCTGCAAGGCAGTCAACATATTGTTATATTTTGCCACAAAATATTTGTGTAAGATAGAATTTTCAACATTTACTAACATGAAAACAAACTACAGATCTACACATTATAGAAGGTGACTTGCGTCAACAGTTGACGCTTACATGAAAATTAGGAAATGCACATGGTGCAACATTAGCTTGAAAAATTGCAACCTGTTTTGCTTTCGATAGATTCACAATGGTCGATATGTAAAACACCAGGCCTAAAATCTTCTTTCTTCTCTTCATCTCTGTCAATAGCACAGAAACACAAACATAGCCAGAACAATCTAATTTCCTTTTCTTTTAAACTTTTCTTTTTAACATTTCCAATATCGTACACACTCTTTTTATTTGTTTCATTTTGTATTCATTTTTTATTTAAATATTGTTTTTAATTATTTCATTAGAGTCATATAGCCTTTATTCTCTATTTCGTTATGATTTATGAGAATTTCTCCCATTTTCTGTTTCCACATGGTCAGTTGAATATCAAGCCACTGTGTTGAAATCCTATATTTATCTTCACATGTGTCACTTTTCAGATGTCATTTTGATCTTTTCAAACTCTTAGCAGAATTCAACTTATAACTGATAACTCCTTGGTTAATTGATTACACTGTTACAAATTCCAGTAAACTTTTTGTAATAATTTGCATTGAGAGAACATTTTATATTATAATTCCAATATTCTTCATCAATATAAGCAAGCTTGCTTGTTAATTTAATTCAATTTTAGAGTGTGAAATATATTTTTAGAATACTGTGGCTCTCAAGCTATGCCTAGAGCAAAATAGGTGTTCTTGATTTGAAAAAATTTGGAGATCACTGGTCTATCTCAGAAACAACTCTATGAAAACAGTGATGGAGTGGTGCCTGCTGGGCGTGGAGACTTCAGTTCAAATCAGAGTCACCGTTTTGGTCCTTTTCTTGCCAAATTTGGCATTATTTAAAAGAATTTTGTCATAAAATGTCAAATCAATTAATATTAGCAGTAGTAGTATTTTTTGTACATGTCTGGCTGATGAGGGATCAGGAGGTCAATGGTCTGAAAAGTTTTGAGGACTTTTGCTTTAGCACTTTGAAATCTAGGATTTAGCTAACTTTATTATGATAAACCCGAGATGACGTCCTCCAATGTCTTGCTTTGTCCACAACACAACGATATTCAGTTTACTGTCACAGAGGACTATATGGGTAATAAATTCAATAGTTAACTAATCAATTAATTGTTGCCACTCTTCAGCTTACAGGTAACTGTTCAGTTTGATATAAAACCAATTTATTCAAAAGAAGCAAAATGATTATTTATTTCTTCAACATTTAGAGATATTTTTATTATGCAAGTAAAGGTATATCAATGATAACAAAGTAAAGAAACAACATTTGGATTTTGGGAAAGTTCACATTTCCTTTGTGACAGTTAAATTGCTTTTTGGGATGGTTCTGGGACAGTGGAGAAGAAAGTTAGTCAGAAGCCCTGTTCTCTAATACGATATGCTGCCTTATGATCTTTCCATGTGATGTTAAACATGATCCTCTCCTATGCATGTTGCATGGTTCTTAGTTTAAGAGCCAATTTCAGGTGAGGTTTTGTTTCAGGACCATAGGAAGACACATTGTTTGTAGACTCTTCTTTTTGAAACTAATGGGTGCTGTTATTCCTCTGCAAAAACTTTGCAAATGCAGGGCAGTTCTTCATTTGATTTCTTCTTTTATTGAGGATTTCATGAAGATTCATTGTCGCAGGTAGCTAAAGGGAGTAAAACACCAAAAATACAGCTAATTTTTTCTATCTGCAATGTTAAAATCAAGAGGCAAAAATCAGGTCTGGTTTGTCACTCAATAAAAATATGACCAATGTCTTTTGGCAGCCAGTCATATTAGAGTAAACTGGAAAAAGAGGTGACCAAAGAATAAGTTACATCTCTTGACTTTTATTGCTTGGTGATCATTTACCTAAAAAATGAAAGCTGCCAGGCTAAGGGACCAGCATTAACTTGCATTGCAAATTGAAGCTTGCATTTAAATTTATTGGGGTGGGGTCAAAAAACTAGACATGATAAGGAGTAAATGTTCAAATTTTTAACACTCTAGCTCCATTGGTGTGGCCTGTTCATGTAATACATACATAGCCAGTCAGCCAAACTAACATGAAAGCTGAAGAAACTGATTTGACAGTTTCAGAGACAGTTCTGGTTGACGGTTTCTAAAAGCATAATGTATCAAAAATGCTTCAAGTCCAGGCAAACTAGGATTAAAATTAGAAAAAAAAATGGAAAAATTGGGCCAGTTTGCCCAGACTATTCTTATTTTCTTCAAAATAGACAAAAATCTGCCAATACTGACCAATTTTTCTCTAAAATTCATGCTGATGAGTCATCTGTTTGAATAAAGTTATTTAAACTAAACACTCTTACTGTCATCTAATAGAAAAATAAACTCTACCAACTTTTGTTAAGACAATCTAATCTTTTCTATCCATCTTTGATACTGACATAACATTTTGGATGATTCATGGTAAGACCCTTTTCAGATGTAAAATATAATATCAATATGTTAATGACTCTTCTCAAAGTTGTAGACAGAACAAATTTTGAGCAACCAAATAATTCAGTTATTTTGTTATTGAAAAGTATTGTTCAAAGGAAATTTAAAAATTCAAACTTACTTTAGCTGCAAGGCAATTCCACTATGTAAATCCACAGCCGATAAATGCCATAAATGTTGTCGGCTACTAACATCAACAGGGACCCAGCCTGAATGGAGAAAAAGAACGTATGAACATTAATAATGATGGTGTAAAACATTAAATAGACCATCATTTGGAATTTTTATCAAATATTTTCTTCCATCTTAATTTTTTAGTTGCTCATCCTTTATTCACACATCCATCCAGTTTGATCATGGGTGCAGATAGACAGTCGGAATAAAAAGCAATTAGAAATGAAAAAAAAAAACAATAAATGTTGACAATGTATCATCTAAAAAAAATTAAAATAATAATATTGCTACCAATGGTGTAAAAACAATAACAATTATGACACAAGAGAGATCAGGAAGAATAGAGGATAAGTTTAAAGGTTAGATGTGATCTTCTGCCAGCTATTCAAGTAGCTCAATTGGTAAGAGAAGCTAGGCTTTTCTGAGGAAAAAAGGGATGCGAGTTTGAGTCTCACTTAGAGCCTTGTGCCTGACTAAGCTAAGCCAAATAAATAGTTTAGGGCACTTCAATACAGAGCAATATTTAGCAAGCTAGTCTTACAGATTGTTAATATGTGGTAACTTCAATTCTGACTGGGCAACTAAGACATGTGGCTTTGTGCCTTAGAAAATATGTTTGATTGAAAGTCAGATCAATAACAAGTAGAATATTTCAAAGGATGAATATTACAGGAGTGTTTTAAATGCTTTCAAATCTTTGAGATTTTGTTCTTAATTGAAGAAGATCAAAGAATTTTTTAAAATTGACTTGCATAATGAATTGTGTTATTTTTTCTGCTTCTCTGCCTATAACTATAGATTCATCCATGTGCTAGTTAATAGCAGTCATACCCTCTCCTTTCACTACCAATAAAACATCCCATATTGTATGTATTGCTGCAGCAGATCAGAATTGGATATAACAAGATCAGTTTCAGATATCATGTTTTATGTTAATTATTACAGCTTTTCATTTCTAAAGTGTACAAACCAAGATTTACAACACAACTATACTACTATCTATCTACATAATGAACAGTGGGACATTTTTTGCATATCTCTGTGTTTCTGTGTGTAATATTTAAAGTAAAGTAGAATTCATTGAATATATCAAAAAATGAAAAAGTAAATATATATATATATATATTATCAATAAATGGATATACAATATAATCCAACAGGAATAATCATTAATGATGTGTATTACTTTGAAACTCTATTTGAAATGATCTGCCATTACTACATGGTGAATGTATCATTTTGCCAAGACAGCATAAATAAAATAAACAAAGAAAATGGGGCTGCAGCAGGAATTTATGCTGTCAAGGTCAAATGATACATTCATAATGAATTGATAGGAGGTCATTACAAAAAGACGAAGCGAAGAAAAAGGACTAAAGTTGTTGTGGTTTTAATGTGATTTGTTCCCATCAAATTGAAAAATACTTAGGTGTTTTGTGCATGGAAAAATTCAAATTGTTCATATATCCAACCAGCTGGTCATAGAGTCCAAAACCGTTGGTTCCTATGTGGTCCTATTATCTGGAATTCACTGGATATATATATTCAAATATACACGTGAATTTTTTTCATGGCCAAGAACTAGTGAATAGAAACTATTATTGGTTTGGGGGTTCCTATATTCTGTTAGAGACAGTAGTAATGGCTGTTGGTTGTGCCTAGCAAGAAGATGTAGAAGTAGACAAAGGAGTTGGCCTCCACACGGTTTTGTTGTTAGCGCCACACGCAAATGTCACTGAAGATATTGAAGGAGGAAGGGAGATGTATGGTTGCCATGATAGTAAGGAGAATATGCGTGCCAAGTATGATTGTAAACATGGAGATTAAACAAAGTAAAGAAGACACATACAAGTATTTTTGCAAATAAATAAAATATTCATTTAATGCAAAGACATCTGTGACAATACAAGACTGGACAAGGAATACATATGAAAAAACATTGAAACGATCGTGAAGAGGAGAGGAAGTTAGGAGATAGATTCTATGTGAAAGATAGGAGGTTTGTGCCAAGTAATAGCAGTAGCAATCGTGTGTTAATGAAGCAGAGCAGACTGAAATGCTATCAATCCATAAGACTTGGAGTGTTCCAAGGAATGGTTATGGAGACCGGGTATCAGTGTGTATGCCTAATTGCCAAGACACAGAAAACACATAGGGTTTCCCGAAGTAAATAGAATTAGAAGACAGATCATTATGACTATTGTGTATAGATGCGATGCCATTCCATTCATGAGAGATGGAAGTGTATACAGGTTTTGTGCTGGTGATGACACAATTGATTAGCTGTGCGTATGAGAGACGCCTCAACATCTGTGAAATAAAATGGGTAACATTCAGTACTGTGGTCTCAGTGGAAGAACAATAAAGTTCAGATCAGCTGGTGAAACAATACCAATCCTAGAGAAGAGGACAGGGAGAGAGAGTAACCGGCTAGAAATGAGCAATTGAAGACATGTGTTCAGGGCTTTTGTAGGGAGTTGTCATCAGAAGTGACATTTTAGATATCCAGCTAAAAGTAAATTTTCATACTAAATCTGAACTAAAAGTATAGAGGGCACTATTGGGATTAAGCAATCAGACTTGCATAATGAAGTGTCAGTAGCAGAGCCCCAAGTCATATTCCTCCTTTTTCATTGCCTACCTGTGAAATGTCTAATCAATTTCATCTGAAGTTTTATTAAGCAACTGAACATTGATTCTAATAGGAGATATTTTTATCAGCAAAATTTTTACCTTTAAGGGGAAAAGTCTAATGCTATTGACAAAGAAACAAAAAAGTCACACTGCACATAATATGGATAGCCAAACTGAAATTTTAATTAGGCATTTTGCCCAAACCAAATGACTTGTCAGAATAATTTTTTGAATTCTGTCATTAAATTTAGATGTCTATAACTATGCCTTCTGGTTTTTTTTTCCATAAAATATAAATAATGTAAATCAATAATAATAATATAACATACGATCAATATAGTTGCAAACACTTATTAATGCACCTATCAAATCAAAGCATAGGGTCAACCATTTTCCTGAGTAAATGATATGATCTTTTTCAAATGAGCTTAAATTGAAGTTACCAGTTAGAATAAGATTTGTTATCTTACTTGAAGAATGTCTCACTTGAATTCTGCCAAACAAATTATGGTACATAATTTTAGTGTCATTATAGTAAACCTTCAAAAAAAGTTTTCCAAAAGAACATAGGTTTTAAATGCACTTCAATTCATAAAGTTACAAAATGGTTAAAATTTAAGAGATTGCAGAAAGTATAAGTCTGCGGTCTGCAAATTAACATCTGAAGATAAGAGAACAATCAAAACAAACTTGACCATCAATCAGATTTATCTGCTCATGAGATTATAGGATCATAAATCATAATACAGTCATAAAGCACTGAAAGATGATTACAGAATAGAGTATAGCGATGATAAAATGGCTGAAATTGAGATAACACTCGGTTGACTTTATTGACTGCATCATTTAAGAGCAATAGTTTGTCATTCAATGGTAAGAGGTGATGAGACTAACGTTATAGTCAAGAATTCAACAACATTTAACAATGCAGGATTCTATACTGATACTTTGAATAAAACTCCAGACAAAATTTCCTGCAAAAGTTGGCATATTGTATGCCATTACTGACAATGCTGTCTCACCATACACCTTGTGGCAACAAAGTCTTGCAATCAATCAGAAATATTATAAATTGGAGTGCCATCAACATTGGATGAAAACAAATGGTTTTAAAAACGCAGCAATATTCTGGCTTGACAAGGCATCATCACATTATGCAAAGTCTGTGTTGCAATATACCAACTCCAAACAGATCTTGTAGTACCAATGAAAGACAATCACACAAATTGCCCTCAATGCCATCCAATTTGAAACAGCTCATGCTATATTACGAAAGCATTTTTCAAGGATAGATTGATACTTGAAAACCAAGATGAGTTGTATGCACAGGCTCAAACAGCAATGAAAATATGCTGTATCATTTTATAAAATATTACCAAGAATTTTTCGATTTCTATTCACTGCAAATGCAATGATGTGTATCAAAATGGACTATTTTTAGAATGCTAATGTAGAATGGTTTCAAATAAATCTCCAATGAATCATTTATCTTTACTGCATAAAAAAGTTATTTATGTTTTTGTAGTGTTCACAAATACATTGATCATATGTTAAAAGAAAAAAGGAAGGTCTAGTTTATACTCCCTACAACATGAGATTATGTATTGCATATTATCGTATTTCTAGAGAGATGGATAACAAAGTTTGAGCCATGTATGACAAGGGGGGAGTGGTTAGTCTATCATCCCAAACTTGCAAGGAGCATCTTTACTTTGGTAGCAGTAAATAATATTGATCACAGCTTGTGTTCAACAACTGCCAAAGATTCTTTGCATGTAACAGTTGAAAATAGAGGAGCATCACATGCTATTCCAGTGATAAGTGAGACAACTCAGAGGAGCAAAAAGACTCAGGCACTTCCTGCATCATACACAAATATGCTTCGAGTTATTTGATCTAGATCCTACTGTTTCTCATGTAAATGGACTGTTATGACAGAGAACCCAGTTCCAGGTCCTACCCAAGCTGACCAAAGAAGACTGTTTCATGGGTTGCTTACATGGGCAGCAAGATTCTATATCTTCATGCCTCTTTCCCTAGAATGTACACATTCAGTTACTATAATACACCATGCAATGAATTTTGTCAAAGGCTGTATCTGGATACCTTAATTAAAGCCAGGTTTCAGGGTTGGTAATGAAACAAGTAGTATTCATTATAGCCCAAACTATACAATGGAATTTCCCTGCTACACAGAGAAGTAATAATTTTTGGTGTATTACATATTGAAATTGCAGCTCTTAAGAACTTGACAGCAGCAATTGGATTTTGCAGCCTGGAAGAAGAAATGTCAGCTAAACAACAACAATTCAGATACTGGGCACTTGTTCTTGAACTCCACCTATGCATTCTTCAAATTATTGAAGGAATCAGGGAGAGAGATCTTCTTCAGTGCTTGTTTTGCTCATTCAATGGATATCAATGGATATTCAGCTTGGACCATATAAACTACAAGGTGGCTCTCTGTTCGTATCAGAGATATATACTTGTTAAATAAGCATCTCTCCATTTACCGAGAATTAGTTCCAAGGAGGTTTGCTGCATACAAGACAGCATGCTCCTTCTCTACTATGCCACTTGGCAGCAAATAATCCAAATTCCTCACAGCATTGAATGGTAGCTGGGTCTAAAACATCAAAGATTACGGCAGAGATTGAAAATAACTCCTTTAATGATTTGACAAAACATTCTGAGCAAACAATGTCAGATCAAATTAACTTTGCCCAGAAAATGAAATCTCTTGTAGATGTATTTTGATAAATTGGAAATCCATACAAGGAAGACATTGGTGATTTGCTAATGGTGGATACCAAGATCAATATGGTCTCCAGTATCCATAGGACAGTAGGAAATGTATACAAACTTGGAAAATAGCAATATGTACACGTACATGTAAATGTAAATGTCAAAGATATGTTAGTTTTCAGAACAAAGGCAATTACAGGTCCAATATAGAAAAAAAAATTCCAGTTATTATCCACAAAAGAACAGGGCTCAGAAACAGAAGTACATATTGGCAACTATAGAGGTTGACTGTTCATTATTTTCCAGATTTTCTATTGCATGCCAAAATTTTAAAAACTTCTTCAAGCATGAAAATCAGCCAGGGTCCCTAGCACTTGCTAACAAAATATCCTAACCTAGGTGTTTGAATATGATAGGTATGACCGAAGGCAACATGGACAAAGAAAAACAAAAATCATGAACAAATTATGACAGGCAAGCGGTGACCAAGTTAGGAACTATAAACTGATTTGCAATTCTTAAAAATAGAGAAATTGGTTTACAATTGAGTGTGAAAGATCATATTGTGGAGCGGGGCCAGGTTTTATGCAATATAGTCACACATGGTGAGTGTGATTTATTTACACCGATGACAACAAAAAGCCATTAAATCTCAATAGCAAAGGCCAGGTGAGTGATTTCAAATTACTAGTAAAATTACAATTGATACAAAAACAGATTTTGGTTCTAAACATTCAATGTTGGACTCAAGGTTTGTTTAACTCAACAGCGTAGGTTATAAGATATTATCCAGCCAAGATATTTCTTTATAATGATGATAGTCTCTAAGGCCAGACCAGATGATATTTTCTCGTTGGGATGAATTTGAAAACAATAGAATGACAAACTTGTAGACTAACACAGTATACATATAAAGGCTTGCGTGGAGAATGAAAAAGCAGTGGATTAATAATAGTGGCAGAAAGAAGCCATAGACAGTGAGTCAACCAAGTTGGTCCCAGCATGGGAAGTGAGGGCCTCCTACCCTAATAGTTTGGAAATGTCCTGTTTGGAAATATTAAGAAAGCGAAGTACAGCTAATTATGTTCCTTCCAGGATAACTTCTCTCTCTCCAGAACAACATCACTGTCCGACAGATTCAAATAAAGATTATATGGACTTCAAAAGAATGTCTTGGTCTGTGCATTTTTTTCTTTATCTGTCAACCTTATGCTTTCTAACAAGCACATATTGGTACACAGAGACTGTACTGTTAGATTGCAATCTGGAATATAATATAAGGGGCGATAAGCTTCTGTGGTGGGTGGGCTACTCCTCTAATCAATAACACGATGCAATTAAAGAGAAGTTCAAAGCAGTGATATCTCAAAGAATACTGTATTGAAATCAAAGCTACAAGATTTAATAGATAGAGCCCAGTTTTTCAATTTTCTTCAGAAGCGTAAGGTGTCCATAAAGTCCTGCACCAGTTTTAAAATTTGATCACTCAAATTATATAAAAGACAGAACAATTCAGTATATATCATTTGAAGGTTCAATGCTTACAGTTTTTTTTTCAAATGATAATTTCATCAATATATATAAATGTATATTAGCGGAGCTGCTTAGCCAAGAATTTCAATCCAATTGTGCATTTTGTGATGAAAGCATATAATTTTGTACACTTAAAGCCAAAGGCTTTGAAAAAAATGGGATATTTGCATCACTAATTGTCAATATGTAGCCCACGGCAGACATCTTAAAAATGACTATTTTCAGATACATCTTGTCAGCAACAGATATACTATAATATTGAGGATGTAATTAGTTCTTTTTACCAGGAATAGTTCTTGGGAATTGCCATTTAGATGATACATGCAAGTAAGCAAAAATTCAAGATGGTTTCCATGGATATTATTCATGATGGGCTAATTATCCAAAATTTGGGGGGGTATCTTTGGCTATGAGTGCACCAAATCATGTTTTTATCACAAAATTCATAATTATTTGGCTAAGATGTCTCACTATGTATAATTGAAACTTGAGATGATTATAGAATACATTAGCCTGTCAGCCTTGAATCACTGTAAGTTATCTCCCTTTGAGAGTTGAACTTTCAAATAGTAAACACTAAATAGTTTCAACATTTGTATAATTTGAGATATCAAATTTTGAAATTAGTGCAGCACTTTATGGACACCCTGTATATGACATCTAATAACTTTGAAGGAGTTCCAAATGGAAATGTATATCTAACATACAAAGGTATATTCTTCCTATCCCTCAGGCACTCAAGGACTAAGATCAGTTCTGTTTCATCATTGGACAGGAGGGGGCACAAAAGCAGATATGATTTGTCCCTGGAGATTCCAATCAGCAGACAACAACAACTTCTAATAAATCATTTGAGCCCAAAACTTACAGCATAATTAGGTAGCTATGAGGCAAAAACAAGCTAAATAGCAGCAGAAGAATACATTTTTCTCAGACCAGTACTTCTTAAAATAGGTGAATGATTTACTCAAGAATGAATAAAATAATTGGGTTAAATAACACTAGAGGAGTAAATTAAAGGTGAAAGAAACTACGAGTCTAAGTAACTTAATTTACTCAGATATTTATATTTTTTTCAATACTTAAAAAAGTAATTTTTGTAGTGAACATGTACAATAAAAAAAAAACATAACTTAAAATATCCAACTGCAAGTTTTGAGACATATTTGTTATCTTAACTCTAACAATTTTCCTGTGTTGAATTCTCATCACTAGTTTTCTTTACATATTTTTAGGATGTTCAAAAAATTGTATACAATAAAATAAGCACTTAAGAAATGAGTCAAGTTATGAGGTTTTCTCACAATACAAAATGAGTAATGTATAAATTGTACATAAGGGAGAATAAGGTGAAAATGATCAAAATCATAAGGAAATTTACTCATGAATGAATTAAATCATGTGATAAAAACTTGAGGATGAATGAGTCTGAAATAGTTCAGGAAGCACTGCTCTTAGGGGACACTTGGAAACCTGTTTCATCTTACCCGGTGTATGTCCATTATCATCTGGAATCGCTACTCCATCTTGGACTTCAATATGAGCAGCAGGAATCCAACATGGAGGAACAGGCTGTCAAGGGCAGAATTGAAAGAACCAAAAATGTAATAATTTGGAAATAAAGATATACACAAGAGAGAAAAATTGATGAAACATCATTGATTAGTTAATTCTCATAACAGAAATCCATGGATATATTTAAATTACTATCAGGTGAGGTTTTTTTAGAAAAGAAACTACTGAATTCATTTCAATGGAAGGTGGGTAGGAGATATTTTCATCAACAAAATTGTGGGAGAGTCCACTGTTCCAGACAGACAAACAGAAGAAAAAAGCATACTGTTCATCATAGAGATAGATATATGTTCCTAAAATTGCATTCTAATTCATAAAGAATGTGAATACTGTAAACATTATTAATGGACTAATAGGGGGAAGCAGGTCTCTGTTAATGCCAATAGTATAGTATTACCAAATTATGAATTAAAAACCCCAAATGGCCAAAAAAACAAAAAATAGCACAAATGTATACATGGCATAGTTCAGAGATATAAGTAACATCATAAGAGAATATAAAATAACTAGACGAAAGTCTTTCCTGAAGAAACTGCAAGTTTGATTATGTTGCTGATTCGAATGGGATGACATGACCTGAAGGAGCATTTTTTGGTGAGAGCACAACATACTTACCAAAAGGTAAGCACTTTTACCTTAGTGCATTGCTCACCCTTCCATAAAATCAGATCAAAATTTATTGTGAACTTTTAGAGATATTGTATTATGTACATATAGCTATGATGTAGGGGAAATTGTAATGGTGGGAAATTCCAAAAAGGGTTCAGCATTACATTGTAAGTAGAACCCCTCCCCTAAGTGTAAGCATTTCTTCCTTAGTTAATGGAGGGTTTCCCTTTTTACTTTGTGCACATTGCATTTTATGACTTGCAGTTAAATAACTGATTAAAACACATAGTGTTATTACAACATCAAAATCAAGAAGAAAACATAGAAAAAATTCAGTCCTTTATTGGGTTGATGCAAAAATAATTGTGCTTTTAGTTATTTTTAACTTTGCTGTTTACTTTGGAACAAATTATTATTTAACTATGCTCATCGGATATACCATTTCAAAGCATGAATTTCACTCTATTTAAGCCAAACATTTTCTTTTGCTAGATAACCTGATTCATTTGAGGCTGTCAAATCAACGAAGCAAAAAAAAAAAAGCAAATTCCAGTAATTGTGTCATTAGATTAGAAACTGCTTGAAATATCAGTCATTCGGATAGGGCATTGTCAATGAACATACAGTCCCAAAATTTCAAAACAGAGATGAGATCCATGAAGATGAGCAGGATAATGAAAATTCTTCTTTAAATAGTCAACATCCATTATTGAAGTGGACACACACCAAACAACTCAAAAGATTACAGAAAAACTAAACATTGACCATTCAACCTTTATTCACACCAAATTGGAAAAGCAAAAAACTAAACAAATGGGTGCCACATGAGCTGAATGAAAATCAAAAAGATTGCTGTCACAAAGTTTGCTCTATGCTTCTTTTGTGAAACAAAAATGATCTATTTCTTGATCAATTTGAAACATGTGACAAAAAATGGATTCTGTGCAATAATCAACAGCATTCCAGACAATGGCTGGGCCAAGAAGAAGCACCAGGACACTTCCCCAAATCAGCAGCAAGATTACGGTCATTGTTTTCGGCATGTGTTCAGCATCCACTACAACTTTGTGAAACCTGACAAAAAACATCTCAACAAAGAAGTAATGCCACAATATCGACAAAATGTACTAAGAACAGCAACATTTATGTTCAACATTAGTCAATTGAAAACGACCAATTCTTCTCCATGACAACACCCGACTACATGTCGCACGAATGACCTAGCAGAAATTTAACAAACTAAGCTATGAAATTCTACCTCACCTAGCTTATTCACCAGAGCACTCTCCCACCAACTGTCACTTTTTCAAGTATTTTGACCACTTCCTGCAAGGATGGTTCTCCAACAAACAAGCAGCAATTCAAATTGCCTTTGAAGAATTCAGTATTTTGTAATGGATTGTTTTTTTATTAACATTTTCACTAAATTTTAGCCAAGGCATTTTTTTCTGAATATCCTTGGTTCTACAATGTATACACACAATTCTTTCTCAGATCTTTTTCCAATTTTTGTTCCTACAAAAGAGATGAAGATTCTGACAATAAAATTAAATTTTATAGGATTTTGAAAATTTTCTTTTTCTTCATGAAAAATGACTAATTGGATTTTGATAAATTTTCAATATTTATATGATAAACAGTGTGTTTAAATCAGTGGTCTAAGTACAAATCAAACAATGCAACAAGCACAAAGTAAAAAGGGGGAATTTTGTGGTGAATAGAAATGAGGAAGTGACCATGGAAAATTCCTGGATCTGCCCAAAATATTAGCACTTGTTAAGGAAGAAGTCCAACTCCCACTTTTCAAAAACTTTTAATGGAGAACTTTCGGAAAAATTGCACTCTGTGCATATACTTACGATATTGGGGAAATGTCTGTAAAAAATTTCTAGATTTGCCCCAAAATGTAAACAATTCTTCCTTAGCCCATTGTCTGATCTTCCACAAAATTTCATTGGAATTCTTTAAGAACTTCTGGAGATACTGTGTTGTGTACAAATAGCTATAATTTAAGGGAAGTGACCATGGGAAAATGTAAACACTTCACTGCCCACCTGTCCGCAAAATTTCTCAGAACAGAAATTTCAGTGATATCATATGGACCAAAAGTTAAGGTTTGCTTTAGCATTGTAGTTATCAAGAATAGAAATTTAGCATATGGGTATATCTTCTTATAGCGAAGATCACAATCTATGTGACTGACTTCTAAGGTCAATCGAGGTCACTAGAGTCATTTCTGGTCATTTTGTAACAATTTTCAAAATTTTTGGCCACAATTTGGCACCTATGAAACTAAAATTATGTTTAGAGGAGTATCTTCCCATGGTGAAGGTCATATGCGATGCAAAGTTGACCTCTGAGATCATTTAAAATCACTAAATGGTATTTCTGAGCATTTCTAGACAATTTTCAGAGTTGTTAGGCAACAATTCTGCTTGGAAGTGCTGGAAGGCTAAAGTAGGGCAATAGAAGGCAAAAGAATAGTAGAGGTCATCGGAAGATAAGGGGTGGTGTGGCAGGACATGGGCAAAGAATACAAATCAATATCTCCTACGTATAGGATCAATTGTCTGAAAAGATGTTTGAAGTTTAAATCTTTTGTTCTTCTGATTTAAAAAATTTCATAGATTAATCCAAATAATCAAAACTTGAGGAATATCGAAGTATCATTTTTGACCGACTCCACGGAGGTGGATACTAATGAAATATACGACAATAGTCTGAAAAAAGCGTGAAACTCTTATCTGAGAATGCAACGGATGAAAAATATCTATGACAATTCAAGGTCAACGATGACATTTCTCAGCGATGCAAGGGAAATAACTCGAAGTAAGAGTTCCTTCCCCTATTAAAGGTCTCTCAATTACTGGAACTTTGTGATCTATGCCCCAATGTAGATAGGCAAAAAACACAAAGAAACACTTATAACACGATTAATTAACTGATAATTATTTGGATGAGGTTCACAGAAAGAAAAGGGAGGTAACTAATATAGACAAAATTATCTAAGCAACTAATTGATTACAGAACAAATGATAGCAGAAAACTTTAATTTTATAAAATTCAACTACAAAAAATATGATTTAAGGTTAGTGTCTATTTTAATGTTTAAAATTCAAATAATACATTTTAGCAAGTTTTTAGGTCCGAATTGGGTCAAAGATTACTCCCAGGCACTGGTACCAGTAAATTCTGTTGTATGTTGAAGAAGAGTATTGTCAATTTACATTGAGAAACAATATGAAGGATTCAGCAAAGTAACCCAATGATCTGTTAGGTGATAGGATAATTTGATTTGATTGGATTTAAAACAAAACAGGTCTGCTTAGTTACTCAGTAGGAACCATCACATGACCGACATTTTTTAGCTGCATGCTGTGTTGGGGGTGATCAATCAAAAAATTAGAAAAGGGGCTAATCAAATAATTAGGTTTTTTTTTCCACATTTTGTTGAGCAATGATCATTAAAAAAGTCAAAAATTTAAGCAAATAAACACAAATGTTGCTGGACACAAACCAGATGGTCAATTTAGCATGAACTTACATTGCAAATTAGCCCCCCCCCCAAAGCCAGCCATTCAGTTTGGATGATGGTTTTGTTATAATATAGGAAACTGTTTGCAATGATAATCAGCAACTGAACAATCACAACTGCTGATAGGACTAATTATCTCTCTCTCTCTCTCTCTCTCTCTATTAAAGCATAAAAAGAGAAAACATTATTCAAAATTAGCTGGAATAGTATGATAAAATTGAATTTCAACTACTTGTATGTACAGTAAAATTACATAGACATATCGGTTCTCATAAGATCATCAAAGTTAAGTAACATCAAGGTAGTCAATACTTAGATGGGTGACCAGGTGTCTTAAGCTGGGGATCATGTAAAGATCTCCTCCTTTCTGCTAAGATATCATGGGTCAGCCTGGCAGGGTAAGGCTCATCACTCCCTATGTTTTACAATCTGGAAATTAGCAATGGCCAAAATGATACATCCAACCAAAGACAGAAGTCTGGAATGGCAGAAAAGACAGGATATCCAGACTTAAGTGTTCAAGCAAAAATTTAGAGACTATACGACTTGAAGAAGTTAGGGGCCCTATGAAATATCATCCAATAGTTAGACAGGTTTCTCTTGTTATCCAGAAGTAGAGCTTTCATATAAAAACTCTCTCAAAATAGAGAAGCAATTCCCATTGAATTATATGGGAAAAGTTTTTTTGAGTGTCCCCGAACCCTACAAATAATCTTCTATGTCTGCCAGTTTTGAGCTTAGAAACTCTTTTAGGCTTTTCTGAAACCTTAGGACACATCTTGCCAACAGATGCACAAAATAAATCAAGATAAAGCATAGACACTTAAAGATACAGTAAAAAACTATTACATAAAAGCAAATTGGCATAATGTGAACTTCCATGAAGTTGAAATTAAATCTAAACAAATCCTTTTCAAATGAGTGACGGTAGAGGATTAGGCATAAGCTTAGGGTGAGATTTTACAGATTGACTGTCTAATTCTAGGAAATTCTACCTTTAAGACAAAATTGAAGAACTGCAACTGCTTTATCCAAGTGCATGAGTTAAACTGAAAACCAAAAACTAGTTTATGGTTTTGGATCACCATTATCATCATCAGATTTTTAGTTTCTATCATTAGACAAAGACCTTCCTCAATATCTATTTTTTTTTTTACTTTTTGGAGGCTTAAGTTGTGCATGTGATCTCTCGGAATCCATGATGTCCAACAATATGCAACATGACAAGCCCATTGCCATTTGAGTTTTCTAATGAATTCTATGACACCATTGACTCATTTTTTCTCTAACATACAGAGCTGTCTTGTGATCCTTCCATGTGATCTTGATTCTCTCATGAGCACATTGCATGGTTCTCAGTTAGGTTCCATGTTTCAGCTCTATAAGTGACTATTGGGAAGATGCATTGGTTCTTAGGACTAACAGGATTTTCTTGTTCTGGTGAGCTTGCTCTACCAAAAGCTTTGCAAACCTCGAGTGAATCTTGATTTCTTCTTCTTTTGAGGATTTCATGGAGATTTATTATCTTACGTAGTTGTAGCAGTCTACTTTCTTCAACTCAGTAATTTCAATTTTGATTGTTGTGTTTTTGTCTTCAACATATTTGTTGTACATGAAGATCATGAAAAAACCAACTTTCTTGCTTTTAAGCTTGGATTTGCTGACAAAATCATCTTTTTCATTGACAACTTCCATGATCTGCAATAGAGGTTTCAGATCGGTAGTGAACATACAAGAAGCAATGAACTCATTGTTTCATTTTATATTTTTGAAGTATTTCTGATACCAAGCAGTAAAATTTATTCAGAAACATGTTACATTATCACTCCATCACAGTAATATTTGTTTTACTCCCTTGAAATATATCTCCAATTTCCTTCATTACTAACCCATCTAAATACCATGTAGCTACAAAAAAAAAGAAGAGCAAGACAAACTTGGATAAAATGGTAAATATTACCTTGAAGTCATTCTGGAAATCCCATGGATATGCCTGTTTGAGATTTTCATTCTGGAACTTGCGGAATAATTTTTCTGAAAACTTCTTGGGTTTCCTATCATGTCGAGCCCAGAGCCATGGGATATCTGACAAAAGTATGTAAATAAAATATGACACAATTTGATGACACACATGACATAATGCTTGTTTTCACATTCATATCAGAGATCAGTTTGCAGCAAAAGTAAAGTAAACAGCATAAATCAGAAATAGAGGATAAACTCACTGTTGACTCACTACCTGTGTAAGTGGCCATAGAAAGCAACTAAAAATTACTATATAAGAGAATACTAATCAAAAATCAATAATAATAATCATTTTCACATAATTCACTTCAGTGTTACTGCCAAATCATGTTGAATATACTGAACATCGAGTTTGGTCAGTACCTACATGAGTGGCCATCTGGAAATACCAACTGTCGTAAGCAGTTGGGGATCCTGAATGGCGATCCCATCAATTATCGTATACCTGGTTAGTCACTCAATAGAAACTGTCACATGACCAACATCCAACCAAAAGTAGCATGCTGTGTTGAGAGTGATCAACTGAAAAATTGCTTAACTTTTCAGCCCTGTAGCTTCATTAGTGTAGCCTGTATGCATGATACACACACACACATAGCCATCCATCTAGACCAACTTGAACACCGAAGAAACCTCTTTACAGTTTTGATTGTTAGTTTTCAATAACAGCAGGTGATGAGTTGATTGCAAAGAACTTGACGTTACCTTTAAATGGAGTGATAAAAACACAAGTCCCATCTATCTTTTCCGTAGCTAAAGCATCCTCAATTCCATGCTCTTTCGCTGCTGATCGGAGAGTATCAGTGGCTGATACCATGAACACTTGATTTGGTCTCTTGCTGGAGGGCTTATTGATGACCGCAATTTCAAAAAGACACTCAAGTTTTCCTTTTACTGATGCCAGTCGGTCCATCATAAATTTGAAGGTTTAATCATATTATCTGCAATTGAGAAGAGAAAAAATTAGAGTTAAATGTTATTCTTGTTATTCTTTGAGGTTTATTATCAGTTTCCATAATTCTGGATCTAAACTTACTGAACCAAAGCTGAATGATTTGCACTTCAAATGCTTTGTGGTTGTTATCAGCAGTAACACTTTTTTAAATTATGAAATCAATTTTAATTTATCAAATCAAGTCAATAAATATGGTGACACTGCTCCTTAATACAAAAGACATGTGCAGCGCCATTATCGTGGAAAAGGTGCTATGTATAATATACCGTGCGTAATTTCAGGTTTTACTATCCATTCCATGTTATATTTCAAGTGTGGTACAAGGGGAATAACTTGTTTGATCGAATGATTTTTCGTTTAATTTTATTGGATATAAAAGTTACGATGGAACCACTTCCCTTCTATCCGTGGAAGGCAAGTTTAGAAAAAGAACATAAATCATTAATTTACTTTTGCTTTTTCAAATTTCTATACATATCTACTGTAGATAAAAAAAATTACCTTACGTAGATTTTGAGAGGTTCGAACGGATCAATGGAAGAATATATATCTTTTTAACCAGCCTAAATGAAAATTACGATAGAACTACTTCACGTGTATGGCTTGCCTGCGATCTGTAGGAGTCAAAGTCCGTTTGAAACTTTGAAATTCTAATGTCTTTTCTTGTTCGTTTGTTTTCATGCAGGGAAAATGTGGATAGAAATTCGAAAAAGTAAATAGATAATCTATGTACTGTTTCAAAACTTCCCTTCCATCTGTGGAAGAGGAGTGGTTCTATCATAATATTTATCTACTTATTTAGGCTGGTTGAAAAACATTTTTAAAAAGACAAAAGAAAAATCATGCTGAAAGGTAGAAAGTATTCATGAAAATCATAATAATTTATAATACAACGAATCTAAAATTATCCTTTGACAAACCAAGTTATCTCCCCTGTACGAGCAGAAGGAAACTCTCGAAGAACAGTGAAAAGAGAGTATAAGCGCGTGGTTTTGATTCCATAAAACATGCTCACACGATGAAAGTCCATCATCATACATGTGAACAGGAAAGGAGCCTTTCATCTAAATATAAGAAAACGAAATATCATTCAACAAATTAACCTCATGAATGCAATTTTTTCGGAATATTTCCATTGCAAAATTTATGATAATGTCATCAGTGTCTTCTATCTTATTTTAATTCAAAATATGTACGCAGTGAACCCTTGTTAAAACGGACTAATAGTTGACCTGCCACACTGGACATACATACATACATACGTACATACATACATACATACATACATACATGTATGTATGCATGTAAGATATATAAGTAAGAGGAATTATCTTTTGTAATCTGTAGTGTACGTAAAGTCTTTTCAATGTGCAAATTAAAAGTCTATAATCAAGGTTCTCAACTTGACCCTTTCGTTGTTATGTTGTCAATCAGGAAATTTTACCGGATTTTCCTCACATCTATTGTATTCTCCTAGATAAATAGTTTAGTTTTCCGAGAAGTTCAAGCCTTTTTCAGGGAGTTTAAAAGCGGGTAATTTCCGGGAAAAACTTGTTCATTATCAAAGTAAAATGTTTGAGGCTTCTGCAAATTCACAAGTGTGTTCATGTTTCTAAATTTAGTTATAGACAAATGAGAGGATACAAAGAGAAGACAGGGAAACAAAGAGAGAGTGTATGTGTATTTGTACTATATTACACAAGGTCATAATTTCATTTTAATAAAATCTTTTTTATATACATACTTTTTCTGGTGATCACTACATATACTTTCAATTTTGTGAACATACACTTTCAATTTTAATCATAGAATTTGATCCGAAGATAGACGGTTTGTTTGAATACATACTTTTATCATTCAGTACAAAAATGGAAACTGGAATTGAAATCGATCCCCCTCAGGGCCCAATCAGTTTAACAACCTTGTTTGGGTGATGAATGATAAAGAAATTCCATAAGGTTTTCAAATTTAAGAAAAGAATTGAATTAAAAAAATAAAAGAAAATCTTTTTTAAGAGTTAAATAAGATATTCTTTCCTCCTAACTCAGATGAAAGCAAAAAACTTTCAAGTTCGAATAAGACTTTTACTGAATGCAGAATAAGCCAAATTGCTTTCGTAAATGTTGCAGAAACAGTTTTGAAAATGTCAAGATCAATCTCTTTTTTTATGAAATACCAAAGATAAATGATTGAAAGGAAAAGAGGGAGACTGATCACACATAAAACCTGATTTTGTTAATGTTGTCAAATTCGCCTTCTTCTCGTGCCGGCAGTGTTGATGGAACAAAAATAATAAGATATCCAGAAAATAGAAGATGAATTTATAGATTCAGGCAGATAGTGTGATTCCTAGATGATGCTACAGACACAGACGATGTGTATTGTGGGTGGATTCAAGTTTTTAATTTTTTTTTCAATTCTTTTTAGACAATTTGGGGCTAATTGGGTGCCAGGTATATACCCGGTCCCATTTATACGGTGTCACTGTAAGGGAGATAACTCTAATTGTGCATTCAATGGAAGAGTTTGTGCCGACATAAGTACTTCGGTTTATTCAATGACAGAGAAGTAGTTGAAAAGGAAAAGTGATACCTCTTCATTTATTATTTATTGATGAAATCAAGATTTTTCACTGTTTCAAGTTGGCCAAAGTAGCAATGAAATAATAATAGTAGTTTACATTTCAAATAGTATAATTTTGAACTAGAATTCATTTATCATGTATAACTAATAACTTAATGGTTGTTAGTTACACATTATATGTAATATGTCATTTTCTGGTAATTCTAACACAATGTTGACATATTGTTTTGATAAACCTATTCAATAAATATGACCGATTTTTCTAATTTGTTATGATGTGGTCGTTAATTATGATATAGCTTATAAACGTTATGACTTGGACTTCGAAGAAGTAAAGAAGCCAAGTTTAGAATGAACATTTGTTAGAGAAACAAACCTACCTGTTTATCTTACAGGTAAACATCTAAGGTTCAAATACTGATGTGAGTAGTACTTTAGGCACTATCAGTTAGTGAGTAGACAGAAGAGAAAATAGAAATTAAATGGGTTTTAGTCGTACTGAATGGTATACATTCTTTTTTAAATGTGCCCATAGCTAGGAGACATTTTAGTAGTGACTCGTTTGATCTAGAAGAACTCTCTTGGATTTTCATGAAAGAGCAGCAAATACTGAGTTTGGAACGTAGTGAAGGGTGCAAAAATTGTCATCGAGTCAACTCGTTGCCTAGCAGTTATAACACCCTCCCTCTTAGTTTCTTCAGTGCAATGCTTAGTGATTTAGTTCGTCAGCAGACCGAACGGTCCTGGATGATCTGTTGGAGGAGCGTATAAAGGGGAAATTTGTTCTAGACTTGTGATTTCCACTTCAGAGCCAATCAGGGGAGTAGCAGTGAGTTGATCAAAGTTTGTTTGTTTTTTTACCATAGGAGGAGAAGACTTTGTAGTGATCTAATCGATGACGCTTTATGATGCTGCAGGAGAACTGTTCACTCGATTTCTTAGGCAGGTATCCACTAAGGACCAGGCACGTAGTTCCGCACCGAGATCAGTGCACTAGGTCGCAGATAAAGCATTCTGAGCGAAGAGTAGTTTCTCTTCAGCTTTTCTAGAATTATGCGACTGGTTAAGACGACAGCAAAAACAACGCCAGAAAAGCATATCTGCTTGTGAAACACCAATTGTAGAATGTGGAGTAATCCGGTTATAGAAGAGAAATTTGTCTAGTACAGTACTCCAAGGTTCTGGTGAACTATTCAAAGCAATCTTGAATGTCTCTACCATAATGCTACGGCCATTTAGAAATTCTTCGAACTCAGCACTGCTGAAGCAAGGACTATTGCTTATTACAATATAAACGGGAAAATCCATAAGTCATTGACGCGGGTTTTTAATAGTTTCATTTGCACTAGGACCTTTGGTAGAACAAACATCCACCCACTTTAGGTGTACGTTCACGATAACCAAGAAGTGTTCGTCTTGTATGGGTCAAGCATATCCATATAAGAGCGGTGCAAGGGTTGACCAGGCTATTCCCAAGGATATTATTCTGCTTTAGCTGGACTTTAGAAATGATCCAGGCATTGGGGACAATTTCATTACTAGTGTACTCTTTTAGTTAGGAATTAAAAACGAAACTCTTCTTTTAGCTAGATATAAAAAACGTCACTTCCGCTGACGTTCCCTATAAAACCCCTGGATGCACGTGGTCCAAGGCTCATTAGCTCCAGCACCCCTAGCTGGTTACGCTTCCAGCCCAAGCTTTTGCAGACGGCCATTCTCTCTATTTCCTTCTCCCTGGTTCAAGACTCATTGGCACCAGAACCCCTAGCTGGCCATGCCTCTGGTATTTGCGGCTGGCTACCCTCTTTCTCCCTCTTTCCTTCTCCCAAAGATCGTTATCATTTCGCCGACCTGCTGGTCGATCGGATCTTAACTATTCTTCCTACGTGACCTATCTCTGCACTAACTTTGCCCATTTCACTTCACCGATGTCGAGACTTCACACATACGCACAGCTCTGCAACTATGCCACCGTGTCTCCACCACGTGCTACAAAAGCGTATCACCTCTCACTCTCATGAATTAAATGGCAAGGTCTTTCTACTATCCGATAGTCACGATAATCTTTCCTAAACTACTTTACTTCGGGAAACACGCAAGGATAAAACTCCATTTTCTCTGTCTTTCATGATCTGTTCGTCGAGAGTCTATCAGCGTCAGGGAATAGCCCCTAAGTTAACTCACTTATTTGGCAGTAAGGCTCACACTCAGAACCTGGATTCCACGTATTATCTTGGAGCTATCCAACCATACGGAATCCAAGCAGTTCAGGCAAACTCCGCTTCCAGAACTATCAAGACAAGAAAGCCCCCACCTTTCGCCATCTCTTCTCCTCTTCTCTTAATATCACTTCTCACGATCGACTGTATTCATGTAATCCTTACATATGCCTCATCTTTATTCTTGTAATAAACGTACATCGGTTGTCTGGCCATAATACTTGTATGCGTTCATTACACTTTATTTCAATGCACGTCCAACTTCATTCACTCCACAAAAACAGGGCCAGCGCGTTACACATCAACCCACGAGGATCAAAAATCTTCGTCCCATCAACAATCCATCATGCTGTTCGATTCAACTCAAGTCGTCACCCTAAAACTAGGAACTCCAAATCTCTATCTAAATTTGGCCACCTAATGTAAGAGCGTGTCAATTCCTTCACTCTCCCATAAAGTTCAACCAATAAAGTTTGGTAATTGGCAAAATAAAGTATTACTCTGTAAACACCATAGTAGACAACCATCTTGCGTATGAATCTAATTTCTTTTAATAAAGATTGGGAATCACAGATGTAGGTCAAAATATTTTAACACTTTGGGAATAATAGGATCTGTGTGGGTATTTACCCTCATTTCAGACGCAGTGAAAGGAGAACTGTTCGAAAATTACACTGGATTAATCCACATATTAGGGATAGGAAATTTCAGCAGATTGAATTTTTTAGGTTATCTCGATCTAGCAGACAGGATATGTCCTTTCTTTTCACATTTGTGGCACTCTGTGTCTTATAACAAACAGATGCTCTCCCAATGCAGTTGTTTGCAACCAGAACACGGATTTTTAAGTTTAGAATCTGATTTGTTTCACTTTTGTCATGAGTTTAACGCAATGCATATGTGACACTGCTAGGAGGTCGAAGAATCATCTCGCAGCGATTTCTCGAGGCTGCTTCTCTTGCGAAGGCTAATTGTGAGGCACCTTCGAAAGATAGACCCGCTTCTTGCCATAATAAGTGTTGCGTGGTATGGTCCCGCAATTTGCGCACAATTTCCTTCAAGGAATCAAAAGCCTTAACACCAGCCACGTACTGTGTGATAGTCTCGTACATTTTCATACATAAGAATGACCTTGAGATTGAAGTGCGCTTTCAGTACTCGAAAGCATAGTTAGCGGAAAGACAAAATTGAGCACCGATTGATATAATTCAATAATGTGAAAAAAGTGGTAAAAGTCGAATAACAATAACAGAAAAACTAAGACGTAGTGCCAATTAGAATAACAAAAAACTAAGGAAGGAAGGAATATTCATGTCGCCGATTAATGTTATGAAGTGTAGAAGCCAAAGTACGTTTATCTTGCCCGTTCATTCTATGGTCTTCTTCAGGTGTGATATCTAAATGTGACGATAGTAAACAGAATTTTCCAATGATGGAAGTGAAAAGAACTATGGCTATGTTACAATGTGGGATTTCCATGGTTCAGTCGTCCGAAAAACTCTTTGAAATTCGAAAGTTGGTGGTTATATGACCTTTCAATACTTTCAATGTGTTGGCTACGAGCTTTAAAAAATATGTTCATCTAATACCAAGTTATATCCGTAAGAAAAGAGAGTTCCTTTTATCGGTACCTTCCTCTGGATATTTTCTTTGCTCACTTTCCTGAAGAAGGCCGTAGATTATATCAGAAAGGTTTAAAGAACAGATTAAAACAGAATTTTGATATGGAAGGGACGTGTTTTGTAAGTAAGCTTTGATCTGACTATACGTTAATAATTCACAGGCACAGGAGGGTTCTAAATTCTGAAACCCTAGGCTAAGGGGGTTCTAAATACCCACAGCCGGAGCCCAGTGGGGTTCTAAATTTCCAGTTTGGAGGCCCAGGACTGCCCTGAATTCGTACGCCCGAATCCCAGGAAATTCCTTTCCGACGCTCGGTAGGTGGAGGGGAATCTTGCGTTTTGGCGGCCGGCTTCTTTTTGCAGAGAGCGGCAAGGTGACCACTCTCGCTTCATATCAAGCAAACTGGCCTCCTACCTTTGACGATGAGAGGCAGTTTTCTACGGCTGCCCACGTCCAAATAGTCGGGAATGGCCAGAAACGCCTTCCTGTCGATCATTAGATCGAAACACTATTCCCTGCGTATGAGCTCGGGGTCAACCGAAACAATATCCCCGAATTTCAGGAGAACTATCCCGATATGTTCCCCTAGGACATAGGAAGGAACCTTATGGACCATTATCCTGGTCATTCTCTGACCCAGGTACTACACAAGAGTAATCCCTTGTCTGGAGTTCCTGCTTCAGGGCAACGCAGTCTTCTTCTGGGGGTAGCAGAACGTCTCATGAGGCAGAATCGTGGCCTTTCACATCCTGTTTTGCCTTGACTCACAAACTAATCAATGATTTCATTATTATGTCTTCGTTCACCTGACAATCTTATTTTGTTTTGTTTTTTTTGTCGATCAAGGAGACTGACACCATTTTTTCTCAATGTCTTTCAGTCCAGCCAGGTCCACCAGCAAACCATCTTCTTTTACGAGGTGGGCGTGCGTCTGGCATCTCCTGGCATGACATTGACCGTATTAATTGGGGGGGGTTCTACACGTTAGGGGAGCTTTTTTGTCCTGCTGGAATAGGCGAGTTCGTATTTCCCTCCTTCCTTTCATGGACGGGGGTCGTTTCATTTTTTTTTTCCTTTTCAATTTTTTTTTTGTTTTTTCTGTTGGGGGAAGCAAACAAAGTCCTTCTGGTCTCATCGACTATGAAGGAACAAGAAAATGCAAAAACAAGACAAAAAGTAAATACCTGGGCGGACTACAGATTTTCTTGTCGCTGCAGTTGGTCGCTGATCGAAAGCTCATCACCTCTTTGCAAATGGCGTCTTTTTTCGTTCCAGAAGTCTTCGATTCTTCTCAGAATTCGCAGCAAAAAAAACGGTACCAGCTAGGAATACTGGTGTTAGTGTGCATTGGACCATGTGCGTCAGGGGGTTTTATAGGGGTCGTCGGAGAAAGTGACGTTTTCGATATTTAGCAAAAAGAAGAGTTTCGTATTTAATTCTTGTCTAAAAGAATAGGGGGCGCTACAGTACTCCCTCCCCTAGCAGTCTGGGGGGCTGCAGAGAGGAGCTAGAATTAGAAAAAGTAAGAAATAGACAGGCGAAAGAGGGTAGATAGAAATCTAAGAAGGTTTCAACAACGTGATGGAACTAAATCATGGACAAAAATTTCTGAAAAAAAATCAATCACAAAAGAGATACAATGTGTCAGCAAAGGTTTCGCTGTTAAGCCAAACAGTGTTGCAAAACAAAATGTTCATTCAGTCCCCCAAATTAGATAAAATGTCTCTGTTTCAGGTACATGCTGTGAATGAAATTTTGTGCGTCAGCAAAATTGTTCGGAAAAGTTCGTGTATGTGTATGAAAAGCTTGAGTGAGCAAAAACTGAAGGAAATTATTACAAAAAAGACGATTGTGTAAAATATTACCATGTGGACGTAGGCAGCAAATGGAGTAGTGTTACAAATATGTACGAAAGTTTGGTCAAACAAACGTGTGTTGGTGCCTGGTAAAGTGTGCTAACTGGTAACAGTGTTCATTCAAGCGTGTGTGCACGAATGCGCGTGTAAAAGGTTCTACGATGGCTGCAATAGTTGTAGAAGTAGTCGGTATCCACAAGAAATATGTTGTTGTTCAGATCATCAGAGCTAAATTTTATGGCCCTCGTGTTTTGATGATGGTGCCGGTCCTGGAAGGGAAATGGTAGATATTAGGAAGTTGCTGGAAGAGAATGTGCGCCGAGTATTAACTTGGACGCGCATTGAAACAAAGTGAAAAGAACACATACAAATATTTTGGGATAGACAAATAAAGTACATTTAATGCAAGGACAAATGAAGATGAAGTACATATAAGGATAACATAAATCCGATCGATCGCGTGAAGTGATGAGAAGAGAAGAGATAGCGAAAGGTGGGAGCTTTCTTGTCTTGATAGTACTGGCGTCGGTGTTGAAGCAGAGTTGTCTGAGCTGCTTGGATTTCCATATGGTTTAGATCACTCCAAGATAATACGTGGAATCCAGGTTTAGTATGCACGCCATACTACCAAGTTGTATGCATTAACTTGGGAGCTATTCTCTGACGCTGATAGACTCTCGACGAACAGATCATGAAAGAGAGAGAACATGGTGTTTTATCCGTGTGTGTTCCTCGAATTAAAGAATTTAGGAAAGATCATCATGACTATCGGATAGTAGAAAAGCTTTGCCATTTCATTCACGAGAGTGAGAGGTGATACGCATTTGTAGCACGTGGTGAAGACACGGTGGCGTAGCTGCGTAGCTGAGCGTATGTGTGAGGTCTCGACATCGGTGAAGTGAAATGGGCGAAGTTAGTACAGAGATAGGTCATGGTGGAAAATGGCTAAGATCGGATCGGCTAGGAGGTCAGTGAAATTATAACAATCTTAGGGGGAAAGAAAGAGAGAGAAAAAGATAGGCCAGCCACAAAAGCCAGGGCCAGAGGCATGACCAGGTAGGGTTGCTGGCGCTAATGAGCTTTGGACCATATGCGTTTAGGGGTTTTGTAGGGGAGGAAGTGACGTTTTCAATATCTAGCTAAAAGATGGGTTTCCTGTTTAATTCTTAACTAAAAGAATAGGGGCGCAACAGTAACTTTTTTTTATCGTAGATTTTGCACTCACCAATAAACAAACATTGCTACCAGTTGGAGTGAAGGATGGGTTAAAGGGTATCATTTTGACTTCTGCCTTCTGGTTGAGTCTTGGTAGCTCAATTAGTAGAGGAAGCTGGCATAATTTGTGCTTTATCCAAGACAGAAGTAAAAAGTAGTCATAAAATGAAATAATAATAATGATTCATAATACTTTATCTGTTAAAAATAATGAAAGAAAAAGTAACAAAGTTGGTTATTGGGCCATTAGCTACCAATTGTATTTTTTAGTAATAAGTAATTTTTATTTGTTGAAGAGAAATGATTGATGCCAATGCTTATTATTACATTTTTACAGGACAGACAGATAAAAAGAGCACTGTTACTGAGTTTTTAGTTGTGCTAATAAAAGGCATAAATAATATCTAAGGCAGGACCAATTCTCATGTGACAGATTCGTTTCTGGGTTTGGTTGGTAGCTAAAAAAAAGCAAAACCAGTGCTGAGTGTGATTGCTGACACCTGATTAATTTTATTGATCAAAATGGTGGACATTCAAAATATATATGAGACTGAAATTCTTATCCATTTTTGTCACAAGACACAAGAATGATAGGTTTTATAATGCTGCCAATTGTTCATGATCCTGGGAATATATTAGGAGAGAAACATTTTTCATCTAATTCCAAATGTGCTTGGTTATTGCATATATAATAAAAAGAACATATAATTACATGTCAAATAAAAAAAATGCTGGTTTCATTGTAAGGTATGGTAGATACAATTGATCTGCTGTTTTCCACTGACTGATTCAGTGAATAAAACTTCATCAAAACTTCAAACAATCTTTTCCTTGTGATGAAAACTTATTAAACTGAGCATTTTTTTCCAGTGTCTTTCTTCTAATCATCAGTCTAAAAGTCTTTGTAGTTCACAATTATTTTATTTCTTTATCAATTCCTGTTTTATGGTAAATTTTAGCTGGCTTCTTTTATTTTGCATAATCTAGTAGTCAAACAATTTTTTTTTTTTTTTTGCTTAACTGAGATCACAGATAATACTTCAATACTGAAGTATGTGATCTGGTATTTTTTATCAATTTACAACACATCAATTTATATAGAAACAGATTGATGACTGACTGATATCTGTATAAGATTCATAAAATTCATGTTACAAGTAAAATGAATATCTTTAATATTGTCATCATTCCATCCAACTGATACATCAAATCTAACCCCTAAATTCATGAAGATCTTGAAACCGCTGGAACTCAACAATAAATAGAATTTTAAAAATGGAACTCTTTTATAAATAATTTTTTTTTAAAGTTACCTAAAATAAAGGGGAGGTAACTGATTAGAGGTTATTACTTGAATTTTTAAAAATGAATTTAAGAGTTGAGAAAATATTACAAGATAAAAATCACTTGGATGAAAGAGAGACTTTCTGTCCCAAAATAATTCGGAAAAAAAAGTCTTGAATTCATGTCAAAAAATTAAATGTCAATATCTATGGAAATAGCTGTAGATTAAAATTATCTTCTTTCGACCATTAGATCAATTTTTCAATATTTAAAAATTCAATCCTCAGGAAAGTTCCATTATTTTTTATTCTATTCATTGAAGTGTTTTATTGTCATCTGCAAGCAGTTTCAAGTGGTTCATGAATTGAGAGTTAGAATATTTCATAGATTTGATGATGAAATAAAACATAAAAATTTGATGTAGAACCTTAAATGTGATGATTGCACTCTTTACTATGCAACCAAAATGTTTTTGATTTTTCTCAATACTAATTTTATTGCAATTTTTATTTTCCATGCTTACAGGTAATAGAATCTCATCATTACATTCTGCTTAATTCATTATCATCGATGCTATTATTAAAAACAAAATCCATTAGTGCTATCTACAATATATTTCAAAATTTTACTATCAGTATAGGTGTAAATTTTATTTGCTTTATAAGAAATCTATTATGTATTAAATGTTAATAATTGAATGGTTAATGTACTTGCAAAATTTTGGAGCATCTCATTCTATCGCCTTCTTTAGGTGCAGCATGTCATATCCATAATGATATTGTATCAAACAGAGATTTTAAATAATTTATTCTATTTTAGCAATGCGTGCAGTATGGAAATGTTCTCAGTTTCTTTCTTTGTTAAACAGTGAAGAAAGATTATGGTTATTGATATGCCAACAGTTATCAACAATATGAGAACTATTATGCCAATTGACCATTTGATTTTATGCCTTCATGTATATCCATGCACTAAAAGTAAGTAAGAAAGGATAAAGTTGTCATTAGGTAATCATACTTACATATATCGTTGATTTCAGTGGATGGGAATAAAATTAGAAAGGACCAAAAAGAAAAAACACTTTGTTTTTGTTTTTATTATTATTTCTAATTTTACTTGTATTGATTTCAGACAAATGTCTATTTTAAAATGATTTATTTTGAGGGAAAATAGTGCATAAAATACAAATTTACTTAATTATTATTGATAGGGTAAGAGTCTGAAATAGGTAAAATATTATCTGAAAATGAATAGCCTTTTCTTTTCTATTTTTGCTGTGTTGAAAACTTAATAATGTCATGAACAAGCCACAAAGCATGCAAAAAATTATCATTGTATTTTGAAAAAGTAAATTGCTTTAACATTTCAGAAAATGGCATCAGCAAACAGAGTTAAAAAAAAAATGCTTACTAGAAACCGCACACCGATACTTCAACATACATTTCTAAGAACATATATTTCTATCTTTCTTGAAATCAACCATTTTTAGGATGGTTAGCATTGGTTAATATGTATCCAATTTTTTTATGTTTTGGGAATTATACTAAAATACTTCAATTTGTTGATGGTACTTATCAAAAAGCTTTGGTTTGTTATGAATAACCCAATATTGACTTTCAAGCCGTTATTTCACTTTTCAAAAATTTTTCAAGATATTTTTAGCCATTCTCATCTGCCATACTGTGGATGTAAAAATTTGTTTGAACATTCAATTTTGTTTACATCATCAGATATTTTCCTAAGCATCCGGGATAACTGAAAATGTTACAGGCAAACACAAATTGAAATAACCTCTTAAAAATTATTTCTTAAAAGTATACAGATGCTGAGACCAGCAAATGAAACTTAACCCTTAAGGCACCAATATCACTGGATAGTGACCAAATCCTCACACCCCAGTCAGTCAGTAGATGATGCTTATGAAAATACGGCTAGAAATCTGCTATACGTATGACAAGTGGGTGGCATATGTACCTCAGTATTATTCAGAAGTAAAATACCATTGTTTTTCTATTCAGATTTTTGCAGTAATTTTGGAGTGAAAAATGTGTTTTTTTGTAAAATGGCAAGAAAGTTATTCAAAAAATTCAGAAATCCAAGATAGCTGCCACCTAATAATATTATATTTTTTCCAACGTAAACTTTCCATCATAGACCCTTCTTCCTCTATAGCCCTTCAAATAACACAAAGTCAAAAACTTGGCACCAAAAGGTTTAACTCCTAAAGCAGAGATTTTTCAAAATCTGCTTATTTAATTCTCTTTTATTAAACACAGTTAATAATGTTCTTTGCATTCCTACGGAACAAGAAGTTCATGAAGTTATTTCAGCTGGTGAGTGCTTTAATATTTGCAAATGCCAAACAAAATATTTTATTGCATGGTATAAAATATCTCCTGAAAAAAAAAGAAAGACAAATTAATAAAGTTATTAGATTTTCATTTATTATTTCACATGTTCACTAGTTTGCTATCTCTTTGCTTGATATTGCTTTAAAAATGTCCATGTGGGATTTTTGATTCTACAATACAATGAATATGTTTGCTTAGATAATGCTTATAGATGTAGTTGAGCTTATCAAATGTCAAAAATAAAACAAGAAACACTTTTATACTTTGAAAGACTGCTGCAATTCCTGAAGGATTTCTGTCATTATGGTTGAATAGTGGCATAGCTAGAGGGTTGGAGGCTTGGAGAGCTTGACTTCTTGATGGGCCCCTCCAATACTCAGTGAGATTTAATGAAAAAGGAAAATTTCTGATAAATAAACATTATCACTTTTTTTAAAAATACCCACAAAAGCTGAATTATTATTTATGCAGTGAATTCATATAAGTACAAATATCTTTATTATTGTAAAATGGAAGAAGAAGCCTAAGGAGAGGCATGTTCAAAAAGCACCTCTGCAAATGTCCCTGGTGCATGAATCAGCATTACTGCTGAGAATTAGTGCACTATGGCTAGGATCGAATGTTGCTCCTCGATTGTCTCCCCTGGATCAGATCCCTGTGACATTTCTAGACATATTACACAAACTAAATATATAAATATATAGATATTCATTGCATTTTATATATGTGGATATTCTTTTTATGCCATTGACATCAATGTATCAGGCAGAGCACTCTTTTTTGTCATTCTAGTCATGCAAAAAAAGTACAACCAGGGATAAAACTTTAATCTTTATAATTGTCTGTACACTGCTTCACCTGATGAAATTCTAAATTATTTGATTTTAAATCATTATGATTTTAAAGATCAAACGTCAATCGGCAGAAACAAATTAGGATTTTTTTTTTTGTTTTTTATCACATATTTAATAGGGGATATTTTTCAGATGAGATTATTTTTCTTCCTGATAATCCTCTGAAGCATTCATCAAACTTTTGTAGCATAATAAAAATCTTACCATTGCTGTGTTTCTTTTTTTTTGGTTTTTCATGTAATTTGCTTTATTCTGGATTTTAGCTGCTTATAAAAATTTCGCTACAACAGCCATATGCTTCTTTGTAGATATCTTGCTTTTGATAGGCAAAGTATTTACAAATGAAGTCTTCATTGTTTATCATGGCAGACAGAATCCAAGAGAATGCAACATGCCTAAATGTTGCATTCTCTTGGATTCTGTCTGCCTCTATGAATTAACTTGCAATTTGAAATAGAATGAAATAGAAAACAGCAACATTTCATTGTAACACTGATATCAAAAGGTTTTTTGATGTTTTGGCATGATGAATTACTCTGTAACTTTAGGAAACTTTTTTTTGTTCCTGGATAAGAAATGTTATTGACTAAGACAGTGATAATTTCAAATCCGTATATTTCCGATTGGATAGGGGCAAATTTGCACATTTTTATCTCATTGAGTGAGAAAAACCATTACATATGAATATCACCATCCTAGCTACAAAAGCAAAGTTTGAAGGGAATAATAGCCATTCCAATAATTTCTACACATAAACAATTACATTATACAAGAGCAAAAATTGCATTGTTCTAGTAGCAGATACAGGCATACCTGTAATATATAATGGTATTTACATACTAAGACATATAATAAAAAATGTAAAAGATAAATTCGCCATTAGAAAATTTTACTCTGAGCAGAAAATTATTGATATTTAATTTGTATATATCCTTTAGAACAAGCTCATGAAGCTGAAATGACTGTGAGTTTCTGTCTCCCACAGCAATAAAATATTTTAAAAATCCTGATGCAGTTCGTGGAAATGCAAAATATCTTGTTGACTTGGCTTTATATATTATTGCTGATTTCGATGAATATACTTTTTTATTATATGCTGCTTTTTTAACTAATGAGTTTTGTGTCTTCATCTCCAAGAGAAATGTCAGCATGCTTTGCTGTTGATATTGTTGTCTTTTTATGCACATTGAATTTACATTGGCATTTCTTGGGAATACAATTGTTCAGCTTCATTATACATTTTGCTCATGGCTTCATCACAATATTTAAAATTTCTTCATTCTGGAGTAAATAAACTCTCTAAAACAGAGACAGCCTAGGCATTTATGGAGCCTTAGATAGACTTTGATGGAGTGGGGGGAGCCTTACCACTTCTTGCAGTCCTCCCATCATTCTTAATGCACTGGTGGCTATAGGGCCCTAAGCAGCTGGCTCTGCTCTAAATATTATCTCAACTCACTACGATGCACTCTGCCTACTTGGAAACATTCTGTACAGTTACCTCATGCTCTCATTTTCATTACTTTTTTCTCTTATTGAAATTAAGAATATTCAAACTGCATTTCTCCATCTAAGCACCAGCATGACATGTATCTGTATATCACTTGGAATGTCATCAGTTTTTTTTCCTAATTTTTGTCTGACAGATTAAACACTGGCTCAAATATACTCATTCACTATTAATTAACTCTTAAATACATACCAAAAATTTTGAATATAAATAATATCAAGGGAAATACCAAGAGATCAAATTAAATTCACTTCAAACTCACAGTGAATTTTTTAAAATTTTTATTCCACATGACAGATTTAGCAAAAGTTGTTTCTTTCATCAAAAAGCTCTGCTGTCAATGAGGAGTGGTATCAAGTGGTTTATGAATTTATGAATTAAGAGTTGATATTTCTCTGTTTCATTTTTCTGTCAGCTTTTTTATCAATTTTTTAAAAAATTCTAAATTGAAATACAAAATGGCGTATATAAGAAGGCTTGGAAATTATGACTACGTTCTGTTGTCTCTTTTTAAAATTTTGAACCAAAAAGATTGATTTACTATTTCTTTTGTCTCTTATTATAATTTCAATATTCAAAATATGGCGAAACGTTTAATAATATTTTTTGCAACGTTATGTTTAAAAGGATTTTAAAAGTATATATATTGGATTTTGAGCAATCTATTAGAATATTCGTAATGATGTGTTGCCCAAAATATTTTTGTAGGGAGTGCGCTCATTTCAGTATGGCAACATATTCATATTTTTGGCAACAGAATTTCAATGTTGTAGGGTTTGGTCATGGACAATACCTGATAATATCCATTTTGATTGTGTAACAATAATATCCTATGAAACATAGCAGGATATTATTATAATTGTTGGGAGAAAATTAATTTTTGTAAAAAAAAAAGTGGTAGGGTGTGCTCATTTATAGGAGATACTGGACATAATTTCAAAAGTTGAGATTCTGCAAGAATGTGACGGTAAGTTGAATTAAAGAATATTAGGGAAAGGTGAATGTTTCAGACATAGCATTAAATTTCATTTCTCACATCTTCTGAAAGTTAGTCACTTAATATTTTCACCTCTAAAGATATGAACACTAGTGGTGCCAAGCCAGGTCAAGTTTAATCACTGCCTGAGATTCCAGCAGCCTTATCTTGCCCATGCTTGCAAAATGCATTTTCTCATAATACTTATATAAAAACTTTGCCTGTCCTCATAGTTTTTCTGTATGCGGGCTGGAACGAAATGTACACGCCACCGCTGCCAGACTGTTCCATTTTTTTTCTCCTATGCATCTGTATAAAGTTAATGTAGTTAATGAATATAATAAGTGAATATTTTGATTTGATTTACTGATGTGAATATTTGTTATATCCCCACAGAACAAGAACAAGCATTTTCAACCTTTATTGGTGAGTGTTTCATGTAACAATACAAGATGCTAGAGATATTATCTGTTATAATTCATATAGCATGTAACATTAACCTTTTGATACAGAAAAATCATATTTTTTTGCTTAAAAAAAGAAATTCATACAGGCAATAATAAGTAAAATATTGAAGGTATTCTTTATGATAATATTAAATGAAAAATATTTTTGATAAATTTGATAAGAGGAAAAGTTACATAATTCAGTCCCTCTAGACATTCTATAAAAAGAAAATATATTGATAAAGATATTTATTGCCTTTCCACAGAATAAGAAACTGAAGTAAAAACTACAGTTGGTAAGTTTATAATTTTACAATAAAAAGAAAATACATCAATATATCAAAATTTTAAATGTTGGATAATTCACTTTATGAACAAAGTAAGACAAATCAATTTAAAAGTATTGTGTTGAAATATGAAACAAGCATTTAAAGAAATTATTTTTACTTCATTTTCAACAGGAAGCAATTGCATATAATGTGGCAATGAAGTTGAATAACATGGTGCATTAAAATATGAATAACTGTTCTTAGTAACTTTATCATATTTGGAACTTACTCTTTATTGTTATGCCAAGTATATAACAAATCATAAAGCAAATGAAAAGCTTGAATGAGTCTCATAAAAAAAGCTAAAAACTCACTAGAAAGATAATTTGAACATCTTTGATATCAAATGAGTTTTTTGCTAAATTTTCTTATCTAGATGTTCATTACTTCTCTTTAGAAGCCATGAAATCAAAGGTGAGTGTCAGAGCATATTTCTGAGAGAATCTTGTGCATGCCAATATCTTGTGATATTTGCACCATATTTACAGTTTTCATACAGGTGAAGCTACTATTTTGAACAAGATACGTTCCTAGAAAATGGACAACCTAGGAACTTCATCTAATCTGGGAACGATTACAGGTGAAGCTCCTTCTTTATCCACTCCTACTTTGGGATTGGATCATTCAAAGTAGGAGCAGATGAAGTATGCACTTCAGCTGTAACGTTACTAACACTTACCCATAAATCACATAATAGTCGTACAAATTGATCTTGATTATATGTAATTATCATAAATCTGTTCTGTGACTGTCATCACTTAAATTTGGTAATGTGAAAAAATTACCAGGAATGGAATTCCTACCAACTTTGTATGACTTTGTAATTAGCATACTATGGTTTACAGTTATTAATAATCAGTGTTTACATAAGAATTATCCATCAAGATGATATTAGAAAATGACTGCATGGAGAAAAATTGTTTGTAAAAATGAACAATTTATTTCATTAACATGTTTTGCATGAAACAGGCTCCATCAGAAAGAGTGGGAATACAAAATATCTGATTCTTATTGGGAATTATCATTACCCCCTGTGTAATAACATCGAAATATAATAGATTCCCTACAAGAATCCAAATTGCAGTTATTGATATAAATGTATGATTCTTACCAAAATACAATTGGTTTTATTCCTCTCTACGTGATATCAAAGAAATGAAGAACATATTATAAACAGAGTATTCATTTAAATGACAAAAGTTATAATCAAACTATACACAAGACTCAAAAATTCAGTGCAATCCAAAAGTTTTGGAGTATACATCATTGGGTGTTATATAAACCATCTGTATTGTTATGTATAATGTGAATATTACTATTTCATAGGCCAAGATGTTGAAATCAAGACTACTCTTGGTGAGTGTGCAATTCTACCATGAAGAAGTTAAATTTCCTTATAAACATTGATTAATAATAATAATGTAATCTTAGAAAAAATGATGGATTTTAGATAAATATTTAATTTTTCCCCACCAATGAAATGACATAATTGAAATTATTGATATGCTTTGAACAATTTGTTCATATGGAGAATGTTTTAAGATTGAATACTTTTTCAATAATCTTTCTAAAGGCCCTTAACTTCTTGGAAATGAGACAAAATCTATTCATGTATTTTATGAATTTGTTGTACTTGACTGATGAATGACTGACATTTATGTTCATAACATTTAATAGAACAAGCTTGTAAAACACAAATATTAATTGGTGAGTGTCAGTAATTATATTCTTAAATAATCAAAAGTAATGGAAATACAGAGTATTGATTAAACAAAAAGCTGCTCCATTTGATGCAGATACTTTACTCTGACTTTGCTCTGTTTCCAGTTTGGTTTTTTTTTGCTCTTCATGTCTGCTTCCACAATTGCAATTTCTTTGTACTTTCTTTGCTTATACTTCCAATCGATTCCAAACATCATTTGTGGATAATATACAAAATGTTTATGACATTAAAAATACTTATCGCATTTATATTTCTAATCACTTCTCATCGACAAAAACTATTGAAGTATGTAGAATTCAATCTGATATATAAGCTTTACTGTCTATAAACTGTCTCCATGAATATATTATCAATTATTCATTAATTAATAAATACATCATACACTATCATCATCATTTTGAGAAGGAAGTTCATATAATCTATTCATTTGAAATGATCATTTAAAAATCTAAGCATTTCAAATTTCATTCTTTGTTTAATGGAGTTGTACTTTTCTGTTAATGTTAACCTTGGTTACTATCAGAAATTAAAGTGTGCTCCATAAATAAAGAGTCCTACACTGAATTTCTATTCATATTGAATAACATCCATTTTTTTCTTGCATATGGGCCCTACAGCTGAATTCATCTCCACCAGTAAAAATATTTGTTTCTTTTAACATTTTTTATTACAAGCACAACATTTTCATTACCAAAATATTTTTTAATACCGGCATTATTTCTTTTATTCAAAATACATTTGAACAATGTTAATCATTTATAACAATTGTATATTTAATTTGTTTTTTAACTACTTTCTATTTTGTTTCTGGTTGGCAACACTTGATCTTTTCATTCTTTGCTTTAAATCTGATTTTTTTTATAGATTAGGGATATTTGTAATGGATATAATTGAGTGATTTTCGTCAAGTCAATCTCTTTAGTAAATAATATATTAATGGGATTTTTAATAAAATTCATCATGGGTGCTCTTCCAGTTAAAGTTATGTTCCTGCCACTAATATAAATAATAAAGAATTTATGAAGAACTTTTTTAAATAGAGAAGTTTTCAAGTCAGATTTAGGTAATTCAACTAAAATATATACTATAAACATATAGATATTATTTCACTGATATCACTGTTTGTTACATTCTATACAGAACAAGAACGTACAGTTACAACAACAACTGGTGAGTGTCCAGATAAATGTAATTTTACTCAATTTTAATAGTATCATCTAAAATATATGAAATAATATGAATCATCTTAATATATGTCTGGACTTGTCTTTTCACTTGTCTTTCCTATATAATGAAATTTTTAATCATAATGTTGAATATGTATAAGATCTGTATACTTTTGAACTTCTCAGGTACTGAACTTTTCTTTGATTACTATTTTAGAATATTACAAAAACTAATTTGACAAAAAGTTTTATTGTTAACAAGCTTTTCAATTCATCTTTTTAATTATATGTTCCCTATGTTTATGAAATTGTAGAAAATAAACCAAGATCCAAATAGCAGTCTCTCTTTGACAAATCACTTAGATACATATGGTTCCTAAACATAGAAACATGTTTTTAAAATCTATATAATGAATATTTTGTTTCAAATTAAGAGATTAATTTTTATATCTATATCTATATATTTGTCATCCTACAGTAGCTTTGACAGAGAAAATGAAGGTAGAAAATGATTTATATATATCATATATAATCATTTTCCAACAAAAATTTTGAGAACAAAGCAAGCAAAATGTAAGTGTGATATAAAATTATGGTTTTGTGAAATTGTTTCATAAATATGAAACTACTTAGCATACAACACAGAGGATCTCATAAAATCACTGGTTGAAAAGACCAGTGACTGAAAACAGTTCATATTAGCAACTTTCAAATTATTAGGAATTTATTGATTTCATTTGGAGATTAATACAGGGAAATATTATATTAAGATTAAAATTGAAAAAGAAAGATGTTGAATAAATTTCCACATGAAATAAATATTATAAGATATTATTGTTGCATTGAATAACAATATTTGTATATACATATATATCCCTGTTTTTTAGGTAGAGGTTGGTAAGTTTAAAATTTTGTAATAAAGATATTCATCTAAAAACAATTTATAAAATCTCAAGTAGAATTTTAACATTTTGCATTTATCTATTGAAATACATTTTAATTTACAACAAAGATATTTTATTGTTCTTCTTTTAATGATTTTGATGATAAAAATGAGTAATAGAACATTTCATTTTAACTACATGATAGTTTCAATTCTTTCTCAGTACACAGTAAAATATAACTGACATTCATATATTTAATAATGGCTTTTTAATTAGAATATTTATTTGGTATCAGTAGTTGATATTTAATCAGTAGTTGATATTTGCTCCTTACATTCTCCAGAACAAGCTCTTTAGACAGAAATAGCTGCTGGTGAGTGTCTTATTGGAATATCAGATTGTTAGAGTTCGCTTTTGCGCTACAATCATGCAAGTAATCATCACAAATTGAATTGTATTGTTTGTCTTCACAGCAGCAATTCATTTAATTCACCAAATGGTTAAAGGGGGATAATTTACATCAGAGCTTATTTGCCTTAATTTTTTTCAAATGAATTTTAAAATTCATTTGAAAAAAATTAATTCATGAGTTAATATGCGCAACATTTTTTTTACAAGTTCTGTGCTGATGGAAATGATTGCCTGCCATTTTTGGGCCATGGTCCCTTTAAGAGCTTTTCTTGGGTGACAGGGTCCCTAGTCAAACAGGGATACCAAATTTACAGATTGACAGAAATTCATTTATTTCGGTCTATAGCCAACTTTGAATATCCCAAAGCTCCCTAGGGAAACATATGGCCTCCGTTGAGAATGGCTGATGTAAGCAAGCACAATATTTAGAATGCGTTTGTTTGTCTTATTAGCATTGAACTTTGCATGCAGTCACACTATTTTTACTCTTGCTTTATTTGTGATGTCTCTTACTAAAATGATCACAATTAGCAGCTTCCTCGGCATATAAAATAAAAATTTGCTTTTGGAAAATATCTGAGGTAGTTCCTTATATCTTTCAATATTTCTATTTTTATGATAATTTCTTATTGTACCTTGAAAATTACTGGATCAACCTGGACAAATTGCAATTTTTATTCTCATTTGATCATTTCAAGACTTCTGGCACATATCTCGGGGTCTGCTGGGATATATATATCGTAGATTTCTAAGTAATCTACTGGGATATTTTGATCCATACACATAAGCACCTTAAAAGGTCTTGAAAGGGCTAAGAAAAAGTTGATTTTTGTAATCATATGAGATAACATTTTATTTAAATGGGAAGAGTTATTCGTCTTAATTAGTTTAGCATATAATTCAATATATATCGTGTAGATCCATGGGGCCATTGTATAACATTTACTTCTATAAAATTCAAGTTGTTAAGTCTTTTTTTAAGTGAATCTTAAACAGTAGCCATATGAAACTATTAAGTTGTTATATGAGCTGATTTACTGATGTGAAAATCTATTACATTTTCACAGGGCAAGAAAAAGTAGTACCAGCCACCATCGGTGAGTAACTAAATCTCCGACTGTACAAATAGAATTGTTTTATAGAAATAATCTAATCTCTGACTCATATTACAAAATTTGTATTTTCATTTTCTTGGTAGCTAATATCTTTTAATTGGCATGAATTGGCTTTTGTCTATGTTCTGGCCTATCAAGTGTTTTCGAAGATTAGTGAAAAAAAAAAGAAGAAAATTACTTCTTAATGTTTGGTGTATCTGTTCAGCATGTACAATTTTTTTTCTATCATTTTCTTTTGTTTTAAATTCTAGCACTACAAATAATTTCATTCCATTGGTTTGCTCAATAAAAAAAGTTAGTTGAATTTTAAAGGTAATGAATTGAACTACTGGAAATATTTCAAAGTTCATTTATAGTAAGTATTATGGTGAAATTGATAAAAGAAAATATTTTCCAAATTACCCACTTGAATAGAATATTATTAGGAATACTATCAAAAAAACTTTCAACAAATTTTTTCATTATGTTTTAGTTATATAGATTAATATGAATGATAATGCCATGTTATTCAGTTTATTCTGATTAATTCAAGAGTGAATAAATGTTACATTATGTTTGGTCATAGTAACTGACAAAAAAAATTATTCCTTTCCACAGAGCAAATAACTGGAATACAGCCTACTATAGGTAAGTTTTCAGTTTTGTTTCAGATAAGAGACTATAGACTATTATTAGCCTCGTATAATACACTTTAAGCACTACCTTTTGTTCATATAAATGATTTGATTTGATTTTTGTATTTACCTTAAAAGAAAGATGATATAAAAAATGCCAACCATTTTCATTCAAGTTGATTTCAGATTGATTTTGGATAAAATCAATTCATCATAATAGCAGAGGTTTTAAATTCATATTTATAAACATAGAAGTTGACTGTTATTAGTCATCAATTAAGTTATAATAATTACCACTGAAGGTAGGTGTGTATATGACTTGATATGAATGATGCAGTAATGTTGTTAATCATTATAAATCTTAGTTGCTCTAAAATAATTTTCTAATGCCTAATGGTGTGGGAATAATATATTTATTTATAACCTTCATATAGAAACATGAAGTTAAGACTTTTATTGGTGAGTGTCTGTCTGTAATGTTTACTTTATGTAGAATATATGAATTTTCCATACATACAATCATTTTAGTTTTGATAATGTGCATTAGGATACCATTGGCTATCTTGGTATCTAATGCTAATGATTTCTTGGAATAAATATGATTGTGCAGTTCACAATCTGATGGAGAATTTCATTCATATTTTTGACATTTTCACTTCCACTTATTTATGGAAAATGAATCAATTTTAGAAGCTGACATCATCTTTTTAAACCAATAAACATAGTGCAATATATACAAAAATGTGATGTATTTCTTAGAATATAGACTATGAATTAATAATAATTCAAAATGCATTTAAACTATCATTATTCTAATATAAATATTTTCATTAAATATTAGTAAATTGTATAGAAAACAAAATATTTGTCCAATTAACAGGAAACTTTTAAAAAATAATTATGATATTAGATGCATAAAATGTATTTACATAGTTATGTATGCAAATTGCCAAAGTAAATAATGGATAATTATTGCATTTAAACAGGCAAAGATGCTGCAGTAAAGACTTTAGGTGAGTGCTGAGAGAACAGAAGTCATTTCTACCTAAATGAAAGAATGTATCAAAAATGTTAGCACCAATATTTTCTACATAGTATTCTATTATGATTTACAGAACATTTAAATAGATTATATTTTCACTTGAATAAGAATACAAAATATTCAAAAAATATTAAATACTCAAATGAGGGATTGTTAAAAATGGTGTGAGTATATATATATATATATATATATATATATATATATATATATATATATATATATATATATATATATATATATATATATATATATATATATATATATATATATATACATATATATATATATGTATATATATATGTATATATATATATATATGTATATATATATATATATATATATATATATATATATATATATGTATATATATATATATATGTATATATATATATATATATATATATATATATATATATATATATGTATGTATATATATATATATATATATGTATATATACATATATATATATGTATATATGTATATATATATATATATGTATATATATATATATATGTGTATATATATATATATATATATATATATATATATATATATATATATATATATATATATATATATATATATATATATGTATGTAAAGTAAAGTGGACTCTACATAGGAGTCTGTAGGTAGGGATGTAGTTGACCATGTGTGACATTCCCAATGTTATATGTACATAAAGGAAGAGTCAAGTATTGATAAGGTAAGATAAGTTTGTAACATTAATAATATGTAGGAGAGAGTCCAGATTATATAGACAGGGCTGTTGTCGAGTACATGTATATTGAAGGGTATTGTGGAGCATATTTATGGGCAGGGGTGGAAGTATGATATTGGGTACTGATATAAAGATAGTGAGTTGATAAGCATAGAGTAATTAGGAGTGAGGGGATTATGAGCTACTCAAAGCTATCTGACTTTTCAGAACATTAAGGTTGCAGTAAATGCATTTCTGAACTGATACCCAATCATAGGTAACAAGGAGCCCCTCTAACTTATATCCTACCACTTTGATCATTTCTAGATATGCCTTGACTCCATAGACCACCACCAGAATACTCCTACATAATTTAAAATACTTCACCCCTATTATTACCAAAACCCTACTATACATGCAGATATTGTATTAATTCTTGTACAGCTCTACCCACAACTGATATCCATTAAATAAGGATTTAACGTATTAACATATGTATGCAAGGACTCTACATCATCTTACTATAAGTACCCAAATAGTAAGCCACAGAACCATGACGTAGATTCCCATTAACCAGAATTATTATTAATGCGATTGAAAAAACTTGTTTCAAACCCATAAAACATTACTTCAATGCTGTAAATGTGTTCATTATGCTTATTTAAGTTACTTTTGATTATCTTTTCACTTCTAATATGTACTAATAATATAGCAGGAAAATTTCAAAACAACCTTGCAAACATTGATTTCAAATTTGAAAATGAACTGTTTAGAACCTTTCAAGTTTGGTTTCCACACTTAGGATAATTGAATATAATTGAATATAATTGAATATAATTGCAACTGAAAAAACTTTTTAAAACATCATTTAAGATATTTACATTATCTTCAATTTTTATTAGGTTGTAATACGATAGTATTACTGAGAATTCAAAACGTATTTGACTGAAAATGTGTTCATTATGCTTATCATGGTTTATTTTCACTATCTTTTCACATCTATTGTCTAGTATAATTATAGCACAGTTAATTCAAAACATTAATTTAAAAGCAAAAAATGCACCTTTTATAGCCTTTTAAGTTTGGTTTTCAAATATATAACAGAAATTTTTAAAAATTGTTGAAACCTAATAGAATATTACTTTCAATGTGGACACTGTGTCCATTACCCTTATTTGAGTTACTTTAAACTATATTTTCACAGCTATTGTGTTGTAATACTATAGCACTAAAAATTCAAAACAAACATTGATTTTGAAGACAAAAATGAACATTTCAGAGCCTATGAAGTCTGGTTTTCACACTTGGAAAATTGAATATGTATTATAATCACAATTGAAATTGTTGTTGAAAACTCATAAAACTTTACTTTCAATGCTGTAAATGTGTTCATTATGCTTATTAAAGTTACTTTTCACTATCGTTTCACAACACTAAACATTTAAAACACCATTGCAAACATTGATTTCAATGCTAAAAATGCACTATCTATAACCTGTTTGGTTCCTACTTTATAAATAATTGAATATACATTGTTCATGGAATTGAAAAAACATATTTCAATGCTAAAAATGCACTTTTATGAATAATTACTTACAATGCAGTAAATGTGTTCATTATGCTTATTCAAGTCACTTTTCACTTCTATTACGCAGTAATACTATAGTACTGGACATTTGAAAAACAATTGCAAAGATTGATTTCATTGCTAAAAGTGCATTTCAAGTTTAGTTTCTACATTATAAATAATTGAATATACATTTTTCATGCAATTGAGAAGAGTTGTTTAAACCTTAAAAACATTACTTACGATGTTGTAAATGTGTTCATTATGCTTATTTAAGTTACTTTTCACTATGTTTTCACTTCTATTATGTAGTGATACTATAGCACTAAACATTTAAAACACCATTGCAAACACTGATTTCAATGCTAAAAATGCACTGTCTATAACCTTTAAAGTTTGTTTTCTACATTATAAATAATTACTCACAATGTCTTAAATGTGTTCATTATGCTTATTCAAGTCACTTTTCACTATGTTTTCACTTTTATTATGTGGTAATACAATAGCACTGAACATTTGAAACACTATAGCAAACATTGATTTTAATGCTGAAAATTCATGTCTATAACATTTTGAGTTTGGTTTCTACATTATAAATAATTTAAATATGTATTATTCATGCAGTAGGAAAAACTTGTTTAAAACCCATAAAACATTACTTACATTGCTGTAAATGTGTTCATTAGGCTTATTTATGTTACTTTTCACTATGTTTTCTCTTCTAATACGTGGTAATACAAGAGCACTAAAACATTTAGAACACCATTGCAAATATTGATTTCAATACTAAAAATGCACTGTTTATATTTTTTTAAGTTTGGTTTCTTTATATTAAATAATTAAATATACATTATTCATGCAATTGAAAAATCTTGTTTGAACCTCATAAAACATTACATACAATGCTGTAAATGTGATCATTATGCTTATTTGAGTTACTTTCCGCAATGTTTCCACACAAATTATGTAGTAATACTATAGCACTAAATATTTGAAACACCATCGCTCCTATTGATCTAAATGCTGAAAATACACTGTTTATAACCTTTTAAGTTCAGTTTCTACATTAAAAATAATTTGATGTAAAAATTATTTGATATACATTGTTCATGAAATTGAGAAAACTTGTATAAACATCATAAAACAGTACATGCAATGCTGTAAATGTGTTCATTATATTTATTTAATTCATTTTGAACTATGTTTACACTTCTATTATGTAGTAATACTAAACCACTAAACATTTGGAACACCACTGCAAACATTGATTTCAATGTTAAAAATGCACTGTTTACAATGTTTTGAGTTTGGTTTCTACATTATGAATAATTGAATATACATTATTCATTCAAAACTTGTTTAAAACTATTAAAACAGTACTTACAATGCTGTAAATGTGTTCATTAGGCTTATCTAAGATAATTTTAACTATGCTCCCACTATTATGTAGTAACCAAGCATTTGAAACAGCATTGAAAAACATTGATTTCAATGCTGAAAATACACTGTCTATATTATTTTGAGATTATTATAAAAAATTGAATATACATTATTCATGCAATTGAAAAAACTTAAAGTAACTTAAATAAGCATAATGAACACATTTACAGCATTGTAAATAATGCTTTATGAAGTTTAAACAACATCATAAAGCATTACTTACAATGCTGTAAATGTACACTGTTTATGACCTTTTTAGTTCAGTTTCTACATAAAAATTTTGATATACATTGTTCATGAAATTGTGAAATCGTATGAACATCATAGAACATTACTTACAATGCTGTAAATGTGTTCATTATGCTTATTTGAGTTTTTTTAATTATGTTTTCACTTCTATTATGTAGTAATACTGTAACCTTTTCAGTTATATAATCTATTATTTCTAACATTTAAATCATTGAAAATATACTATGATTGTAATTAAAAAAAATGGTTTAAACCTCATAAAATATTACTTACAAGTTATTAAAAGTGCTTATTTAAGTTGCTGCTGACAATGTTTTCACTCCTATTATGTAGTAATACTCTAGCGATAAACATCTGAAAAACCATTGCAAACAATGATTTCAATGTTAAAAATGCACTGTGTATAACCTTTTCAATTTAGTTTCTACATTATAAATAATTGAATATATATTATCATTGCAATTGGGAAAAATAGTTTAGACATGGTGAAACATTACTTACAATGCTGTAAAAGTGTTCATTATGCTTATATAAGTTTTAATCACTGTTTTCACTTCTGTTACGTAGTAATACCATAGCATTAAACGTTTGAAACACCATTGCAAACATTGATATCAGTGCTTCAAATGCACTATCTATAACCATTTCAGTTTGGTTTGTACATTATAAATGATTCAATATGAATTGTTATTGAAATTGAAAAAAACTTGTTTGAACCTCATAAAACATTATTTACAATGCTGTAAATGTGTTCATTCTGCTCATTCAAGTTGGTGTTCACTATTAGAATTCTATTATGTTGTTATACTATAGCACTAAGCATTTGAAACACCATTGCAAACATTGATTTCAATGTTAAAAATGCACTGTCTAAAACTGTTTCAGTTTAGTTTCTACATTATGAGTAATTGAATATATATTATCATTCAAATGATAAAAAAAAAAAGTTTATCCTACATAAAACGTTACTTACAATTCAGTTAGTATTCACTGTTTTCATATCTATTGTGTATTATTACTATGGCACAATGCTGTAAAAGTTTTCTTTATGCTTATATGAGTTTTTACTCACTATGTTTTCACTTCTATTATGTAGTAATATTATAGAATTAAAACCTTTAAAACACCATTGCAAACATTGATTTCAAAATGCACTGTCTATAATATTTTTAAACTAGTTTCTACATTATAAGTAATTGAATATAACATTGCAATTAGAAAGACTTGTTTCATCAGCATAAAACATTACTTTAAATGTTGTAAAAGTGTTCATTATGCTTATTTAAGTTACTACTCACAATGTTTTCACTTCTATGTAATAATACTATAACCCTGAATATCTGAAACAACATTGCAAACGTTGATTTCAATGCTAAAAATACATTGTCTATAACCTTTTCAGTTTAATTTCTACGTTATAAGTAATTGAATATATATTATCATTGAAATTGAAAAAAAAAGTTTATCCTACGTAAAACATTTCTTACAATTGAGTTAGTATTCGCTGTTTTCATTTCTATTATGTATTGATACTATGGCACTTCATATCGGAAACACCATTACAAACATTGATTTCAATGTGAAAAATGCACTTTCTATAACCTTTTCGACATTCAAGATATATCATCGTTGCAATTCAAAAAAATAATTTAAACTACATGAAACATTAATTATAATGCTGTAAAGGTGTCCATTATGCTTATTTAAGTTGCTACTCACAAAGTTTTCACTTTTATTATATAGTAATACTCTAGCAATAAAGGTCTGAAAAACTATTGCAAACATTGATTTCAATACTAAAAATTCAGTCTATAACTTTTACAGTTTAGTTTCTAAATTATAAGCAATTGGATGTATATATCATCATTGCAATTGATAAAACTAGTTCAAACCTCATAAAACATCACTCACAATGCTATAAAGTGTTACTTATGCTTATTTAAGTGACTATTATGTTTCCACTTCCATTATGTACTACCATATATACCTAACATTTCAAACACTATTGCAAACATTGATTTCAATCCTAAAAATGCCCTGTCTGTAATCTTTTCAGTTTACTTCCTACTTTATAAGTAATTCGATATATATTATCATTGGAATAGTAAAAACTAGTTTAAACCCCATAAAACTTAACTTGCAATGCTGTAAAAGTGTTCATTATATTTATTTAAGTTGCTACTCACAAGGTTTTCACTTGTATTATGTGGTGATACTATAGCAATAAATATCAGGAAAACCATTGCAAACATTGATTTAAGTGTGTAAATGCACTGCCTGTAACTTTTTTTAATTTAGTTTCCACATTATTAGTTTAAATCTCATAAGACATTATTAACAATGCTGTAAAGGTGTTCATTATGTTTATTTAAGTTACAACTCACCAGGTTTTCACATCGATTTTGTAGTAATACTATAGCATTAAATATTTAGAAAACCATTGCAAACATTGATTTCACACCTAAAAATGCACTGTCTAAAACCTTTCAATTTAGTTTCTACTATATAAGTAATTGAATAAATATTATGATTACAATTGAAAAAACTAGTTTGAACCTCATAAACCATTCCTTACAATGCTATAAATGTGTTTTTTATGCCTATTTAAGTTATTACTCTATGTTTCACTTGTATTCTGTAGTAATACTATAGCAATAAACTTTTGAAAACAGCATTTCAATTGATTTCAATGCTTAAAATGCACTATCTATAACTTTTTCAGTTTAGTTTCTACGTTATAAATAATTGAATATATATTATCATCACAATTGTGATAACTAGTTTAAATCTCATAGTACTTTATTTACAATGCTGTAAAGATGTTCATTATGTTTATTTAAGTTACAACTCACCAGGTTTTCACATCTATTTTGTAGTAATACTATAGCATTAAATATTTTGAAAACCATTGCAAACATTGATTTCACAGCTAAGAATGCACTGTGTAAAACCTTTCAATTTAGTTTCTACATTATAAGTAATTGAATAAATATTATGATTACAATTGGAAAAACTAGTTTGAACCTCAAAAAACATTACTTACAATGCTGTAAATGTGGTTTTATGCCTATTAAAGTTATTACTCTCTATGTTTCACTTGTATTTTATAGTAATACTATACCAATAAACTTTTGGAAACAGCATTGCAATTGATTTCAATGCTTAAAATGCACTATCTATAACCTTTTCAGTTCAGTTACTACATTATAGGTAATTGAATATATATTATCATCACAATTGTGATAACTAGTTTAAATCTCATAAGACATTATTAACAATGCTGTAAAGGTGTTCATTATGTTTATCTAAGTTACAACTCACCAGGTTTTCACATCGATTTTTGAGTAATACTATAGCATTAAATATTTTGAGAAACATTGCAAACATTGATTTCACAGCTAAGAATGCACTGTGTAAAACCTTTCAATTTAGTTTCTACATTATAAGTAATTGAATAAATATTATGATCACAATTGAAAAAACTAGTTTGAACCTCATAAAACATCACTTACAATACTTTAAATGTGTTATTTATGCCTATTGAAGTTATTACTCACTATGTTTCACTTGTATTTTATAGTAATACTATAGCAATAAACTTTTGAAAACTGCATTGCAATTGATTTCAATGCTTAAAATGCACTATCTATAACCTTCTCAGTTTAGTTTCTACATTATAAGTAATTGAATATATATTATCATCACAATTCTGATAACTAGTTTAAATCTCATAAGACATTATTAACAATGCTGTAAAGGTGTTCATTATGTTTATTTAAGTTACAACACACCGGGTTTTCACATCGATTTTGTAGTAATACTATAGCATCAAATATTTTGAAAACCATTGCAAACATTGATTTCACAGCTAAAAATGCACTGGGTAAAACTGTTCAATTTAGTTTCCACATTGTAAGTAATTGAATAAATATTATGATCACAATTGAAAAAACTAGTTTGAAACTCATAAAACATTACTTACAACACTGTAAATATGTTATTTATGCTTATTGAAGTTATTACTCACTATGTTTCACTTGTATTTCATTGTAAAACTATAGCAATATACTTTTGAAAACTGCAATGCAATTGATTTCAATGCTTAAAATGCACTATCTATAACCTTTTCAGTTTAGTTTCTACCTCATAAGTAATTGAATGAATATTATGATCACAATTGGAAGAAATAGTTTGAACCTCATAAAACATTACTTACAATACTGTAAATGTGTTATTTATGCCTATTGAAGTTATTACTCACTATGTTTTACTTGTATTTTATAGTAATACTATAGCAAAAAACTTTTGAAAACTGCATTGCAATTGATTTCAATGCTTAAAATGCACTATCTATAACCTTTTCAGTTTAGTTTCTACATTATAAGTAATTGAATATATATTATCATCACAATTGTGATAACTAGTTTAAATCTCATAAGACATTATTAACAATGCTATAAAGGTGTTCATTATGTTAATTTCAGTTACAATTCACCAGGTTTTCACATCTATTTCGTAGTAATACTAGAGCATTGAAAATTTGGAAAACCATTGCAAACATTGATTTCACAGCTAAGAATGCACTGGGTAAAACCTTTCAATTTAGTTTCTACATCATAAGTAATTGAATAAATATTATGATCACAATTGAAAAAACTAGTTTGAACCTATAAAAAACATTACTTACAATACTATAAATGTGTTATTTATGCCTATTGAAGTTATTACTCACTATGTTTCACTTGTATTTTATAGTAATACTATAGCAATATACTTTTGAAAACTGCATTGCAATTGATTTCAATGCTTAAAATGCACTATCTATAACCTTTTCAGTTTAGTTTCTACATTATAAGTAATTGAATATATATTATCATCACAATTGTGATAACTAGTTTAAATCTCATAAGACATTATTAACAATGCTGTAAAGGTGTTCATTATGTTTATTTAAGTAACAACTCAGCAGCTTTTCACATCTATTTTGTAGTAATACTATAGCATTAAATATTTTGGGAACCATTGCAAACAATGATTTCATAGCTAAGAATGCACTGTGTAAAACCTTTCAATTTAGTTTCTACATTATAATTGAATAAATATTATGATCACAATTGAAAAAACTAGTTTGAACCTCATAAAACATTACTTACAATGCTGTAAATGTGTTTTTTATGCCTACTAGTTATTTTTCACTATGTTTCACTTGTATTCTGTAGTAATACTATAGCAATGAACTTTTGAAAACAGCATTGCAATTGATTTCAAAGCTTAAAATGCACTATCTATAACTTTTTCAGTTTAGTTTCTACATTATAAATAATTGAATATATATTATCATCACAATTGTGATAACTAGTTTAAATCTCAAGAGACATTATTAACAATGCTGTAAAGGTGTTCATTATGTTTATTTAAGTTACAACTCACCAGGTTTTCAAATCTATTTTGTAGTAATACTATAGCATTAAATATTTTGGAAACCATTGCAAACATTGATTTCATAGCTGAGAATGCACTGTGTAAAACCTTTCAATTCAGTTTCTACCTTATAAGTAATTGAAGAAATATTATGATCACAATTGAAAAAACTAGTTTGAACCTCATAAAACATTACTTACAATGCTGTAAATGTGGTTTTTATGCCTACTAGTTATTACTCACTATGTTTCACTTGTATTCTGTAGTAATACTATAGCAATGAACTTTTGAAAACAGCATTGCAATTGATTTCAATGCTTAAAATGCACTATCTATAACTTTTTCAGTTTAGTTTCTACATTATAAATAATTGAATATATATTATCATCACAATTGTGATAACTAGTTTAAATCTCATGAGACATTCATTATGTTTATTTAAGTTACAACTCACCATGTTTTCACATCTATTTTGTAGTAATACTATAGCATTAAATATTTTGGAAACCATTGCAAACATTGATTTTATAGCTGAGAATGCACTGTGTAAAACCTATCAATTTAGTTTCTACATTATAATTAATTGAATAAATATTATGATCACAATTGAAAAAACTAGTTTGAACCTCATAAAACATTACTTACAATGCTGTAAATGTGTTTTTTATGCCTACTATTTATTACTCACTATGTTTCACTTGTATTCTGTAGTAATACTATAGCAATAAACTTTTAAAAACAGCATTGCAATTGATTTCAATGCTTAAAATGCACTAGCTATAACTTTTTCAGTTTAGTTTCTACATTGTAAATAATTGAATATATATTATCATCACAATTGTGATAACTAGTTTAAATCTCATGAGACATTATTAACAATGCTGTGAAGGTGTTCATTATGTTTATTTAAGTTACAACTCACCAGGTTTTCACATCTATTTTGTACTAATACTATATTATTGAATATTTTGGAAACCATTGCAAACATTGATTTTATAGCTAAGAATGCACTGTGTAAAACCTTTCAATTTAGTTTATACATTATAAGTAATTGAATAAATATTATGATCACAATTGAAAAAACTAGTTTGAACCTCATAAAACATTACTTACAATGCTGTAAATGTGTTTTTTATGCCTACTAGTTATTATTCGCTATGTTTCACTTGTATTCTGTAGTAATACTATAGCAATGAACTTTTGAAAACAGCATTGCAATTGATTTCAAAGCTTAAAATGCACTATCTATAACTTTTTCAGTTTAGTTTCTACATTATAAATAATTGAATATATATTATCATCACAATTGTGATAACTAGTTTAAATCTCAAAAGACATTATTAACAATGCTGTAAAGGTGTTCATTATGTTTATTTAAGTTACAACTCACCACGTTTTCAAATCTATTTTGTAGTAATACTATAGCATTAAATATTTTGGAAACCATTGCAAACATTGATTTCATAGCTGAGAATGCACTGTGTAAAACCTTTCAATTCAGTTTCTACATTATAAGTAATTGAATAAATATTATGATCACAATTGAAAAAACTAGTTTGAACCTCATAAAACATTACTTACAATGCTGTAAATGTGTTTTTTATGCCTACTAGTTATTATTCACTATGTTTCACTTGTATTCTGTAGTAATACTATAGCAATGAACTTTTGAAAACAGCATTGCAATTGATTTCAAAGCTTAAAATGCTCTATCTATAACTTTTTCAGTTTAGTTTCTACATTGTAAATAATTGAATATATATTATCATCACAATTGTGATAACTAGTTTAAATCTCATAAGTCATTAATAACAATAATGTAAAGGTGTTCATTATGTTTATTTAAGTTACAACTCACCACGTTTTCAAATCTATTTTGTAGTAATACTATAGCATTAAATATTTTGGAAACCATTGCGAACATTGATTTTATAGCTGAGAATGCACTGTGTAAAAACTTTCAATTTAGTTTCTACATTGTAAGTAATTGAATAAATATTATGATCACAATTAAAAAACTAGTTTGAACCTCATAAAACATTACTTACAATGCTGTAAATGTGGTTTTTATGCCTACTAGTTATTACTCACTATGTTTCACTTGTATTCTGTAGTAATACTATAGCAATGAACTTTTGAAAACAGCATTGCAATTGATTTCAATGCTTAAAATGCATTATCCATAACTTTTTCCATTTAGTTTCTACATTATAAATAATTGAATATATATTATCATCACAATTGTGATAACTAGTTTAAATCTCAAGAGACATTATTAACAATGCTGTAAAGGTGTTCATTATGTTTATTTAAGTTACAACTCACCAGGTTTTCACATCTATTTTGTACTAATACTATATTATTGAATATTTTGGAAACCATTGCAAACATTGATTTTATAGCTAAGAATGCACTGTGTAAAACCTTTCAATTTAGTTTATACATTATAAGTAATTGAATAAATATTATGATCACAATTGAAAAAATTAGTTTGAACCTCATAAAACATTACTTACAATGCTGTAAATGTGTTTTTATGCCTACTAGTTATTACTCACTATGTTTCACTTGTATTCTGTAGTAATACTATAGCAATGAACTTTTGAAAACAGCATTGCAATTGATTTCAAAGCTTAAAATGCACTATCTATAACTTTTTCAGTTTAGTTTCTACATTATAAATAATTGAATATATATTATCATCACAATTGTGATAACTAGTTTAAATCTCAAGAGACATTATTAACAATGCTGTAAAGGTGTTCATTATGTTTATTTAAGTTACAACTCACCACGTTTTCAAATCTATTTTGTAGTAATACTATAGCATTAAATATTTTGGAAACCATTGCAAACATTGATTTCATAGCTGAGAATGCACTGTGTAAAACCTTTCAATTCAGTTTCTACCTTATAAGTAATTGAAGAAATATTATGATCACAATTGAAAAAACTAGTTTGAACCTCATAAAACATTACTTACAATGCTGTAAATGTGGTTTTTATGCCTACTAGTTATTATTCACTATGTTTCACTTGTATTCTGTAGTAATACTATAGCAATGAACTTTTGAAAACAGCATTGCAATTGATTTCAAAGCTTAAAATGCACTATCTATAACTTTTTCAGTTTAGTTTCTACATTATAAATAATTGAATATATATTATCATCACAATTGTGATAACTAGTTTAAATCTCAAGAGACATTATTAACAATGCTGTAAAGGTGTTCATTATGTTTATTTAAGTTACAACTCACCACGTTTTCAAATCTATTTTGTAGTAATACTATAGCATTAAATATTTTGGAAACCATTGCAAACATTGATTTCATAGCTGAGAATGCACTGTGTAAAACCTTTCAATTCAGTTTCTACCTTATAAGTAATTGAATAAATATTATGATCACAATTGAAAAAACTAGTTTGAACCTCATAAAACATTACTTACAATGCTGTAAATGTGGTTTTTATGCCTACTAGTTATTACTCACTATGTTTCACTTGTATTCTGTAGTAATACTATAGCAATGAACTTTTGAAAACAGCATTTCAATTGATTTCAATGCTTAAAATGCACTATCTATAACTTTTTCAGTTTAGTTTCTACATTGTAAATAATTGAATATATATTATCATCACAATTGTGATAACTAGTTTAAATCTCATAAGACATTCATTATGTTTATTTAAGTTACAACTCACCATGTTTTCACATCTATTTTGTAGTAATACTATAGCATTAAATATTTTGGAAACCATTGCAAACATTGATTTTATAGCTGAGAATGCACTGTGTAAAACCTTTCAATTTAGTTTCTACATTATGAGTAATTGAATAAATATTATGATCACAATCAAAAAAACTAGTTTGAACCTCATAAAACTACTTACAATGCTGTAAATGTGTTTTTTATGCCTACTAGTTATTACTCACTATGTTTCACTTGTATTCTGTAGTAATACTATAGCAATGAACTTTTGAAAACAGCGTTGCAAATGATTTCAAAGCTTAAAATGCACTATCTATAACTTTTTCAGTTTAGTTTCTACATTGTAAATAATTGAATATGTATTATCATCACAATTGTGATAACTAGTTTAAATCTCATGAGACATTATTAACAATGCTGTACAGGTGTTCATTTTGTTTATTTAAGGTACAACTCACCATGTTTTCACATCTATTTTGTAGTAATACTATAGCATTAAATATTTTGGAAACCATTGCAAACATTGATTTTATAGCTGAGAATGCACTGTGTAAAACCTTCCAATTTAGTTTCTACATTATAAGTAATTGAATAAATATTATGATCACAATTGAAAAAACTAGTTTGAACCTCATAAAACATTACTTACAATTCTGTAAATGTGGTTTTTATGCCTACTAGTTATTACTCACTATGTTTCACTTGAATTCTGTAGTAATACTATAGCAATGAACTTTTGAAAACAGCATTGAAATTGATTTCACGGCTTAAAATGCACTATCTATAACTTTTTCAGTTTAGTTTCTACATTATAAATAATTGAATATATATATCATCACAATTGTAATAACTAGTTCAAATCTCATAAGACATTAATAACAATGCAGTAAAGGGGTTCATTATGTCTATTTAAGTTACAACTCACCAGGTTTTCACATCTATTTTGTAGTAATACCATAGCATTAAATATTTTGGAAACCATTGCAAACATTGATTTCATAGCTAAGAATGCACTGTGTAAAACCTTTCAATTTAGTTTCTACATTATAAGTAATTGAATAGATATTATGATCACAATAGAAAAAACTAGTTTGAACCTCATAAAACATTACTTACAATGCTGTAAATGTGGTTTTTATGCCTACTAGTTATTACTCACTATGTTTCACTTGTATTCTGTAGTAATACTATAGCAATGAACTTTTGAAAACAGCATTTCAATTGATTTCAATGCTTAAAATGCACTATCTATAACTTTTTCAGTTTAGTTTCTACATTGTAAATAATTGAATATATATTATCATCACAATTGTGATAACTAGTTTAAGTCCATAAGTCATTAATAACAATGCTGTAAAGGTGTTCATTATGTTTATTCAAGTTACAACTCACCAGGTTTTCACATCAATTTTGTAGTAATACTATAGCATTAAATATTTTGGAAACCATTGCAAACATTGATTTCATAGCTAAGAATGCACTGTGTAAAACCATTCAATTTAGTTTCTATATTATGATTAATTGAATAAATATTATGATCACAATTGAAAAAACTTGTTTGAACCTCATAAAACATTACTTACAATGCTGTAAATGTGGTTTTTATGCCTACTAGTTATTACTTACTGTTTCACTTGTATTCTATAGTAATACTATAGCAATGAACTTTTGAAAACAGCATTGCAATTGATTTCAATGCTTAAAATGCACTATCTATAACTTTTTAAGTTTAGTTTCTACATTATTAATACTTGAATATATATTATCATCACAATTGTGATAACTAGTTTAAATCTCATAAGACATTGATAACAATGCTGTAAAGGTGTTCATTATGTCTATTTAAGTTACAACTCACCAGGTTTTCACATCTATTTTGTAGTAATACTATAGCATTAAATATTTTGGAAACCATTGCAAACATTGATTTCATAGCTAAGAATGCACTGTGTAAAACCTTTCAATTTAGTTTCTACATTATAAGTAATTGAATAAATATTATGATCACAATTGAAGAGCCTAGTTTGAACCTCATAAAACATTACTTACAATGCTGTAAATGTGGTTTTTATAACTATTAGTTATTACACACTATGTTTCACTTGTATTTTGTAGTAATACTATAGCAATGAACTTTTGAAAACAGCATTGCAATTGATTTCAATGCTTAAAATGCACTATCTATGACCTTTTCAGTTTAGTTTCTACATTATAAGTAATTGAATATTTTTTATCATCACAATTGTGATAACTAGTTTAAATCTCATAAGACATTATTAACAATGCTGTAAAGGTGTTCATTATGTTTATTTAAGTTACAACTCACCAGGTTTTCACATCTATTTTGTAGTAATACTATAGCATTAAATATTTTGGAAACCATCGCAAACATTGATTTTATAGCTGAGAATGCAATGTGTAAAAACTTTCAATTTAGTTTCTACATTATAAGTAATTGAATAAATATTATGATCACAATTGAAAAAACTAGTTTGAACCTCATAAAACATTACTTACAATGCTGTAAATTTGATTTTTATGCCTATTAGTTATTACTCACTATGTTTCACTTGTATTCTGTAGTAATACTATAGCAATGAACTTTTGAAAACAGCATTGCAATTGATTTCAATGCTTAAAATGCACTATCTATAACTTTTTCAGTTTAGTTTCTACATTTTAAAAAATTGAATATATATTATCATCACAATTGTAATTAGTTCACATCTCATAAGACATTAATAACAATGCTGTAAAGGTGTTCATTATGTCTATTTAAGTTACAACTCACCAGGTTTTCACATCTATTTTGTAGTAATACTATAGCATTAAATATTTTGGAAACCATTGCAAACATTGATTTTATAGCTGAGAATGCACTGTGTAAAACCTTTCAATTTAGTTTCTACATTATAAGTAATTTAATAAATATTATGATCACAATTGAAAAAACTAGTTTGAACCTCATAAAACATTACTTACAATGCTGTAAATGTGGTTTTTATGCCTACTAGTTATTACTCACTATGTTTCACTTGTATTCTGTTGTAATACTATAGCAATGAACTTTTGAAAACAGCATTGCAATTGATTTCAATGCTTAAAATGCAATATCTATAACTTTTTCAGTTTAGTTTCTACATTGTAAATAATTGAATATATATTATCATCACAATTGTGATAACTAGTTCAAATCTCATAAGTCATTAATAACAATGCTGTAAAGGTGTTCATTATGTTTATCTAAGTTACAACTCACCAGGTTTTCACATCTATTTTGTAGTAATGCTATAGCATTAAATATTTTGGAAACCATTGCAAACATTGATTTTAAAGCTGAGAATGCACTGTGTAAAACCTTTCAATTTAGTTTCTACATTGTAAGTAATTGAATAAATATTATGATCACGATTAAAAAACCTAGTTTGAACCTCATAAAACATTACTTACAATGCTGTAAATGTGGTTTTTATGCTTACTATTTATTACTCACTATGTTTCACTTGTATTCGGTAGTAATACTATAGCAATGAACTTTTGAAAACAGCATTGAAATTGATTTCAATGCTTAAAATGCACTATCTATAACTTTTTCAGTTTAGTTTCTACATTGTAAATAATTGAATATATATTATAATCAAAATTGTAATAACTAGTTCAAATCTCATAAGACATTAATAACAATGCTGTAAAGGTGTTCATTATGTTTATTTAAGTTACAACTCACCAGGTTTTCACATCTATTCTGTAGTAATACTATAGCATTAAATATTTTGGAAACCATTGCAAACATTGATTTCATAGCTAAGAGTGCACTGTGTAAAACCTTTCAATTTAGTTTCTACATTATAAGTAATTGAATAAATATTATGATCACAATTGAAAAAACTAGTTTGAACCTCATAAAACATTACTTACGATGCTGTAAATGTGGTTTGTATGCCTACTAGTTATTACTCACTGTTTCACTTGTATTCTGTAGTAATACTATAGCAATGAACTTTTGAAAACAGCATTGCAATTGATTTCAATGCTTAAAATGCACTATCTATAACTTTTTCAGTTTAGTTTCTACATTGTAAATAATTGAATATATATTATCATCACAATTGTGATAACTAGTTTAAATCTCATAAGACATTATTAACAATGCTGTAAAGGTGTTCATTATGTCTATTTAAGTTACAACTCACCAGGTTTTCACATTTATTTTGTAGTAATACTATAGCATTAAATATTTATGAAACCATTGCAAACATTGATTTTATAGCTAAGAATGCACTGTGTAAAACCTTTCAATTTAGTTTCTACATTATAAGTAATTGAATAAATATTATGATCACAATTGAAAAAACTAGTTTGAACCTCATACAACATTACTTACAATGCTGTAAATGTGGTTTTTATGCCTACTAGTTATTACTCACTATGTTTCACTTGTATTCTGTAGTAATACTATAGCAATGAACTTCTGAAAACAGCATTGCAATTGATTTCAATGCTTAAAATGCACTATCTATAACTTTTTCAGTTTAGTTTCTACATTATTAATACTTGAATATGTATTATCATCACAATTGTGATAACTAGTTTAAATCTCATAAGACATTATTAACAATGCTGTAAAGGTGTTCATTATGTTTATTTGAGTTACAACTCACCATGTTTCCACATCTATTTTGTAGTAATACTATAGCATTAAATATTTTGGAAACCATTGTAAACATTGATTTCATAGCTAAGAATGCACTGTGTAAAACCTTTCAATTTAGTTTCTACATTATAAGTAATTGAATAAATATTATGATCACAATTGAAAAAACTACTTTGAACCTCATAAAACATTACTTACAATGCTGTAAATGTGGTTTTTATGCCTACTAGTTATTACTCACTGTTTCACTTGTATTCTGTAGTAATACTATAGCAATGAACTTTTGAAAACAGCATTGCAATTGATTTCAAAGCTTTAAATGCACTATCTATAACTTTTTCAGTTTAGTTTCTACATTGTAAATAATTGAATATATATTATCATCACAATTGTGATAACTAGTTAAAATCTCATAAGTCATTAATAACAATGCTGTAAAGGTGTTCATTATGTTTATTTAAGTTACAACTCACCAGGTTTTCACATCTATTTTGTAGTAATACTATAGCATTAAATATTTTGGAAACCATTGCAAACATTGATTTCATAGCTAAGAATGCACTGTGTAAAACCTTTCAATTTAGTTTCTACATTATGATTAATTGAATAAATATTATGATCACAATTGAAAAACCTAGTTTGAACCTCATAAAACATCACTTACAATGCTGTAAATGTGGTTTTTATGCCTACTAGTTATTACTCACTATTTCACTTGTATTCTGTAGTAATACTATAGCAATGAACTTTTGAAAACAGCATTGCAATTGATTTCAATGCTTAAAATGCACTATCTATATCTTTTTCAGTTTAGTTTCTTCATTGTAAATAATTGAATATATATTATCATCACAATTGTGATAACTAGTTCAAATCTCATAAGACATTATTAACAATGCTGTAAAAGTGTTCATTATGTTTATTTAAGTTACAACTCACCATGTTTTCACATCTATTTTGTAGTAATACTATAGCATTAAATATTTTGGAAACCATTGCAAACATTGATTTCATAGCTAAGAATGCACAGTGTAAAACCTTCCACTTTAGTTTCTACATTATAAGTAATTGAATAAATATTATGATCATAATTGGAAAAACTAGTTTGAACCTCATAAAACATTACTTACAATGCTGTAAATGTGGTTTTTATGCCTACTAGTTATTACTCACTGTTTCACTTGTATTCTGTAGTAATACTATAGCAATGAACTTTGTAAAACAGCATTGCAATTGATTTCAATGCTTAAAATGCACTATCTATAACTTTTTCATTTAGTTTCTTCATTGTAAATAATTGAATATATATTATCATCACAATTGTGATAACTAGTTTAAATCTCATAAGACATTATTAACAATGCTGTAAAAGTGTTCATTATGTTTTTTTAAGTTACAACTCACCATGTTTTCACATCTATTTTGTAGTAATATTATAGCATTAAATATTTTGGAAACCATTGCAAACATTGATTTCATAGCTAAGAATGCACAGTGTAAAACCTTTCAATTTAGTTTCTACATTATAAGTAATTTAATAAATATTATGATCACAATTGGAAAAACTAGTTTGAACCTCATAAAACATTACTTACAATGCTGTGAATGTGGTTTTTATGCCTACTAGTTATTACTCACTATGTTTCACTTGTATACTCTAGTAAAGCTATAGCAATGAACTTTTGAAAACAGCATTGCAATTGATTTCAATGCTTAAAATGCACTATCTATAACTTTTTCAGTTTAGTTTCTACATTGTGAATAATTGAATATATATTATCATCACAATTGTGATAACTAGTTTAAATCTCATAAGACATTATTAACAATGCTGTAAAAGTGTTCATTATGTTTATTTAAGTTACATCTCACCATGTTTTCACATCTATTTTGTAGTAATACTATAGCATTAAATATTTTGGAAACCATTGCAAACATTGATTTCATAGCTAAGAATGCACTGTGTAAAACCTTTCAATTTAGTTTCTATATTATGATTAATTGAATAAATATTATGATCACAATTGAAAAAACTTGTTTGAACCTCATAAAACATTACTTACAATGCTGTAAATGTGGTTTTTATGCCTACTAGTTATTACTCACTGTTTCACTTGTATTCTGTAGTAATACTATAGCAATGAACTTTTGAAAACAGCATTGCGATTGATTTCAATGCTTAAAATGCACTATCTATAACTTTTTCAGTTTAGTTTCTACATTATAAATAATTGAATATATATTATCATCACAATTGTGATGACTAGTTTAAATCTCATAAGTCATTAATAACAATGCTGTAAAGTTGTTCATTATGTTTATTTAAGTTACAACTCACCAGGTTTTCACATCTATTTTGTAGTAATACTATAGCATTAAATATTTTGGAAACCATTGCAAACGTTGATTTCATAGCTAAGAATGCACTGTGTAAAACCTTTCAATTTAGTTTCTACATTATGATTAATTGAATAAATATTATGATCACAATTGAAAAACCTAGTTTGAACCTCATAAAACATCACTTACAATGCTGTAAATGTGGTTTTTATGCCTACTAGTTATTATTCACTATGTTTCACTTGTATTCTGTAGTAATACTATAGCAATGAACTTTTGAAAACAGCATTGCAATTGATTTCAATGCTTAAAATGCACTATCTATAACTTTTTCAGTTTAGTTTCTACATTGTAAATAATTGAATATATATTATCATCACAATTGTGATAACTAGTTTAAATCTCATAAGACATTATTAACAATGCTGTAAAAGTGTTCATTATGTTTATTTAAGTTACATCTCACCATGTTTTCACATCTATTTTGTAGTAATACTATAGCATTAAATATTTTGGAAACCATTGCAAACGTTGATTTCATAGCTAAGAATGCACTGTGTAAAACCTTTCAATTTAGTTTCTACATTATGATTAATTGAATAAATATTATGATCACAATTGAAAAACCTAGTTTGAACCTCATAAAACATTACTTACAATGCTGTAAATGAGGTTTTTATGCCTACTAGTTATTACTCACTGTTTCACTTGTATTCTGTAGTAATACTATAGCAATGAACTTTGTAAAACAGCATTGCAATTGATTTCAATGCTTAAAATGCACTATCTATAACTTTTTCATTTAGTTTCTTCATTGTAAATAATTGAATATATATTATCATCACAATTGTGATAACTAGTTTAAATCTCATAGGACATTATTAACAATGCTGTAAAAGTGTTCATTATGTTTATTTAAGTTACAACTCACCATGTTTTCACATCTATTTTGTAATAATACTATAGCATTAAATATTTTGGAAACCATTGCAAACATTGATTTCATAGCTAAGAATGCACAGTGTAAAACCTTTCAATTTAGTTTCTACATTATAAGTAATTTAATAAATATTATGATCACAATTGAAAAAACTAGTTTGAACCTCATAAAACATTACTTACAATGCTGTAAATGTGGTTTTTATACTTACTATTTATTACTCACTATGTTTCACTTGTATTCTGTAGTAATACTATAGCAATGAACTTTTGAAAACAGCATTGCAATTGATTTCAATGCTTAAAATGCACTATCTATAACTTTTTCAGTTTAGTTTCTACATTATAAATAATTGAATATATATTATCATCACAATTGTGATAACTAGTTTAAATCTCATAAGACATTATTAACAATGCTGTAAAAGTGTTCATTATGTTTATTTAAGTTACATCTCACCATGTTTTCACATCTATTTTGTAGTAATACTATAGCATTAAATATTTTGGAAACCATTGCAAACATTGATTTCATAGCTAAGAATGCACTGTGTAAAACCTTTCAATTTAGTTTCTATATTATGATTAATTGAATAAATATTATGATCACAATTGAAAAAACTTGTTTGAACCTCATAAAACATTACTTACAATGCTGTAAATGTGGTTTTTATGCCTACTAGTTATTACTCACTGTTTCACTTGTATTCTGTAGTAATACTATAGCAATGAACTTTTGAAAACAGCATTGCAATTGATTTCAATGCTTAAAATGCACTATCTATATCTTTTTCAGTTTAGTTTCTTCATTGTAAATAATTGAATATATATTATCATCACAATTGTGATAACTAGTTCAAATCTCATAAGACATTATTAACAATGCTGTAAAAGTGTTCATTATGTTTATTTAAGTTACAACTCACCATGTTTTCACATCTATTTTGTAGTAATACTATAGCATTAAATATTTTGGAAACCATTGCAAACATTGATTTCATAGCTAAGAATGCACTGTGTAAAACCTTTCAATTTAGTTTCTATATTATGATTAATTGAATAAATATTATGATCACAATTGAAAAAACTTGTTTGAACCTCATAAAACATTACTTACAATGCTGTAAATGTGGTTTTTATGCCTACTAGTTATTACTCACTGTTTCACTTGTATTCTGTAGTAATACTATAGCAATGAACTTTTGAAAACAGCATTGCAATTGATTTCAATGCTTAAAATGCACTATCTATATCTTTTTCAGTTTAGTTTCTTCATTGTAAATAATTGAATATATATTATCATCACAATTGTGATAACTAGTTCAAATCTCATAAGACATTATTAACAATGCTGTAAAAGTGTTCATTATGTTTATTTAAGTTACAACTCACCATGTTTTCACATCTATTTTGTAGTAATACTATAGCATTAAATATTTTGGAAACCATTGCAAACATTGATTTCATAGCTAAGAATGCACAGTGTAAAACCTGTCAATTTAGTTTCTACATTATAAGTAATTGAATAAATATTATGATCATAATTGGAAAAACTAGTTTGAACCTCATAAAACATTACTTACAATGCTGTAAATGTGGTTTTTATGCCTACTAGTTATTACTCACTGTTTCACTTGTATTCTGTAGTAATACTATAGCAATGAACTTTGTAAAACAGCATTGCAATTGATTTCAATGCTTAAAATGCACTATCTATAACTTTTTCATTTAGTTTCTTCATTGTAAATAATTGAATATATATTATCATCACAATTGTGATAACTAGTTTAAATCTCATAAGACATTATTAACAATGCTGTAAAAGTGTTCATTATGTTTATTTAAGTTACAACTCACCACGTTTTCACATCTATTTTGTAGTAATACTATAGCATTAAATATTTTGGAAACCATTGCAAACATTGATTTCATAGCTAAAAATGCACAGTGTAAAACCTTTCAATTTAGTTTCTACATTATAAGTAATTTAATAAATATTATGATCACAATTGGAAAAACTAGTTTGAACCTCATAAAACATTACTTACAATGCTGTGAATGTGGTTTTTATGCCTACTAGTTATTACTCACTATGTTTCACTTGTATACTCTAGTAAAGCTATAGCAATGAACTTTTGAAAACAGCATTGCAATTGATTTCAATGCTTAAAATGCACTATCTATAACTTTTTCAGTTTAGTTTCTACATTGTAAATAATTGAATATATATTATCATCACAATTGTGATAACTAGTTTAAATCTCATAAGACATTATTAACAATGCTGTAAAAGTGTTCATTATGTTTATTTAAGTTACATCTCACCATGTTTTCACATCTATTTTGTAGTAATACTATAGCATTAAATATTTTGGAAACCATTGCAAACATTGATTTCATAGCTAAGAATGCACTGTGTAAAACCTTTCAATTTAGTTTCTATATTATGATTAATTGAATAAATATTATGATCACAATTGAAAAAACTTGTTTGAACCTCATAAAACATTACTTACAATGCTGTAAATGTGGTTTTTATGCCTACTAGTTATTACTCACTGTTTCACTTGTATTCTGTAGTAATACTATAGCAATGAACTTTTGAAAACAGCATTGCAATTGATTTCAATGCTTAAAATGCACTATCTATAACTTTTTCAGTTTAGTTTCTACATTGTAAATAATTGAATATATATTATCATCACAATTGTGATAACTAGTTTAAATCTCATAAGACATTATTAACAATGCTGTAAAAGTGTTCATTATGTTTATTTAAGTTACAACTCACCAGGTTTTCACATCTATTTTGTAGTAATACTATAGCATTAAATATTTTGGAAACCATTGCAAACGTTGATTTCATAGCTAAGAATGCACTGTGTAAAACCTTTCAATTTAGTTTCTACATTATGATTAATTGAATAAATATTATGATCACAATTGAAAAAACTACTTTGAACCTCATAAAACATTACTTACAATGCTGTAAATGTGGTTTTTATGCCTACTAGTTATTACTTACTGTTTCACTTGTATTCTGTAGTAATACTATAGCAATGAACTTTTGAAAACAGCATTGCAATTGATTTCAATGCTTAAAATGCACTATCTATATCTTTTTCAGTTTAGTTTCTTCATTGTAAATAATTGAATATATATTATCATCACAATTGTGATAACTAGTTCAAATCTCATAAGACATTATTAACAATGCTGTAAAAGTGTTCATTATGTTTATTTAAGTTACAACTCACCATGTTTTCACATCTATTTTGTAGTAATACTATAGCATTAAATATTTTGGAAACCATTGCAAACATTGATTTCATAGCTAAGAATGCACAGTGTAAAACCTGTCAATTTAGTTTCTACATTATAAGTAATTGAATAAATATTATGATCATAATTGGAAAAACTAGTTTGAACCTCATAAAACATTACTTACAATGCTGTAAATGTGGTTTTTATGCCTACTAGTTATTACTCACTGTTTCACTTGTATTCTGTAGTAATACTATAGCAATGAACTTTGTAAAACAGCATTGCAATTGATTTCAATGCTTAAAATGCACTATCTATAACTTTTTCATTTAGTTTCTTCATTGTAAATAATTGAATATATATTATCATCACAATTGTGATAACTAGTTTAAATCTCATAAGACATTATTAACAATGCTGTAAAAGTGTTCATTATGTTTATTTAAGTTACAACTCACCATGTTTTCACATCTATTTTGTAGTAATACTATAGCATTAAATATTTTGGAAACCATTGCAAACATTGATTTCATAGCTAAAAATGCACAGTGTAAAACCTTTCAATTTAGTTTCTACATTATAAGTAATTTAATAAATATTATGATCACAATTGGAAAAACTAGTTTGAACCTCATAAAACATTACTTACAATGCTGTGAATGTGGTTTTTATGCCTACTAGTTATTACTCACTATGTTTCACTTGTATACTCTAGTAAAGCTATAGCAATGAACTTTTGAAAACAGCATTGCAATTGATTTCAATGCTTAAAATGCACTATCTATAACTTTTTCAGTTTAGTTTCTACATTGTAAATAATTGAATATATATTATCATCACAATTGTGATAACTAGTTTAAATCTCATAAGACATTATTAACAATGCTGTAAAAGTGTTCATTATGTTTATTTAAGTTACATCTCACCATGTTTTCACATCTATTTTGTAGTAATACTATAGCATTAAATATTTTGGAAACCATTGCAAACATTGATTTCATAGCTAAGAATGCACTGTGTAAAACCTTTCAATTTAGTTTCTATATTATGATTAATTGAATAAATATTATGATCACAATTGAAAAAACTTGTTTGAACCTCATAAAACATTACTTACAATGCTGTAAATGTGGTTTTTATGCCTACTAGTTATTACTCACTGTTTCACTTGTATTCTGTAGTAATACTATAGCAATGAACTTTTGAAAACAGCATTGCAATTGATTTCAATGCTTAAAATGCACTATCTATAACTTTTTCAGTTTAGTTTCTACATTGTAAATAATTGAATATATATTATCATCACAATTGTGATAACTAGTTTAAATCTCATAAGACATTATTAACAATGCTGTAAAAGTGTTCATTATGTTTATTTAAGTTACAACTCACCAGGTTTTCACATCTATTTTGTAGTAATACTATAGCATTAAATATTTTGGAAACCATTGCAAACGTTGATTTCATAGCTAAGAATGCACTGTGTAAAACCTTTCAATTTAGTTTCTACATTATGATTAATTGAATAAATATTATGATCACAATTGAAAAAACTAGTTTGAACCTCATAAAACATTACTTACAATGCTGTAAATGAGGTTTTTATGCCTACTAGTTATTACTCACTGTTTCACTTGTATTCTGTAGTAATACTATAGCAATGAACTTTTGAAAACAGCATTGCAATTGATTTCAATGCTTAAAATGCACTATCTATAACTTTTTCATTTAGTTTCTTCATTGTAAATAATTGAATATATATTATCATCACAATTGTGATAACTAGTTTAAATCTCATAAGACATTATTAACAATGCTGTAAAAGTGTTCATTATGTTTATTTAAGTTACAACTCACCATGTTTTCACATCTATTTTGTAATAATACTATAGCATTAAATATTTTGGAAACCATTGCAAACATTGATTTCATAGCTAAGAATGCACAGTGTAAAACCTTTCAATTTAGTTTCTACATTATAAGTAATTTAATAAATATTATGATCACAATTGAAAAAACTAGTTTGAACCTCATAAAACATTACTTACAATGCTGTAAATGTGGTTTTTATACTTACTATTTATTACTCACTATGTTTCACTTGTATTCTGTAGTAATACTATAGCAATGAACTTTTGAAAACAGCATTGCAATTGATTTCAATGCTTAAAATGCACTATCTATAACTTTTTCAGTTTAGTTTCTACATTATAAATAATTGAATATATATTATCATCACAATTGTGATAACTAGTTTAAATCTCATAAGACATTATTAACAATGCTGTAAAAGTGTTCATTATGTTTATTTAAGTTACATCTCACCATGTTTTCACATCTATTTTGTAGTAATACTATAGCATTAAATATTTTGGAAACCATTGCAAACATTGATTTCATAGCTAAGAATGCACTGTGTAAAACCTTTCAATTTAGTTTCTATATTATGATTAATTGAATAAATATTATGATCACAATTGAAAAAACTTGTTTGAACCTCATAAAACATTACTTACAATGCTGTAAATGTGGTTTTTATGCCTACTAGTTATTACTCACTGTTTCACTTGTATTCTGTAGTAATACTATAGCAATGAACTTTTGAAAACAGCATTGCAATTGATTTAAATGCTTAAAATGCACTATCTATAACTTTTTCATTTAGTTTCTTCATTGTAAATAATTGAATATATATTATCATCACAATTGTGATAACTAGTTTAAATCTCATAAGACATTATTAACAATGCTGTAAAAGTGTTCATTATGTTTATTTAAGTTACAACTCACCACGTTTTCACATCTATTTTGTAGTAATACTATAGCATTAAATATTTTGGAAACCATTGCAAACATTGATTTCATAGCTAAAAATGCACAGTGTAAAACCTTTCAATTTAGTTTCTACATTATAAGTAATTTAATAAATATTATGATCACAATTGGAAAAACTAGTTTGAACCTCATAAAACATTACTTACAATGCTGTGAATGTGGTTTTTATGCCTACTAGTTATTACTCACTATGTTTCACTTGTATACTCTAGTAAAGCTATAGCAATGAACTTTTGAAAACAGCATTGCAATTGATTTCAATGCTTAAAATGCACTATCTATATCTTTTTCAGTTTAGTTTCTTCATTGTAAATAATTGAATATATATTATCATCACAATTGTGATAACTAGTTCAAATCTCATAAGACATTATTAACAATGCTGTAAAAGTGTTCATTATGTTTATTTAAGTTACAACTCACCATGTTTTCACATCTATTTTGTAGTAATACTATAGCATTAAATATTTTGGAAACCATTGCAAACATTGATTTCATAGCTAAGAATGCACAGTGTAAAACCTGTCAATTTAGTTTCTACATTATAAGTAATTGAATAAATATTATGATCATAATTGGAAAAACTAGTTTGAACCTCATAAAACATTACTTACAATGCTGTAAATGTGGTTTTTATGCCTACTAGTTATTACTCACTGTTTCACTTGTATTCTGTAGTAATACTATAGCAATGAACTTTGTAAAACAGCATTGCAATTGATTTCAATGCTTAAAATGCACTATCTATAACTTTTTCATTTAGTTTCTTCATTGTAAATAATTGAATATATATTATCATCACAATTGTGATAACTAGTTTAAATCTCATAAGACATTATTAACAATGCTGTAAAAGTGTTCATTATGTTTATTTAAGTTACAACTCACCATGTTTTCACATCTATTTTGTAGTAATACTATAGCATTAAATATTTTGGAAACCATTGCAAACATTGATTTCATAGCTAAAAATGCACAGTGTAAAACCTTTCAATTTAGTTTCTACATTATAAGTAATTTAATAAATATTATGATCACAATTGGAAAAACTAGTTTGAACCTCATAAAACATTACTTACAATGCTGTGAATGTGGTTTTTATGCCTACTAGTTATTACTCACTATGTTTCACTTGTATACTCTAGTAAAGCTATAGCAATGAACTTTTGAAAACAGCATTGCAATTGATTTCAATGCTTAAAATGCACTATCTATAACTTTTTCAGTTTAGTTTCTACATTGTAAATAATTGAATATATATTATCATCACAATTGTGATAACTAGTTTAAATCTCATAAGACATTATTAACAATGCTGTAAAAGTGTTCATTATGTTTATTTAAGTTACATCTCACCATGTTTTCACATCTATTTTGTAGTAATACTATAGCATTAAATATTTTGGAAACCATTGCAAACATTGATTTCATAGCTAAGAATGCACTGTGTAAAACCTTTCAATTTAGTTTCTATATTATGATTAATTGAATAAATATTATGATCACAATTGAAAAAACTTGTTTGAACCTCATAAAACATTACTTACAATGCTGTAAATGTGGTTTTTATGCCTACTAGTTATTACTCACTGTTTCACTTGTATTCTGTAGTAATACTATAGCAATGAACTTTTGAAAACAGCATTGCGATTGATTTCAATGCTTAAAATGCACTATCTATAACTTTTTCAGTTTAGTTTCTACATTGTAAATAATTGAATATATATTATCATCACAATTGTGATAACTAGTTTAAATCTCATAAGACATTATTAACAATGCTGTAAAAGTGTTCATTATGTTTATTTAAGTTACAACTCACCATGTTTTCACATCTATTTTGTAGTAATACTATAGCATTAAATATTTTGGAAACCATTGCAAACGTTGATTTCATAGCTAAGAATGCGCTGTGTAAAACCTTTCAATTTAGTTTCTACATTATGATTAATTGAATAAATATTATGATCACAATTGAAAAACCTAGTTTGAACCTCATAAAACATCACTTACAATGCTGTAAATGTGGTTTTTATGCCTACTAGTTATTATTCACTATGTTTCACTTGTATTCTGTAGTAATACTATAGCAATGAACTTTTGAAAACAGCATTGCAATTGATTTAAATGCTTAAAATGCACTATCTATAACTTTTTCAGTTTAGTTTCTACATTGTAAATAATTGAATATATATTATCATCACAATTGTGATAACTAGTTTAAATCTCATAAGACATTATTAACAATGCTGTAAAAGTGTTCATTATGTTTATTTAAGTTACATCTCACCATGTTTTCACATCTATTTTGTAGTAATACTATAGCATTAAATATTTTGGAAACCATTGCAAACATTGATTTCATAGCTAAGAATGCACTGTGTAAAACCTTTCAATTTAGTTTCTATATTATGATTAATTGAATAAATATTATGATCACAATTGAAAAAACTAGTTTGAACCTCATAAAACATTACTTACAATGCTGTAAATGTGTTTTTATGCCTACTAGTTATTACTCACTGTTTCACTTGTATTCTGTAGTAATACTATAGCAATGAACTTTTGAAAACAGCATTGCGATTGATTTCAATGCTTAAAATGCACTATCTATAACTTTTTCAGTTTAGTTTCTACATTATAAATAATTGAATATATATTATCATCACAATTGTGATGACTAGTTTAAATCTCATAAGTCATTAATAACAATGCTGTAAAGTTGTTCATTATGTTTATTTAAGTTACAACTCACCAGGTTTTCACATCTATTTTGTAGTAATACTATAGCATTAAATATTTTGGAAACCATTGCAAACGTTGATTTCATAGCTAAGAATGCACTGTGTAAAACCTTTCAATTTAGTTTCTACATTATGATTAATTGAATAAATATTATGATCACAATTGAAAAAACTAGTTTGAACCTCATAAAACATTACTTACAATGCTGTAAATGAGGTTTTTATGCCTACTAGTTATTACTCACTGTTTCACTTGTATTCTGTAGTAATACTATAGCAATGAACTTTTGAAAACAGCATTGCAATTGATTTCAATGCTTAAAATGCACTATCTATAACTTTTTCATTTAGTTTCTTCATTGTAAATAATTGAATATATATTATCATCACAATTGTGATAACTAGTTTAAATCTCATAAGACATTATTAACAATGCTGTAAAAGTGTTCATTATGTTTATTTAAGTTACAACTCACCATGTTTTCACATCTATTTTGTAATAATACTATAGCATTAAATATTTTGGAAACCATTGCAAACATTGATTTCATAGCTAAGAATGCACAGTGTAAAACCTTTCAATTTAGTTTCTACATTATAAGTAATTTAATAAATATTATGATCACAATTAAAAAAACTAGTTTGAACCTCATAAAACATTACTTACAATGCTGTAAATGTGGTTTTTATGCCTACTAGTTATTACTCACTGTTTCACTTGTATTCTGTAGTAATACTATAGCAATGAACTTTTGAAAACAGCATTGCAATTGATTTCAATGCTTAAAATGCACTATCTATAACTTTTTCAGTTTAGTTTCTACATTATAAATAATTGAATATATATTATCATCACAATTGTGATAACTAGTTTAAATCTCATAAGACATTATTAACAATGCTGTAAAAGTGTTCATTATGTTTATTTAAGTTACATCTCACCATGTTTTCACATCTATTTTGTAGTAATACTATAGCATTAAATATTTTGGAAACCATTGCAAACATTGATTTCATAGCTAAGAATGCACTGTGTAAAACCTTTCAATTTAGTTTCTATATTATGATTAATTGAATAAATATTATGATCACAATTGAAAAAACTTGTTTGAACCTCATAAAACATTACTTACAATGCTGTAAATGTGGTTTTTATGCCTACTAGTTATTACTCACTGTTTCACTTGTATTCTGTAGTAATACTATAGCAATGAACTTTTGAAAACAGCATTGCAATTGATTTCAATGCTTAAAATGCACTATCTATATCTTTTTCAGTTTAGTTTCTTCATTGTAAATAATTGAATATATATTATCATCACAATTGTGATAACTAGTTCAAATCTCATAAGACATTATTAACAATGCTGTAAAAGTGTTCATTATGTTTATTTAAGTTACAACTCACCATGTTTTCACATCTATTTTGTAGTAATACTATAGCATTAAATATTTTGGAAACCATTGCAAACATTGATTTCATAGCTAAGAATGCACAGTGTAAAACCTGTCAATTTAGTTTCTACATTATAAGTAATTGAATAAATATTATGATCATAATTGAAAAAACTTGTTTGAACCTCATAAAACATTACTTACAATGCTGTAAATGTGGTTTTTATGCCTACTAGTTATTACTCACTGTTTCACTTGTATTCTGTAGTAATACTATAGCAATGAACTTTGTAAAACAGCATTGCAATTGATTTCAATGCTTAAAATGCACTATCTATAACTTTTTCATTTAGTTTCTTCATTGTAAATAATTGAATATATATTATCATCACAATTGTGATAACTAGTTTAAATCTCATAAGACATTATTAACAATGCTGTAAAAGTGTTCATTATGTTTATTTAAGTTACAACTCACCATGTTTTCACATCTATTTTGTAGTAATACTATAGCATTAAATATTTTGGAAACCATTGCAAACATTGATTTCATAGCTAAGAATGCACAGTGTAAAACCTTTCAATTTAGTTTCTACATTATAAGTAATTTAATAAATATTATGATCACAATTGGAAAAACTAGTTTGAACCTCATAAAACATTACTTACAATGCTGTGAATGTGGTTTTTATGCCTACTAGTTATTACTCACTATGTTTCACTTGTATACTCTAGTAAAGCTATAGCAATGAACTTTTGAAAACAGCATTGCAATTGATTTCAATGCTTAAAATGCACTATCTATAACTTTTTCAGTTTAGTTTCTACATTGTAAATAATTGAATATATATTATCATCACAATTGTGATAACTAGTTTAAATCTCATAAGACATTATTAACAATGCTGTAAAAGTGTTCATTATGTTTATTTAAGTTACATCTCACCATGTTTTCACATCTATTTTGTAGTAATACTATAGCATTAAATATTTTGGAAACCATTGCAAACATTGATTTCATAGCTAAGAATGCACTGTGTAAAACCTTTCAATTTAGTTTCTATATTATGATTAATTGAATAAATATTATGATCACAATTGAAAAAACTTGTTTGAACCTCATAAAACATTACTTACAATGCTGTAAATGTGGTTTTTATGCCTACTAGTTATTACTCACTGTTTCACTTGTATTCTGTAGTAATACTATAGCAATGAACTTTTGAAAACAGCATTGCAATTGATTTCAATGCTTAAAATGCACTATCTATAACTTTTTCAGTTTAGTTTCTACATTGTAAATAATTGAATATATATTATCATCACAATTGTGATAACTAGTTTAAATCTCATAAGACATTATTAACAATGCTGTAAAAGTGTTCATTATGTTTATTTAAGTTACAACTCACCATGTTTTCACATCTATTTTGTAGTAATACTATAGCATTAAATATTTTGGAAACCATTGCAAACGTTGATTTCATAGCTAAGAATGCGCTGTGTAAAACCTTTCAATTTAGTTTCTACATTATGATTAATTGAATAAATATTATGATCACAATTGAAAAACCTAGTTTGAACCTCATAAAACATCACTTACAATGCTGTAAATGTGGTTTTTATGCCTACTAGTTATTATTCACTATGTTTCACTTGTATTCTGTAGTAATACTATAGCAATGAACTTTTGAAAACAGCATTGCAATTGATTTAAATGCTTAAAATGCACTATCTATAACTTTTTCAGTTTAGTTTCTACATTGTAAATAATTGAATATATATTATCATCACAATTGTGATAACTAGTTTAAATCTCATAAGACATTATTAACAATGCTGTAAAAGTGTTCATTATGTTTATTTAAGTTACATCTCACCATGTTTTCACATCTATTTTGTAGTAATACTATAGCATTAAATATTTTGGAAACCATTGCAAACATTGATTTCATAGCTAAGAATGCACTGTGTAAAACCTTTCAATTTAGTTTCTATATTATGATTAATTGAATAAATATTATGATCACAATTGAAAAAACTAGTTTGAACCTCATAAAACATTACTTACAATGCTGTAAATGTGTTTTTATGCCTACTAGTTATTACTCACTGTTTCACTTGTATTCTGTAGTAATACTATAGCAATGAACTTTTGAAAACAGCATTGCGATTGATTTCAATGCTTAAAATGCACTATCTATAACTTTTTCAGTTTAGTTTCTACATTATAAATAATTGAATATATATTATCATCACAATTGTGATGACTAGTTTAAATCTCATAAGTCATTAATAACAATGCTGTAAAGTTGTTCATTATGTTTATTTAAGTTACAACTCACCAGGTTTTCACATCTATTTTGTAGTAATACTATAGCATTAAATATTTTGGAAACCATTGCAAACGTTGATTTCATAGCTAAGAATGCACTGTGTAAAACCTTTCAATTTAGTTTCTACATTATGATTAATTGAATAAATATTATGATCACAATTGAAAAAACTAGTTTGAACCTCATAAAACATTACTTACAATGCTGTAAATGAGGTTTTTATGCCTACTAGTTATTACTCACTGTTTCACTTGTATTCTGTAGTAATACTATAGCAATGAACTTTTGAAAACAGCATTGCAATTGATTTCAATGCTTAAAATGCACTATCTATAACTTTTTCATTTAGTTTCTTCATTGTAAATAATTGAATATATATTATCATCACAATTGTGATAACTAGTTTAAATCTCATAAGACATTATTAACAATGCTGTAAAAGTGTTCATTATGTTTATTTAAGTTACAACTCACCATGTTTTCACATCTATTTTGTAATAATACTATAGCATTAAATATTTTGGAAACCATTGCAAACATTGATTTCATAGCTAAGAATGCACAGTGTAAAACCTTTCAATTTAGTTTCTACATTATAAGTAATTTAATAAATATTATGATCACAATTAAAAAAACTAGTTTGAACCTCATAAAACATTACTTACAATGCTGTAAATGTGGTTTTTATGCCTACTAGTTATTACTCACTGTTTCACTTGTATTCTGTAGTAATACTATAGCAATGAACTTTTGAAAACAGCATTGCAATTGATTTCAATGCTTAAAATGCACTATCTATAACTTTTTCAGTTTAGTTTCTACATTATAAATAATTGAATATATATTATCATCACAATTGTGATAACTAGTTTAAATCTCATAAGACATTATTAACAATGCTGTAAAAGTGTTCATTATGTTTATTTAAGTTACATCTCACCATGTTTTCACATCTATTTTGTAGTAATACTATAGCATTAAATATTTTGGAAACCATTGCAAACATTGATTTCATAGCTAAGAATGCACTGTGTAAAACCTTTCAATTTAGTTTCTATATTATGATTAATTGAATAAATATTATGATCACAATTGAAAAAACTTGTTTGAACCTCATAAAACATTACTTACAATGCTGTAAATGTGGTTTTTATGCCTACTAGTTATTACTCACTGTTTCACTTGTATTCTGTAGTAATACTATAGCAATGAACTTTTGAAAACAGCATTGCAATTGATTTCAATGCTTAAAATGCACTATCTATATCTTTTTCAGTTTAGTTTCTTCATTGTAAATAATTGAATATATATTATCATCACAATTGTGATAACTAGTTCAAATCTCATAAGACATTATTAACAATGCTGTAAAAGTGTTCATTATGTTTATTTAAGTTACAACTCACCATGTTTTCACATCTATTTTGTAGTAATACTATAGCATTAAATATTTTGGAAACCATTGCAAACATTGATTTCATAGCTAAGAATGCACAGTGTAAAACCTGTCAATTTAGTTTCTACATTATAAGTAATTGAATAAATATTATGATCATAATTGAAAAAACTTGTTTGAACCTCATAAAACATTACTTACAATGCTGTAAATGTGGTTTTTATGCCTACTAGTTATTACTCACTGTTTCACTTGTATTCTGTAGTAATACTATAGCAATGAACTTTGTAAAACAGCATTGCAATTGATTTCAATGCTTAAAATGCACTATCTATAACTTTTTCATTTAGTTTCTTCATTGTAAATAATTGAATATATATTATCATCACAATTGTGATAACTAGTTTAAATCTCATAAGACATTATTAACAATGCTGTAAAAGTGTTCATTATGTTTATTTAAGTTACAACTCACCATGTTTTCACATCTATTTTGTAGTAATACTATAGCATTAAATATTTTGGAAACCATTGCAAACATTGATTTCATAGCTAAGAATGCACAGTGTAAAACCTTTCAATTTAGTTTCTACATTATAAGTAATTTAATAAATATTATGATCACAATTGGAAAAACTAGTTTGAACCTCATAAAACATTACTTACAATGCTGTGAATGTGGTTTTTATGCCTACTAGTTATTACTCACTATGTTTCACTTGTATACTCTAGTAAAGCTATAGCAATGAACTTTTGAAAACAGCATTGCAATTGATTTCAATGCTTAAAATGCACTATCTATAACTTTTTCAGTTTAGTTTCTACATTGTAAATAATTGAATATATATTATCATCACAATTGTGATAACTAGTTTAAATCTCATAAGACATTATTAACAATGCTGTAAAAGTGTTCATTATGTTTATTTAAGTTACATCTCACCATGTTTTCACATCTATTTTGTAGTAATACTATAGCATTAAATATTTTGGAAACCATTGCAAACATTGATTTCATAGCTAAGAATGCACTGTGTAAAACCTTTCAATTTAGTTTCTATATTATGATTAATTGAATAAATATTATGATCACAATTGAAAAAACTTGTTTGAACCTCATAAAACATTACTTACAATGCTGTAAATGTGGTTTTTATGCCTACTAGTTATTACTCACTGTTTCACTTGTATTCTGTAGTAATACTATAGCAATGAACTTTTGAAAACAGCATTGCAATTGATTTCAATGCTTAAAATGCACTATCTATAACTTTTTCAGTTTAGTTTCTACATTGTAAATAATTGAATATATATTATCATCACAATTGTGATAACTAGTTTAAATCTCATAAGACATTATTAACAATGCTGTAAAAGTGTTCATTATGTTTATTTAAGTTACAACTCACCAGGTTTTCACATCTATTTTGTAGTAATACTATAGCATTAAATATTTTGGAAACCATTGCAAACGTTGATTTCATAGCTAAGAATGCACTGTGTAAAACCTTTCAATTTAGTTTCTACATTATGATTAATTTAATAAATATTATGATCACAATTGAAAAACCTAGTTTGAACCTCATAAAACATCACTTACAATGCTGTAAATGTGGTTTTTATGCCTACTAGTTATTATTCACTATGTTTCACTTGTATTCTGTAGTAATACTATAGCAATGAACTTTTGAAAACAGCATTGCAATTGATTTAAATGCTTAAAATGCACTATCTATAACTTTTTCAGTTTAGTTTCTACATTGTAAATAATTGAATATATATTATCATCACAATTGTGATAACTAGTTTAAATCTCATAAGACATTATTAACAATGCTGTAAAAGTGTTCATTATGTTTATTTAAGTTACATCTCACCATGTTTTCACATCTATTTTGTAGTAATACTATAGCATTAAATATTTTGGAAACCATTGCAAACATTGATTTCATAGCTAAGAATGCACTGTGTAAAACCTTTCAATTTAGTTTCTATATTATGATTAATTGAAAAAATATTATGATCACAATTGAAAAAACTAGTTTGAACCTCATAAAACATTACTTACAATGCTGTAAATGTGTTTTTATGCCTACTAGTTATTACTCACTGTTTCACTTGTATTCTGTAGTAATACTATAGCAATGAACTTTTGAAAACAGCATTGCGATTGATTTCAATGCTTAAAATGCACTATCTATAACTTTTTCAGTTTAGTTTCTACATTATAAATAATTGAATATATATTATCATCACAATTGTGATGACTAGTTTAAATCTCATAAGTCATTAATAACAATGCTGTAAAGTTGTTCATTATGTTTATTTAAGTTACAACTCACCAGGTTTTCACATCTATTTTGTAGTAATACTATAGCATTAAATATTTTGGAAACCATTGCAAACGTTGATTTCATAGCTAAGAATGCACTGTGTAAAACCTTTCAATTTAGTTTCTACATTATGATTAATTGAATAAATATTATGATCACAATTGAAAAAACTAGTTTGAACCTCATAAAACATTACTTACAATGCTGTAAATGAGGTTTTTATGCCTACTAGTTATTACTCACTGTTTCACTTGTATTCTGTAGTAATACTATAGCAATGAACTTTTGAAAACAGCATTGCAATTGATTTCAATGCTTAAAATGCACTATCTATAACTTTTTCATTTAGTTTCTTCATTGTAAATAATTGAATATATATTATCATCACAATTGTGATAACTAGTTTAAATCTCATAAGACATTATTAACAATGCTGTAAAAGTGTTCATTATGTTTATTTAAGTTACAACTCACCATGTTTTCACATCTATTTTGTAATAATACTATAGCATTAAATATTTTGGAAACCATTGCAAACATTGATTTCATAGCTAAGAATGCACAGTGTAAAACCTTTCAATTTAGTTTCTACATTATAAGTAATTTAATAAATATTATGATCACAATTAAAAAAACTAGTTTGAACCTCATAAAACATTACTTACAATGCTGTAAATGTGGTTTTTATACTTACTATTTATTACTCACTATGTTTCACTTGTATTCTGTAGTAATACTATAGCAATGAACTTTTGAAAACAGCATTGCAATTGATTTCAATGCTTAAAATGCACTATCTATAACTTTTTCAGTTTAGTTTCTACATTATAAATAATTGAATATATATTATCATCACAATTGTGATAACTAGTTTAAATCTCATAAGACATTATTAACAATGCTGTAAAAGTGTTCATTATGTTTATTTAAGTTACATCTCACCATGTTTTCACATCTATTTTGTAGTAATACTATAGCATTAAATATTTTGGAAACCATTGCAAACATTGATTTCATAGCTAAGAATGCACTGTGTAAAACCTTTCAATTTAGTTTCTATATTATGATTAATTGAATAAATATTATGATCACAATTGAAAAAACTTGTTTGAACCTCATAAAACATTACTTACAATGCTGTAAATGTGGTTTTTATGCCTACTAGTTATTACTCACTGTTTCACTTGTATTCTGTAGTAATACTATAGCAATGAACTTTTGAAAACAGCATTGCAATTGATTTCAATGCTTAAAATGCACTATCTATATCTTTTTCAGTTTAGTTTCTTCATTGTAAATAATTGAATATATATTATCATCACAATTGTGATAACTAGTTCAAATCTCATAAGACATTATTAACAATGCTGTAAAAGTGTTCATTATGTTTATTTAAGTTACAACTCACCATGTTTTCACATCTATTTTGTAGTAATACTATAGCATTAAATATTTTGGAAACCATTGCAAACATTGATTTCATAGCTAAGAATGCACAGTGTAAAACCTGTCAATTTAGTTTCTACATTATAAGTAATTGAATAAATATTATGATCATAATTGAAAAAACTTGTTTGAACCTCATAAAACATTACTTACAATGCTGTAAATGTGGTTTTTATGCCTACTAGTTATTACTCACTGTTTCACTTGTATTCTGTAGTAATACTATAGCAATGAACTTTGTAAAACAGCATTGCAATTGATTTCAATGCTTAAAATGCACTATCTATAACTTTTTCATTTAGTTTCTTCATTGTAAATAATTGAATATATATTATCATCACAATTGTGATAACTAGTTTAAATCTCATAAGACATTATTAACAATGCTGTAAAAGTGTTCATTATGTTTATTTAAGTTACAACTCACCATGTTTTCACATCTATTTTGTAGTAATACTATAGCATTAAATATTTTGGAAACCATTGCAAACATTGATTTCATAGCTAAGAATGCACAGTGTAAAACCTTTCAATTTAGTTTCTACATTATAAGTAATTTAATAAATATTATGATCACAATTGGAAAAACTAGTTTGAACCTCATAAAACATTACTTACAATGCTGTGAATGTGGTTTTTATGCCTACTAGTTATTACTCACTATGTTTCACTTGTATACTCTAGTAAAGCTATAGCAATGAACTTTTGAAAACAGCATTGCAATTGATTTCAATGCTTAAAATGCACTATCTATAACTTTTTCAGTTTAGTTTCTACATTGTAAATAATTGAATATATATTATCATCACAATTGTGATAACTAGTTTAAATCTCATAAGACATTATTAACAATGCTGTAAAAGTGTTCATTATGTTTATTTAAGTTACATCTCACCATGTTTTCACATCTATTTTGTAGTAATACTATAGCATTAAATATTTTGGAAACCATTGCAAACATTGATTTCATAGCTAAGAATGCACTGTGTAAAACCTTTCAATTTAGTTTCTATATTATGATTAATTGAATAAATATTATGATCACAATTGAAAAAACTTGTTTGAACCTCATAAAACATTACTTACAATGCTGTAAATGTGGTTTTTATGCCTACTAGTTATTACTCACTGTTTCACTTGTATTCTGTAGTAATACTATAGCAATGAACTTTTGAAAACAGCATTGCAATTGATTTCAATGCTTAAAATGCACTATCTATAACTTTTTCAGTTTAGTTTCTACATTGTAAATAATTGAATATATATTATCATCACAATTGTGATAACTAGTTTAAATCTCATAAGACATTATTAACAATGCTGTAAAAGTGTTCATTATGTTTATTTAAGTTACAACTCACCAGGTTTTCACATCTATTTTGTAGTAATACTATAGCATTAAATATTTTGGAAACCATTGCAAACATTGATTTCATAGCTAAGAATGCACTGTGTAAAACCTTTCAATTTAGTTTCTATATTATGATTAATTGAATAAATATTATGATCACAATTGAAAAACCTAGTTTGAACCTCATAAAACATCACTTACAATGCTGTAAATGTGGTTTTTATGCCTACTAGTTATTACTCACTGTTTCACTTGTATTCTGTAGTAATACTATAGCAATGAACTTTTGAAAACAGCATTGCGATTGATTTCAATGCTTAAAATGCACTATCTATAACTTTTTCAGTTTAGTTTCTACATTATAAATAATTGAATATATATTATCATCACAATTGTGATGACTAGTTTAAATCTCATAAGTCATTAATAACAATGCTGTAAAGTTGTTCATTATGTTTATTTAAGTTACAACTCACCAGGTTTTCACATCTATTTTGTAGTAATACTATAGCATTAAATATTTTGGAAACCATTGCAAACGTTGATTTCATAGCTAAGAATGCACTGTGTAAAACCTTTCAATTTAGTTTCTACATTATGATTAATTGAATAAATATTATGATCACAATTGAAAAACCTAGTTTGAACCTCATAAAACATTACTTACAATGCTGTAAATGAGGTTTTTATGCCTACTAGTTATTACTCACTGTTTCACTTGTATTCTGTAGTAATACTATAGCAATGAACTTTTGAAAACAGCATTGCAATTGATTTCAATGCTTAAAATGCACTATCTATAACTTTTTCATTTAGTTTCTTCATTGTAAATAATTGAATATATATTATCATCACAATTGTGATAACTAGTTTAAATCTCATAAGACATTATTAACAATGCTGTAAAGGTGTTCATTATGTTTATTTAAGTTACAACTCACCATATTTTCACATCTATTTTGTAATAATACTATAGCATTAAATATTTTGGAAACCATTGCAAACATTGATTTCATAGCTAAGAATGCACAGTGTAAAACCTTTCAATTTAGTTTCTACATTATAAGTAATTTAATAAATATTATGATTACAATTGAAAAAACTTGTTTGAACCTCATAAAACATTACTTACAATGCTGTAAATGTGGTTTTTATGCCTACTAGTTATTACTCACTGTTTCACTTGTATTCTGTAGTAATACTATAGCAATGAACTGTTGAAAACAGCATTGCAATTGATTTCAATGCTTAAAATGCACTATCTATATCTTTTTCAGTTTAGTTTCTTCATTGTAAATAATTGAATATATATTATCATCACAATTGTGATAACTAGTTCAAATCTCATAAGACATTATTAACAATGCTGTAAAAGTGTTCATTATGTTTATTTAAGTTACAACTCACCATGTTTTCACATCTATTTTGTAGTAATACTATAGCATTAAATATTTTGGAAACCATTGCAAACATTGATTTCATAGCTAAGAATGCACAGTGTAAAACCTTTCAATTTAGTTTCTACATTATAAGTAATTTAATAAATATTATGATCACAATTGGAAAAACTAGTTTGAACCTCATAAAACATTACTTACAATGCTGTGAATGTGGTTTTTATGCCTACTAGTTATTACTCACTATGTTTCACTTGTATACTCTAGTAAAGCTATAGCAATGAACTTTTGAAAACAGCATTGCAATTGATTTCAATGCTTAAAATGCACTATCTATAACTTTTTCAGTTTAGTTTCTACATTGTAAATAATTGAATATATATTATCATCACAATTGTGATAACTAGTTTAAATCTCATAAGACATTATCAACAATGCTGTAAAAGTGTTCATTATGTTTATTTAAGTTACATCTCACCATGTTTTCACATCTATTTTGTAGTAATACTATAGCATTAAATATTTTGGAAACCATTGCAAACATTGATTTCATAGCTAAGAATGCACTGTGTAAAACCTTTCAATTTAGTTTCTATATTATGATTAATTGAATAAATATTATGATCACAATTGAAAAAACTTGTTTGAACCTCATAAAACATTACTTACAATGCTGTAAATGTGGTTTTTATGCCTACTAGTTATTACTCACTGTTTCACTTGTATTCTGTAGTAATACTATAGCAATGAACTTTTGAAAACAGCATTGCAATTGATTTCAATGCTTAAAATGCACTATTTATAACTTTTTCAGTTTAGTTTCTACATTGTAAATAATTGAATATATATTATCATCACAATTGTGATAACTAGTTTAAATCTCATAAGACATTATTAACAATGCTGTAAAAGTGTTCATTATGTTTATTTAAGTTACAACTCACCAGGTTTTCACATCTATTTTGTAGTAATACTATAGCATTAAATATTTTGGAAACCATTGCAAACATTGATTTCATAGCTAAGAATGCACTGTGTAAAACCTTTCAATTTAGTTTCTACATTATGATTGATTGAATAAATATTATGATCACAATTGAAAAACCTAGTTTGAACCTCATAAAACATCACTTACAATGCTGTAAATGTGGTTTTTATGCCTACTAGTTATTACTCACTGTTTCACTTGTATTCTGTAGTAATACTATAGCAATGAACTTTTGAAAACAGCATTGCAATTGATTTCAATGCTTAAAATGCACTATCTATAACTTTTTCAGTTTAGTTCCTACATTGTAAATAATTGAATATATATTATCATCACAATTGTGATAACTAGTTTAAATCTCATAAGACATTATTAACAATGCTGTAAAAGTGTTCATTATGTTTATTTAAGTTACATCTCACCATGTTTTCACATCTATTTTGTAGTAATACTATAGCATTAAATATTTTGGAAACCATTGCAAACATTGATTTCATAGCTAAGAATGCACTGTGTAAAACCTTTCAATTTAGTTTCTATATTATGATTAATTGAATAAATATTATGATCACAATTGAAAAAACTTGTTTGAACCTCATAAAACATTACTTACAATGCTGTAAATGTGGTTTTTATGCCTACTAGTTATTACTCACTGTTTCACTTGTATTCTGTAGTAATACTATAGCAATGAACTTTTGAAAACAGCATTGCAATTGATTTCAATGCTTAAAATGCACTATCTATAACTTTTTCAGTTTAGTTTCTACATTATAAATAATTGAATATATATTATCACAATTGTGATGACTAGTTTAAATCTCATAAGTCATTAATAACAATGCTGTAAAGTTGTTCATTATGTTTATTTAAGTTACAACTCACCAGGTTTTCACATCTATTTTGTAGTAATACTATAGCATTAAATATTTTGGAAACCATTGCAAACGTTGATTTCATGCACTGTGTAAAACCTTTCAATTTAGTTTCTACATTATGATTAATTGAATAAATATTATGATCACAATTGAAAAAACTAGTTTGAACCTCATAAAACATTACTTACAATGCTGTAAATGAGGTTTTTATGCTTACTAGTTATTACTCACTGTTTCACTTGTATTCTGTAGTAATACTATAGCAATGAACTTTTGAAAACAGCATTGCAATTGATTTCAATGCTTAAAATGCACTATCTATAACTTTTTCATTTAGTTTCTTCATTGTAAATAATTGAATATATATTATCATCACAATTGTGATAACTAGTTTAAATCTCATAAGACATTATTAACAATGCTGTAAAGGTGTTCATTATGTTTATTTAAGTTACAACTCACCATGTTTTCACATCTATTTTGTAATAATACTATAGCATTAAATATTTTGGAAACCATTGCAAACATTGATTTCATAGCTAAGAATGCACAGTGTAAAACCTTTCAATTTAGTTTCTACATTATAAGTAATTTAATAAATATTATGATCACAATTGAAAAAACTAGTTTGAACCTCATAAAACATTACTTACAATGCTGTAAATGTGGTTTTTATGCCTACTAGTTATGACTCACTGTTTCACTTGTATTCTGTAGTAATACTATAGCAATGAACTTTTGAAAACAGCATTGCAATTGATTTCAATGCTTAAAATGCACTATCTATAACTTTTTCAGTTTAGTTTCTACATTGTAAATAATTGAATATATATTATCATCACAATTGTGATAACTAGTTTAAATCTCATAAGACATTATTAACAATGCTGTAAAAGTGTTCATTATGTTTATTTAAGTTACATCTCACCATGTTTTCACATCTATTTTGTAGTAATACTATAGCATTAAATATTTTGGAAACCATTGCAAACATTGATTTCATAGCTAAGAATGCACTGTGTAAAACCTTTCAATTTAGTTTCTATATTATGATTAATTGAATAAATATTATGATCACAATTGAAAAAACTTGTTTGAACCTCATAAAACATTACTTACAATGCTGTAAATGTGGTTTTTATGCCTACTAGTTATTACTCACTGTTTCACTTGTATTCTGTAGTAATACTATAGCAATGAACTTTTGAAAACAGCATTGCAATTGATTTCAATGCTTAAAATGCACTATCTATATCTTTTTCAGTTTAGTTTCTTCATTGTAAATAATTGAATATATATTATCATCACAATTGTGATAACTAGTTCAAATCTCATAAGACATTATTAACAATGCTGTAAAAGTGTTCATTATGTTTATTTAAGTTACAACTCACCATATTTTCACATCTATTTTGTAATAATACTATAGCATTAAATATTTTGGAAACCATTGCAAACATTGATTTCATAGCTAAGAATGCACAGTGTAAAACCTTTCAATTTAGTTTCTACATTATAAGTAATTTAATAAATATTATGATCACAATTGAAAAAACTTGTTTGAACCTCATAAAACATTACTTACAATGCTGTAAATGTGGTTTTTATGCCTACTAGTTATTACTCACTGTTTCACTTGTATTCTGTAGTAATACTATAGCAATGAACTTTTGAAAACAGCATTGCAATTGATTTCAATGCTTAAAATGCACTATCTATATCTTTTTCAGTTTAGTTTCTTCATTGTAAATAATTGAATATATATTATCATCACAATTGTGATAACTAGTTCAAATCTCATAAGACATTATTAACAATGCTGTAAAAGTGTTCATTATGTTTATTTAAGTTACAACTCACCATGTTTTCACATCTATTTTGTAGTAATACTATAGCATTAAATATTTTGGAAACCATTGCAAACATTGATTTCATAGCTAAGAATGCACAGTGTAAAACCTTTCAATTTAGTTTCTACATTATAAGTAATTTAATAAATATTATGATCACAATTGGAAAAACTAGTTTGAACCTCATAAAACATTACTTACAATGCTGTGAATGTGGTTTTTATGCCTACTAGTTATTACTCACTATGTTTCACTTGTATACTCTAGTAAAGCTATAGCAATGAACTTTTGAAAACAGCATTGCAATTGATTTCAATGCTTAAAATGCACTATCTATAACTTTTTCAGTTTAGTTTCTACATTGTAAATAATTGAATATATATTATCATCACAATTGTGATAACTAGTTTAAATCTCATAAGACATTATCAACAATGCTGTAAAAGTGTTCATTATGTTTATTTAAGTTACATCTCACCATGTTTTCACATCTATTTTGTAGTAATACTATAGCATTAAATATTTTGGAAACCATTGCAAACATTGATTTCATAGCTAAGAATGCACTGTGTAAAACCTTTCAATTTAGTTTCTATATTATGATTAATTGAATAAATATTATGATCACAATTGAAAAAACTTGTTTGAACCTCATAAAACATTACTTACAATGCTGTAAATGTGGTTTTTATGCCTACTAGTTATTACTCACTGTTTCACTTGTATTCTGTAGTAATACTATAGCAATGAACTTTTGAAAACAGCATTGCAATTGATTTCAATGCTTAAAATGCACTATTTATAACTTTTTCAGTTTAGTTTCTACATTGTAAATAATTGAATATATATTATCATCACAATTGTGATAACTAGTTTAAATCTCATAAGACATTATTAACAATGCTGTAAAAGTGTTCATTATGTTTATTTAAGTTACAACTCACCAGGTTTTCACATCTATTTTGTAGTAATACTATAGCATTAAATATTTTGGAAACCATTGCAAACATTGATTTCATAGCTAAGAATGCACTGTGTAAAACCTTTCAATTTAGTTTCTACATTATGATTGATTGAATAAATATTATGATCACAATTGAAAAACCTAGTTTGAACCTCATAAAACATCACTTACAATGCTGTAAATGTGGTTTTTATGCCTACTAGTTATTACTCACTGTTTCACTTGTATTCTGTAGTAATACTATAGCAATGAACTTTTGAAAACAGCATTGCAATTGATTTCAATGCTTAAAATGCACTATCTATAACTTTTTCAGTTTAGTTCCTACATTGTAAATAATTGAATATATATTATCATCACAATTGTGATAACTAGTTTAAATCTCATAAGACATTATTAACAATGCTGTAAAAGTGTTCATTATGTTTATTTAAGTTACATCTCACCATGTTTTCACATCTATTTTGTAGTAATACTATAGCATTAAATATTTTGGAAACCATTGCAAACATTGATTTCATAGCTAAGAATGCACTGTGTAAAACCTTTCAATTTAGTTTCTATATTATGATTAATTGAATAAATATTATGATCACAATTGAAAAAACTTGTTTGAACCTCATAAAACATTACTTACAATGCTGTAAATGTGGTTTTTATGCCTACTAGTTATTACTCACTGTTTCACTTGTATTCTGTAGTAATACTATAGCAATGAACTTTTGAAAACAGCATTGCAATTGATTTCAATGCTTAAAATGCACTATCTATAACTTTTTCAGTTTAGTTTCTACATTATAAATAATTGAATATATATTATCACAATTGTGATGACTAGTTTAAATCTCATAAGTCATTAATAACAATGCTGTAAAGTTGTTCATTATGTTTATTTAAGTTACAACTCACCAGGTTTTCACATCTATTTTGTAGTAATACTATAGCATTAAATATTTTGGAAACCATTGCAAACGTTGATTTCATGCACTGTGTAAAACCTTTCAATTTAGTTTCTACATTATGATTAATTGAATAAATATTATGATCACAATTGAAAAAACTAGTTTGAACCTCATAAAACATTACTTACAATGCTGTAAATGAGGTTTTTATGCTTACTAGTTATTACTCACTGTTTCACTTGTATTCTGTAGTAATACTATAGCAATGAACTTTTGAAAACAGCATTGCAATTGATTTCAATGCTTAAAATGCACTATCTATAACTTTTTCATTTAGTTTCTTCATTGTAAATAATTGAATATATATTATCATCACAATTGTGATAACTAGTTTAAATCTCATAAGACATTATTAACAATGCTGTAAAGGTGTTCATTATGTTTATTTAAGTTACAACTCACCATGTTTTCACATCTATTTTGTAATAATACTATAGCATTAAATATTTTGGAAACCATTGCAAACATTGATTTCATAGCTAAGAATGCACAGTGTAAAACCTTTCAATTTAGTTTCTACATTATAAGTAATTTAATAAATATTATGATCACAATTGAAAAAACTAGTTTGAACCTCATAAAACATTACTTACAATGCTGTAAATGTGGTTTTTATGCCTACTAGTTATGACTCACTGTTTCACTTGTATTCTGTAGTAATACTATAGCAATGAACTTTTGAAAACAGCATTGCAATTGATTTCAATGCTTAAAATGCACTATCTATAACTTTTTCAGTTTAGTTTCTACATTGTAAATAATTGAATATATATTATCATCACAATTGTGATAACTAGTTTAAATCTCATAAGACATTATTAACAATGCTGTAAAAGTGTTCATTATGTTTATTTAAGTTACATCTCACCATGTTTTCACATCTATTTTGTAGTAATACTATAGCATTAAATATTTTGGAAACCATTGCAAACATTGATTTCATAGCTAAGAATGCACTGTGTAAAACCTTTCAATTTAGTTTCTATATTATGATTAATTGAATAAATATTATGATCACAATTGAAAAAACTTGTTTGAACCTCATAAAACATTACTTACAATGCTGTAAATGTGGTTTTTATGCCTACTAGTTATTACTCACTGTTTCACTTGTATTCTGTAGTAATACTATAGCAATGAACTTTTGAAAACAGCATTGCAATTGATTTCAATGCTTAAAATGCACTATCTATATCTTTTTCAGTTTAGTTTCTTCATTGTAAATAATTGAATATATATTATCATCACAATTGTGATAACTAGTTCAAATCTCATAAGACATTATTAACAATGCTGTAAAAGTGTTCATTATGTTTATTTAAGTTACAACTCACCATGTTTTCACATCTATTTTGTAGTAATACTATAGCATTAAATATTTTGGAAACCATTGCAAACATTGATTTCATAGCTAAGAATGCACAGTGTAAAACCTTTCAATTTAGTTTCTACATTATAAGTAATTTAATAAATATTATGATCACAATTGGAAAAACTAGTTTGAACCTCATAAAACATTACTTACAATGCTGTGAATGTGGTTTTTATGCCTACTAGTTATTACTCACTGTTTCACTTGTATTCTGTAGTAATACTATAGCAATGAACTTTGTAAAACAGCATTGCAATTGATTTCAATGCTTAAAATGCACTATCTATAACTTTTTCATTTAGTTTCTTCATTGTAAATAATTGAATATATATTATCATCACAATTGTGATAACTAGTTTAAATCTCATAAGACATTATTAACAATGCTGTAAAAGTGTTCATTATGTCTATTTAAGTTACATCTCACCATGTTTTCACATCTATTTTGTAGTAATACTATAGCATTAAATATTTTGGAAACCATTGCAAACATTGATTTCATAGCTAAGAATGCACTGTGTAAAACCTTTCAATTTAGTTTCTATATTATGATTAATTGAATAAATATTATGATCACAATTGAAAAAACTTGTTTGAACTTCATAAAACATTACTTACAATGCTGCAAATGTGGTTTTTATGCCTACTAGTTATTACTCACTGTTTCACTTGTATTCTGTAGTAATACTATAGCAATGAACTTTTGAAAACAGCATTGCAATTGATTTCAATGCTTAAAATGCACTATTTATAACTTTTTCAGTTTAGTTTCTACATTGTAAATAATTGAATATATATTATCATCACAATTGTGATAACTAGTTTAAATCTCATAAGACATTATTAACAATGCTGTAAAAGTGTTCATTATGTTTATTTAAGTTACAACTCACCAGGTTTTCACATCTATTTTGTAGTAATACTATAGCATTAAATATTTTGGAAACCATTGCAAACATTGATTTCATAGCTAAGAATGCACTGTGTAAAACCTTTCAATTTAGTTTCTACATTATGATTAATTGAATAAATATTATGATCACAATTGAAAAACCTAGTTTGAACCTCATAAAACATCACTTACAATGCTGTAAATGTGGTTTTTATGCCTACTAGTTATTACTCACTGTTTCACTTGTATTCTGTAGTAATACTATAGCAATGAACTTTTGAAAACAGCATTGCAATTGATTTCAATGCTTAAAATGCACTATCTATAACTTTTTCAGTTTAGTTTCTACATTGTAAATAATTGAATATATATTATCATCACAATTGTGATAACTAGTTTAAATCTCATAAGACATTATTAACAATGCTGTAAAAGTGTTCATTATGTTTATTTAAGTTACATCTCACCATGTTTTCACATCTATTTTGTAGTAATACTATAGCATTAAATATTTTGGAAACCATTGCAAACATTGATTTCATAGCTAAGAATGCACTGTGTAAAACCTTTCAATTTAGTTTCTATATTATGATTAATTGAATAAATATTATGATCACAATTGAAAAAACTTGTTTGAACCTCATAAAACATTACTTACAATGCTGTAAATGTGGTTTTTATGCCTACTAGTTATTACTCACTGTTTCACTTGTATTCTGTAGTAATACTATAGCAATGAACTTTGTAAAACAGCATTGCAATTGATTTCAATGCTTAAAATGCACTATCTATAACTTTTTCATTTAGTTTCTTCATTGTAAATAATTGAATATATATTATCATCACAATTGTGATAACTAGTTTAAATCTCATAAGACATTATTAACAATGCTGTAAAAGTGTTCATTATGTTTATTTAAGTTACAACTCACCATGTTTTCACATCTATTTTGTAGTAATACTATAGCATTAAATATTTTGGAAACCATTGCAAACATTGATTTCATAGCTAAGAATGCACAGTGTAAAACCTTTCAATTTAGTTTCTACATTATAAGTAATTTAATAAATATTATGATCACAATTGGAAAAACTAGTTTGAACCTCATAAAACATTACTTACAATGCTGTGAATGTGGTTTTTATGCCTACTAGTTATTCCTCACTATGTTTCACTTGTATACTCTAGTAATGCTATAAGCAATGAACTTTTGAAAACAGCATTGCAATTGATTTCAATGCTTATAATGCACTATCTCTAACTTTTTCAGTTTAGTTTCTACATTTTGAATAATTGAATATATATTATCATCACAATTGTGATAACTAGTTTAAATCTCATAAGTCATTATTAACAATGCTGTAAAGGTGTTCATTATGTTTATTTAAGTTACAACTCACTAGGTTTTCACATCTATTTTGTAGTAATACCATAGCATTAAATATTTTGGAAACCATTGCAAACATTGATTTCATAGCTAAGAATGCACTGTGTAAAAACTTTCAATTTAGTTTCTACATTATAAGTAATTGAATAAATATTATGATCACAATTGAAAAAACTAGTTTGAACCTCATAAAATATTACTTACAATGCTGTAAATGTGGTTTTTATGCCTACTAGTTATTACTCACTGTTTCACTTGTATTCTGTAGTAATACTATAGCAATGAACTTTTGAAAACAGCATTGCAATTGATTTCAATGCTAAAAATGCACTATCTATAACTTTTTCAGTTTAGTTTCTACATTATAAATAATTGAATATATATTATCATCACAATTGTGATAACTAGTTAAAATCTCATAAGACAATATTAACAATGCTGTAAAGGTGTTCATTATGTTTATTTAAGTTACAACTCACCAGGTTTTCACATCTATTTTGTAGTAATACTATAGCATTAAATATTTTGGAAACCATTGCAAACATTGATTTTATAGCTGAGAATGCACTGTGTAAAACCTTTCGATTTAGTTTCTACATTATAAGTAATTTAAAAAATATTATGATCACAATTGAAAAAACTAGTTTGAACCTCATAAAACATTACTTACAATGCTGTAAATGTGGTTTTTATGCCTACTAGTTATTACTCACTATGTTTCACTTGTATTCTGTAGTAATACTATAGCAATGAACTTTTGAAAACAGCATTGCAATTGATTTCAATATTTAAAATGCACTATCTATGACCTTTTCAGTTTAGTTTCTACATTATAAGTAATTGAATATTTTTTATCATCACAATTGTGATAACTAGTTTAAATCTCATAGAACTTTATCTACAATGCTGTAAATGTGTTCATTATGTTTATTTAAGTTACAACTCACCGGGTTTTCACATCTATTTTGTAGTAATACTATAGCATTAAATATTTTGGAAACCATTGCAAACATTGATTTCATAGCTGAGAATGCACTGTGTAAAAACTTTCAATTTAGTTTCTACATTATAAGTAATTTAATAAATATTATGATCACAATTGAAAAAACTAGTTTGAACCTCATAAAACATTACTTACAATGCTATAAATGTGGTTTTTATGCCTACTAGTTATCACTCACTGTTTCACTTGTATTCTGTAGTAATACTATAGCAATGAACTTTTGAAAACAGCATTGCAATTGATTTCAATGCTTAAAATGCACTATCTATAACTTTTTCAATTTAGTTTCTACATTGTAAATAATTGAATATATATTATCATCACAATTGTGATAACTAGTTTAAATCTCATAAGTCATTAATAACAATGCTGTAAAGGTGTTCATTATGTTTATTTAAGTTACAACTCACCAGGTTTTCACATTTATTTGTAGTAATACTATAGCATTAAATATTTTGGAAACCATTGCAAACATTGAATTTATAGCTGAGAATGCACTGTGTAAAACCTTTCAATTTAGTTTCTACATTATAAGTAATTGAATAAATATTATGATCACAATTGAAAAAACTAGTTTGAACCTCATAAAACATTACTTACAATGCTGTAAATGTGGTTTTTATGCCTACTAGTTATTACTCACTGTTTCACTTGTATTCTGTAGTAATACTATAGCAATGAACTTTTGAAAACAGCATTGCAATTGATTTCAAAGCTTAAAATGCACTATCTATGACTTTTTCAGTTTAGTTTCTACATTATAAATAATTGAATATATATTATCATCACAATTGTGAAAACTAGTTTAAATCTCATAAGACATTATTAACAATGCTGTAAAGGTGTTCATTATGTTACAACTCACCAGGTTTTCACATCTATTTTGTAGTAATACTATTGCATTAAATATTTTAGAAACCATTGCTAACCATGATTTTAGAGCTGAGAATGCACTGTGTAAAACCTTTCAATTTAGTTTCTACATTATAAGTAATTTAATAAATATTATGATCACAATTGAAAAAACTAGTTTGAACCTCATAAAACATTACTTACAATGCTATAAATGTGGTTTTTATGCCTACTAGTTATCACTCACTGTTTCACTTGTATTCTGTAGTAATACTATCGCAATGAACTTTTGAAAACAGCATTGCAATTGATTTCAAAGCTTAAAATGCACTATCCATAACTTTTTCAGTTTAGTTTCTACATTATAAATAATTGAATATATATTATCATCACAATTGTGATAACTAGTTTAAATCTCATAAGTCATTAATAACAATGCTTTAAAGGTGTTCATTATGTTTATTTAAGTTACAACTCACCAGGTTTTCACATCTATTTTGTAGTAATACTATAGCATTAAATATTTTGGAAACCATTGCAAACATTGATTTCATAGCTAAGAATGCACTGTGTGAAACCATTCAATTTAGTTTCTACATTATATGTAATTTAATGAATATTATGATCACAATTGAAAAAACTAGTTTGAACCTCATAAAACATTACTTACAATGCTGTAAATGTGGTTTTTATGCCTACTAGTTATTATTCACTATGTTTCACTTGTATTCTGTAGTAATACTATAGCAATGAACTTTTGAAAACAGCATTGCAATTGATTTCAAAACTTAAAATGCAATATCCATAACTTTTTCAGTTTAGTTTCTACATTATAAATAATTGAATATATATTATCATCACAATTGTGATAACTAGTTTAAATCTCATAAGACATTATTAACAATGCTGTAAAGATGTTCATTATGTTTATTTAAGTTACAACACTCCAGGTTTTCACATCTATTTTGTAGTAATACTATAGCATTAAATATTTTGGAAACCATTGCAAACATTGATTTTATAGCTGAGAATGCACTGTGTAAAACCTTTCAATTTAGTTTCTACATTATAAGTGATTGAATAAATATTATGATCACAATTGAAAAAACTAGTTTGAACCTCATAAAACATTACTTACAATGCTGTTAATGTGGTTTTTATTCCTATTAGTTATTACTCACTATGTTTCACTTGTATTCTGTAGTAATAGTATAGCAATGAACTTTTGAAAACAGCATTGCAATTGATTTCAATGCTAAAAATGCACTATCTATAACTTTTTCAGTTTAGTTTCTACATTATAAATAATTGAATATATATTATCATCACAATTGTGATAACTAGTTTAAATCTCATAAGTCATTAATAACAATGCTGTAAAGGTGTTCATTATGTTTATTTAAGTTACAACTCACCAGGTTTTCACATCTATTTTGTAGTAATACTATAGCATTAAATATTTTGGAAACCATTGCAAACATTGATTTCATAGCTAAGAATGCACTGTGTAAAACCTTTCAATTTAGTTTCTACATTATAAGTAATTGAATAAATATTATGATCACAATTGAAAAAACTAGTTTGAACCTCATAGAACATTACTTACAATGCTGTAAATGAGGTTTTTATGCCTACTAGTTATTATTCACTATGTTTCACTTGTATTCTGTAGTAATACTATAGCAATGAACTTTTGAAAACAGCATTGCAATTGATTTCAATGCTTAAAATGCATTATCTATAACTTTTTCCGTTTAGTTTCTACATTGTAAATAATTGAATATATATTATCATCACAATTGTTATAACTAGTTTAAATCTCATAAGAAATTATTAACAATGCTGTAAAGGTGTTCATTATGTTTATTTTAGTTACAACTCACCGGGTTTTCACATCTATTTTGTAGTAATACTATGGCATTAAATATTTTGGAAACCATTGCAAACATTGATTTCATAGCTAAGAATGCACAGTGTAAAGCCTGTCAATTTAGTTTCTACATTATAAGTAATTGAATAAATATTATGATCACAATTGAAAAAACTAGTTTGAACCTCATAAAACATTACTTACAATGCTGTAAATGTGGTTTTTATGCCTACTAGTTATCACTCACTGTTTCACTTGTATTCTGTAGTAATACTATAGCAATGAACTTTTGAAAACAGCATTGCAATTGATTTCAAAGCTTAAAATGCACTATCTATAACTTTTTCAGTTTAGTTTCTACATTATAAATAATTGAATATATATTATCATCACAATTGTGATAACTAGTTTAAATCTCATAAGACATTATAACAATGCTGTAAACGTGTTCATTATGTTTATTTAAGTTACAACTCACCAGGTTTCCATATCAATTTTGTAGTAATACTATAGCATTAAATATTTTGGAAACCATTGCGTACATTGATTTTATAGCCAAGAATGCACTGTGTAAAAACTTTCAATTTAGTTTCTACATTATAAGTAATTGAATAAATATTATGATCACAATTGAAAAAACTAGTTTGAACCTCATAAAACATTACTTAAAATGCTGTAAATGTGGTTTTTATGCCTACTAGTTATTACTCACTATGTTTCACTTGTATTCTGTAGTAATACTATAGCAATGAACTTTTGAAAACAGCATTGCAATTGATTTCAATGCTTAAAATGCATTATCCATAACTTTTTCCATTTAGTTTCTACATTATAAATAATTGAATATATATTATCATCACAATTGTGATAACTAGTTTAAATCTCATAAGACATTATTAACAATGCTGTAAAGGTGTTCATTATGTTTATTTAAGTTACAACACTCCAGGTTTTCACATCTATTTTGTAGTAATACTATAGCATTAAATATTTTGGAAACCATTGCGAACATTGATTTTATAGCTGAGAATGCACTGTGTAAAAACTTTCAATTTAGTTTCTACATTGTAAGTAATTGAATAAATATTATGATCACAATTAAAAAACTAGTTTGAACCTCATAAAACATTACTTACAATGCTGTAAATGTGTTTTTATGCCTACTAGTTATTACTCACTATGTTTCACTTGTATTCTGTAGTAATACTATAGCAATGAACTTTAGAAAACAGCATTGCAATTGATTTCAAAGCTTAAAATGCACTATCTATAACTTTTTCAGTTTAGTTTCTACATTATAAATAATTGAATATATATTATCATCACAATTGTGATAACTAGTTTAAATCTCATAGAACTTTATCTACAATGCTTTGAGGGTGTTCATTATGTTTATTTAAGTTACAACTCACCGGGTTTTCACATCTATTTTGTAGTAATACTATAGCATTAAATATTTTGGAAACCATTGCAAACATTGATTTCATAGCTGAGAATGCACTGTGTAAAAACTTTCAATTTAGTTTCTACATTATAAGTAATTTAATAAATATTATGATCACAATTGAAAAAACTAGTTTGAACCTCATAAAACATTACTTACAATGCTGTAAATGTGGTTTTTATGCCTACTAGTTATCACTCACTGTTTCACTTGTATTCTGTAGTAATACTATAGCAATGAACTTTTGAAAACAGCATTGCAATTGATTTCAAAGCTTAAAATGCACTATCTATAACTTTTTCAGTTTATTTTCTACATTATAAATAATTGAATATATATTATCATCACAATTGTGATAACTAGTTTAAATCTCATAAGACATTATAACAATGCTGTAAAGGTGTTCATTATGTTTATTTAAGTTACAACTCACCAGGTTTCCATATCAATTTTGTAGTAATACTATAGCATTAAATATTTTGGAAACCATTGCGTACATTGATTTTATAGCTAAGAATGCACTGTGTAAAAACTTTCAATTTAGTTTCTACATTATAAGTAATTGAATAAATATTATGATCACAATTGAAAAAACTAGTTTGAACCTCATAAAACATTACTTACAATGCTGTAAATGTGGTTTTTATGACTACTAGTTATTACACACTATGTTTCACTTGTATTCTGTAGTAATACTATAGCAATGAACTTTTGAAAACAGCATTGCAATTGATTTCAATGCTTAAAATGCATTATCTATAACTTTTTCCATTTAGTTTCTACATTATAAATAATTGAATATATATTATCATCACAATTTGTGATAACTAGTTTAAATCTCATAAGACATTATTAACAATGCTGTAAAGGTGTTCATTATGTTTATTTAAGTTACAACTCACCAGGTTTTCACATCTATTTTGTAGTAATACTATAGCATTAAATATTTTGGAAACCATTGCGAACATTGATTTTATAGCTAAGAATGCACTGTAAAAAATTTCAATTTAGTTTCTACATTATAAGTAATTGAATAAATATTATGATCACATTAGAAAAAACTAGTTTGAACCTCATAAAACATTACTTACAATGCTGTAAATGTGTTTTTATGCCTACTAGTTATTACTCACTATGTTTCACTTGTATTCTGTAGTAATAGTATAGCAATGAACTTTTGAAAACAGCATTGCAATTGATTTCAAAGCTTAAAATGCACTATCTATAACTTTTTCAGTTTAGTTTCTACATTATAAATAATTGAATATATATTATCATCACAATTGTGATAACTCTTTTAAATCTCATAAGTCATTAATAACAATGCTGTAAAGGTGTTCATTATGTTTATTTAAGTTACAACTCACCAGGTTTTCACATCTATTTTGTAGTAATACTATAGCATTAAATATTTTGGAAACCATTGCGAACATTGATTTCATAGCTAAGAATGCACTGTGTAAAACCTTTCAATTTAGCTTCTACATTATAAGTAATTGAATAAATATTATGATCACAATTGAAAAAACTAGTTTGAACCTCATAAAACATTACTTACAATGCTGTAAATGTGTTTTTATGCCTACTAGTTATTACTCACTGTTTCACTTGTATTCTGTAGTAATACTATAGCAATGAACTTTTGAAAACAGCATTGAAATTGATTTCAATGCTTAAAATGCACTATCTATAACTTTTTCAGTTTAGTTTCTACATTGTAAATGATTGAATATATATTATCATCACAATTGTGATAACTAGTTTAAATCTCATAAGACATTATTAACAATGCTGTAAAGGTGTTCATTATGTTTATTTAAGTTACAACTCACCAGGTTTTCACATTTATTTGTAGTAATACTATAGCATTAAATATTTGGAAACCATTGCAAACATTGAATTTATAGCTGAGAATGCACTGTGTAAAAACTTTCAATTTAGTTTCTACATTATAAGTAATTGAATAAATATTATGATCACAATTGAAAAAACTAGTTTGAACCTCATAAAACATTACTTACAATGCTGTAAATGTGGTTTTTATGCCTACTAGTTATTACTCACTGTTTCACTTGTATTCTGTAGTAATACTATAGCAATGAACTTTTGAAAACAGCATTGCAATTGATTTCAAAGCTTAAAATGCACTATCTATAACTTTTTCAGTTTAGTTTCTACATTGTAAATAATTGAATATATATTATCATCACAATTGTGATAACTAGTTTAAATCTCATAAGTCATTAATAACAATGCTGTAAAGGTGTTCATTATGTTTATTTAAGTTACAACACACCAGGTTTTCACATCTATTTTGTAGTAATACTATAGCATTAAATATTTTGGAAACCATTGCAAACATTGATTTCATAGCTAAGAATGCACTCTGTGAAACCATTCAATTCAGTTTCTACATTATAAGTAATTGAATAAATATTATGATCACAATTGAAAAAACTAGTTTGAACCTCATAAAACATCACTTACAATGCTGTAAATGTGGTTTTTATGCCTACTAGTTATTACTCACTGTTTCACTTGTATTCTGTAGTAATACTATAGCAATGAACTTTTGAAAACAGCATTGCAATTGATTTCAAAACTTAAAATGCACTATCCATAACTTTTTCAGTTTAGTTTCTACATTATAAATAATTGAATATATATTATCATCACAATTGTGATAACTAGTTTAAATCTCACAAGACATTATTAACAATGCTGTAAAGGTGTTCATTATGTTTATTTAAGTTACAACACTTCTGGTTTTCACATCTATTTTGTAGTAATACTATAGCATTAAATATTTTGGAAACCATTGCGAACATTGATTTTATAGCTAAGAAACCGTGTAAAAACTTTCAATTTAGTTTCTACATTATAAGTAATTGAATAAATATTATGATCACAATTGAAAAAACTAGTTTGAACCTCATAAAACATTACTTACAATGCTGTAAATGTGGTTTTTATGCCTACTAGTTATTACTCACTATGTTTCACTTGTATTTTGTAGTAATAGTATAGCAATGAACTTTTGAAAACAGCATTGCAATTGATTTCAATGCTTAAAATGCACTATCTATAACTTTTTCAGTTTAGTTTCTACATTATAAATAATTGAATATATATTATCATCACAATTGTGATAACTAGTTTAAATCTCATAAGACATTATTAACAATGCTGTAAAGGTGTTCATTATGTTTATTTAAGTTACAACTCACCAGGTTTTCACATCTATTTTGTAGTAATACTATAGCATTAAATATTTTGGAAACCATTGCGAACATTGATTTTATAGCTAAGAATGCACTGAGTTAAAACTTTCAATTTAGTTTCTACATTATATGTAATTGAATAAATATTATGATCACAATTGAAAAAACTAGTTTGAACCTCATAAAACATCACTTACAATGCTGTAAATGTGTTTTTTATGCCTACTAGTTATCACTCACTGTTTCACTTGTATTCTGTAGTAATACTATAGCAATGAACTTTTGAAAACAGCATTGCAATTGATTTCAAAGCTTAAAATGCACTATCTATAACTTTTTCAGTTTAGTTTCTACATCGTAAATAATTGAATATATATTATCATCACAATTGTGATAATTAGTTTAAATCTCATAAGTCATTAATAACAATGCTTTAAAGGTGTTCATTATGTTTATTTAAGTTACAACTCACCAGGTTTTCACATCTATTTTGTAGTAATACTATAGCATTAAATATTTGGAAACCATTGCAAACATTGATTTAATAGCTAAGAATGCACTGTGTGAAACCATTCAATTTAGTTTCTACATTATAAGTAATTTAATAAATATTATGATCACAATTGAAAAAACTAGTTTGAACCTCATAAAACATTACTTACAATGCTGTAAATGTGGTTTTTATGCCTACTAGTTATTACTCACTGTTTCACTTGTATTCTGTAGTAATACTATAGCAATGAACATTTGAAAACAGCATTGCAATTGATTTCAAAACTTAAAATGCACTATCCATAACTTTTTCAGTTTAGTTTCTACATTATAAATAATTGAATATATATTATCATCACAATTGTGATAACTAGTTTAAATCTCATAAGACATTATTAACAATGCTGTAAAGGTGTTCATTATGTTTATTTAAGTTACAACACTCCAGGTTTTCACATTTATTTGTAGTAATACTATAGCATTAAATATTTTGGAAACCATTGCGAACATTGATTTTATAGCTGAGAATGCACTGTGTAAAACCTTTCAATTTAGTTTCTACATTATAAGTAATTGAATAAATATTATGATCACAATTGAAAAAACTAGTTTGAACCTCATAAAACATTACTTACAATGCTGTAAATGTGTTTTTATGCCTACTAGTTATTACTCACTATGTTTCACTTGTATTCTGTAGTAATACTATAGCAATGAACTTTTGAAAACAGCATTGCAATTGATTTCAAAGCTTAAAATGCACTATCAATAACTTTTTCAGTTTAGTTTCTACATTATAAATAATTGAATATATATTATCATCACAATTGTGATAACTAGTTTAAATCTCATAGAACTTTATCTACAATGCTGTGAGGGTGTTCATTATGTTTATTTAAGTTACAACTCACCGGGTTTTCACATCTATTTTGTAGTAATACTATAGCATTAAATATTTTGGAAACCATTGCAAACATTGATTTCATAGCTGAGAATGCACTGTGTAAAAACTTTCAATTTAGTTTCTACATTATAAGTAATTTAATAAATATTATGATCACAATTGAAAAAACTAGTTTGAACCTCATAAAACATTACTTACAATGCTGTAAATGTGGTTTTTATGCCTACTAGTTATTACTCACTGTTTCACTTGTATTCTGTAGTAATACTATAGCAATGAACTTTTGAAAACAGCATTGCAATTGATTTCAAAGCTTAAAATGCACTATCTATGACTTTTTCAGTTTAGTTTCTACATTATAGATAATTGAATATATATTATCATCACAATTGTGATAACTAGTTTAAATCTCATAAGACATTATTAACAATGCTGTAAAGGTGTTCATTATGTTTATTTAAGTTACAACACTTCAGGTTTTCACATCTATTTTGTAGTAATACTATAGCATTAAATATTTTGGAAACCATTGCGAACATTGATTTTATAGCTAAGAAACCGTGTAAAAACTTTCAATTTAGTTTCTACATTATAAGTAATTTAATAAATATTATGATCACAATTGAAAAAACTAGTTTGAACCTCATAAAACATTACTTACAATGATGTAAATGTGGTTTTTATGCCTACTAGTTATTACTCACTGTTTCACTTGTATTCTGTAGTAATACTATAGCAATGAACTTTTGAAAACAGCATTGCAATTGATTTCAAAGCTTAAAATGCACTATCTATGACTTTTTCAGTTTAGTTTCTACATTATAAATAATTGAATATATATTATCATCACAATTGTGATAACTAGTTTAAATCTCATAAGACATTATCAACAATTCTGTAAAAGTGTTCATTATGTTTATTTAAGTTACAACTCACCAGGTTTTCACATCTATTTTGTAGTAATACTATAGCATTAAATATTTGGAAACCATTGCAAACATTGATTTCATAGCTAAGAATGCACTGTGTGAAACCATTCAATTTAGTTTCTACATTATAAGTAATTTAATAAATATTATGATCACAATTGAAAAAACTAGTTTGAACCTCATAAAACATTACTTACAATGCTGTAAATGTGGTTTTTATGCCTACTAGTTATTACTCACTGTTTCACTTGTATTCTGTAGTAATACTAGAGCAATGAACTTTTGAAAACAGCATTGCAATTGATTTCAATGCTTAAAATGCACTATCTATAACTTTTTCAGTTTAGTTTCTACATTATAAATAATTGAATATATATTATCATCACAATTGTGATAACTAGTTTAAATCTCATAAGTCATTATTAACAATGCTGTAAAGGTGTTCATTATGTTTATTTAAGTTACAACTCACCAGGTTTTCACATCTATTTTGTAGTAATACTATAGCATTAAATATTTTGAAAACCATTGCAAACATTGATTTCATAGCTAAGAATGCACCGTGTAAAAACTTTCAATTTAGTTTCTACATTATAAGTAATTGAATAAATATTATGATCACAATTGAAAAAACTAGTTTGAACCTCATAAAACATCACTTACAATGCTGTAAATGTGGTTTTTATGCCTACTAGTTATCACTCACTGTTTCACTTGTATTCTGTAGTAATACTATAGCAATGAACTTTTGAAAACAGCATTGCAATTGATTTCAAAGCTTAAAATGCACTATCTATAACTTTTTCAGTTTAGTTTCTACATTGTAAATAATTGAATATATATTATCATCACAATTGTGATAATTAGTTTAAATCTCATAAGTCATTAATAACAATGCTTTAAAGGTGTTCATTATGTTTATTTAAGTTACAACTCACCAGGTTTTCACATCTATTTTGTAGTAATACTATTGCATTAAATATTTGGAAACCATTGCAAACATTGATTTAATAGCTAAGAATGCACTGTGTGAAACCATTCAATTTAGTTTCTACATTATAAGTAATTTAATAAATATTATGATCACAATTGAAAAAACTAGTTTGAACCTCATAAAACATTACTTAAAATGCTGTAAATGTGGTTTTTATGCCTACTAGTTATTACTCACTATGTTTCACTTGTATTCTGTAGTAATACTATAGCAATGAACTTTTGAAAACAGCATTGCAATTGATTTCAACTTAAAATGCACTATCCATAACTTTTTCAGTTTAGTTTCTACATTATAAATAATTGAATATATATTATCATCACAATTGTGATAACTAGTTTAAATCTCATAAGACATTATTAACAATGCTGTAAAGGTGTTCATTATGTTTATTTAAGTTACAACACTCCAGGTTTTCACATCTATTTTGTAGTAATACTATAGCATTAAATATTTTGGAAACCATTGCAAACATTGATTTTATAGCTGAGAATGCACTGTGTAAAACCTTTCAATTTAGTTTCTACATTATATGTAATTTAATGAATATTATGATCACAATTGAAAAAACTAGTTTGAACCTCATAAAACATTACTTACAATGCTGTAAATGTGGTTTTTATGCCTACTAGTTATTATTCACTATGTTTCACTTGTATTCTGTAGTAATAGTATAGCAATGAACTTTTGAAAACAGCATTGCAATTGATTTCAATGCTAAAAATGCACTATCTATAACTTTTTCAGTTTAGTTTCTACATTATAAATAATTGAATATATATTATCATCACAATTGTGATAACTAGTTTAAATCTCATAAGTCATTAATAACAATGCTGTAAAGGTGTTCATTATGTTTATTTAAGTTACAACTCACCAGGTTTTCACATCTATTTTGTAGTAATACTATAGCATTAAATATTTTGGAAACCATTGCAAACATTGATTTCATAGCTAAGAATGCACTGTGTAAAACCTTTCAATTTAGTTTCTACATTATAAGTAATTGAATAAATATTATGATCACAATTGAAAAAACTAGTTTGAACCTCATAGAACATTACTTACAATGCTGTAAATGAGGTTTTTATGCCTACTAGTTATTATTCACTATGTTTCACTTGTATTCTGTAGTAATACTATAGCAATGAACTTTTGAAAACAGCATTGCAATTGATTTCAATGCTTAAAATGCATTATCTATAACTTTTTCCGTTTAGTTTCTACATTGTAAATAATTGAATATATATTATCATCACAATTGTTATAACTAGTTTAAATCTCATAAGAAATTATTAACAATGCTGTAAAGGTGTTCATTATGTTTATTTTAGTTACAACTCACCGGGTTTTCACATCTATTTTGTAGTAATACTATGGCATTAAATATTTTGGAAACCATTGCAAACATTGATTTCATAGCTAAGAATGCACAGTGTAAAGCCTGTCAATTTAGTTTCTACATTATAAGTAATTGAATAAATATTATGATCACAATTGAAAAAACTAGTTTGAACCTCATAAAACATTACTTACAATGCTGTAAATGTGGTTTTTATGCCTACTAGTTATCACTCACTGTTTCACTTGTATTCTGTAGTAATACTATAGCAATGAACTTTTGAAAACAGCATTGCAATTGATTTCAAAGCTTAAAATGCACTATCTATAACTTTTTCAGTTTAGTTTCTACATTATAAATAATTGAATATATATTATCATCACAATTGTGATAACTAGTTTAAATCTCATAAGACATTATAACAATGCTGTAAACGTGTTCATTATGTTTATTTAAGTTACAACTCACCAGGTTTCCATATCAATTTTGTAGTAATACTATAGCATTAAATATTTTGGAAACCATTGCGTACATTGATTTTATAGCCAAGAATGCACTGTGTAAAAACTTTCAATTTAGTTTCTACATTATAAGTAATTGAATAAATATTATGATCACAATTGAAAAAACTAGTTTGAACCTCATAAAACATTACTTAAAATGCTGTAAATGTGGTTTTTATGCCTACTAGTTATTACTCACTATGTTTCACTTGTATTCTGTAGTAATACTATAGCAATGAACTTTTGAAAACAGCATTGCAATTGATTTCAATGCTTAAAATGCATTATCCATAACTTTTTCCATTTAGTTTCTACATTATAAATAATTGAATATATATTATCATCACAATTGTGATAACTAGTTTAAATCTCATAAGACATTATTAACAATGCTGTAAAGGTGTTCATTATGTTTATTTAAGTTACAACACTCCAGGTTTTCACATCTATTTTGTAGTAATACTATAGCATTAAATATTTTGGAAACCATTGCGAACATTGATTTTATAGCTGAGAATGCACTGTGTAAAAACTTTCAATTTAGTTTCTACATTGTAAGTAATTGAATAAATATTATGATCACAATTAAAAAACTAGTTTGAACCTCATAAAACATTACTTACAATGCTGTAAATGTGTTTTTATGCCTACTAGTTATTACTCACTATGTTTCACTTGTATTCTGTAGTAATACTATAGCAATGAACTTTAGAAAACAGCATTGCAATTGATTTCAAAGCTTAAAATGCACTATCTATAACTTTTTCAGTTTAGTTTCTACATTATAAATAATTGAATATATATTATCATCACAATTGTGATAACTAGTTTAAATCTCATAGAACTTTATCTACAATGCTGTGAGGGTGTTCATTATGTTTATTTAAGTTACAACTCACCGGGTTTTCACATCTATTTTGTAGTAATACTATAGCATTAAATATTTTGGAAACCATTGCAAACATTGATTTCATAGCTGAGAATGCACTGTGTAAAAACTTTCAATTTAGTTTCTACATTATAAGTAATTTAATAAATATTATGATCACAATTGAAAAAACTAGTTTGAACCTCATAAAACATTACTTACAATGCTGTAAATGTGGTTTTTATGCCTACTAGTTATCACTCACTGTTTCACTTGTATTCTGTAGTAATACTATAGCAATGAACTTTTGAAAACAGCATTGCAATTGATTTCAAAGCTTAAAATGCACTATCTATAACTTTTTCAGTTTATTTTCTACATTATAAATAATTGAATATATATTATCATCACAATTGTGATAACTAGTTTAAATCTCATAAGACATTATAACAATGCTGTAAAGGTGTTCATTATGTTTATTTAAGTTACAACTCACCAGGTTTCCATATCAATTTTGTAGTAATACTATAGCATTAAATATTTTGGAAACCATTGCGTACATTGATTTTATAGCTAAGAATGCACTGTGTAAAAACTTTCAATTTAGTTTCTACATTATAAGTAATTGAATAAATATTATGATCACAATTGAAAAAACTAGTTTGAACCTCATAAAACATTACTTACAATGCTGTAAATGTGGTTTTTATGACTACTAGTTATTACTCACTATGTTTCACTTGTATTCTGTAGTAATACTATAGCAATGAACTTTTGAAAACAGCATTGCAATTGATTTCAATGCTTAAAATGCATTATCTATAACTTTTTCCATTTAGTTTCTACATTATAAATAATTGAATATATATTATCATCACAATTTGTGATAACTAGTTTAAATCTCATAAGACATTATTAACAATGCTGTAAAGGTGTTCATTATGTTTATTTAAGTTACAACTCACCAGGTTTTCACATCTATTTTGTAGTAATACTATAGCATTAAATATTTTGGAAACCATTGCGAACATTGATTTTATAGCTAAGAATGCACTGTAAAAAATTTCAATTTAGTTTCTACATTATAAGTAATTGAATAAATATTATGATCACATTAGAAAAAACTAGTTTGAACCTCATAAAACATTACTTACAATGCTGTAAATGTGTTTTTATGCCTACTAGTTATTACTCACTATGTTTCACTTGTATTCTGTAGTAATAGTATAGCAATGAACTTTTGAAAACAGCATTGCAATTGATTTCAAAGCTTAAAATGCACTATCTATAACTTTTTCAGTTTAGTTTCTACATTATAAATAATTGAATATATATTATCATCACAATTGTGATAACTCTTTTAAATCTCATAAGTCATTAATAACAATGCTGTAAAGGTGTTCATTATGTTTATTTAAGTTACAACTCACCAGGTTTTCACATCTATTTTGTAGTAATACTATAGCATTAAATATTTTGGAAACCATTGCGAACATTGATTTCATAGCTAAGAATGCACTGTGTAAAACCTTTCAATTTAGCTTCTACATTATAAGTAATTGAATAAATATTATGATCACAATTGAAAAAACTAGTTTGAACCTCATAAAACATTACTTACAATGCTGTAAATGTGTTTTTATGCCTACTAGTTATTACTCACTGTTTCACTTGTATTCTGTAGTAATACTATAGCAATGAACTTTTGAAAACAGCATTGAAATTGATTTCAATGCTTAAAATGCACTATCTATAACTTTTTCAGTTTAGTTTCTACATTGTAAATGATTGAATATATATTATCATCACAATTGTGATAACTAGTTTAAATCTCATAAGACATTATTAACAATGCTGTAAAGGTGTTCATTATGTTTATTTAAGTTACAACTCACCAGGTTTTCACATTTATTTGTAGTAATACTATAGCATTAAATATTTGGAAACCATTGCAAACATTGAATTTATAGCTGAGAATGCACTGTGTAAAAACTTTCAATTTAGTTTCTACATTATAAGTAATTGAATAAATATTATGATCACAATTGAAAAAACTAGTTTGAACCTCATAAAACATTACTTACAATGCTGTAAATGTGGTTTTTATGCCTACTAGTTATTACTCACTGTTTCACTTGTATTCTGTAGTAATACTATAGCAATGAACTTTTGAAAACAGCATTGCAATTGATTTCAAAGCTTAAAATGCACTATCTATAACTTTTTCAGTTTAGTTTCTACATTGTAAATAATTGAATATATATTATCATCACAATTGTGATAACTAGTTTAAATCTCATAAGTCATTAATAACAATGCTGTAAAGGTGTTCATTATGTTTATTTAAGTTACAACACACCAGGTTTTCACATCTATTTTGTAGTAATACTATAGCATTAAATATTTTGGAAACCATTGCAAACATTGATTTCATAGCTAAGAATGCACTCTGTGAAACCATTCAATTCAGTTTCTACATTATAAGTAATTGAATAAATATTATGATCACAATTGAAAAAACTAGTTTGAACCTCATAAAACATCACTTACAATGCTGTAAATGTGGTTTTTATGCCTACTAGTTATTACTCACTGTTTCACTTGTATTCTGTAGTAATACTATAGCAATGAACTTTTGAAAACAGCATTGCAATTGATTTCAAAACTTAAAATGCACTATCCATAACTTTTTCAGTTTAGTTTCTACATTATAAATAATTGAATATATATTATCATCACAATTGTGATAACTAGTTTAAATCTCACAAGACATTATTAACAATGCTGTAAAGGTGTTCATTATGTTTATTTAAGTTACAACACTTCAGGTTTTCACATCTATTTTGTAGTAATACTATAGCATTAAATATTTTGGAAACCATTGCGAACATTGATTTTATAGCTAAGAAACCGTGTAAAAACTTTCAATTTAGTTTCTACATTATAAGTAATTGAATAAATATTATGATCACAATTGAAAAAACTAGTTTGAACCTCATAAAACATTACTTACAATGCTGTAAGTGTGGTTTTTATGCCTACTAGTTATTACTCACTGTTTCACTTGTATTCTGTAGTAATACTATAGCAATGAACTTTTGAAAACAGCATTGCAATTGATTTCAAAGCTTAAAATGCACTATCTATAACTTTTTCAGTTTAGTTTCTACATTGTAAATAATTGAATATATATTATCATCACAATTGTGATAACTAGTTTAAATCTCATAAGACATTATTAACAATGCTGTAAAGGTGTTCATTATGTTTATTTAAGTTACAACTCACTAGGTTTTCGCATTTATTTGTAGTAATACTATAGCATTAAATATTTGGAAACCATTGCAAACATTGATTTTATAGCTGAGAATGCACTGTGTAAAAACTTTCAATTTAGTTTCTACATTATAAGTAATTGAATAAATATTATGATCATAATTGAAAAAACTAGTTTGAACCTCATAAAACATTACTTACAATGCTGTAAATGTGTTTTTATGCCTACTAGTTATTACTCACTATGTTTCACTTGTATTTTGTAGTAATAGTATAGCAATGAACTTTTGAAAACAGCATTGCAATTGATTTCAATGCTTAAAATGCACTATCTATAACTTTTTCAGTTTAGTTTCTACATTATAAATAATTGAATATATATTATCATCACAATTGTGATAACTAGTTTAAATCTCATAAGACATTATTAACAATGCTGTAAAGGTGTTCATTATGTTTATTTAAGTTACAACTCACCAGGTTTTCACATCTATTTTGTAGTAATACTATAGCATTAAATATTTTGGAAACCATTGCGAACATTGATTTTATAGCTAAGAATGCACTGTGTAAAAACTTTCAATTTAGTTTCTACATTATATGTAATTGAATAAATATTATGATCACAATTGAAAAAACTAGTTTGAACCTCATAAAACATCACTTACAATGCTGTAAATGTGTTTTTTATGCCTACTAGTTATCACTCACTGTTTCACTTGTATTCTGTAGTAATACTATAGCAATGAACTTTTGAAAACAGCATTGCAATTGATTTCAAAGCTTAAAATGCACTATCTATAACTTTTTCAGTTTAGTTTCTACATTGTAAATAATTGAATATATATTATCATCACAATTGTGATAATTAGTTTAAATCTCATAAGTCATTAATAACAATGCTTTAAAGGTGTTCATTATGTTTATTTAAGTTACAACTCACCAGGTTTTCACATCTATTTTGTAGTAATACTATAGCATTAAATATTTGGAAACCATTGCAAACATTGATTTAATAGCTAAGAATGCACTGTGTGAAACCATTCAATTTAGTTTCTACATTATAAGTAATTTAATAAATATTATGATCACAATTGAAAAAACTAGTTTGAACCTCATAAAACATTACTTACAATGCTGTAAATGTGGTTTTTATGCCTACTAGTTATTACTCACTGTTTCACTTGTATTCTGTAGTAATACTATAGCAATGAACATTTGAAAACAGCATTGCAATTGATTTCAAAACTTAAAATGCACTATCCATAACTTTTTCAGTTTAGTTTCTACATTATAAATAATTGAATATATATTATCATCACAATTGTGATAACTAGTTTAAATCTCATAAGACATTATTAACAATGCTGTAAAGGTGTTCATTATGTTTATTTAAGTTACAACACTCCAGGTTTTCACATTTATTTGTAGTAATACTATAGCATTAAATATTTTGGAAACCATTGCGAACATTGATTTTATAGCTGAGAATGCACTGTGTAAAACCTTTCAATTTAGTTTCTACATTATAAGTAATTGAATAAATATTATGATCACAATTGAAAAAACTAGTTTGAACCTCATAAAACATTACTTACAATGCTGTAAATGTGTTTTTATGCCTACTAGTTATTACTCACTATGTTTCACTTGTATTCTGTAGTAATACTATAGCAATGAACTTTTGAAAACAGCATTGCAATTGATTTCAAAGCTTAAAATGCACTATCAATAACTTTTTCAGTTTAGTTTCTACATTATAAATAATTGAATATATATTATCATCACAATTGTGATAACTAGTTTAAATCTCATAGAACTTTATCTACAATGCTGTGAGGGTGTTCATTATGTTTATTTAAGTTAAAACTCACCGGGTTTTCACATCTATTTTGTAGTAATACTATAGCATTAAATATTTTGGAAACCATTGCAAACATTGATTTCATAGCTGAGAATGCACTGTGTAAAAACTTTCAATTTAGTTTCTACATTATAAGTAATTTAATAAATATTATGATCACAATTGAAAAAACTAGTTTGAACCTCATAAAACATTACTTACAATGCTGTAAATGTGGTTTTTATGCCTACTAGTTATTACTCACTGTTTCACTTGTATTCTGTAGTAATACTATAGCAATGAACTTTTGAAAACAGCATTGCAATTGATTTCAAAGCTTAAAATGCACTATCTATGACTTTTTCAGTTTAGTTTCTACATTATAGATAATTGAATATATATTATCATCACAATTGTGATAACTAGTTTAAATCTCATAAGACATTATTAACAATGCTGTAAAGGTGTTCATTATGTTTATTTAAGTTACAACACTTCAGGTTTTCACATCTATTTTGTAGTAATACTATAGCATTAAATATTTTGGAAACCATTGCGAACATTGATTTTATAGCTAAGAAACCGTGTAAAAACTTTCAATTTAGTTTCTACATTATAAGTAATTTAATAAATATTATGATCACAATTGAAAAAACTAGTTTGAACCTCATAAAACATTACTTACAATGATGTAAATGTGGTTTTTATGCCTACTAGTTATTACTCACTGTTTCACTTGTATTCTGTAGTAATACTATAGCAATGAACTTTTGAAAACAGCATTGCAATTGATTTCAAAGCTTAAAATGCACTATCTATGACTTTTTCAGTTTAGTTTCTACATTATAAATAATTGAATATATATTATCATCACAATTGTGATAACTAGTTTAAATCTCATAAGACATTATCAACAATTCTGTAAAAGTGTTCATTATGTTTATTTAAGTTACAACTCACCAGGTTCTCACATCTATTTTGTAGTAATACTATAGCATTAAATATTTGGAAACCATTGCAAACATTGATTTCATAGCTAAGAATGCACTGTGTGAAACCATTCAATTTAGTTTCTACATTATAAGTAATTTAATAAATATTATGATCACAATTGAAAAAACTAGTTTGAACCTCATAAAACATTACTTACAATGCTGTAAATGTGGTTTTTATGCCTACTAGTTATTACTCACTGTTTCACTTGTATTCTGTAGTAATACTAGAGCAATGAACTTTTGAAAACAGCATTGCAATTGATTTCAATGCTTAAAATGCACTATCTATAACTTTTTCAGTTTAGTTTCTACATTATAAATAATTGAATATATATTATCATCACAATTGTGATAACTAGTTTAAATCTCATAAGTCATTATTAACAATGCTGTAAAGGTGTTCATTATGTTTATTTAAGTTACAACTCACCAGGTTTTCACATCTATTTTGTAGTAATACTATAGCATTAAATATTTTGAAAACCATTGCAAACATTGATTTCATAGCTAAGAATGCACCGTGTAAAAACTTTCAATTTAGTTTCTACATTATAAGTAATTGAATAAATATTATGATCACAATTGAAAAAACTAGTTTGAACCTCATAAAACATCACTTACAATGCTGTAAATGTGGTTTTTATGCCTACTAGTTATCACTCACTGTTTCACTTGTATTCTGTAGTAATACTATAGCAATGAACTTTTGAAAACAGCATTGCAATTGATTTCAAAGCTTAAAATGCACTATCTATAACTTTTTCAGTTTAGTTTCTACATTGTAAATAATTGAATATATATTATCATCACAATTGTGATAATTAGTTTAAATCTCATAAGTCATTAATAACAATGCTTTAAAGGTGTTCATTATGTTTATTTAAGTTACAACTCACCAGGTTTTCACATCTATTTTGTAGTAATACTATTGCATTAAATATTTGGAAACCATTGCAAACATTGATTTAATAGCTAAGAATGCACTGTGTGAAACCATTCAATTTAGTTTCTACATTATAAGTAATTTAATAAATATTATGATCACAATTGAAAAAACTAGTTTGAACCTCATAAAACATTACTTAAAATGCTGTAAATGTGGTTTTTATGCCTACTAGTTATTACTCACTATGTTTCACTTGTATTCTGTAGTAATACTATAGCAATGAACTTTTGAAAACAGCATTGCAATTGATTTCAACTTAAAATGCACTATCCATAACTTTTTCAGTTTAGTTTCTACATTATAAATAATTGAATATATATTATCATCACAATTGTGATAACTAGTTTAAATCTCATAAGACATTATTAACAATGCTGTAAAGGTGTTCATTATGTTTATTTAAGTTACAACACTCCAGGTTTTCACATCTATTTTGTAGTAATACTATAGCATTAAATATTTTGGAAACCATTGCGAACATTGATTTCATAGCTAAGAATGCACTGTGTAAAACCTTTCAATTTAGCTTCTACATTATGAGTAATTGAATAAATATTATGATCACAATTGAAAAAACTAGTTTGAACCTCATAAAACATTACTTACAATGCTGTAAATGTGTTTTTATGCCTACTAGTTATTACTCACTGTTTCACTTGTATTCTGTAGTAATACTATAGCAATGAACTTTTGAAAACAGCATTGCAATTGATTTCAAAGCTTAAAATGCACTATCTATGACTTTTTCAGTTTAGTTTCTACATTATAAATAATTGAATATATATTATCATCACAATTGTGATAACTAGTTTAAATCTCATAAGACATTATTAACAATTCTGTAAAAGTGTTCATTATGTTTATTTAAGTTACAACTCACCAGGTTTTCACATCTATTTTGTAGTAATACTATAGCATTAAATATTTGGAAACCATTGCAAACATTGATTTCATAGCTAAGAATGCACTGTGTGAAACCATTCAATTTAGTTTCTACATTATAAGTAATTTAATAAATATTATGATCACAATTGAAAAAACTAGTTTGAACCTCATAAAACATTACTTACAATGCTGTAAATGTGGTTTTTATGCCTACTAGTTATTACTCACTGTTTCACTTGTATTCTGTAGTAATACTATAGCAATGAACTTTTGAAAACAGCATTGCAATTGATTTCAATGCTTAAAATGCACTATCTATAACTTTTTCAGTTTAGTTTCTACATTATAAATAATTGAATATATATTATCATCACAATTGTGATAACTAGTTTAAATCTCATAAGTCATTATTAACAATGCTGTAAAGGTGTTCATTATGTTTATTTAAGTTACAACTCACCAGGTTTTCACATCTATTTTGTAGTAATACTATAGCATTAAATATTTTGAAAACCATTGCAAACATTGATTTTATAGCTAAGAATGCACCGTGTAAAAACTTTCAATTTAGTTTCTACATTATAAGTAATTGAATAAATATTATGATCACAATTGAAAAAACTAGTTTGAACCTCATAAAACATCACTTACAATGCTGTAAATGTGGTTTTTATGCCTACTAGTTATCACTCACTGTTTCACTTGTATTCTGTAGTAATACTATAGCAATGAACTTTTGAAAACAGCATTGTAATTGATTTCAAAGCTTAAAATGCACTATCTATAACTTTTTCAGTTTAGTTTCTACATTGTAAATAATTGAATATATATTATCATCACAATTGTGATAATTAGTTTAAATCTCATAAGTCATTAATAACAATGCTTTAAAGGTGTTCATTATGTTTATTTAAGTTACAACTCACCAGGTTTTCACATCTATTTTGTAGTAATACTATAGCATTAAATATTTGGAAACCATTGCAAACATTGATTTAATAGCTAAGAATGCACTGTGTGAAACCATTCAATTTAGTTTCTACATTATAAGTAATTTAATAAATATTATGATCACAATTGAAAAAACTAGTTTGAACCTCATAAAACATTACTTAAAATGCTGTAAATGTGGTTTTTATGCCTACTAGTTATTACTCACTGTTTCACTTGTATTCTGTAGTAATACTATAGCAATGAACTTTTGAAAACAGCATTGCAATTGATTTCAAAACTTAAAATGCACTATCCATAACTTTTTCAGTTTAGTTTCTACATTATAAATAATTGAATATATATTATCATCACAATTGTGATAACTAGTTTAAATCTCATAAGACATTATTAACAATGCTGTAAAGGTGTTCATTATGTTTATTTAAGTTACAACACTCCAGGTTTTCACATCTATTTTGTAGTAATACTATAGCATTAAATATTTTGGAAACCATTGCGAACATTGATTTCATAGCTAAGAATGCACTGTGTAAAACCTTTCAATTTAGCTTCTACATTATGAGTAATTGAATAAATATTATGATCACAATTGAAAAAACTAGTTTGAACCTCATAAAACATTACTTACAATGCTGTAAATGTGTTTTTATGCCTACTAGTTATTACTCACTGTTTCACTTGTATTCTGTAGTAATACTATAGCAATGAACTTTTGAAAACAGCATTGAAATTGATTTCAATGCTTAAAATGCACTATCTATAAATTTTTCAGTTTAGTTTCTACATTGTAAATAATTGAATATATATTATCATCACAATTGTGATAACTAGTTTAAATCTCATAAGACATTATTAACAATGCTGTAAAGGTGTTCATTATGTTTATTTAAGTTACAACTCACCAGGTTTTCACATTTATTTGTAGTAATACTATAGCATTAAATATTTGGAAACCATTGCAAACATTGATTTTATAGCTAAGAATGCACTGTGTAAAAACTTTCAATTTAGTTTCTACATTATAAGTAATTGAATAAATATTATGATCATAATTGAAAAAACTAGTTTGAACCTCATAAAACATTACTTACAATGCTGTAAATGTGTTTTTATGCCTACTAGTTATTACTCACTATGTTTCACTTGTATTTTGTAGTAATAGTATAGCAATGAACTTTTGAAAACAGCATTGCAATTGATTTCAATGCTTAAAATGCACTATCTATAACTTTTTCAGTTTAGTTTCTACATTATAAATAATTGAATATATATTATCATCACAATTGTGATAACTAGTTTAAATCTCAAAAGTCATTAATAACAATGCTGTAAAGGTGTTCATTATGTTTATTTAAGTTACAACTCACCAGGTTTTCACATCTATTTTGTAGTAATACTATAGCATTAAATATTTTGGAAACCATTGCGAACATTGATTTTATAGCTAAGAATGCACCGTGTGAAACCATTCAATTTAGTTTCTACATTATAAGTAATTTAATAAATATTATGATCACAATTGAAAAAACTAGTTTGAACCTCATAAAACATTACTTACAATGCTGTAAATGTGGTTTTTATGCCTACTAGTTATTACTCACTGTTTCACTTGTATTCTGTAGTAATACTATAGCAATGAACATTTGAAAACAGCATTGCAATTGATTTCAAAACTTAAAATGCACTATCCATAACTTTTTCAGTTTAGTTTCTACATTATAAATAATTGAATATATATTATCATCACAATTGTGATAACTAGTTTAAATCTCATAAGACATTATTAACAATGCTGTAAAGGTGTTCATTATGTTTATTTAAGTTACAACACTCCAGGTTTTCACATTTATTTGTAGTAATACTATAGCATTAAATATTTTGGAAACCATTGCGAACATTGATTTTATAGCTGAGAATGCACTGTGTAAAACCTTTCAATTTAGTTTCTACATTATAAGTAATTGAATAAATATTATGATCACAATTGAAAAAACTAGTTTGAACCTCATAAAACATTACTTACAATGCTGTAAATGTGTTTTTATGCCTACTAGTTATTACTCACTGTTTCACTTGTATTCTGTAGTAATACTATAGCAATGAACTTTTGAAAACAGCATTGCAATTGATTTCAAAGCTTAAAATGCACTATCAATAACTTTTTCAGTTTAGTTTCTACATTATAAATAATTGAATATATATTATCATCACAATTGTGATAACTAGTTTAAATCTCATAGAACTTTATCTACAATGCTGTGAGGGTGTTCATTATGTTTATTTAAGTTACAACTCACCGGGTTTTCACATCTATTTTGTAGTAATACTATAGCATTAAATATTTTGGAAACCATTGCAAACATTGATTTCATAGCTGAGAATGCACTGTGTAAAAACTTTCAATTTAGTTTCTACATTATAAGTAATTTAATAAATATTATGATCACAATTGAAAAAACTAGTTTGAACCTCATAAAACATTACTTACAATGCTGTAAATGTGGTTTTTATGCCTACTAGTTATTACTCACTGTTTCACTTGTATTCTGTAGTAATACTATAGCAATGAACTTTTGAAAACAGCATTGCAATTGATTTCAAAGCTTAAAATGCACTATCTATGACTTTTTCAGTTTAGTTTCTACATTATAGATAATTGAATATATATTATCCTCACAATTGTGATAACTAGTTTAAATCTCATAAGACATTATTAACAATGCTGTAAAGGTGTTCATTATGTTTATTTAAGTTACAATCCACCAGGTTTTCACATCTATTTTGTAGTAATACTATTGCATTAAATATTTTAGAAACCATTGCTAACCATGATTTTATAGCTGAGAATGCACTGTGTAAAACCTTTCAATTTAGTTTCTACATTATAAGTAATTGAATAAATATTATGATCACAATTGAAAAAACTAGTTTGAACCTCATAAAACATTACTTACAATGCTGTAAATGTGGTTTTTATGCCTACTAGTTATTACTCACTTTTTCACTTGTATTCTGTAGTAATACTATAGCAATGAACTTTTGAAAACAGCATTGCAATTGATTTCAAAGCTTAAAATGCACTATCTATAACTTTTTCAGTTTAGTTTCTACATTGTAAATAATTGAATATATATTATCATCACAATTGTGATAACTAGTTTAAATCTCATAAGTCATTAATAACAATGCTGTAAAGGTGTTCATTATGTTTATTTAAGTTACAAAACACCAGGTTTTCACATCTATTTTGTAGTAATACTATAGCATTAAATATTTTGGAAACCATTGCAAACATTGATTTCATAGCTAAGAATGCACTATGTGAAACCATTCAATTCAGTTTCTACATTATAAGTAATTGAATAAATATTATGATCACAATTGAAAAAACTAGTTTGAACCTCATAAAACATCACTTACAATGCTGTAAATGTGGTTTTTATGCCTACTAGTTATTACTCACTGTTTCACTTGTATTCTGTAGTAATACTATAGCAATGAACTTTTGAAAACAGCATTGCAATTGATTTCAAAGCTTAAAATGCACTATCCATAACTTTTTCAGTTTAGTTTCTACATTATAAATAATTGAATATATATTATCATCACAATTGTGATAACTAGTTTAAATCTCATAAGACATTATTAACAATGCTGTAAAGGTGTTCATTATGTTTATTTAAGTTACAACACTTCAGGTTTTCACATCTATTTTGTAGTAATACTATTGCATTAAATATTTTAGAAACCATTGCTTACCATGATTTTATAGCTGAGAATGCACTGTGTAAAAACTTTCAATTTAGTTTCTACATTATAAGTAATTTAATAAATATTATGATCACAATTGAAAAAACTAGTTTGAACCTCATAAAACATTACTTACAATGCTGTAAATGTGGTTTTTATGCCTACTAGTTATCACTCACTGTTTCACTTGTATTCTGTAGTAATAGTATAGCAATGAACTTTTGAAAACAGCATTGCAATTGATTTCAATGCTTAAAATGCACTATCTATAACTTTTTCAGTTTAGTTTCTACATTATAAATAATTGAATATATATTATCATCACAATTGTGATAACTAGTTTAAATCTCATAAGACATTATTAACAATGCTGTAAAGGTGTTCATTATGTTTATTTAAGTTACAACACTCCAGGTTTTCACATCTATTTTGTAGTAATACTATAGCATTAAATATTTTGGAAACCATTGCAAACATTGATTTTATAGCTGAGAATGCACTGTGTAAAACCTTTCAATTTAGTTTCTACATTATAAGTAATTGAATAAATATTATGATCACGATTGAAAAAACTAGTTTGAACCTCATAAAACATTACTTACAATGCTGTAAATGTGGTTTTTATTCCTACTAGTTATTACTCACTATGTTTCACTTGTATTCTGTAGTAATAGTATAGCAATGAACTTTTGAAACCAGCATTGCAATTGATTTCAATGCTAAAAATGCACTATCTATAACTTTTTCAGTTTAGTTTCTACATTATAAATAATTGAATATATATTATCATCACAATTGTGATAACTAGTTTAAATCTCATAAGTCATTAATAACAATGCTGTAAAGGTGTTCATTATGTTTATTTAAGTTACAACTCACCAGGTTTTCACATCTATTTTGTAGTAATACTATAGCATTAAATATTTTGGAAACCATTGCGAATATTGATTTCATAGCTAAGAATGCACTGTGTAAAACCTTTCAATTTAGTTTCTACATTATAAGTAATTGAATAAATATTATGATCACAATTGAAAAAACTAGTTTGAACCTCATGAAACATTACTTACAATGCTGTAAATGAGGTTTTTATGCTTACTGGTTATTACTCACTATGTTTCACTTGTATTCTGTAGTAATACTATAGCAATGAACTTTTGAAAACAGCATTGCAATTGATTTCAATGCTTAAAATTCATTATCTATAACTTTTTCCGTTTAGTTTCTACATTGTAAATAATTGAATATATATTATCATCACAATTGTTATAACTAGTTTAAATCTCATGAGAAATTATTAACAATGCTGTAAAGGTGTTCATTATGTTTATTTTAGTTACAACTCACCGGGTTTTCACATCTATTTTGTAGTAATACTATAGCATTAAATATTTTGGAAACCATTGCAAACATTGATTTCATAGCTAAGAATGCACAGTGTAAAACCTGTCAATTTAGTTTCTACATTATAAGTAATTGAATAAATATTATGATCACAATTGAAAAAACTAGTTTGAACCTCATAAAACATTACTTACAATGATGTAAATGTGGTTTTTATGCCTACTAGTTATTACTCACTGTTTCACTTGTATTCTGTAGTAATACTATAGCAATGAACTTTTGAAAACAGCATTGAAATTGATTTCAATGCTTAAAATGCACTATCTATAACTTTTTCAGTTTAGTTTCTACATTGTAAATAATTGAATATATATTATCATCACAATTGTGATAACTAGTTTAAATCTCATAAGACATTATTAACAATGCTGTAAAGGTGTTCATTATGTTTATTTAAGTTACAACTCACCAGGTTTTCACATTTATTTGTAGTAATACTATAGCATTAAATATTTGGAAACCATTGCAAACATTGATTTTATAGCTAAGAATGCACTGTGTAAAAACTTTCAATTTAGTTTCTACATTATAAGTAATTGAATAAATATTATGATCATAATTGAAAAAACTAGTTTGAACCTCATAAAACATTACTTACAATGCTGTAAATGTGTTTTTATGCCTACTAGTTATTACTCACTATGTTTCACTTGTATTTTGTAGTAATAGTATAGCAATGAACTTTTGAAAACAGCATTGCAATTGATTTCAATGCTTAAAATGCACTATCTATAAATTTTTCAGTTTAGTTTCTACATTATAAATAATTGAATATATATTATCATCACAATTGTGATAACTAGTTTAAATCTCATAAGTCATTAATAACAATGCTGTAAAGGTGTTCATTATGTTTATTTAAGTTACAACTCACCAGGTTTTCACATCTATTTTGTAGTAATACTATAGCATTAAATATTTTGGAAACCATTGCGAACATTGATTTTATAGCTAAGAATGCACCGTGTAAAAACTTTCAATTTAGTTTCTACATTATATGTAATTGAATAAATATTATGATCACAATTGAAAAAACTAGTTTGAACCTCATAAAACATTACTTACAATGCTGTAAATGTGTTTTTATGCCTACTAGTTATCACTCACTGTTTCACTTGTATTCTGTAGTAATACTATAGCAATGAACTTTTGAAAACAGCATTGCAATTGATTTCAAAGCTTAAAATGCACTATCTATAACTTTTTCAGTTTAGTTTCTACATTGTAAATAATTGAATATATATTATCATCACAATTGTGATAATTAGTTTAAATCTCATAAGTCATTAATAACAATGCTTTAAAGGTGTTCATTATGTTTATTTAAGTTACAACTCACCAGGTTTTCACATCTATTTTGTAGTAATACTATAGCATTAAATATTTGGAAACCATTGCAAACATTGATTTAATAGCTAAGAATGCACTGTGTGAAACCATTCAATTTAGTTTCTACATTATAAGTAATTTAATAAATATTATGATCACAATTGAAAAAACTAGTTTGAACCTCATAAAACATTACTTACAATGCTGTAAATGTGGTTTTTATGCCTACTAGTTATTACTCACTGTTTCACTTGTATTCTGTAGTAATACTATAGCAATGAACATTTGAAAACAGCATTGCAATTGATTTCAAAACTTAAAATGCACTATCCATAACTTTTTCAGTTTAGTTTCTACATTATAAATAATTGAATATATATTATCATCACAATTGTGATAACTAGTTTAAATCTCATAAGACATTATTAACAATGCTGTAAAGGTGTTCATTATGTTTATTTAAGTTACAACACTCCAGGTTTTCACATTTATTTGTAGTAATACTATAGCATTAAATATTTTGGAAACCATTGCGAACATTGATTTTATAGCTGAGAATGCACTGTGTAAAACCTTTCAATTTAGTTTCTACATTATAAGTAATTGAATAAATATCATGATCACAATTGAAAAAACTAGTTTGAACCTCATAAAACATTACTTACAATGCTGTAAATGTGTTTTTATGCCTACTAGTTATTACTCACTATGTTTCACTTGTATTCTGTAGTAATACTATAGCAATGAACTTTTGAAAACAGCATTGCAATTGATTTCAAAGCTTAAAATGCACTATCAATAACTTTTTCAGTTTAGTTTCTACATTATAAATAATTGAATATATATTATCATCACAATTGTGATAACTAGTTTAAATCTCATAGAACTTTATCTACAATGCTGTGAGGGTGTTCATTATGTTTATTTAAGTTACAATCCACCAGGTTTTCGAATCTATTTTGTAGTAATACTATTGCATTAAATATTTTAGAAACCATTGCTAACCATGATTTTATAGCTGAGAATGCACTGTGTAAAACCTTTCAATTTAGTTTCTACATTATAAGTAATTGAATAAATATTATGATCACAATTGAAAAAACTAGTTTGAACCTCATAAAACATTACTTACAATGCTGTAAATGTGGTTTTTATGCCTACTAGTTATTACTCACTTTTTCACTTGTATTCTGTAGTAATACTATAGCAATGAACTTTTGAAAACAGCATTGCAATTGATTTCAAAGCTTAAAATGCACTATCTATAACTTTTTCAGTTTAGTTTCTACATTGTAAATAATTGAATATATATTATCATCACAATTGTGATAACTAGTTTAAATCTCATAAGTCATTAATAACAATGCTGTAAAGGTGTTCATTATGTTTATTTAAGTTACAACTCACCAGGTTTTCACATCTATTTTGTAGTAATACTATAGCATTAAATATTTTGAAAACCATTGCAAACATTGATTTTATAGCTAAGAATGCACTGTGTAAAAACTTTCAATTTAGTTTCTACATTATAAGAAATTGAATAAATATTATGATCACAATTGAAAAAACTAGTTTGAACCTCATAAAACATTACTTACAATGCTGTAAATGTGTTTTTATGCCTACTAGTTATTACTCACTATGTTTCACTTGTATTCTGTAGTAATAGTATAGCAATGAACTTTTGAAAACAGCATTGCAATTGATTTCAATGCTTAAAATGCACTATCTATAACTTTTACAGTTTAGTTTCTACATTATAAATAATTGAATATATATTATCATCACAATTGTGATAACTAGTTTAAATCTCATAAGACATTATCAACAATGCTGTAAAGGTGTTCATTATGTTTATTTAAGTTACAACTCACCATGTTTTCACATCTATTTTGTAGTAATACTATAGCATTAAATATTTTGGAAACCATTGCGAACATTGATTTTATAGCTAAGAATGCACTGTGTAAAAACTTTCAATTTAGTTTCTACATTATAAGTAATTGAATAAATATTATGATCACAATTGAAAAAACTAGTTTGAACCTCATAAAACATCACTTACAATGCTGTAAATGTGTTTTTTATGCCTACTAATTATCACTCACTGTTTCACTTGTATTCTGTAGTAATCCTATAGCAATGAACTTTTGAAAACAGCATTGCAATTGATTTCAATGCTTAAAATGCAATATCTATAACTTTTATCAGTTTAGTTTCTACATTATAAATAATTGAATATATATTATCATCACAATTGTGATAACTAGTTTAAATCTCATAAGTCATTAATAACAATTTAAGTTACAACTCACCAGGTTTTCACATCTATTTTAAGTAATACTATAGCATTAAATATTTTGGAAACCATTGCGAACATTGATTTTATAGCTAAGAATGCACTGTGTAAAAACTTTCAATTTAGTTTCTACATTATAAGTAATTGAATAAATATCATGATCACAATTGAAAAAACTAGTTTGAACCTCATAAAACATCACTTACAATGCTGTAAATGTGTTTTTTATGCCTACTAGTTATCACTCACTGTTTCACTTGTATTCTGTAGTAATCCTATAGCAATGAACTTTTGAAAACAGCATTGCAATTGATTTCAATGCTTAAAATGCACTATATATAACTTTTTCAGTTTAGTTTCTACATTATAAATAATTGAATATATATTATCGTCACAATTGTGATAACTAGTTTAAATCTCATAAGTCATTAATAACAATGCTGTAAAGGTGTTCATTATGTTTATTTAAGTTACAACTCACCAGGTTTTCACATCTATTTTGCAGTAATACTATAGCATTAAATATTTTGGAAACCATTGCAAACATTGATTTCATAGCTAACAATGCACTGTGTAAAACCTTTCAATTTAGCTTCTACATTATAAGTAATTGAATAAATATTATGATCACAATTGAAAAAACTTGTTTGAACCTCATAAAACATTACTTACAATGCTGTAAATGTGTTTTTATGCCTACTAGTTATTACTCACTGTTTCACTTGTATTCTGTAGTAATCCTATAGCAATGAACTTTTGAAAACAGCATTGCAATTGATTTCAATGCTTAAAATGCACTATATATAACTTTTTCAGTTTAGTTTCTACATTGTGAATAATTGAATATATATTATCATCACAATTGTGATAACTAGTTTAAATCTCATAAGTCATTAATAACAATGCTGTAAAGGTGTTCATTATGTTTATTTAAGTTACAACTCACCAGGTTTTTTCACATCTATTTTGTAGTAATACAATAGTATTAAATATTCTGGAAACCATTGCAAACATTGATTTCATAGCTAACAATGCACTGTGTAAAACCTTTCAATTTAGCTTCTACATTATAAGTAATTGAATAAATATTATGATCACAATTGAAAAAACTAGTTTGAACCTCATAAAACATTACTTACAATGCTGTAAATGTGTTTTTATGCCTACTCGTTATTACTCACTATGTTTCACTTGTATTCTGTAGTAATAGTATAGCAATGAACTTTTGAAAACAGCATTGCAATTGATTTCAATGCTTAAAATGCACTATCTATAACTTTTACAGTTTAGTTTCTACATTATAAATAATTGAATATATATTATCATCACAATTGTGATAACTAGTTTAAATCTCATAAGACATTATTAACAATGCTGTAAAGGTGTTCATTATGTTTATTTAAGTTACAACTCACCATGTTTTCACATCTATTTTGTAGTAATACTATAGCATTAAATATTTTGGAAACCATTGCGAACATTGATTTTATAGCTGAGAATGCACTGTGTAAAAACTTTCAATTTAGTTTCTACATTATAAGTAATTGAATAAATATTATGATCACAATTGAAAAAACTAGTTTGAACCTCATAAAACATCACTTACAATGCTGTAAATGTGTTTTTTATGCCTACTAGTTATCACTCACTGTTTCACTTGTATTCTGTAGTAATCCTATAGCAATGAACTTTTGAAAACAGCATTGCAATTGATTTCAATGCTTAAAATGCACTATCTATAACTTTTTCAGTTTAGTTTCTACATTATAAATAATTGAATATATATTATCATCACAATTGTGATAACTAGTTTAAATCTCATAAGTCATTAATAACAATTTAAGTTACAACTCACCAGGTTTTCACATCTATTTTGCAGTAATACTATAGCATTAAATATTTTGGAAACCATTGCGAACATTGATTTTATAGCTAAGAATGCACTGTGTAAAAACTTTCAATTTAGTTTCTACATTATAAGTAATTGAATAAATATCATGATCACAATTGAAAAAACTAGTTTGAACCTCATAAAACATCACTTACAATGCTGTAAATGTGTTTTTTATGCCTACTAGTTATCACTCACTGTTTCACTTGTATTCTGTAGTAATCCTATAGCAATGAACTTTTGAAAACAGCATTGCAATTGATTTCAATGCTTAAAATGCACTATCTATAACTTTTTCAGTTTAGTTTCTACATTGTGAATAATTGAATATATATTATCATCACAATTGTGATAACTAGTTTAAATCTCATAAGTCATTAATAACAATGCTGTAAAGGTGTTCATTATGTTTATTTAAGTTACAACTCACCAGGTTTTCACATCTATTTTGCAGTAATACTATAGCATTAAATATTTTGGAAACCATTGCAAACATTGATTTCATAGCTAACAATGCACTGTGTAAAACCTTTCAATTTAGCTTCTACATTATAAGTAATTGAATAAATATTATGATCACAATTGAAAAAACTTGTTTGAACCTCATAAAACATTACTTACAATGCTGTAAATGTGTTTTTATGCCTACTAGTTATTACTCACTGTTTCACTTGTATTCTGTAGTAATCCTATAGCAATGAACTTTTGAAAACAGCATTGCAATTGATTTCAATGCTTAAAATGCACTATATATAACTTTTTCAGTTTAGTTTCTACATTGTGAATAATTGAATATATATTATCATCACAATTGTGATAATTAGTTTAAATCTCATAAGTCATTAATAACAATGCTGTAAAGGTGTTCATTATGTTTATTTAAGTTACAACTCACCAGGTTTTTTCACATCTATTTTGTAGTAATACAATAGTATTAAATATTTTGGAAACCATTGCAAACATTGATTTCATAGCTAACAATGCACTGTGTAAAACCTTTCAATTTAGCTTCTACATTATAAGTAATTGAATAAATATTATGATCACAATTGAAAAAACTAGTTTGAACCTCATAAAACATTACTTACAATGCTGTAAATGTGTTTTTATGCCTACTAGTTATCACTCACTGTTTCACTTGTATTCTGTAGTAATAGTATAGCAATGAACTTTTGAAAACAGCATTGCAATTGATTTCAATGCTTAAAATGCACTATCTATAACTTTTTCAGTTTAGTTTCTACATTATAAATAATTGAATATATATTATCATCACAATTGTGATAACTAGTTTAAATCTCATAAGTCATTAATAACAATGCTGTAAAGGTGTTCATTATGTTTATTTAAGTTACAACTCACCAGGTTTTCACATCTATTTTGCAGTAATACTATAGCATTAAATATTTTGGAAACCATTGCAAACATTGATTTCATAGCTAACAATGCACTGTGTAAAACCTTTCAATTTAGCTTCTACATTAAAAGTAATTGAATAAATATTATGATCACAATTGAAAAAACTAGTTTGAACCTCATAAAACATTACTTACAATGCTGTAAATGTGTTTTTATGCCTACTAGTTATTACTCACTATGTTTCACTTGTATTCTGTAGTAATAGTATAGCAATGAACTTTTGAAAACAGCATTGCAATTGATTTCAATGCTTAAAATGCACTATCTATAACTTTTTCAGTTTAGTTTCTACATTATAAATAATTGAATATATATTATCATCACAATTGTTATAACTAGTTTAAATCCCATAAGTCATTAATAACAATGCTGTAAAGGTGTTCATCATGTTTATTTAAGTTACAACTCACCAGGTTTTCACATCTATTTTGTAGTAATACTATAGCATTAAATATTTTGGAAACCATTGCAAACATTGATTTCATAGCTAACAATGCACTGTGTAAAACCTTTCAATTTAGTTTCTACATTATAAGTAATTGAATAAATATTATGATCACAATTGAAAAAACTTGTTTGAACCTCATAAAACATTACTTACAATGCTGTAAATGTGTTTTTATGCCTACTAGTATTACTCACTGTTTCACTTGTATTCTGTAGTAATCCTATAGCAATGAACTTTTGAAAACAGCATTGCAATTGATTTCAACTTAAAATGCACTATATATAACTTTTTCAGTTTAGTTTCTACATTGTGAATAATTGAATATATATTATCATCACAATTGTGATAATTAGTTTAAATCTCATAAGTCATTAATAACAATGCTGTAAAGGTGTTCATTATGTTTATTTAAGTTACAAATCACCAGGTTTTTTCACATCTATTTTGTAGTAATACAATAGTATTAAATATTTTGGAAACCATTGCAAACATTGATTTCATAGCTAACAATGCACTGTGTAAAACCTTTCAATTTGGCTTCTACATTATAAGTAATTGAATAAATATTATGATCACAATTGAAAAAACTAGTTTGAACCTCATAAAACATTACTTACAATGCTGTAAATGTGTTTTTATGCCTACTAGTTATTACTCACTATGTTTCACTTGTATTCTGTAGTAATAGTATAGCAATGAACTTTAGAAAACAGCATTGCAATTGATTTCAATGCTTAAAATGCACTATCTATAACTTTTTCAGTTTAGTTTCTACATTATAAATAATTGAATATATATTATCATCACAATTGTTATAACTAGTTTAAATCGATAAGTCATTAATAACAATGCTGTAAAGGTGTTCATCATGTTTATTTAAGTTACAACTCACCAGGTTTTCACATCTATTTTGTAGTAATACTATAGCATTAAATATTTTGGAAACCATTGCAAACATTGATTTCATAGCTAACAATGCACTGTGTAAAACCTTTCAATTTAGCTTCTACATTATAAGTAATTGAATAAATATTATGATCACAATTGAAAAAACTTGTTTGAACCTCATAAAACATTACTTACAATGCTGTAAATGTGTTTTTATGCCTACTAGTTATTACTCACTGTTTCACTTGTATTCTGTAGTAATCCTATAGCAATGAACTTTTGAAAACAGCATTGCAATTGATTTCAATGCTTAAAATGCACTATATATAACTTTTTCAGTTTAGTTTCTACATTGTGAATAATTGAATATATATTATCATCACAATTGTGATAATTAGTTTAAATCTCATAAGTCATTAATAACAATGCTGTAAAGGTGTTCATTATGTTTATTTAAGTTACAACTCACCAGGTTTTTTCACATCTATTTTGTAGTAATACAATAGTATTAAATATTTTGGAAACCATTGCAAACATTGATTTCATAGCTAACAATGCACTGTGTAAAACCTTTCAATTTAGCTTCTACATTATAAGTAATTGAATAAATATTATGATCACAATTGAAAAAACTAGTTTGAACCTCATAAAACATTACTTACAATGCTGTAAATGTGTTTTTATGCCTACTAGTTATCACTCACTGTTTCACTTGTATTCTGTAGTAATCCTATAGCAATGAACTTTTGAAAACAGTATTGCAATTGATTTCAATGCTTAAAATGCACTATCTATAACTTTTTCAGTTTAGTTTCTACATTATAAATAATTGAATATATATTATCATCACAATTGTGATAACTAGTTTAAATCTCATAAGTCATTAATAACAGTGCTGTAAAGGTGTTCATTATGTTTATTTAAGTTACAACTCACCAGGTTTTTTCACATCTATTTTGTAGTAATACAATAGTATTAAATATTTTGGAAACCATTGCAAACATTGATTTCATAGCTAACAATGCACTGTTTAAAACCTTTCAATTTAGCTTCTACATTATAAGTAATTGAATAAATATTATGATCACAATTGAAAAAACTAGTTTGAACCTCATAAAACATTACTTACAATGCTGTAAATGTGTTTTTATGCCTACTAGTTATTACTCACTGTTTCACTTGTATTCTGTAGTAATCCTATAGCAATGAACTTTTGAAAACAGCATTGCAATAATTTCAATGCTTAAAATGCACTATATATAACTTTTTCAGTTTAGTTTCTACATTGTGAATAATTGAATATATATTATCATCACAATTGTGATAACTAGTTTAAATCTCATAAGTCATTAATAACAATGCTGTAAAGGTGTTCATTATGTTTATTTAAGTTACAACTCACCAGGTTTTTTCACATCTATTTTGTAGTAATACAATAGTATTAAATATTTTGGAAACCATTGCAAACATTGATTTCATAGCTAACAATGCACTGTGTAAAACCTTTCAATTTAGCTTCTACATTATAAGTAATTGAATAAATATTATGATCACAATTGAAAAAACTAGTTTGAACCTCATAAAACATTACTTACAATGCTGTAAATGTGTTTTTATGCCTACTAGTTATTACTCACTATGTTTTACTTGTATTCTGTAGTAATAGTATAGCAATGAACTTTTGAAAACAGCATTGCAATTGATTTCAATGCTTAAAATGCACTATCTATAACTTTTTCAGTTTAGTTTCTACATTATAAATAATTGAATATATATTATCATCACAATTGTGATAACTAGTTTAAATCTCATAAGTCATTAATAACAATGCTGTAAAGGTGTTCATTATGTTTATTTAAGTTACAACTCACCATGTTTACACATCTAATTTGTAGTAATACTATAGCATTAAATATTTTGAAAACCATTGCAAACATTGATTTTATAGCTAAGAATGCACTGTGTAAAAACTTTCAATTTAGTTTCTACATTATAAGTAATTGAATAAATATTATGATCACAATTGAAAAAACTAGTTTGAACCTCATAAAACATTACTTACAATGCTGTAAATGTGTTTTTATGCCTACTAGTTATTACTCACTGTTTAACTTGTATTCTGTAGTAATCCTATAGCAATGAACTTTTGAAAACAGCATTGCAATTGATTTCAATGCTTAAAATGCACTATATATAACTTTTTCAGTTTAGTTTCTACATTATAAATAATTGAATATATATTATCATCACAATTGTTATAACTAGTTTAAATCTCATAAGTCATTAATAACAATGCTGTAAAGGTGTTCATTATGTTTATTTAAGTTACAACTCACCAGGTTTTCACATCTATTTTTTAGTAATACTATAGTATTAAATATTTTGGAAACCATTGCAAACATTGATTTCATAGCTAACAATGCACTGTGTAAAACCTTTCAATTTAGCTTCTACATTATAAGTAATTTAATAAATATTATGATCACAATTGAAAAAACTAGTTTGAACCTCATAAAACATCACTTACAATGCTGTAAATGTGTTTTTATGCCTACTAGTTATCACTCACTGTTTCACTTGTATTCTGTAGTAATCCTATAGCAATGAACTTTTGAAAACAGCATTGCAATCTATTTCAATGCTTAAAATGCACTATCTATAACTTTTTCAGTTTAGTTTCTACATTATAAATAATTGAATATATATTATCATCACAATTGTGATAACTAGTTTAAATCTCATAAGTCATTAATAACAATGCTGTAAAGGTGTTCATTATGTTTATTTAAGTTACAACTCACCATGTTTTCACATCTATTTTGTAGTAATACTATAGCATTAAATATTTTGAAAACCATTGCAAACATTGATTTTATAGCTAAGAATGCACTGTGTAAAAACTTTCAATTTAGTTTCTACATTATAAGTAATTGAATAAATATCATGATCACAATTGAAAAAACTAGTTTGAACCTCATAAAACATTACTTACAATGCTGTAAATGTGTTTTTATGCCTACTAGTTATTACTCACTGTTTCACTTGTATTCTGTAGTAATCCTATAGCAATGAACTTTTGAAAACAGCATTGCAATTGATTTCAATGCTTAAAATGCACTATATATAACTTTTTCAGTTTAGTTTCTACATTATAAATAATTGAATATATATTATCATCACAATTGTGATAACTAGTTTAAATCTCATAAGTCATTAATAACAATGCTGTAAAGGTGTTCATTATGTTTATTTAAGTTACAACTCACCAGGTTTTTTCACATCTATTTTGTAGTAATACTATAGCATTAAATATTTTGGAAACCATTGCAAACATTGATTTCACAGCTAAGAATGCACTGTGTAAAAACTTTCAATTTAGTTTCTACATTATAAGTAATTGAATAAATATTATGATCACAATTGAAAAAACTAGTTTGAACCTCATAAAACATTACTTACAATGCTGTAAATGTGGTTTTTATGCCTACTAGTTATCACTCACTGTTTCACTTGTATTCTGTAGTAATCCTATAGCAATGAACTTTTGAAAACAGTATTGCAATTGATTTCAATGCTTAAAATGCACTATATATAACTTTTTCAGTTTAGCTTCTACATTATAAATAATTGAATATATATTATCATCACAATTGTGATAACTAGTTTAAATCTCATAAGTCATTAATAACAATGCTGTAAAGGTGTTCATTATGTTTATTTAAGTTACAACTCACCAGGTTTTCACATCTATTTTGTAGTAATACTATAGCATTGAATATTTTGGAAACCATTGCAAACATTGCTTTCATAGCTAAGAATGCACTGTGTAAAAATTTTCAATTTAGTTTCTACATTATAAGTAATTGAATAAATATTATGATCACAATTGAAAAAACTAGTTTGAACCTCATAAAACATTACTTACAATGCTGTAAATGTGTTTTTATGCCTACTAGTTATTACTCACTGTTTCACTTGTATTCTGTAGTAATCCTATAGCAATGAACTTTTGAAAACAGCATTGCAATTGATTTCAATGCTTAAAATGCACTATATATAACTTTTTCAGTTTAGTTTCTACATTGTGAATAATTGAATATATATTATCATCACAATTGTGATAACTAGTTAAAATCTCATAAGTCATTAATAACAATGCTGTAAAGGTGTTCATTATGTTTATTTAAGTTACAACTCACCAGGTTTTTTCACATCTATTTTGTAGTAATACAATAGTATTAAATATTTTGGAAACCATTGCAAACATTGATTTCATAGCTAACAATGCACTGTGTAAAACCTTTCAATTTAGCTTCTATATTATAAGTAATTGAATAAATATTATGATCACAATTGAAAAAACTAGTTTGAACCTCATAAAACATTACTTACAATGCTGTAAATGTGTTTTTATGCCTACTAGTTATTACTCACTGTTTCACTTGTATTCTGTAGTAATAGTATAGCAATGAACTTTTGAAAACAGCATTGCAATTGATTTCAATGCTTAAAATGCACTATCTATAACTTTTACAGTTTAGTTTCTACATTATAAATAATTGAATATATATTATCATCACAATTGTGATAACTAGTTTAAATCTCATAAGACATTATTAACAATGCTGTAAAGGTGTTCATTATGTTTATTTAAGTTACAACTCACCATGTTTTCACATCTATTTTGTAGTAATACTATAGCATTAAATATTTTGGAAACCATTGCGAACATTGATTTTATAGCTAAGAATGCACTGTGTAAAAACTTTCAATTTAGTTTCTACATTATGAGTAATTAAATAAATATCATGATCACAATTGAAAAAACTAGTTTGAACCTCATAAAACATCACTTACAATGCTGTAAATGTGTTTTTATGCCTACTAGTTATCACTCACTGTTTCACTTGTATTCTGTAGTAATCCTATAGCAATGAACTTTTGAAAACAGCATTGCAATCTATTTCAATGCTTAAAATGTACTATCTATAACTTTTTCAGTTTAGTTTCTACATTATAAATAATTGAATATATATTATCATCACAATTGTGATAACTAGTTTAAATCTCATAAGTCATTAATAACAATGCTGTAAAGGTGTTCATTATGTTTATTTAAGTTACAACTCACCAGGTTTTCACATCTATTTTGTAGTAATACTATAGCATTAAATATTTTGAAAACCATTGCAAACATTGATTTCATAGCTAACAATGCACTGTGTGAAACCTTTCAATTTAGCTTCTACATTATAAGTAATTGAATAAATATTATGATCACAATTGGAAAAACTAGTTTGAACCTCATAAAACATTACTTACAATGCTGTAAATGTGTTTTTATGCCTACTAGTTATTACTCACTGTTTAACTTGTATTCTGTAGTAATCCTATAGCAATGAACTTTTGAAAACAGCATTGCAATTGATTTCAATGCTTAAAATGCACTATCTATAACTTTTTCAGTTTAGTTTCTACATTATAAATAATTGAATATATATTATCATCACAATTGTGATAACTAGTTTAAATCTCATAGTCATTAATAACAATGCTGTAAAGGTGTTCATTATGTTTATTTAAGTTACAAATCACCATGTTTTCACATCTATTTTGTAGTAATACAATAGTATTAAATATTTTGGAAATCATTGCAAACATTGATTTCAAAGCTAACAATGCACTGTGTAAAACCTTTCAATTTAGCATCTACATTATAAGTAATTGAATAAATATTATGATCACAATTGGAAAAAACTAGTTTGAACCTCATAAAACATTACTTACAATGCTGTAAATGTGTTTTTATGCCTACTAGTTATTACTCACTGTTTCACTTGTATTCTGTAGTAATAGTATAGCAATGAACTTTTGAAAACAGCATTGCAATTGATTTCAATGCTTAAAATGCACTATCTATAACTTTTTCAGTTTAGTTTCTACATTATAAATAATTGAATATATATTATCATCACAATTGTGATAACTAGTTTAAATCTCATAAGTCATTAATAACAATGCTGTAAAGGTGTTCATTATGTTTATTTAAGTTACAACTCACCAGGTTTTTTCACATCTATTTTGTAGTAATACAATAGTATTAAATATTTTGGAAACCATTGCAAACATTGATTTCATAGCTAACAATGCACTGTGTAAAACCTTTCAATTTAGCTTCTACATTATAAGTAATTGAATAAATATTATGATCACAATTGAAAAAAACTAGTTTGAACCTCATAAAACATTACTTACAATGCTGTAAATGTGTTTTTATGCCTACTAGTTATTACTCACTATGTTTCACTTGTATTCTGTAGTAATAGTATAGCAATGAACTTTTGAAAACAGCATTGCAATTGATTTCAATGCTTAAAATGCATTATCTATAACTTTTACAATTTAGTTTCTACATTATAAATAATTGAATATATATTATCATCACAATTGTGATAACTAGTTTAAATCTCATAAGACATTATTAACAATGCTGTAAAGGTGTTCATTATGTTTATTTGAGTTACAACTCTGCAGGTTTTCACATCTATTTTGTAGTAATAATATAGCATTAAATATTTTGGAAACCATTGCAAACATTGATTTTATAGCTAAGAATGCACTGTGTAAAAACTTTCAATTTAGTTTCTACATTATAAGTAATTGAATAAATATCATGATCACAATTGAAAAAACTAGTTTGAACCTCATAAAACATTACTTACAATGCTGTAAATGTGTTTTTATGCCTACTAGTTATTACTCACTATGTTTCACTTGTATTCTGTAGTAATCCTATAGCAATGAACTTTTGAAAACAGCATTGCAATTGATTTCAATGCTTAAAATGCACTATCTATAACTTTTTCAGTTTAGTTTCTACATTATAAATAATTGAATATATATTATCATCACAACTGTGATAACTAGTTTAAATCTCATAAGTCATTAATAACAATGCTGTAAAGGTGTTCATTATGTTTATTTAAGTTACAACTCACCATGTTTTCACATCTATTTTGTAGTAATACAATAGTATTAAATATTTTGGAAACCATTGCAAACATTGATTTCATAGCTAACAATGCACTGTGTAAAACCTTTCAATTTAGCATCTACATTATAAGTAATTGAATAAATATTATGATCACAATTGAAAAAACTAGTTTGAACCTCATAAAACATTACTTACAATGCTGTAAATGTGTTTTCATGCCTACTAGTTATTACTCACTATGTTTCACTTGTATTCTGTAGTAATAGTATAGCAATGAACTTTTGAAAACAGCATTGCAATTGATTTCAATGCTTAAAATGCATTATCTATAACTTTTACAATTTAGTTTCTACATTATAAATAATTGAATATATATTATCATCACAATTGTGATAACTAGTTTAAATCTCATAAGACATTAATAACAATGCTGTAAAGGTGTTCATTATGTTTATTTAAGTTACAACTCTGCAGGTTTTCACATCTATTTTGTAGTAATAATATAGCATTAAATATTTTGGAAACCATTGCAAACATTGATTTTATAGCTAAGAATGCACTGTGTAAAAACTTTCAATTTAGTTTCTACATTATAAGTAATTGAATAAATATCATGATCACAATTGAAAAAACTAGTTTGAACCTCATAAAACATTACTTACAATGCTGTAAATGTGTTTTTATGCCTACTAGTTATTACTCACTGTTTCACTTGTATTCTGTAGTAATAGTATAGCAATGAACTTTTGAAAACAGCATTGCAATTGATTTCAATGCTTAAAATGCACTATATATAACTTTTTCATTTTAGTTTCTACATTATAAATAATTGAATATATATTATCATCACAATTGTGATAACTAGTTTAAATCTCATAAGTCATTAATAACAATGCTGTAAAGGTGTTCATTATGTTTATTTAAGTTACAACTCACCAGGTTTTTTCACATCTATTTTGTAGTAATACAATAGTATTAAATATTTTGGAAACCATTGCAAACATTGATTTCATAGCTAACAATGCACTGTGTAAAAACTTTCAATTTAGTTTCTACATTATAAGTAATTGAATAAATATCATGATCACAATTGAAAAAACTAGTTTGAACCTCATAAAACATTACTTACAATGCTGTAAATGTGTTTTTATGCCTACTAGTTATTACTCACTGTTTCACTTGTATTCTGTAGTAATCCTATAGCAATGAACTTTTGAAAACAGCATTGCAATTGATTTCAATGCTTAAAATGCATTATCTATAACTTTTACAATTTAGTTTCTACATTATAAATAATTGAATATATATTATCATCACAATTGTGATAACTAGTTTAAATCTCATAAGACATTATTAACAATGCTGTAAAGGTGTTCATTATGTTTATTTGAGTTACAACTCTGCAGGTTTTCACATCTATTTTGTAGTAATAATATAGCATTAAATATTTTGGAAACCATTGCAAACATTGATTTTATAGCTAAGAATGCACTGTGTAAAAACTTTCAATTTAGTTTCTACATTATAAGTAATTGAATAAATATCATGATCACAATTGAAAAAACTAGTTTGAACCTCATAAAACATTACTTACAATGCTGTAAATGTGTTTTTATGCCTACTAGTTATTACTCACTGTTTCACTTGTATTCTGTAGTAATCCTATAGCAATGAACTTTTGAAAACAGCATTGCAATTGATTTCAATGCTTAAAATGCACTATCTATAACTTTTTCAGTTTAGTTTCTACATTATAAATAATTGAATATATATTATCATCACAACTGTGATAACTAGTTTAAATCTCATAAGTCATTAATAACAATGCTGTAAAGGTGTTCATTATGTTTATTTAAGTTACAACTCACCATGTTTTCACATCTATTTTGTAGTAATACAATAGTATTAGATATTTTGGAAACCATTGCAAACATTGATTTCATAGCTAACAATGCACTGTGTAAAACCTTTCAATTTAGCATCTACATTATAAGTAATTGAATAAATATTATGATCACAATTGAAAAAACTAGTTTGAACCTCATAAAACATTACTTACAATGCTGTAAATGTGTTTTCATGCCTACTAGTTATTACTCACTATGTTTCACTTGTATTCTGTAGTAATAGTATAGCAATGAACTTTTGAAAACAGCATTGCAATTGATTTCAATGCTTAAAATGCATTATCTATAACTTTTACAATTTAGTTTCTACATTATAAATAATTGAATATATATTATCATCACAATTGTGATAACTAGTTTAAATCTCATAAGTCATTAATAACAATGCTGTAAAGGTGTTCATTATGTTTATTTAAGTTACAACTCACCATGTTTTCACATCTATTTTGTAGTAATACTATAGCATTAAATATTTTGGAAACCATTGCAAACATTGATTTTATAGCTAAGAATGCACTGTGTAAAAACTTTCAATTTAGTTTCTACATTATAAGTAATTAAATAAATATCATGATCACAATTGAAAAAACTAGTTTGAACCTCATAAAACATCACTTACAATGCTGTAAATGTGTTTTTATGCCTACTAGTTATCACTCACTGTTTCACTTGTATTCTGTAGTAATCCTATAGCAATGAACTTTTGAAAACAGCATTGCAATCTATTTCAATGCTTAAAATGCACTATCTATAACTTTTTCAGTTTAGTTTCTACATTATAAATAATTGAATATATATTATCATCACAATTGTGATAACTAGTTTAAATCTCATAAGTCATTAATAACAATGCTGTAAAGGTGTTCATTATGTTTATTTAAGTTACAACTCACCAGGTTTTCACATCTATTTTGTAGTAATACTATAGCATTAAATATTTTGAAAACCATTGCAAACATTGATTTCATAGCTAACAATGCACTGTGTGAAACCTTTCAATTTAGCTACTACATTATAAGTAATTGAATAAATATTATGATCACAATTGGAAAAACTAGTTTGAACCTCATAAAACATTACTTACAATGCTGTAAATGTGTTTTTATGCCTACTAGTTATTACTCACTGTTTAACTTGTATTCTGTAGTAATCCTATAGCAATGAACTTTTGAAAACAGCATTGCAATTGATTTCAATGCTTAAAATGCACTATCTATAACTTTTTCAGTTTAGTTTCTACATTATAAATAATTGAATATATATTATCATCACAATTGTGATAACTAGTTTAAATCTCATAAGTCATTAATAACAATGCTGTAAAGGTGTTCATTATGTTTATTTCAGTTACAACTCACCATGTTTTCACATCTATTTTGTAGTAATACTATAGCATTAAATATTTTGGAAACCATTGCAAACATTGATTTTATAGCTAAGAATGCACTGTGTGAAAACTTTCAATTTAGTTTCTACATTATAAGTAATTGAATAAATATCATGATCACAATTGAAAAAACTAGTTTGAACCTCATAAAACATTACTTACAATGCTGTAAATGTGTTTTTATGCCTACTAGTTATTACTCACTGTTTCACTTGTATTCTGTAGTAATCCTATAGCAATGAACTTTTGAAAACAGCATTGCAATTGATTTCAATGCTTAAAATGCACTATCTATAACTTTTTCAGTTTAGTTTCTACATTATAAATAATTGAATATATATTATCATCACAACTGTGATAACTAGTTTAAATCTCATAAGTCATTAATAACAATGCTGTAAAGGTGTTCATTATGTTTATTTAAGTTACAACTCACCATGTTTTCACATCTATTTTGTAGTAATACAATAGTATTAAATATTTTGGAAACCATTGCAAACATTGATTTTATAGCTAACAATGCACTGTGTAAAACCTTTCAATTTAGCATCTACATTATAAGTAATTGAATAAATATTATGATCACAATTGAAAAAACTAGTTTGAACCTCATAAAACATTACTTACAATGCTGTAAATGTGTTTTTATGCCTACTAGTTATTACTCACTATGTTTCACTTGTATTCTGTAGTAATAGTATAGCAATGAACTTTTGAAAACAGCATTGCAATTGATTTCAATGCTTAAAATGCATTATCTATAACTTTTACAATTTAGTTTCTACATTATAAATAATTGAATATATATTATCATCACAATTGTGATAACTAGTTTAAATCTCATAAGACATTAATAACAATGCTGTAAAGGTGTTCATTATGTTTATTTAAGTTACAACTCTGCAGGTTTTCACATCTATTTTGTAGTAATAATATAGCATTAAATATTTTGGAAAACATTGCAAACATTGATTTTATAGCTAAGAATGCACTGTGTAAAAACTTTCAATTTAGCATCTACATTATAAGTAATTGAATAAATATTATGATCACAATTGAAAAAACTAGTTTGAACCTCATAAAACATTACTTACAATGCTGTAAATGTGTTTTTATGCCTACTAGTTATTACTCACTATGTTTCACTTGTATTCTGTAGTAATAGTATAGCAATGAACTTTTGAAAACAGCATTGCAATTGATTTCAATGCTTAAAATGCACTATCTATAACTTTTACAGTTTAGTTTCTACATTATAAATATTTGAATACATATTATCATCACAATTGTGATAACTAGTTTAAATCTCATAATACATTATTAACAATGCTGTAAAGGTGTTCATTATGTTTATTTAAGTTACAACTCACCAGGTTTTCACATCTATTTTGTAGTAATACAATAGTATTAAATATTTTGGAAACCATTGCAAACATTGATTTTATAGCTAAGAATGCACTGTGTAAAACCTTTCAATTTAGTTTCTACATTATAAGTAATTGAATAAATATTATGATCATAATTGAAAAAACTAGTTTGAACCTCATAAAACATTACTTACAATGCTGTAAATGTGTTTTTATGCCTACTAGTTATTACTCACTATGTTTCACTTGTATTCTGTAGTAATAGTATAGCAATGAACTTTTGAAAACAGCATTGCAATTGATTTCAATGCTTAAAATGCACTATCTATAACTTTTTCAGTTTAGTTTCTACATCATAAATAATTGAATATATATTATCATCACAATTGTGATAACTAGTTTAAATCTCATAAGTCATTAATAACAATGCTGTAAAGGTGTTCATTATGTTTATTTAAGTTACAACTCACCAGGTTTTCACATCTATTTTGTAGTAATACTATAGCATTAAATATTTTGAAAACCATTGCAAACATTGATTTTATAGCTAAGAATGCACTGTGTAAAAACTTTCAATTTAGTTTCTACATTATAAGTAATTGAATAAATATTATGATCACAATTGAAAAAACTAGTTTGAACCTCATAAAACATTACTTACAATGCTGTAAATGTGGTTTTTATGCCTACTAGTTATTACTCACTATGTTTCACTTGTATTCTGTAGTAATAGTATAGCAATGAACTTTTGAAAACAGCATTGCAATTGATTTCAATGCTTAAAATGCACTATCTATAACTTTTACAGTTTAGTTTCTACATTATAAATAATTGAATATATATTATCATCACAATTGTGATAACTAGTTTAAATCTCATAAGACATTATTAACAATGCTGTAAAGGTGTTAATTATGTTTATTTAAGTTACAACTCACCATGTTTTCACATCTATTTTGTAGTAATACTATAGCATTAAATATTTTGGAAACCATTGCGAACATTGATTTTATAGCTAAGAATGCACTGTGTAAAAACTTTCAATTTAGTTTCTACATTGTAAGTAATTGAATAAATATCATGATCACAATTGAAAAAACTAGTTTGAACCTCATAAAACATCACTTACAATGCTGTAAATGTGTTTTTCATGCCTACTAGTTATCACTCACTGTTTCACTTGTATTCTGTAGTAATCCTATAGCAATGAACTTTTGAAAACAGCATTGCAATTGATTTCAATGCTTAAAATGCACTATCTATAACTTTTTCAGTTTAGTTTCTACATTATAAATAATTGAATATATATTATCATCACAATTGTGATAACTAGTTTAAATCTCATAAGTCATTAATAACAATGCTGTAAAGGTGTTCATTATGTTTATTTAAGTTACAACTCACCAGGTTTTCACATCTATTTTGTAGTAATACTATAGCATTAAATATTTTGGAAACCATTGCAAACATTGATTTCATAGCTAAGAATGCACCGTGTAAAAACTTTCCATTTAGTTTCTACATTATAAGTAATTGAATAAATATTATGATCACAATTGAAAAAACTAGTTTGAACCTCATAAAACATTACTTACAATGCTGTAAATGTGGTTTTTATGCCTACTAGTTATCACTCACTGTTTCACTTGTATTCTGTAGTAATCCTATAGCAATGAACTTTTGAAAACAGTATTGCAATTGATTTCAATGCTTAAAATGCACTATATATAACTTTTTCAGTTTAGTTTCTACATTATAAATAATTGAATATATATTATCATCACAATTGTGATAACTAGTTTAAATCTCATAAGTCATTAATAACAATGCTGTAAAGGTGTTCATTATGATTATTTAAGTTACAACTCACCAGGTTTTCACATCTATTTTGTAGTAATACAATAGTATTAAATATTTTGGAAACCATTGCAAACATTGATTTCATAGCTAACAATGCACTGTGTAAAACCTTTCAATTTAGCTTCTACATTATAAGTAATTGAATAAATATTATGATCACAATTGAAAAAACTAGTTTGAACCTCATAAAACATTACTTACAATGCTGTAAATGTGGTTTTTATGCCTACTAGTTATTACTCACTGTTTCACTTGTATTCTGTAGTAATAGTATAGCAATGAACTTTTGAAAACAGCATTGCAATTGATTTCAATGCTTAAAATGCACTATCTATAACTTTTTCAGTTTAGTTTCTACATTATAAATATTTGAATACATATTATCATCACAATTGTGATAACTAGTTTCAATCTCATAATACATTATTAACAATGCTGTAAAGGTGTTCATTATGTTTATTTAAGTTACAACTCACCAGGTTTTCACATCTATTTTGTAGTAATACTATAGCATTAAATATTTTGGAAACCATTGCGAACATTGATTTTATAGCTAAGAATGCACCGTGTAAAAACTTTCAATTTAGTTTCTACATTATAAGTAATTGAATAAATATTATGATCACAATTGAAAAAAACTAGTTTGAACCTCATAAAACATTACTTACAATGCTGTAAATGTGGTTTTTATGCCTACTAGTTATTACTCACTGTTTCACTTGTATTCTGTAGTAATACTATAGCAATGAACTTTTGAAAACAGCATTGCAATTGATTTCAATGCTTAAAATGCACTATCTATAACTTTTTCAGTTTAGTTTCTACATTATAAATAATTGAATATATATTATCATCACAATTGTGATAACTAGTTTAAATCTCATAAGTCATTAATAACAATGCTGTAAAGGTGTTTATTATGTTTATTTAAGTTACAACTCACCATGTTTTCACATCTATTTTGTAGTAATACTATAGCATTAAATATTTTGAAAACCATTGCAAACATTGATTTTATAGCTAAGAATGCACTGTGTAAAAACTTTCAATTTAGTTTCTACATTATAAGTAATTGAATAAATATTATGATCACAATTGAAAAAACTAGTTTGAACCTCATAAAACATTACTTACAATGCTGTAAATGTGTTTTTATGCCTACTAGTTATTACTCACTATGTTTCACTTGTATTCTGTAGTAATAGTATAGCAATGAACTTTTGAAAACAGCATTGCAATTGATTTCAATGCTTAAAATGCACTATCTATAACTTTTTCAGTTTAGTTTCTACATTATAAATAATTGAATATATATTATCATCACAATTGTGATAACTAGTTTAAATCTCATAAGACATTATTAACAATGCTGTAAAGGTGTTCATTATGTTTATTTAAGTTACAACTCACCATGTTTTCACATCTATTTTGTAGTAATACTATAGCATTAAATATTTTGGAAACCATTGCGAACATTGATTTTATAGCTAAGAATGCACTGTGTAAAAACTTTCAATTTAGTTTCTACATTGTAAGTAATTGAATAAATATCATGATCACAATTGAAAAAACTAGTTTGAACCTCATAAAACATCACTTACAATGCTGTAAATGTGTTTTTTATGCCTACTAGTTATCACTCACTGTTTCACTTGTATTCTGTAGTAATCCTATAGCAATGAACTTTTGAAAACAGCATTGCAATTGATTTCAATGCTTAAAATGCACTATCTATAACTTTTTCAGTTTAGTTTCTACATTATAAATAATTGAATATATATTATCATCACAATTGTGATAACTAGTTTAAATCTCATAAGTCATTAATAACAATGCTGTAAAGGTGTTTATTATGTTTATTTAAGTTACAACTCACCATGTTTTCACATCTATTTTGTAGTAATACTATAGCATTAAATATTTTGAAAACCATTGCAAACATTGATTTTATAGCTAAGAATGCACTGTGTAAAAACTTTCAATTTAGTTTCTACATTATAAGTAATTGAATAAATATTATGATCACAATTGAAAAAACTAGTTTGAACCTCATAAAACATTACTTACAATGCTGTAAATGTGTTTTTATGCCTACTAGTTATTACTCATTATGTTTCACTTGTATTCTGTAGTAATAGTATAGCAATGAACTTTTGAAAACAGCATTGCAATTGATTTCAATGCTTAAAATGCACTATCTATAACTTTTTCAGTTTAGTTTCTACATTATAAATAATTGAATATATATTATCATCACAATTGTGATAACTAGTTTAAATCTCATAAGACATTATTAACAATGCTGTAAAGGTGTTCATTATGTTTATTTAAGTTACAACTCACCATGTTTTCACATCTATTTTGTAGTAATACTATAGCATTAAATATTTTGGAAACCATTGCAAACATTGATTTCATAGCTAACAATGCACTGTGTAAAACCTTTCAATTTAGTTTCTACATTATAAGTAATTGAATAAATATTATGATCACAATTGAAAAAACTAGTTTGAACCTCATAAAACATTACTTACAATGCTGTAAATGTGGTTTTTATGCCTACTAGTTATTACTCACTGTTTCACTTGTATTCTGTAGTAATAGTATAGCAATGAACTTTTGAAAACAGCATTGCAATTGATTTCAATGCTTAAAATGCACTATCTATAACTTTTTCAGTTTAGTTTTTTACATTATAAATAATTGAATATATATTATCATCACAATTGTGATAACTAGTTTAAATCTCATAAGACATTATTAACAATGCTGTAAAGGTGTTCATTATGTTTATTTAAGTTACAACTCACCATGTTTTCACATCTATTTTGTAGTAATACTATAGCATTAAATATTTTGGAAACCATTGCGAACATTGATTTTATAGCTAAGAATGCACTGTGTAAAAACTTTCAATTTAGTTTCTACATTGTAAGTAATTGAATAAATATCATGATCACAATTGAAAAAACTAGTTTGAACCTCATAAAACATCACTTACAATGCTGTAAATGTGTTTTTTATGCCTACTAGTTATCACTCACTGTTTCACTTGTATTCTGTAGTAATCCTATAGCAATGAACTTTTGAAAACAGCATTGCAATTGATTTCAATGCTTAAAATGCACTATCTATAACTTTTTCAGTTTAGTTTCTACATTATAAATAATTGAATATATATTATCATCACAATTGTGATAACTAGTTTAAATCTCATAAGTCATTAATAACAATGCTGTAAAGGTGTTCATTATGTTTATTTAAGTTACAACTCACCAGGTTTTCACATCTATTTTGTAGTAATACTATAGCATTAAATATTTTGGAAACCATTGCAAACATTGATTTCATAGCTAACAATGCACTGTGTAAAACCTTTCAATTTAGTTTCTACATTATAAGTAATTGAATAAATATTATGATCACAATTGAAAAAACTAGTTTGAACCTCATAAAACATTACTTACAATGCTGTAAATGTGGTTTTTATGCCTACTAGTTATTACTCACTGTTTCACTTGTATTCTGTAGTAATAGTATAGCAATGAACTTTTGAAAACAGCATTGCAATTGATTTCAATGCTTAAAATTCACTATCTATAACTTTTTCAGTTTAGTTTCTACATTGTAAATAATTGAATATATATTATCATCACAATTGTGATAACTAGTTTCAATCTCATAAGACATTATTAACAATGCTGTAAAGGTGTTCATTATGTTTATTTAAGTTACAACTCACCCGGTTTTCACATCTATTTTGTAGTAATACTATAGCATTAAATATTTTGGAAACCATTGCAAACATTGATTTCATAGCTAAGAATGCACAGTGTAAAACCTTTCAATTTAGTTTCTACATTATAAGTAATTGAATAAATATTATGATCACAATTGAAAAAACTAGTTTGAACCTCATAAAACATTACTTACAATGCTGTAAATGTGGTTTTTATGCCTACTAGTTATTACTCACTATCTTTCACTTGTATTCTCTAGTAATAGTATAGCAAAGAAATTTTAAAAACAGCATTGCAATTGATTTCAAAGCTTAAAATGCACTATCTATAACTTTTTCAGTTTAGTTTCTACATTATAAATAATTGAATATATATTATCATCACAATTGTGATAACTAGTTTAAATCTCATAAGACATTATTGACAATGCTGTAAAGGTGTTCATTATGTTTATTTAAGTTACAACTCACCATGTTTTCACATCTATTTTGTAGTAATACTATAGCCTTAAATATTTTGGAAACCATTGCGAACATTGATTTTATAGCTAAGAATGCACTGTGTAAAACCTTTCAATTTAGTTTCTACATTATAAGTAATTGAAAAAATATTATGATTACAATTGAAAAAACTATTTTGAACCTCATAAAACATTACTTACAATGATGTAAATGTGGTTTTTATGCCTACTAGTTATTACTCACTATGTTTCACTTGTATTCTGTAGTAATCCTATAGCAATGAACTTTTGAAAACAGCATTGCAATTGATTTCAAAGCTTAAAATGCACTATCTATAACTTTTTCAGTTTAGTTTCTACATTATAAATAATTGAATATATATTATCATCACAATTGTGATAACTAGTTTAAATCTCATAAGTCATTAATAACAATGCTGTAAAGGTGTTCATTATGTTTATTTAAGTTACAACTCACCAGGTTTTCACATCTATTTTGTAGTAATACTATAGCATTAAATATTTTGGAAACCATTGCAAACATTGATTTCATAGCTAAGAATGCACTGTGTAAAACCTTTCAATTTAGTTTCTACATTATAAGTAATTGAATAAATATTATGATCACAATTGAAAAAAACTAGTTTGAACCTCATAAAACATTACTTACGATGCTGTAAATGTGTTTTTATGCCTACTAGTTATTACTCACTATGTTTCACTTGTATTCTGTAGTAATACTATAGCGATGAACTTTTGAAAACAGCATTGCAATTGATTTCAATGCTTAAAATGCACTATCTATAACTTTTTCAGTTTAGTTTCTACATTATAAATAATTGAATATATATTATCATTACAATTGTAATAACTAGTTCAAATCTCATGACATTATTAACAATGTTGTAAAGGTGTTCATTATGTTTATTTAAGTTACAACTCACCAGGTTTTCACATCTATTTTGTAGTAATACTATAGCATTAAATATTTTGGGAACCATTGCAAATATTGATTTTATAGCTGATAATGCACTGTGTAAAACCTTTCAATTTAGTTTCTACATTATAAGTAATTGAATAAATATTATGGTCACAATTGAAAAAACTAGTTTGAACCTCATAAAACATTACTTACAATGCTGTAAATGTGTTTTTATGCCTACTAGTTATTACTCACTATGTTTCACTTGTATTCTGTAGTAATCCTATAGCAATGAACTTTTGAAAACAGCATTGCAATTGATTTCAATGCTTAAAATGCACTATCTATAACTTTTTCAGTTTAGTTTCTACATTATAAATAATTGAATATATATATTATCATCACAATTGTGATAACTAGTTTCAATCTCATAAGACATTATTAACAATGCTGTAAAGGTGTTCATTATGTTTATTTAAGTTACAACTCACCAGGTTTTTTCACATCTATTTTGTAGTAATACAATAGTATTAAATATTTTGGAAACCATTGCAAACATTGATTTCACAGCTAAGAATGCACTGTGTAAAACCTTTCAATTTAGTTTCTACATTATAAGTAATTGAATAAATATTATCATCACAATTGTGATAACTAGTTGAAATCTCATAGAACTTTATTTACAATGCTGTAAAGGTGTTCATTATGTTTATTTAAGTTACAAATCACCAGGTTTTCACACCTATTTTGTAGTAATACAAGAGCATTAAAAATTTTGGAAACCATTGCAAACATTGATTTCATAGCTAAGAATGCACTGTGTAAAACCTTTCAATTTAGTTTCTACATTTTAAGTAATTGAATAAATATTATGATTACAATTGAAAAAAACTAGTTTGAACCTCATAAACCATAACTACAATGCTGTAAATGTGATTTTTATGCCTATTACGTATTACTCACTATGTTTCACTTGTATTCAGTAGTAATACTATAGCAATGAACTTTTGAAAACTGCATTGCAATTGATTTCAATGCTTAAAATGCACTATCTATAACCTTTTCAGTTTAGTTTCTACATTATAAATAATTGAATGTATATTATCATCACATCTGTGATAATTAGTTTAAATCTCATAAGTCATTAATAACAATGCTGTAAAGGTGTTCATTATGTTTATTTAAGTTACAACTCGCCAGGTTTTCACATCTACTTTGTAGTAATACTATAGCATTGAATATTTTGAAAACCATTGCAAACATTGATTTCATAGCTAAGAATGCACTGTATAAAACCTTTCAATTTAGTTTCTACATCATAAGTAATTGAATAAATATTATGATTACAATTGAAAAAACTATTTTGAACCTCATAAAACATTACTTACAATGCTGTAAATGTGTTTTTTATGCCTATTAGTTATTACTCACTATGTTTGACTTTTATTGTAGTAATACTATACTAACGAACTTTTGAAAACTGCATTGCAATTGATTTCAATGCTTAAAATGCACTATCTATAACTTTTTCAGTTTAGTTTCTACATTATAAATAATTGAATATATATATTATCATCACAATTGTGATAACTAGTTTAAATCTCATAAGACATTATTAACAATGCTGTAAAGGTGTTCATTATGTTTATTCAAGTTACAACTCACCTAGTTTTCACATGTATTTTGTAGTAATACTATAGCATGAAATATTTTGGAAACCATTGCAAACATTGATTTCATAGCTAAGAATGCACAGTGTAAAACCTTTCAATTTAGTTTCTACATTATAATTAATTGAATAAATATTATGATTACAATTGAAAAAACTATTTTGAACCTCATAAAACATTACTTACCATGCTGTAAATGTGTTTTTTATGCCTATTAGTTATCAGTCACTATGTTTTCACCATCATCACGTAGTGATACCATATCAAAAAACATTCGAAAACAGCATTGCAAACATTGATTTCAATGCTTAAAATGCACCATCTATAACTTTTTCAGTTTAGTTTCTACTTTATAGATAATTCAATAGTTTATCATTGATATTGAAAAAACTGGGTTGAACCTTTTAATACATCATTTACAGTGCTGCAAAAGGATATATTATCATTATTTAAGTCAGTATTTACTATTTGAATTATGTAGCTACATTATAGCACCAATCATTTCAAACATCTTTGCAAAAATTGATTTGATGCTAACAGTGTAGTCTAAAACTGTTTCAGTTTAGTTTCTACATTATAAGTAATTGAATATATATTATCATCACAATTGTGAAAACTAATCTAAATCTCATAAGACATTATTAACAATGCTGTAAAAGTGATCATTATGTTTATTCAAGTTACAACTCACCAGGTCTTCACATCTATTTTGTAGTAATGTTAAAGCATTAAACTTTTTGAAAACCATTGCAAACATTGATTTCAAAATTAGAATGCACTGTGTAAAACCTCTCAATTTAGTTCCTACATTATATGTAATTGAATGAATATTATGATTGCAATTAAAAACTAGTTTGAACCTCATAAAACATTACTTACAATGCTGTCAATATGTTATTTATGCCTATTAAAGTTATTACTCACTATGTTTCACTTGTATCATGTAGCGATACCATAGCAATAAACTTTTGGAAATATCATTGCAAACATTGATTTTAATGCTTAAAATGCACTATTTATAAGCTTTTCAGTTTGGTTTTTACATTATAGATAATTCAATATAGTTTATTATTGATATTGAAAAAAACTGGTTTGAACCTTATAATACATTATTCACAGTGCTGTAAAATCTCAATAACAAACTCTATTGAATTATCTATTATCTATAATGTAAAAATCCAAACTGAAAAGGTTATAGATAAGGCATTTTAAGCATTGTCTGCAATGGTTTTCAAATGTATTATTACAAAATAGATGTGAAAACATGGTGAGTACTAACCTAAATAAACATAATGAACACTTTTCCAGCATTGTTACTTATGTTTTATCAGATTTAAACTAGTTTTCACAATTGTGATCACAATATACATTCAATTAATCATAATGTAGAAACTGAACTTAAACTGTTATAGACCAAATTTTTAGCATAAAAATCAATATTTGCAATGATGTTTGAAATGATTGGTGCTATGGAATTCAAATATTGAATACTTACTTAAATAATTAAATGAACGCTTTTATAGCACTGTTAATAATGTCTTATGAGATTTGAAGTAGTTTTCACAAATGCAATGATAATGTATATTCAATTACTTATAATTTAGAAACTAAACTGAAATGGTTATAGACAGTGCATTTTAAGCATTAATATCAATGTTTGCAATGCTGTTTTAAATGCTTGGTGTTATAGTATAGCTACATAATAGAATTCAAATAGTGAATACTAACTTAGATAAGTGTAAATAATGTTTTATAAGGTTCGAACCAGTTTTTTCAATATCATTAATAAACTCTATTGAGTAATCTATAATGTAAAAAACCAAACTGAAAAGGTTATAGATAAGGCATTTTAAGCATTGAAATCAATGTCTGCAATGATGTTTTCAAATGTTTATTGCTATAGTATTACTACATAATACAAGTGAAAACATAGTGAGTAATAACTTCAATAGCTATAATGAACACATTTACATCATTGTAAGTAATGTTTCATGAAGTTTAAACGAATTTTTTTCAATTGCATTCATAATATATATACCATTACTTTTAATGTAGAAACTGAATCAAAAATGTTATAGACAATGCATTTTCAACATTGAAATCAATGTTTGCGATGGTTTTTTAGATGTTTATTGCCAGAGTATCACTACATAATAGAATTTAAAACCTTGTGAATAGCAACTCAAATAAGCATTTCATAGCATTTTAAGTAATGTTTTATGCTGGTTAAACAAGTGTTTTCAATTGCAATGATGATATATATTCAATTGCAATGATAATATATATTCAAATAATGTAGAAATAAAATTAAAAGGTTTTAGACAGTGCATTTTTAGCATTGAAATCAATATTTGCAATGGTTTCCAAAATATTTAATGCTATAGTACTACAAAATAGATGTGAAAACCTGGTGAGTTGTAACTTAAATAAACATAATGGACACCTTTACAGCATTGTTAATAATGTCTTATGAGATTTAAACTAGTTATCACAATTGTGATAATAATATATATTCAATTACTTATAATGTAGAAACTAAACTTAAAAGGTTATAGATAGTGCATTTTAAGCATTGAAATCAATTGCAATGCAGTTTTCAAAAGTTTATTGCTATAGTATTAGTACAGAATACAACTGAAACAGTGAGTAATAACTAATAGGCATAAAAAACACATTTACAGCATTGTAAGTGATGTTTTATGAGGTTCAAACTAGTTTTTTCAATTGTAATCATAATATTTATTCAATTACTTATAATGTAGAAACTAAATTGAAAGGTTTTACACAGTGCATTCTTAGCTGTGAAATCAATGTTTGCAATGGTTTTCGAAATGCTTAGTGCTATAGTATTACTACATATAATAGAAGTTAAAACATAGTGAATAATAACTTACATAAGCATAATGAACACTTTTACAGCATTGTATGTAATGTTTTATGAGGTTCAAACAAGTTTATTTAATTTCAATGATAATACATATTCAATTAATTACAATGTAGAAACTAAACTAAAAAGGTTATAGACAGTGCATTTGAAATCAATGTTCGCAATGCTGTTTCAGATTTTTTGTGCCATAGTATTACTACATAATACAAGTGAGAACATTGTGAGTTGTAACTTAAATAAGCATAATGAACAATTACATCATTGTAAGTAATGTTTCATGAGGTTTTATCAAGTTTTTCCATTTGCAATAATAATGAATTTTCAATTTCTTATAAAGTTGAAACCAAATTTAAAATTTATAACCTTTTGAGTTGGGTTTTCAAACTTGTTATAATTGAATGTATATTATTGACGCAATTGAAAAACCTGTTTTAACCTCAAAAAACATTACTTTCAATGCTGTTAATGTGTTCATCATGCTTATTTGAGTTACTTTTCACTATATTTTATCTTCAATACATATTAATACTGAACATTCAAAACACCTTTACAAACATTGATTTCAAAGCTAAAAATGCAATGTAGAAAACTTTTTAAGATTGGTTTTCGCTGTACAAATAATTGAAATGTAATATTAATGCAATTGAAAAAACTTTTTTAAACTTCATAGAACATTCATTACAATGCTGTAAATGCGTTCATTATGCTTATAAAGTTACTTTTCACTCTTATCATATGTTAATACAATAGCAATGAAAATTAAACCCATCATTATAAACATTGATTTCAAAGCTAAAAATGCACTGTTTATAACCTTTCAAGTTCTGTTTCCATACTTGTTATAATTGAATATATATTATTAATGCAATCGAAAAAACCTAATTGTGCCTCATTAAACATTTAATGATGCAACTGTGTTCATTATGCTTATTTAAGTTACTTCTCACTTTCTTTTTGTTCTTTTTATGTAGCAATACCATAGCAATGAAAATTCAACATACATTGATTTCAAAGCAAAAAATGCACTGTTTTTAGTCTTTCTCGGTTGTTTTCTATTGTTTGTATGATCAAATATCTATTAGTGATGCAGGGGAGAGAACTTATTAAAACCAAACTGAGCACTATTTTTAAACCGAAGAATGTGTTCATTATTCTAATTTAATTCATCTCTCACTATCTTTTCACTTCTGTTATGTTGTAATACTATTGCAGTAAACATTTAAAACTCCCTTGCGTTGATTTCAAAGCTAAAAATGCACTGTTAGTGGACTTAAGTTTTATTTTCTCACTTTGAATTATTGAATATAAATTCTTTATTTTATTTCACTGGCAATTACATAATAGAAGTGAAAAGATACTAAAAAGTGACTTGAAGAAGCTCAATAATTGTCATTCACTTTTTAGTATCTTTTCACTTCTATTATGTAATTGCACTATAGCACTAAAAACTCAAAGCACTCTTGCAAATCTTTATTTTTGAACTAGAAAATCACCGTATATAGCCTTCAAAGTTTTTTTTTCACACTTTGAATGATTGAATATATATTGATTATGTGAATGAAAAACCTTTTCAAAACCTCATAAAACATTACTTAGAATACTGTAAATGTTTTCATTAGACTCATTTAAGTTCTTCTTCACTATCTTTTCACTTCTATTATTATTCTATACTATAGCATTAAACATTCAAAACACCTTTGCAAACATTGATTTCAAAGATAAAAATGCACTACTTTTTAGTTTGGTTTAGTTTAGTTTAGTTGTTGTAATTGAATATATATTATTAATGCAATTGACAAAACTTGTTGAAACATCATAAAATATTACTTTCAATGCTGTAAATGCGCTCATTATGCTTATTGAAGTTACTTTTCACTATAATTTCACTTTTATTATGTAGTAATACTATAGCACTAAACATTTCAAACATTGATTCCCAAGATAAAATGCACTGTCTATAATTCAATTTTTGTTTTCAAACTTCTTACAATTGAATATATATCATTAATGCAATTGAGAAAACATGTTTAAACCTCATAATACATTACTTTCAATGCTGTAAATGTTTTAATTATGCTTATTGAAGTTACTTTTCACTATAATTTCACTTTTATTATGTAGTAATACTATAGCACTAAACATTTCAAACATTGATTCCCAAGATAAAATGCAGTCTATAATCTTTCAATTTTTGTTTTCAAACTTCTTACAATTGAATATATATCATTAATGCAATTGAGAAAACATGTTTAAACCTCATAATACATTACTTTCAATGCTGTAAATGTTTTAATTATGCTTATTTAAGTTACTTTTCACTATCTTACCCCTTTAATGTGTAGTAATACTATAGCACTGAACATTTAAAACACCTTTGCAAACATTGATTTCAAAGATAAAAATGCACTGCCTATAACTTTTTAAATTTGGTTTCCAATCCTGTTATAATTGAATATATATTATCTATGGAATGAGAAAACTTGTTGAAAACTCATACAACATTACTTTCAATGCTGTAAATGTGTTCATTATGCTTATTTACGTTACTTTTCACTACCCTCCCATTACTATTTTGCAGTAATACCTTTGTGCTAAATATTCAAAACACCTCTGCAAACATTGATTCCTAATCTGAAAATGCTCTGTTTATAGCCGTTTCAGTTTGGTTCTCATAGTTGTCTTAACTGATATGTTTTATTAATTCAATTAAAAAACTTAATAGAGCCTCATTAAACATTACTTTCAATGCTGTAAATGTGTTCATTATGCTTCTAAAGTTACTTTTCACTATCTTTTAACTCCTATTATTTAATAATACTATAGCAATGAAAATTCAACCCATCATTACAAACATTGATTTCATAGCTAAAAATGCACGATTTATAACCTTTCAAGTTCTGTTTTCATACTCCTTATAATTGAATATATATTATTAATGCAATCAAAAAACCTAATTGTGCCTCATTAAACATTACTTTCAGAGCTGAAAATTTGTTCATTATGCTTATTCAAGTTACTTTTCATTCTCTTTTTATTCTTATTATATAGTAATACTATAGCGAAAAATTCAACACATCGTTGTAAACATTGAATTTTAGAAGCAAAAAATGCACTGTTTACAGTCTTCTTCGTTTGTTTTCCAGTGTTTGAATGATCAAACATATATTAGTGATGCAGGGGAGAGAACCTTTTAAAACCAAATGGAGCAGTATTTTCGAACCTAAAAATGTGTTTATCATGCTTATTCAATTCTTTTCTCACTATCTTTTCACTTCTATTATGTTGTAATACTATACCACTAACATTAAAACACCTTTGCATTGATTTCAAAGCTTAAAATGCATTGTTTGTAGACTTTTAATTTTTATTTTCACACTTCGAATGATTGAATATATATTTTTATTTTTATTGAAGAATCAAATTAAAAATGTGTTCATTGCACTTTTTCAAGTCACTTTTTAGTATCTTCTCACCTCTATTACGTAATTGCACTATAGCACTAAAAACTCAAAGCACTCTTGCAAATCTTTATTTTGAAGCTAGAAAATCACCGTATATAGCCTTCAAAGTTTTTTTTTCACACTTTGAATGATTGAATATATATTAATTAGGTGATTGAAAAAACTTTTCAAAACCTCATAAACATTACTTTCAATGCTGTAAATGTGTTCATTATGCTTATTTAAGTTCTTTTCCACTATCTTTTCACTTCTATTATGTAGTAATACTATAGCACTAAACATTTAAAACACCTTTGCAAACATTGATTTCAAAGATAAAAATGCACAGTCTACAACTTTTGAAGTTTGGTATTCAAACTTGTTTTAATTGAATATATATTAATGCAATTGACAAAACTTGTTGAAACCTCATGAAACCTTTCCATTACTATTTCGTAGTAATACTGTTGCGCTAAATATTCAAAACACCTCTGCAAACATTGATTCCCAATCTAAAAATAGGGCCTCATAAAACATTACTTTCAATGTTGTAAACGTGTTCATTATGCTTATTCAATTTACTTTTCACTATCTTTCCACTTTTATTATGTAGTAATACTATAGCACTAAACATTTAAAACACCTTTGCAAACATTGATTTCAAAGCAAAGAATCCAATCTTCATACCTTTTTAAGTCTGCTTTTCACACTTGGAATTTTTGAATTTATATCATTAATGCAATTGACAAAACATGTTGAAACCTTATAAAACATTACTTTCAATGCTAAAAATCTCTCCATTATTCCTATTGAAGTTACTTTTCACTACCTTTCCACTACTATTATTATGTAGTAATACTTTTGTAGTAAACATTCAAAACACCTTTGCAAACATTGATTCCAAATCTAAAAATGCATTGTTTTTAGCCATTTAAGTTTGATTTTCATACTAGTCATATATATCATTAATGCAATTGATAAAACCTAATAGGGCCTCAATAAACATTACTTTCAATGCTGAAAATGTTTCTATCACACTCATTAAGTTACTTTTTACAATATTTTCATTCCTATTATGCAGTAATTCTATAGCACTGAAAATTCAACTCATCTTTGCAAACAATGATTCCAAAGCAAAAAAAGCACTGTTTACAGTCTTTCCTGTTTGTTTTCCACTGTTTGAATAATCAAATATATATTAGTAATGCAGTGGAGAGAACTGTTTATAGCCATTTAATTTTGGTTTTTACATTGGGAATAATTGAATATATATAACAATTGCAATCGAAATACCCTCTTAAAACCTCAAAAAACATTACTTCCAACGCTGTAAATGCGTTCATTATACTTTTCCAAGTTACTTTTCACCACCTTTTCACATCTATTATGTAGTTATACTATAGCACTCAAAATTCAAAACACCCTTGCAAACATTGATTTCTAAATTAAAAATGCGCTGTTTATAGCTTTTCAAGTTTGGTTTTCACACTTGGAATAATTAAATATATATTATAATTGCAATTGAAAAACCTTTTCAAAACCTTATGAAACATTACTTTCCATGCTGAAATTATGTTCATTATGCTTATTCAACTTGTTTTTCACTATATTTCACTTCTATTATGTAGTAATTCTATAACATTAAAAATTTAAAAAATTCTTGCAAACATTGATTTCAAAGCTAAAAATGCATTGTTTATAGACTTTTAATTTGTGTTTTCACACTCGGAATAATAAAATATATATTGATAATGTAATTGAAAAAGTTTGTTAAAACATTACTTTCAATGCTGAAAATGTGTTTCTTATTCTTATTTAAGGTATTTGTCTCTATCTTTTTACTTCCATCATGTTGTAATACTATAGCACTAATAATTTGAAACATCCTTGCAAACATCGATTTCTTTGAATAATCAAGTATATATTATCAATGCATAGATGCATTGGATGGACATGGAAGCTAAAATCATGTAACACAATTTTTTAAAACTTTTATACATCTTTCTAATATGATATTATATCAGTATGGAATACAATTAAAAGTTTATATAAGGAAAGATTCTGATGTTTGATCAATACTGCTGGTGTGATATGATAACATAATTGTTTTTTTCCATCCTCTAAACAATTCCATGGTAAAAAACAAGGATCATAACAGTAGATTATTATTACATTTTACCATAATAAAAAGTGTATATGAGAGAAAGAAAATCGCATTGACAGATATTGGGGAATATCTGACCAAAATGAAAAGGAAAACCTTTTGAAAAAGTTTTTAAATTTCAAGAGTTGTAAAGCTTTCTATGCTATATATCATAACTTTGTGTTTGTCTGTGCTTCTGGGAGTGTGTGTGTGTATATACACACTATTTGTACTTATATATATACATACATATAATGTAAGAATTACATTTGAAAATACGAAAATGCTTATTCAATCTAGGAGTTACAAACTTTGTATTTCGACAATATTTCAATCATCAATTAAATTTTACTTCCATTGACTGTAAATTAGATATTCATTTGGTAAGAGATTCTTTCATCTACTCCATGAGATGCATTGGATGGACCTAAAATCTAATATCATTGAACATAATGTTTCTATTCTTGCTTAGATTTTCTCGTATGATATTGTATCAATATAAAGTACTATTAAAAGCTTATATAAAAAAGGATGCTGGTGTTTGATCAATACTGCTGCTGTGATATGATAATATGATTGTTTCTTTTTCAATCCCCAAAACAATTCCATGGTAAAAAACAATGGTCTCAACTGGAGACTATTAATACATTGTACCATGATAAAAAGTGTATGTGAGAGAAGGAAAAATGCATTGGCAGATATTGGGGAATAGCTGACTAAAATGACAAAAAAAAACTTTTGAAAAAGTTTTTCAGTTTTATGAGTTGTAAGGCTTTCTAGTCTACATATACATATATATGTCCAAATAGTGTGTATATACACATACACACGCCTAGAAACACGCAAAAATACACAGACTTTTGTATTTTTGTGTGTTTCTGTGTATGTGTGTGTGTATATACACACTATTTGGACATATATATATACATATAATGTGAGAATTTCATTTTGAAAATACAGAAATTATTATCCACTTTGAGAGTTATAAATTTTGTATTTTGAAAATATTACAATTATCGATTAAATTTTGCTTTCATTGACTGTGGATTAAATATTCACTTAGTAAGATATTATTTTACTATTACATGACATGCATTGGGTGGACATGAAATCTAATATCATTGAACACAATGTTTTCAAACTTGGATAGATCTTTATCGTATGCTAATATATCAGTATGCAATACTATTTGAAGCTTATATAAGAAAGGATGCTGGTGCTTGATCAACACTGCTGTTGTGATATGATAATATAATTGTTTTTTCCAATCTTTAAAACAATTCCATGTTAAACAACTAATGATCCCAACAGTAGACTATTAGTACATTGTACCATGATACAAAGTGTATATGTCGGAAAAAACATTGCAATGGTAGATATTGGGGAATATCTGACTAAAATGACAAGAAAAACCTTTTGAAAAAGTTTTTCAGTTCTAAGTGTTGTAAAGCTTTTGTAGACTTACGTATATATGTCTGTGTGTTTTTCTGTGTTTCTGGATGTGTGTAAGTGTATATACACAATATTTGAACATATATATTCATATAATGTGATAATTTTATTTGAAAATGAAGAAATTATTATTCACATTAAGAGGTAAAAAATTTGTATATTGACAATAATTCAATTATCAATTAAAGTTTACTTTCATTAACTGTGGATTAAATATTTATTTGGTGAGATATTCATTCATCTACTCCATGACGTGCATTGGATGGATATGAAAGCTAATATCATTGAACATCATGATTTCAAACTTGCAGAGATCTTTCTAGTATAATACTATATCAAAATGAAGTACAATTAAAAGGATGCTGGTGTTTGATCAACACAGCTGTTGTGATATGATAATTCTTTTATTTTTTTTTTCAATCTCCAAAACAATTCCATGTTAAACAACTAATGATCCCAACAGTAGACTATTGATAAATTGTAGCATGATAAAAAGTGTATGTGAAACAGGGAACATTTCATTGGCAAATATCGGGAAATAGGTGATGAAAATGACCAGACAAACCTTTTGAAAAGTTTTTCAGTTTTAAGAGCAGAAACGCTTTCTAGACTATATACATATATATGTGTGTGTGTTTGCGTATGTATGTGTGTGTGTGTATACACACAGACTTTTTCATATATATATTTATATGATGTGAGAATTTTTTGAAAATTCAGAACTTATTTACTTTTGAAGTTTCAAATTTTGTATTTTGACAATATTTTAATTATTAATCAAATCTTAATTTTATTGACTATGTAAAAATATTCTCTCTATGAGATATTCTTTCATTTATTTCCAATATGACTTGCCAAGTGATACTTTTGTTCATTGCATTCAACAGAGCCAGCCCATAAAGCAGAAATAGTAAGTGGTCAATGTAACATTGACACTGCTAACATTTGATAAGAAACATGAGATGCATTGGATGGACATGAAAGCTATCTCATGGACCATAATGTTTTCATATTTGCAAAGATATTTTTAGTATGATATCATAACAATATGCAATACTTTTAAAACCTTATATACGGAAGCGTAGCGGTGTTTGATAAAAAAAATGCTGGGATGCCATGGTAATATTTTTTTTTCAAGTCCCCAAAATAGTTCCATGGTAAACAATTAATGATCCTAACAAGAGAATTGTACCATGATAAAAAGTGTACGTGAAAGAGGAAAAATTGCATTGGCAGATGTTGGGAAATAGGTGATTAAAATGAGAAGAAAATATCTTTCTAAAATGTTTTTCAGTTTTAATTGCTGTAAAGCTTCGTAGACTACTTATGTGTGTGTGTGCGTGTGTGTGTGTGTGCATATATGCACATAGTTTGTACACATATTTATATATAATGTGAGAATTATAGTGCAATTAGTGCTGCTGAAATTAACTGATCATATTTGTCACTATTTTCCCAAGAGAAAAAAAACTTCTTTTTTTCTTATGGATTATATCCATGACAAGGGCAGAAGAATGAATCAGGCAAAATTTTGTGATAACATCAAGAACTTGAAGAACTGGTTTAATTAACTGGGTAAAATTTGTCATAACTGTCACTGATTAAAAGCTGAAAATCTAATTTCTGATTGAACATATTTTCCATTGTTAAATTCAACAATAAAAATGCCTGATTTTATTTGATATAATTTTTCGAGTTGCTGTGTAATCATAGAAACTTCAAAAAGCAAAAAATGTTTAAATCCTATTGAATAAACCTAACTTCAAGATCTACTCAAAAATTTTTTATTACTATTTTCTCGGTCCAAACAACTAGAGTAAGACCTCTTATCAGTAAGTTTCTGGTCAATTTTATAGTTTCATGTACATGTTAAAATTGATATTTTAGATACTTTATTCTGTATGTATTTTTGTATATGTATTCTATATCAAGATGAAAATTTCTTATCCGTATAGTTTTATCATATAAATAATTTTAACCACTGATGATTTTATTTAGTATTTTTAAACACCAATGTTGTGCACTATTTTTGTCCTTCCCTCAACATCATCATAGACTTCAGTGGCTTTTATACTGAAATTATATTCCTAAAATCTTAAATTTAAATTCAAAAGAGATTTTGATACTTTTACTCATCAGTAACAATATGATTGTAACATTGTACAGCTTAAGATGTTCAAGCCCCCATTGAGAATGCTAGTCTAGATGGTATATAGATTCCTTTCTTACATAAAGATACAATAAATTAATAAGTAATTTCACAAGTATTATTACAGAACATCGATTAATGTTTAAAAGTTAGACATGATTTGTAATTGATGATTTGTAATTGATAGCGGAATTTTTCAAAGAGTTATTTCTTTTATGCTAATAATGAGTAAATTCATTACATCCAACGGAGCAACCTCATGAAGCCCAAGATCTATCTGATGAGTTCTGAACCACCAATGCCATAAAATTTCATATGAAACTTCAATTAGAAATACAAAGTATCTTGTGAAAATAGCCTTGAAAACATTGTAAGATCTGGTCAAGATACTTTGTCCATATGCTTACTCTTAGCATGTTCTGTCCAAACACGTGCAGGGATGTGCCACACTCACAATGTACTTTCTTTCCTTATTCAGCCTGCACATCCACTTTCAGCAAATTAGAGACCTGCATGCCGACTTTGTTGTCAAATTGGGAGCCTTCACCCCAATAAAAATCATTTGGTATATCACAGTTTCTTCTACAAATGTTATCAATGTGCTTTTTTGTGGATGTGGTATGAATATTAAATCTGTATAGAAAAGTTTTAAATTCATGATATAAATATGTATTGCATTAGTATAGAAAAACAACGCCATTGAGCTCCAACTATTTGAAGTGAGTTATTAATTTTGGCCATTAGCTTATTTCATCAGTATCCTCCTAGGATAAAACCGCTATTGTAAGATTTTATTTATATTTGAAAAGGTATAGGTTATCTTATTTTATCATCAGATATTCTGGACAACTTACTGTAAAGAAATCATTTCATAGATGGAGTAAATCTGGTATAATCACGAGTAAATATCGTATCAATCATATTTACAGAAGATGGCACAAATATTTCCTTATGGTTATATCTCAAAGTAGATGATATTTTAATTTTGTCATGAAAAATCATATTGATTAATTTTACATGAAAAAGGGGAATGTAGATTCAAACAGAGTAAAATGAAAATATCAAAACTGATTGAAACATTTTATGCTTTAAAAAAATGCTATTTTTCTTTATTGCTTCTTGACATAATACATGCAATAAATTTTACTTTTTTAAAAATAATTATAATAAATGTATAGTATAGCAATGAATGCCTGGAAGTCTGGACATAATTTATTTGATAGTTCAATATATTAAATTAGATTAAATTGTATGTATGATTGATATCAATATTTGTTGCATCCCCCAGATCGAATATTGGAAGCAGATATAGTGGTTAATCTTGACACCATGATAATATAAAATGTAGGGGATGGAAATGTAAAAGAATCTTGTTATTCTATTTCTAGATTTGACCAAAATACTTTGTTTTGTCTATCCATCATCTTATGTTTTATCATTTTGTGCATGTCCTATCCAGTACTGAAACTGTCTGTTTCGACAAATATCAATGTGCTTCTCTGTCAATGTCATGAAATACTTTAAGAGTATATTGCAATTTGTTGCTAAACATAATATTTTACACTTGTTTCTTATAGAACATGTCTTTTTTGTGAAACATATTTTCTTGTTCTGTCTGTTGAATTATTGTAGTTTTTTGTTTTTTTTACATTATTTAGACAAAAGTAATGTTAAAAAAAACCTTGTCAAAATGTCCTGTAATGCTCTGTGTCTACTCATGTAATTGAAAACTTCGGGTGTTTCTCTGCTAATGGTATCAAAAGTAACATTTCTTTTTTGTCTGAATTTCCGAGATATCATTATTATACACTGATTTACTTGAACTAGAAACCTGAAAAAGACTGGTGGGTACAGCAGCCAAAATGCTGTAACTATAACAACCAATGTGTGGACACTAGTTGGTGTGAATTGATGTGTGATAATGTTTCCTAGTAGTTTTTTTTAACATTTTTTATATCGCTTCATGCTTCATTTTCTTGTTTTTTGTTAGAGTTCCGGTCAAGGATTTGCTATTGAACTGAAATTTCAATCGGACTTAAAATATACGTATTACAGTGATTTGTTATAACTAAATTCATAATTAGACAGCTGCATTATTTGAATGAAAAATGGATAAATATGAAGATGTATCAGGTTTAATGTCATGAAGCCAGTTAAATGATAGTGGAAAATAATTCTGAGTAAATTGTGCAATGTTCTTTAGTTGATTGATACCATTGGCTTTGATTTTTAACCTTAGTATTATAGCTGGCATGCCAGGTGATACCAGTTCAATTAGTGGATTTTATAGATGATTTTAATTTGTATCAGAGATCTGATAGATTAATAGGTTTGTTATAATCTGGTATTTCGGAAATTATCTGTTGAGAGTGTGAAAAATGAATTGATGAATATGAGAAAAATGAGTACTTTTGATTGTCTATCAAAATTCATTTTGAAAACAGTCAGATTTGGCTATTAAGCTCTTGAAAACTGTACTTTTAACTGTTGATAATTCAGAATGCACTTATGAAATTTTGAGGAAACCCATAATAAAAATTTGAATAATTTTTTTCTGTATATTACAAAGTATTCTCGTACAATGTGCAATTTGACCATTTACTAAACTATTGAAGTATGAGAATACATTTTCAGTGAAAACTCGGAATTTTGTACTGATTTACAATGAAATGGTTTTTGAATGATTGGTATTTATGGTACAAATATTTTAGATGATTAAAGATATTAAGTAGCTCAACAAAAAAGTTGTAAATATTGATAGTAATTATTTGAATTATCACTGTTGGACACATTTCAAATGATGATATCTTTTTATGGACAGACGTTTCAGTTGATGATATAGATTTATTATTCTAAAAATATTTGAATTGTGGATCCCAGTGATCATATGTCTAGTTAAAATAAGCTAATTTGACGATTCAGACAAGTTCAGAAAATATTGGCTTTGTGACTCCAACAATCAAGAGGTCTGGCAAATGTTTAGGAAGGTCTATGTTCAACACTGGATGTTAAAAGACTGATAATGATGATGATGATGATTAAAACTTAAAGATTAGATAACCAAGCTGAGTCCTAATGGACATTTGATGACAAGAACAATTCAAAATAAGATCATTTATTGAACAAATAAATACTGGAAAAAGTGATTCTTATACAGTTGCTGATAACAGATCACAACTAATTTCTACAATTTCTCTTAATAATCAGAATTTGCATTTCAGGTAACAAAAGATCAGCTTTTGTCCATAAAGTTCATGCAATTATCAGATCTTCATATTCAGAATATAATAACCTCAAAAATTGATGTCATTTTTTGTAAACTTATCGTTGTCCTACTACAGAAGACAAAACAAAGTTTTTAATTAACTTATTTATTAACTTTAACATGATATGAACCTTCCCCCCCCTCATTTATAAGTAAATAGCTTGACAATGGAAGACCGTTACCTTAACTGACAGAGTAACAAAACATGAATAGTGTCCCTAAGGCAGACTGGTGGTGAACTTTACCTCCTTTCTGGCCACCATTTCAACCAAAAAAAGTTGCTCCTTCTGATGGCCCATCAAATTATTATAAAAATGATATTGTAGGCTAAAAGAATGTGCAATGACTCTCCCACTTTAAAGAAATATTCATGCGCAGGTGGCAACCTCCTCATCATTGGAACAACAATGTATATATATTTACTGAAAAGTTTATATATTATCATGACTTACTTAAAAAAAACATTCTTTTGTAATAATAGCAAAAATTATGAAAAACTGCACGATGATGATGATTACTGCCACTCAATAGAAGTATGGAGGATCCTAGGAGAGCACACTATCATGTGTCAAAGTGTGCATGTGAAGGGATCTGGTGCACAGTCTGGTCCCAGCATGGCTAAATGCTCTGTTGATTAATAAAAGAGCATCGACTGGAACAGATGCAGAATAATCTTCTCAGGTGAATGTTCACACCTCTGCTGAAATCAAATTATTTTCTGATCATCTTTAGTTGACATGGTTGAATAAGTAGGTTTATTTGTAGTTTATTATTTACTACAAATGCTGCTGCATGATACATTATGCAAAAATTAGTAATGTCTTTATGAACTATTGTCATTTCAGAAGTGAAAACTGGATTCAGTAAGAAATTGAGCAATTTTGAAATAAAGGAGAAGGAAACAGTTACATTCACCTGTGAAACTTCAACTGAAAATTCAAAGGTGGTGTTGAAGAATGGCTAAGAAATTAAGAGCAACAAACATGTGAAAGTTATTCCAGATGTGAAAGTCTATCAGCTGTTGAAGACATGGGTGAAGATGTTTCAGATGTCATGGGAGATGTTTCTACTTCTGCATCATTCTCTGTAAAAGGTAAGTTTTGTGTGAAAATCAAATCCACTCTTGTTTTTGGAGAAAAACATGAAAAGCAAACCAAGAAATTTTCTGCGCAAAAATCTCCTGAAGATTTGTTTTGCACTTTTATAAAACATAATCAAACATATTATATTGTTAAACATATTTTTTATATTGTATCCAGTTCTTTAAGCTATGACATAATAATTGGCATTCCTGCAAGTTTTAAATTATTCTTTAAATAAAATGTGATCTTACTAAAAAATTTTTTTAGTTTTTATAGGAACGTTTGTTATTAGGTATTTGATAATAATAATGAGCCTAAAAATGAGACATTGATCATAAAATTATCCAGATTTAAAATATTAATTATATTCTATACGTATAATTTGATTTAACTGATTCATGAATCGATGTGAATTTTTGTTAGGACATAGAACAAATTTTCAAGTCAGCAATTTTTTTATAATTTTCATGGAAGATTTTTTTTGATATTCATGAAGAGATCATTTATTTGGACTTAACGAAGTTAACTGCTGCCACTTAAAGTGAAATTTAATACAGATCAATTATCTTATCTGTCATTTTCTGTCACTCACAATGCTGTTCAATATCTACTCAGCTTATCTTAATCTGGCCCAAGGCCGTATTGAAGGGGAAAAAAGATCATATGATATCAATTTTAGATAGCTTGCTTTGCTTGAAAATTAACATTGGAAATTTGCCATGACACAAGTATCAATAGTGCTAGTGACGTATGTACTTGCTATATTTTGCCATGTGCTAAGTGATGGCACTTCTTAAAAAGAGTCTATAGATATTTTTCAATCTTTTGTTTGTTTTTTAATTTCATATATATTAATGACTGCAAATGCTATTGTCTTTTTGATATTTTGACAAAAAACTTTTGAAACTTGCAATAGTCTTGTATTATTGAAATATTCTAGCTGACTGATATTATTATGACTTCCTGTACATGAAAATATCAACTCAAAATTTCAATTTAAATTGTTGACATTTACTAGCTTATTCAAAATTTTCGACTTTGGCAGACTAAAATGCTTGCTGCACATTATGTTTAAATCATCCCAAGTATTCTGTGGTATATTCTCTAAATTTTAGACTGTTTTGGAGGAAAAAACTTCAATTAATATTTTGTCGTTATATTTTGAATACTTCTGCTTTGGCGTGCTTTTTTTGCAGTTTATCAGCCACATCTGCTTTTTTTTCAAAATCTCGTTCACTTTAATTTTGCATTGAGTATTTATTATTGATTCAGGTTGCTTTTTACATCTTTAGAGACATTATTTTTCTAGAACTTGATTTTAATGATTTTTAATTTTTGTTTCATTTAGGTCAGCGAAGATTATAGAGAATTGTCATCTTTTTAAAAATTAAAATCTATTTTGAATTGACTAGTATCTATTTTTCAGAAAAATTGTATTCAACTGCCATCAAAATATATTTAATCATATCAAATCCTGTTCATAATAGTTTTGTTGCTGATATGATTTAGGAAAAAATTGCTATAGCAAAATACTTTTTGAGATTATCTGTGGAAAGTGTGTTGTATGTTATCTTTTGTGATCTATGAATTTTTGTCTTGTAGATTTGTACTGCTGTTGAATTCTTGCAATCATTTTGTATTGTATTTTGAATACAGCAAATGATATTATTATTAGACAGGGAATTGAAAATTCCCATGTATATTGTTATTTTTTGTTTAATAGATTCATTTATCAAAATGCAGCTCCATAAGATCATTCAAAGCAAAAAAATATCTTAATCGGTAATGATCAGTATCTTTTTTCAAAATTTACTGCATCTCATTATCCCTACTCGACTAAGATGTATTCAATAGATTGTCTTCTTATTGTGGTATTTTTCTTTCTGTTTTCCTTTTAGTTGATTTCAAATAATGAATTATTTTCCTTATCATTTTAAATATAGTGAAAAAAGTAACTGTCACAATAATCATTGCTACTATAGGTAGAGTTTAAGTTGTAAAAGCACACATCAGTTATTTGAAACATGCTTATACAACTATCAATTTATAGAGATAGACTTTTCATACAGTAAAATTTCAATTAAATCCATACTCTTATCAACTGTTTGCACATGATATGCCCCTATTGCATGCAAATTGGTTTTGTTATTTTCTTTTTCAATCTTTGCGTTTCCTCATAGCTTTTATGTGTTAATTCTCTTACATTCATTGTTTCATATTGTCGGATATCATATCCATTCACTCGTCATGTGTTCATTAAGTATTTTTTAGGTTCATCTTTTTATGTATGATATTTTTGTATATTATTTATTGCTTGAAGAGTTTATATATATATATATATATATATATATATATATATATATATATATATATATATATATATATATATATATATATATATATATCTTGATAGATGAACAACATTCTCTTTGAATATATTCTTTAGAAATAAGTAGGTACAATTATCACTAAGTTCCTTTTAAAGCTAAAAATGTGGTATTCAGACCTGTTTTAGTTTGTTGAACAGTTTTGAATGAGCCTATAGAAAATTGCCATGAAGCTAGGGGAAAAACACTAAGTCTAAATCTACATTTGTTTTTTTTTTACAAATTTTCAAAAGACTAATTCAAATATATACAATGATATGCTGTAGCCGTGGAAATCTGAAGAACTTTTTTTTTTTGAAAATACTTTAATAATTTAATTCTTCAATTAATCATGAGAACATACTAAAACCACATGTAAAATGCATGAAAATAATTTGTCTGAAACTAGCTTTTTTTTCAGAAGATTACATGGAGCAATGCAATTTTTGTGCGTAACTTCTTTAGTTGTAAAATGTAGCGTGATGGGTGTTCTATGAGACGAGGAATTTTGTCTCCTCATGATTTGATGTTGGCATCGGCATTACTAGAAGGAGTGAGAGATATGTACGAAGGGAATGCATGCTAAGTATATACTTAGACACGGAAATGTAACCAAGTAAAAAGAACACATACAAGTATTTGGGATAGACAAAAGACATACATTTGATACTAGGACATTAATAACAAATGAGAGTTAAGTACATAAAAGGATAATGTAAATCTGATCGATCGTGGAAAGAAATGAGAAGAGAAAAGATAGCGAAAGGTGGGAGCTTTCTGTCATTGATAGCACTGGCACCAGAGTTGGAGCAGAGTTGTCTGAACTGCTTGGATATCTGTATGGCTTGGATTATACCAAAGGATATGTGGAAACCGGGTTCTGTGTGCAAGCCAAACTGCCAAGTGTGCGTGGACAAGGGGGCTATTTTCTGACGTTGATTGACTCTCAACGGACAATGACAAACCATGAAAGGCAGAGAACATGCGAAGTAAAGAAAATTAGGAAAGATTATCGTAACTATCAGATAGTAAAGAGGCGTTGCCATTTCATTCACAAGGTGTATATGCGTTTGGAGCATGGTGCATAGTTACATAGCCACTCTTTCTCTCTCTTTCCTTCTCCCTGGTCCAATGCTCATTAGCGCCAGCATCCCCAGCTACTCTCTCTCTCTCTCTCTCTCTCTCTCTCTCTCTCTCTCTCTCTCTCTCTCTCTCTCTCTCTCTCTCTCTCTCTCTCTCTCTCTCTCTCTCTCTCTCTCTCTCTCTCCTTAGAGCTGTATTTTTTAAAATAGAGCTTCAAAGGGATTTTGGGCTTTTAAAGAATCTAGTTTTGCCATATTCCTGGAAACTCACTTGAAATGCTTAGTTGGAAGGCCCATTTGTTCTTCAATTACCAATATATCATGGATAGCAATGGATTAACTTTGTGGTATCCCCAACACGAATTTCAAAGGTGAAAATGCCTAATTTGGCTAATATTTTTTCACATTAAAAAAGCTTGTTGACAAAGTTTGGAAAATCTTGGTAAAAAACCTTATGAAAATATTTTTAAAGCTTAAGAAAGATGCTCTTTTTTGACATTTCAATAAATCGAAGCATTTCATGAAACAAAGCTATAGACACGGAAGTCACTATTACTTAATGAAAACAATGCTTTCGAAAGTGAAAATGCTTAAGGAATCCAGTTTTATCTTGTTTTTTGGAGCTCATGTATAAAAAAAACTATACACGAGAAAATCTCAACAAACCCCTCGTGAAAACTGGATAAAACACTTATTTCTCCTTTTTTCATCATTTTAGAAGATAATTTCCAACATCTATCAATTCTGGAATCATGGAACTAAGTATTGTTAGTTCCAGGATAACTGAATTGTTCCATCTTACCTTGAGAAAAATATTGCCTTCAAAGATGAAAATACTTTTTTTTGGCTATTTTTCTAACATTTCAGAATTACTTTAGTCCTGCAAGAATAAGGTTTTTCAAATCTGAAAATCAAGAGTTGTGTGCACCTGAAAAAATTGGAATTCAAGGTTTCGCAGGTAATAACTTTTGTTTTGACAAATGGTGTGATGATATTGTTTGAGAAAGACGAGAAGATTTGGTCCTCGTCGTGGTTTGACTGCAGCGTGCTTGCGGCCCAGTAGATATAGGAAGAGAATGGAATGCGCGCCAAGGATGAAGTTGGACGTGCATTGATGAAACAAAGTGGAATAAACACATACAAATATTTTGGTCAGGGGAAAGACATAAGTTTAATTGACGAATGAAGATGAAGTACATGTAAGAATAACATAAATACGATTGATCGTGAGAAGTGATGTTAGGAGAAGAGAAGAAAGAGAGATGGCGAAAGGTGGGAGCTTTCTTGTCGTGATAGTACTGGCGTCGGTGTCGAAGCGGAGTTTGTCTGAACTACTTGGATTCCATATGGTTGAATAGCTCCGAGATGATATGTGGGAACTGGGTTCAGTGTGCGAGCCATACTGCCAAGTAAGTGAGTTAACTTGGGGGCTTTTCTCTGACGCTGATAGACTCTCGACAAATAGATCATGAAAGACAGAGAACATGGAGTTTCATCCATGCGTGTTTTCCAAAGTAAGGAATGTTTAGGAAAGATTATCGTGAATATCGGATAGTAGAAAAGCTTAGCCATTTCATTCACGAGAGTGAAAGGAGATACGCATTTGTAGCACGTGGTGAAGACACGGTGGCGTAGAAGCAAGGCTGTGCGTATGTGAGAGGCTCGATATCGGTGAAGTCAAATGGGCAAAGTTGGTACAGAGGTAGGTAGAATGGTTAAGATCGGATCGGCCAGTGGGTCGGCGAATCGATAACGATCTTAGAGAGAAGGAAAGAGTGAGAAAGAGAGTGGAAGAGTAGCCGGCTGTAAAGCCTGGGGCCAGAAGCATGACCTGCTAGGGGTCCTGGCACCAATAAGCCTTGGAGCAGGGAGAAGGAGAGAGAGAGAGAGAATGACCGGCTGCAAAGGCAGGGGCTAGAAACGTAACCAGCTTGGGATGCTGGAGCATTGGTCCATGTGCGTCCAAGGGTTTTATCGGGGTCGTCATCGGAAGTGACGTTTTTGATATCAAGCTAAAAGAAGAGTTTCGTATTAGATTCCAAACTAAAAGAATGGGGGTGTTACAAAGGTAACATGCATATTTGTATCCTTTCTAAAACCGTCCATATGAATTTAAAAAACACTGCTATATCAGCTACACTTATATCAACTACCCCCAAAGTAAAAATTACTGAATTTAGGTCTGTTCAGACATTTTCTACTATTTGTCAAGAACGGTTGATTTTCAAAATGAAAAAAAATACCAAAATTTTTATGGATAACAAAATTACAGCCACTTACTGACACCCGTAAGAAAAAAAATTGAAGGTGAGAATGTTTGCTTTAGTCTTGATTGTTTCAACACTCTGCATATGACTATGAACAACACTGGTACTCAATACTTACTCACAAACCCTGGAAAAGTTCATTTCGAGAAAAAGTTAATCTTCAATGAAAATACCCTGCTACTGTCACATCTTGGACAGTTGAATTTTCAAGTTGAAAATGCTTGATTTCAGCAGGTATCAACTTGCTTGTGACTCCTTTCATGACTACAAATTAAAAAGGCTGATTTCTGAGGTGAGAATATTCAATTCAATCTTGTTTCGGCACCTCAGATATAGGCTTGAAAATAACACTATCAAATGCACATCCCGTGAAAAAGTTGTTTGATTTAGGCCTTTTTTTAGGGAGTTGCGAAATCCTAACAACAACATTGAAATTGACAAAACACTCTAGGACACCAATTGAAAATGTAATTTTCTGGGAAAAATGCTTGATTCACGCCTATATTATCTTGTTTTGTTATGTTTTTTTCACTACATCCATATGACTTTTTAATTACTGGAACACTTCATGACACACCTGAATTTAGGCCAATTCAACTTTTCGACATATCATTTGAGAAGAACAGGAGTATTGTCCTAAAACCTACAACGCTTGGGAAATATTGGTTTTTCAATGTTATATGCATGACTTGACCGTTCTATCTTTTTCAATCAATATTGAAAAACTTTGCAGACTACTATAAAAACAATAATTGACGATTGTGGCTGACACATACTGCAAAGTTATAATTCAGTTCTGAATCATCGATTACGTTCCTCAAAAAAAATAGTTTTCGAGGTATAAATGCTTGATTCGAAGGAGTTGAAGTAACCAAGATTCTTGAATAGATCACTACAACTTAGAAATTCTATTTTTGGCTTCCAAAAACTTTGATCAATAATAATGCATATTGCAGAATCTGATTCCAAACATAAATTTTCAGGCCTGTTTTTTGTTCACATTGCATATACCTTGGAGGAATGAGTGAAGAATTGACGATTTTTGATGCACATTGAAGATACTGATGAAAATGGAATGCTTAACTGACTCTCCACACTATTCCCCAAACTTTCAGCGATAGCAGCACAGTTCAGTACTGCTATAGTTGAAAAATGGAAGAATTGATTTTGTCATTGAAATCCTTTGATTTTGATCATTTTTTTGTTTGATCATTAGAGTTTTTGAACTGGACAAAAATAATTGATTTGATACTTACATTCACATGTTGGAAAAGCTGATTTCTAACAATAAAATGCTTGATTCAGCCAGGTTTTCAAGCCATTTGACACTTTCTGAATTGCTGGAATTAATGATGCAAAGAATCAAGGATTTTTTTGTAAACCATAAAAATACTGATTTCGAAGGTCTGCCTTTCCACGACCTTAAAGTCAAGACTCGTTTTTTGTAAACTCCATTGATCCCCCAACAAAAAAATTACGTTTCAACTTAGAATTAGACCTATGTCGAACACTTTGTACATTTAAAAATGATATTGATTAAATATTTACAAGGTGTGAAAATCAATTTCAATTCTTTTATTCAGCCCCTTTTTCAACATTATAAATCTTTCCGGAATCGCATGGAGTATGGTGTATATTTCTGACAATTCCTGGGTTACATTTGAGAATCCTGAACTAAAAAGAAAAAAATAGTTTATTTTGAACTTGCACACAATATACCAAACTTGAATAACCAGTCCTATAATTTTCCAAAACATATTAACCCCCCCCCAAAAAAAACAAATCAATTTTCTGTATTCTAGCAGTGATATTGATTTGTCACTTATATGTTATTGAAAAGTGCTTTTTTTTAGACAATTCCCATATTTTTAGACAATTTCCTTATTAATAGTGGTCAAAATATCTATTACAAACGAAAAATACTGGTTTGAAGGGGAAAATGCTCATTTTTGCCTTTGCACTCTTCACAAAACCAAAATCCTATTCTAGCTATGATATTGATTAAACATTCATACTTGAAGGTAGAAAAAACTGATTTTTAGTATGAAAGTACTTGATTTCAATATTCCAACTATTTTGACTCATCCCAAATCTACATCGAAATGCTCGATTCAGGCCTATTGTGGCTTTGGACATTTTGTTATTGCAAATTCAAGTATAAGTTACTATTTGAAAAAGTGTACTTTTCCGATTTTTTCATGCCTTCACACCTGCTAGTAACAGTGATAAGTTTCGAGAATGTTAACATTTCGCCTTTTAAGACTATCTCCGGTAAGTTGTACTATAATTGTAGTGTTAATAACATGATGCATTCAACAGAGAGAAAACAATTGAAAATTGTTGAATTAGACATTTTTGGTTGGGTTTTGAGTGAAAATGCTCCATTCAGACCTTATTGTTTCCACCTTCGAAAAGCGTAGAAACAACAGTTATTCAACTAACACCGCCAGCTTTTTCTGACAACTTTCTCATGACTAGAAAAAACTCAATGCATAAAAATGAAATGAGTAAAAGTCGATCTCCAAGGGAAAAAAAACTCTTTGTCGAGGCTATTTTCTTCGACATTCTGGAATTTTTTACTGAATCGCTGTGATCGGTAACGGAAAAAAATTGATTTTGAAAATGCAAATGCTCTTTCTAATAAGGGAAACTTTTTTCGGTTCATTTTACACTTTACAAAATCCTTGAAACAAGGGTGGAAATCACTTAATTCTCACAAATTTGCATCTCATCTAACCGTGACACTGCGTGAGAGTTGATTTTTGAAACAAAATGCATAATTTAGGCCAATTTAAGCATTTTTATTGCAAAACTCATACATAACACTGTTATTTGCTCACTAGATGTGATGTGCTTGATTCAGACACAACGCTTATAATGACTGATTTGACTGGAACCTCTTGAAAGGGCTGATTTACGCAGCATTCAATCTTCTCGGGTCGTCTCACAATTTGCTAAACTTAGAAAATGACATGAACTGATATACCTCATGAGAAGTTGAAAGTTGTGTAGTGCCCACCTTTCCAGCGAAAGAAAATTATTCATGTACGAAGTTATCTGCCCTTTGGAAAGGATCTACTTCTAAACCCTATATTTCTGTAGAAACGGTAAATTCCTTGTTCCCCTTTTTGACGTCACACAGAACTGCCAATCAGATAGCTGATTCGTATCTTTACCATATTTAAACTGCGGCGGTAAATCTCTCCCACTCTCTGTGTACCGACGGCCTCGGGGTAAGCTCGTCTCCTCTCCTTTCTCTCTTTAGTCAGGATAGTTAGTATAGTTTTTATACACACTTTCTTTCTACACACGCATCATCACATCTTCATCTCAAGAACACATCCTATCCAAGTTAAGCACTCTCATCATGGTTGGACTTCTCAAGATAACTTCATAGCGGCTACAACTAGGATGACCCTACTGACGGACATTCTATAGACTCTATCTCACATTTACTTAGTGACATCTCTTTCGCTTCATCCTTCTTATCTCTACATTTTTATCCTGGTAGGTAGTGTGTTCGTTGCCTAAGCACAAAAACAAGTACACAGCTAGGTGAATTGTTAACAAAACGAAGAAATAAGAACAAACAAAGAAGTTAAACAACAGTGCCAGGTTTAATTCATATGTGAATTAAAATGAATAAGGACCGGAGTTTCTGCCGACACGAATATGTGGAGGATGTAGTGCCCCCATACTTTTAGTTAGGAATTTAGTACGAAACCTTCTTTTAGCTAGATATCCAAAAGGTCATTTCCACTGACGACCCCTATAAAACCCCTGGACGCACATGGTCCAGTGCTTTCTAGCTCCTGCACCTCTAGCCCCGGCCTCTGCAGCCGGCCATTCTCTCTCTTTCCTTCTCCCTGGCCCAATGTTCCTTCGCACCAGTATTCCTAGCTGGCCATGCCTCTGGCCCCGGCCTTTGCGGCTGGCCACTCTTTTTCCGTCTCTCTAAGATCGTTATCATGTCGCCAACCCACTGGCCGATCTGATCTTAACCACCATCGGGGAAACATGCATGGATAAAACTCCATGTTCTATGTCTTTTATAGTCTGTTCGTCGAGAGTCTATCAGCGTCAGAGAATAGCCCCCAAGTTTACTCACTTACTTGGCAGTTAGGCTCGCATACTGAATCAGGTTTCCACGTATCTGGGAGCTATCCAACCATACAGAATCCACGTGTTCAGACAACTCTGCTACAACTCCGAAGCCAGCACTATCAAGATAAGAAAGCTCCTACCTTTTACTGTCTCTTCTCCTAACATTAATTCTCACAATCGATTGTGTTAATGTTATCTTTATTCTTGTATTAAACGTACGTCTCTTGTCTGGCCATAATTCTTGTATGTGTTCATTCCTCTTTATTTCAATGCGCGTCCAACTTCATACTTAGCGCACATTCCATTCCCTTCTCTTCGTACAGCTTGCTTCCCTTCCATAGCTACAGGGCCGGCACACTACACATCACCCATGAGGATCTAAAATCCTCGTCTCTCAACAATCCATCGCTGTTCGGATTCAACAATAGACACTACGAAAACTGGTATTGTCGTGTCGGGGGCCTGATTAAAGGTTTGTAATATATTAGTCTCCTAACACGTCTATAACCCAGAATTGATCTAAGAAGATAAATCCTGGGAAGCAGCGTGTTCGTTGCTGAAGCACAAAAACAAGGTTAGTGCACAGTTGGATTGTTAACAAAACGTGGAAATTAGAACAAACAAAGAAGTTAACAATAGTGCCAGGTTTAATTCATAAGTGAATTAAAATAAATAAGGACCGGAGTTTCTGCCAACACGAATATGTGGAGGGATCTACCAGGATAAAAAAAATGTAGAGATAAGAAGGATGAAGCGAAAGAGATGTCACTAAGTAAATGTGAGATAGAGTCTATACAATGATCCTAGTTTTGCCACTAAGAAGTTATCTAAGGAAGTCCGTCCTAACTACTATGATAGTGCTTAACTTGGATAGGATGTGTTCTTGAGATGAAGATGTGATGATGCGTGTGTAGAAAGAAAGTGTGTATAAAAACTATACTAACTATCCTGACTAAAGAGAGAAAGGAGAGGAGACGAGCTTACCTCGAGGCCGTCGGTACACAGAGAGTGGGAGAGACTTACCGCCGCAGTTTAAATATGGTAAAGATAAGAATCAGCTATCTGATTGGCAGTTCTGTGTGACGTCAAAAAGGGGAACAAGGAATTTACCGTTTCTACAGAGATATAGGGTTTAGAAGTAGATCCTTTCCAAAGGGCAGATAACTCCGTATATAAAAAATTTACTTTTAGCTGGAAGGTGGGCACTACAGTATGGTTTCAACAAAAAAAAGACTCTACACCATATTGTTGTTTTTTTTGTGGCGTAGACGCTCGATTCAGAAACGTTTTCAATTCTTAATTTCATTTCTCACATGCTGAAATCCTTTCGTGCTAGAAATGCATAGTTTAGATCTGATTTGCTTCTTTTATACATTGCAATATCCTATTTCGAGGTAAGAAAACCTCGAAATAGGATATTAATTTCTCTTTTAATTTCTCTCAAAATTCTGGAAACAACACGTCACTTGAAAAAGTTGATTTCAAGGTGCTAGACGTGTTTTAACTTTTTTGACATGGGAAACCCTAATTAACTACTATTTAGTTAAATATATGCCCTGTTTTGACACCTTGAAAAATCCTGCTTCATCTGTTTATAAACTATCTTGAAGTGAAATGCACCTGATATTTTTTTTTTGAAACATCAGCTACTGACCACACAATGCTAATCCTCGACGATTGGAGCAACACAGGTACACAACTAACGTAACAACTTAGATATGGCCGTGAACAACAATAAATATTGATTGTCATTGATAGTCATTGTTACTGATTAGACATATACATCAGTTAAAACATCAATTTTAAAGGTAAAAATACTTGTTAAAATACCTCGCAAATTTCTGTGAATCGGTCAAACAGTTTGTTTTCAACGGAAAAATGTTTTTTAGGGCTTTTTCAGTTCATGTCGCCCAAGTTAAATGTCGAGGCCAAAATGAACGATATCGTCTGCAATCCCCAAATCAGGTTTTTCCAATTTCACTAAGTCAATGTGATTCTCGATGTCATATTCAAGATTTTGCAAGGAATGAAACTAGACCGAATTGCCTTCTGAAATTTTGAAGATCGTCTTATTGCAGGCTGTCAGTTTGAATAAATAAATTATGATTAGGTTTTTTAAAAACTCGTACATAGAAAAAGAAATGCATGCTGATTTAACATTTGCACAATTCAGAAAAGGTTGATTTTTAAGCTGAAAATACTGTATTCAGGATTGTTCCGGTTTATCTGACACCTCAAAAAATCCAACAAAAAACACTGCTATACGCCAATATCAATAACTCATACCATGAATTCATAACTCCTAGGAAGTTTCGAAATGAATAATCGAGTATTTGTCTTACCCATTTTTGGTTCTGTAAGTCTTCATTAAGGAGCTCATGTGACGGTATATAATGCATATACAGGGTTCACAACTTACACGATGATTATTTTGGGTTGCTAGGTATGTAAGTCCCCAAAATATAGATTATCAGGATTCATCTAAGAAGATAAATTCTGGTAAATAGAGTGCTCACTGCTTAAACACATAAAAAAGGTTTTCCTCACTTCTCATATGCAGAAAACATCGACTTCCGAGCAACGTCTTGCTTTTCAATGTCGTGTTGCTGGACAGTTTGTAGTTCTAGTTCAGTGTCACACAGATCTGTCTTACCTGTGTTAATGATACCAAATGGCGTCTCCAATTCCGATGCGCCAGAAACTCTCGCTTTGATATAGGTTTCCTTGCATCTACCCAGACCCCGAACATATACATATAGCATAATTGCTATCCCTGCCATAAACAGTGCAGCGATAAGTGAATAAAGCACAATGATATTTTCATTATCATCCAAGGGGGTCTGTCACCTTCTCCATCAACTCTAGTTGTCTCGTTAACGACTGCAGATCGATCTTTTCTACAGGCTTTAATACCTGAGGTAACTTATTTAAGGTTTCATTTTTAAATCTATGGATTAATGGGCTCCACAGCTCCGTCCAATTACCAATATCACTAGTCATCTTTCGTAATAATTTGTCTTGTTCCTCAAACTTTTCTTCAGCTTGGTAATATGGAGGGAGTGCAATTGACGGTCCATAAGCCGAGCAACCCAAGGGCATTTAATAACTTTCAATGGCGGTGGTATATTAATACTTTCAGTCGGAACCCCCTCACACACTTTAGAAAGGGACAAAGCTTCTTGCGTAGACACCACCCAAACCCCGTCAGCAATACTGACAGCCTTCGGCAATATCGTATCCGTGTACACCTCGATCTAACATTGGCTATCAATCAAGTGTTTATTACCCTTGAATAGCTCTAACACACACAACCTGTGATTCGCTGACACATATATAGGACTTGACGAGGAACAAGTGCCCGAAGAATCTTTCTCGCAGGCGTCGGCCTCCTCCTTACTTAACAACATGAATTTCGTCTTTTCCAGGTTAAATGCTATAAATTCCGTTTCTAGTTTGTATTTGGCAATTACATTCAACCCCCGTCCCCCCTGAGGAAATGGGACCGGCAGGTTATATATCTTTCACTGATCAAATCATATGTTTTGTCTACTCCCATGTGCCCCAGTCTGTCATGGCATGCGTCTAGCACCCTCATTCTAATTTCATTAGGAACACATAACCAAAGTCTAGTCTCCCCCTCTTTTTCAGCTATGTGATACACCATTCCATCCTGTAACACGTATTTGCCCGCATATCCTTCCTTTTCTATTTCCCTTTTGATTTTCTGTAATTCTTTATCATCTTTATATTCTCTCTCTACCTCTTCCCGCTGCTGGGTTCCCAATTTGTTCTCCACTTTTTCCTCTTCTCCCTTCTCTATTTCCTCTTCTTCTTCTAGCCCTCCCTTCAGGGCATTTGAATTAATAACATTTACAGTATATGCTCTATCGTCCATCTCTTCCACATTTTCGATTGGGTCAGATTCTAACTGCGCGGGTACTCTTGACAGCAAGTCTGCACATGTATTCTCCTTACCAGCCAAATATTCTATTTTGCAGTTATAATTGGCTAACTTCAATGCCCACTGATAAACTTTCTTACTTTCCCAGCCGAACTTCCATTCCCCCGACCGTCATGCTATTAGATTCATAATCTAGTTTCGCTCTGTTCTGTTTTAACCAATCTTCTCCCAATATCAACTCATTACCCAATCCAGGAGTTACGTAAAATCTATGGAGGCTATCTATTCCTCCTATTTTCACTTTTAAATCGACCATTCCTTTTATCTTCATTTTTCGGCCGTCTGTTTGGGACAAATTCATATCTGATCTCATTAATTTGCCCCCACATTTCGTTCGTCTGTACGTGGACATCCATCAACGATGCCACGGTTCCTGTGTCCAAAAGGGTCTCTACCAGTATACCCCCAACTCTCACCTTACAGGTGGTTTTCTCTTTGTTCGTATAAATGGACCTCCTTCTTTCTTATTATGGCTAGGGATCGAACATTGTTTCCTCCTCTATCTTGTCTCCTATCTCTGTTTTTCCGGTGACTAGTGGGTCCCTCATATCTTCTTTCTCTGTACCAGGTATCTCTGGGGCCCCGGCCCGTTTCGGGCGTCGGGATTAAAAATCTTTCATCACTCTCTCTTATACGACATTCGGCCCTCTTATGCCCCCATCTACAGCAGTACCAACATTTAATTCTTTCTAGGCAATGTCTCATCAAATGCCCTTCCTTGGAACAATTCCAGCATCTCAGTTTTTCCCATGGGGCCACCCATCCTAATTCACTGCGGGCGGCCCTGACCCGTTTCCCTGGTCCTGGCGTGGACCGAACCGCCTCAGTGGGGGTGGGGGGTGGGGCAAACTTCCCCGGCGGGGGATCATATCGTCTAGGGCGGGGGTCGAACTGCCTAGGCTGGGGACCTGGTCGTTGCTGTGGTGGGTTTCTCAATGGTGGCCTCCTGCACCATTTAGTGGGGTGCCCCTTCTTCTTACATCTCTGACAAAAGGGCACGTAGAAGTCATCCGGCAGGCCCTCCCTTCGGGGGCAAGTCTTCGCTCGGTGACCCCCTACACCACACACATAGCATTTTAACCCATACGACCCAGGAACGCTTATATACCAGCCATGGTTAATTGAGAATACTTGTCCGTCCGTCCTTACTTCTCTTTCCCAGTCTTCCGGGCCCCCGTAGTCCCTCACTACCAGCTCCTTCATTAACTCCTCGTGGTCCACCGCCGCCCTTACCGCTTCCTCTAGGGTTGTAGGTTTAACTTAACACCTCTTTCTTCACGTCTATATAGTCCGACAATTTCTCTAAAAACTCTGACAACAATTAACCCTGTATCACTGGGGAACTTAAATCATCCTCCCCCTTAAAAATTATCCTTGCCTGGATTAACATTTCATCCGCTACATCCTTCCACCTCTTCTCTTTTGTCTTCCTTACTCTTCTCATCGCTCTTCTAGCATCGCAGATCGATTCTTCCCCCACAAATCTTTCCTTCATCATTCCTTCGAACTCCGCTTGATTCATCCCCGGGATATCATCCCTGATATTCAGTGCATACCTGGCTACCCTTCCCTTCGTGCAATTTACTGCATAATCTATACTCTGTTCGTCTGTTAGTCTGTGCAATCTGCACCTCTTTCTAATATCGAACGCCCACTCGTCAAAATCCTCTTTCTTTCTTTCGTACATAAGTGACTTTACGCCACTCATAAGGCTATCGAAAACTCTATTTTGGGCTAACTGTGGCCCCCAAAATCTTTCCCCTTGCTGTCTGTTTTCTAAGACCCCAGGGCCTTCTTCTGGCGGGGGGTTCCTTTCTTCTCTGACCCCCAGTGCCCCTCTACCTCCTCGTTGTTCTCCCTCCATTGATAAAAAATGCGGTTCAAAATTTTAGAGTAAAAAGGAAAAAAAAACGATCGATCTACAATTGTCAAAAACATTATCTTAATCACTTGACCAATCAGCGAGGTTCCCAAGGCAAAAAACAGAAAAGGAATTGATAGCCAAAATGTATCTCACCAACAAGATCCTGTGTTCGTCCGGGGTGGGGGGGTCTTCGCTGAAGGGCGTTACGGTAAGGAGAATTATATTTCCCTGTCACTGATAGGTATCATGCCCTAACAGCCTGGTAATCTTTTTGTTCGTCTGTCGACGGATTCCTCTTTCACTCTGAGGGTTTCTTCTGCGGTGGATTCTTTTCCTCGGGTTTGGTTCTCTCTTCTTCGTTTGGTCTGCGGTTTCTAGTGGCGGGGTCGATTTCCCTGGTCTCCTCGTCTTTTTCTTTCCAGTTGCGCTGTGATCGCCTATGGCCGAGCCTTCCCGTTGTGCTTTCAGGCGTGTATCCTGGTTGAAGCGGCAACAGTTGTGGGACTTCACCTATGGTGATGGCCTCACAAACTATACTAAACCAGCCGTGGTTCTGGGTTAGTAAAAGAAGGCAACAAGACGGAATTTCGTTTAAATGTTTTATATAGAATATTGATTATCAATATCTCTGGAGACGGGAAATGTCTATTCGCAGTTGAAAAGAGAGGAGGCCGATTTTCATCTAAGTCAAACTGACGACTGGTCTCTCATGTCCCGAACGTAATCTGCTGAATGGTAGCAGCGGTTGACGGTTACGAAGGGCGGCGTCTAACACGAGAGAGACTGGCCGCGATTCTCTTCTCCAAACCCAATTTTACTCTCTACTGCTGTTTAAGCCCTTGGTATCAACACTGTATTTCTTTGTAATTGACTTCCTTTCTTTCTTTTTCCTGTTATCTCGATCTTTCCAGAAAACCCCAAATATTGACCCTCATCCATCTCGCGACGCAAGTCCGTCCAAGATCATAAATTAGTCTCCCCCTCTCTCAAGGACTCTGCAAATAACTTTTCTTTCATAAGCTTTACTCTTTCTCTCAAGACCCCAGATACTGGCCCTTATCTGGCCTTGTTTTTGAAACCCAGGGAAATGACAGAAGATATTAAATTGAGAAGGCACAGGTGCCTGCACTTGGAAGCATGTAATTCTCACTTCCTACAGTATCTTCAAAAAACATATTAAGCCCTTATCTGGTCATCGAATCGGGAAGAGAACTTTCTCTAAAAGTATCTGTCTTTTGTAACCCAAGGACTTGACACAAGACACTAGATTGAGAAAGTACAGGTGACTCCCACTTGGAAGCACACAATTCTCACTCTCCACAGTATCCTCAAAAAACACATTATCCCTTTTAACACAGATAACTCCTTTTGTAATAACCATAGTAATTACTGGCAATAACCATAGTAATTTTTGGTAACAGCCATAGTAATTTTCAGGACACGGGGGACTCCTGGCCCCCTAGTGTCACAGACGTAGTTGATTCGTTGAAGTGTTACATATGATTTGAAGGTCTGAATGTAGAACGGGGACGTTGTGTAACTGGAGTGCTGTGTTCGTCGACTGCAGACAGTGTTGTAGCTGTGTGCCGTTGAGTTGTTCTGCGGCTATGGCTTGTGCATCAATTGCAGGATCCAACAAAGGCGTTAATGCTACTAAAGAGAACGCCGGCAGTGATGTTGGATTTGCCCTTAATGTGGTGAATATCAGCATTTTATTGAAGGAGGAAATCCAAATGCCGTATCTCCCGAGGTGGGTGTCTGTTTTAGCCCGGAACGCAACGAGGAGTGGTTTGTAGTCGGTGATAATATAACATTCAGTGGATGACGAAAGTGACGTACAGTGGAATATGCAGTGTACAGCTTTCTTTCGAAAGTACTGAAGCACGATTCCGTGGGACTTAACTTTTTGGAGAAAAAATATATTGGTTTCCATGAACTTTCAAACTTCTGCTATAACACACCACCTACGGCACGATCTTGCGTCGCAAGCTAGGCACAACTCTGTGTCAGACAGGACAAAATATAGATTAGTGGCATTGGCTAGGTCATTTTTAATCTTGACGAAGGCTTACATAGCCTCGTCACACAGTTCAATGTCAGTTCTTAATGTCAGTCATAGTATCAGTCAATGGTCGTAGAATGTTCGCACAATTTGGGATGAATCTCCAATAGAAGTTGACCATTCCCCAAGATTGGCGAAATTTCTTCTTGGTGTCAGGAACAGGGAAATTTCGAATAGTTTCAGTCTTTTCAGGAAGTGAAGAAACACCAGCAGCAGTAATCCTGTGTCTTAACAAATCTATTTCAGATTTTCCGAACTGATACTTTATTGGATTAATAATAACCCTATATTCCTTGAAATATTCAAAAACTTGTTGGAAAGGTACTAAGAGTTCTTCATGTGATGAACTAGCTATCATAACATCGTCGATGTATGAAAATCTGCTGTCCAGCCCATGTAGAACACGGTTCATGAAACGTTGGAAAGTTGAGTTGCTAAATCCAAAAGGAACTCGCAGAAACTAATCACCGCACACGCACCAAGTGTCACCCTTTTTTCGGAGCCATGTGGAGTGGGGAAGCTCCACTATTCTGAGATGACAGATTCAAAAGATGTTGTTATCGCTGTCTTCGGTACGTTAGCGAGTTCTACTGGAATTCGATGACACGCCCGAATCAAATCTATTTTAGAGAAGATTGTCTTCCCTCGAATCTGTAACGTGACGTCATGTAAATGTCGAAAGGGATACCTATCCGGCTGAGTTTCGAAATTCAAGGCACGATAATCACAGCACACGCACCAAGTGTCACCCTTTTTCGGAGCCATGTGGAGTGGGGGAGCCCAACTATTCTGAAATGACAGTTTTATGCCATACTCAAGCAATTGGTCAAATTCAATCTTCGCGGCTTATAGCTTTTCGGGTGATGAGTGTCGTGGACGTGCAAGGACAGGAGGACCTGTCGTGATGTTATTTCATCAGACAACTGAGAGGCATTGAACGAGGGCTTGCTAATTTCTGGATATTTCCTTATTAAATCCTAGTACTTAGGGTTGATACTCGACCTAACTATGGAGGGACTTAATTTTTCGGAGGCCTTGAGGAAGCCTTCTGCCTTGAGACTTATTACAGGGTCTATTAGCCGTCTGTTTATTAAGTCTATTTGTAATCCGAAGTACTGTAGGGAATCTGTCACTAGTATAGGTGTAGCAATTTCGGTGATGGTGAAAACCCATTTGAAATGTCTTCGAAGGCCAATATTGACGTTTACACATCTGTGACCAAATGTACGAATCGGAGAGCCATTGGTGGCTTGTAGTGTTAATTTCTCCGGGCCCCTGTTTCTATCTTCTAGGGCCACCCAACGAAATTTGTGCGTCGCTATCAATTAAAAAATCAAGTCTCGTGGCCATGTCGTGAATGTGTAGCAGATAACCTTCCTTTGCAGTAGGGGAATTATGACCTACAGAACCAGTCGTCGTATTCTCTTCGGCGTTTTAGTTTTCCCGAACAGTACGAAAAGTACAGGGAGGCGTACACTCTCTCGCTTGCTTACTAAACGTACTGTGATACCAACAAAGTGCTTGCTTCTCGACCCCAACCTCGACCTTGATTTCGACCTGGGTCGTTCTTTCCAGCGGCTGCGTGCTAGTTGAGTAGTCAGTTTGTCAATTCTGTTGGTTAGTGAATCTACTTGCTTCACTGAGCAATCAATAAGGTCGATCATCGTGCTGCTCTCAGGCACATTCGGTTTTAGCGACGGTAGGGAACACCCTGTTAGTTCTGTCAATTATCCGGTCTGCTATTTCGGCCATTCTATCTAAAGGTAAAATTTTGATCTGCAGAAGCTAAAATCGGCTGGATTTCTGTGGGCAGTTCTCTCTGAAAAAATGTGTTGTAGAATATCGTCGTTTCGGTCATCTCGCACTAACGACCGTGTGTGGCGTAAGAACTGCAATGGTGTTTTATCGCTTAAAGTCTCTGTCGTCAGAAGCCGTTTCAATTTCTTTTGCTCTGACATGGGAGTTTTGGCTATTACGACCTCTTTTAACGTGCCGTAAACGTTCGAAACTGGCGCGTTGTCAAGGAAATCTTTGATTTCCGGAATCAGCCTACCGGGAAAGGAAGTCACAGTGAAGTGAAACTACTGGTTCTGACCGGTGATTCCGCGGTTTGACAGAGATTCTTGGGATTCCTCTGTTATAATTACTAGGCAACGAGGCTTACATATTTTATTTTTAGATTTGCTCTTTTGCTTGTCTCGGCTAGTTGACACTTACTCAGCTTTCCCGGAAGTTTGGGCCAACTGTAAAGGATTCTTCTCGTCCGAGCAAGGCCATGTACAGACGTATCGTCAGAAAATTCTATTCTCCTGTAAAAGACCCTTTTCAGTCCTATAATATTTGTATGTCTCCTCACTAATTAATAGTACTAAAACTACTGAACAAATATTCCTAACGGCGGAAACGGGCACCAGAAAAAGAACTAGCAATCTTTCGGGTGTTTACCTGCAGAATGTAGAGGTGTCTTTGTTTTCCTGATGATAAGTTTTTTTGAAGTCTTTCTTACTTCTTCGAAGCCTGTCATAAGAATAATCGATGACTATTGAAATATTGTGCTAATCAACCTGAATGAGCATAATGATAGCATTTTAAGCTTTCAATGTAATATTTCAAAGGTTTTTAACAATTTTCTGTACCATATACTTGAATAAGCGTAACGGGAGCATTTTATGCTTTGAATATAGTTTCAGAGATTTTTCGGTACGAGTGGTTTTCCAAAGTGTCAAAAGCGCGACTAAACTGCTCAAAAATAGTGCATTTCCAGCTTTCAGATGACGGATACTAGACGAATATTGAATTTTTACTACTACATGATATAATTTGAAAAATTGTGAAAACCAACTTGAATAAGCCAACTGGAATCATTTTAAGATTTCAATGTAAATTTTCAAAGGTGTTTAACAGTTTTCTGTACTCTGGTAATAATATATAATTGATTTCCTAGAGTGTCAAAAGCAAGCATTAAAAGCTATACACAGAGGATTTCCAACTTTGTAAATTAATGTTTTCTAAAGTTTTTCAAATTTTTGCTGTTGCATAATATAATTTGAAGAATTGTAAAAACCAACTTGAATGAACATAATTCTAAGCTTTCGATGCAATTTTTCAAAGTTTAACAATTTTCTGTACTGTATACTTAAATAAACATAACAGAAGCATTTCAAGCTTTTAATGTAAGGTTTCAAAGGTTTTTAACAATTGTCAGTACTAATGATATACATGAGTGAGTTCTCAAAGTGTCAGAAGCGAGCCTAAACAGTGCATTTCCAGCTTTGAAATGATAGTTTCCAGAAGAGTATCAAATTTTCACTATTATATTTCCACTAATACATTTGAAATATTGTAAAAATTAATTTGAATAACCATTATTGGTAGTATTTTAAGCTTTCATGTTACAGTGAAAGGTGTTTAACAATTTACTGTACTGTAGTGATAATATAATATTGCTTTTCAAAAGCAAGCCTAATAAGCCATAAACAGAGCATTTCCAGTTTATAAATGACTGTTTAAAAGTGTTTCATATTTCATGATATAAATTGTTTCATGATTTAATTTGTAATATTGTGCAAACGATGGTGTTAGTGGGATAGCAACACTAAGCAGGCGAGTAGTCGATTTATCTGTTCTCTCTAGACAGATCAAATAGTCAAACCCCTGCTGTAAAGTAATTGCGAGTTCAGTTATCATCTGACCAACTATGACTTCAGCATAGCTAACACGTTGACTACAGACTGCAAAGAGATTTGGCTTAGGATCGCAATCGTGCCATGAAATGTGTAATGACACTCATTGGATGGAAGGTTTGACGAGGCACCTCCTTCACTTTTAATGTTTGATGTAGGCAGTTAGCTAAATTGAGAACATCAATACCCTAAAAGTCGGAGAGGAGTTTTCTTCACCCGAGTTAGTTGCGAATACTTGCAGGGCACATCATGTATCGCCCCCAACAATCAAGAAATAAAGCCCAATCAAGATTTCTTGAAATTTCACGCTCCCCGCCTGTTAGGAGCTCCTATCCATCGAAGGGTGTCATTTTCTTTCTGCAAAATTATCATTCACTGCATTAGCTGTACCAACAGTTGCCTCAGACACGTTACTATCGTCCCAGACATCATGTTCATATCCAATGAGACACTTCCATCTGAAAGAACTTGACCATGTACTTTTGCACACCTTGAACTGTGAAAGTATTTCAAAGCTGTCTTCCCGATTTACTAAATCCTGCTTGCAGCGCCATACACTGGTAAAAAGAGGTACTGTCTCACTGGTGTGCAAAAGTATGTATACTGCTCAGCCAGCACATTCTTTTATCAGTATTAATTGCTAACAGCTAAATATATCCCTCACCAGACCAATTTTTGATACTCAAAAATTCGCAATAGATTGATATTAGAGGATAATTTAAGATTTGAAAGGTATGTGAACCGACTATAAGCAAAATGAATATTCATAAAAAATGGATTATGTTAGTATTAGTGGCGAAAAATATCTTTTAGTGTCCGATAGTATAGGTAGCAAACAGAACTTAGAGCTAAACATCATTGCGTGATACGCATGAGTAATCGGCGCTAGAGTGAATTTTCGAGTACACTAATTTAACAGGTTGGAGATGCTGGAGAATATCTCAAGTAGATTAGTTGAATAATCTTTTTTGGCACTATTTTTCATGATAGTTCTTTTCCATCAATTGTGGGCATATAGTATATCGTCAAAAATGAAAGTTCATGTTGAGTGAGGTTTACAATAAAACCATATATAACGGAGCAAATTTCCTCGAGATATTGATATTTATGGTAAGAATCCTTGGTTTAAATGGAATGCAATTGTTGATCCACAAAAATCTAATCAACATTTCCACGAAATTCAGTTGTCATTTATTGAGAATACATCGTGAACAGAACTTTCAGTGTGGTGTTAACAATGAGATGCAGAATTAATTGTATTGCACATCTCATCACGAACTTTTAATTGGATCACTGGATATATTGTTTGGTGTATACAGATGGCTAAAATGTACGTGAGATATAGATCCTCCTAAGAATTTCAACTTTTTTCTCCAGCCCTCCACAAAATTTCATTGAAATTAGGAAATATTGTTTGTACAGACAGGTGAATTTTGAAGATATTTTCTGGTTTGGACAGATAGCCTCTATGTAAAAAGCGATATGTATCGATCTGCTCCAAAATTTCCTGACTCTGTCACAAAATGACTTCATTGTTGGTGGGAACATTATCCATATAATGAAGTATATATGCCGATAACTTCTCCATCAACCACTCGAAGAGTACAAAAATATATCAGCAAAATGTTCCCTTCAGCAGTGCATATTTACTGGATCTTTGGAATGCATTTTTTTCCATCTTTCGATTCTAGGGAAGTACAGGAGATCATTGTGGACCGAAAAACTACCATGAAAGGTTTTACAGTCTTTTTTACGGAAAGCACCTTTGACATGATTAGAAAAGGCTCAACTTTGAAATATTTGACTTTTTCGAGGATATTTCCAAAGCACTGCCAAAGGAGGTGAGTGCTAATGTAAAAGAGGGGACTGATATTTTTTTCCAAATCAGAAAGAGCGTGTTGAAAATTTGTAAAAAAAAGAGGCGTTCATGATTGATGTTTGAAAAAGTGGGGCTTATCTCCCAAAAGAGGGAGCCAATCTTAAAAAGATTGGGGCTAATGAAAAAACACAGTCAATGTATTAAAAAAAAGAGGTTAGTGTTGAAAAAAGTGGGGAGAAGTTCTCTCTCATTTTGACCCATGAAAAATAAAAAATAAATTATCAGTATTCATTGTCTATTCTGATCCTTTTTCCCAGTCTAGGTTTTGAAAAATCATCTGGAAGTAGGCTGTGAAGAGTTTAGGTATGCTGGAATCAATGAATATCCACAAAGTTCTCGAAAGAAGAACAAATCAAACGAAAACTCACTCTTGGATGGTAAAGCATCTGTTAGAGCAAGAAAATCTTTGAGAACCAGAAAATCCCATTGGTCTTGAAAAGAACGGTCTACAAATAATGAATCCTCTCGATAGTCACCTATGAACCTAACTAAGAGATTTCTCCGAGAACTGAGAACCATGCATATGAAAGAGGACAGGAGTCTGGGATTTTATATAAATAGTGATGGGCTTGTCATAATGCAAGGAAGTCAAACAACCTATGGACAACGTGGATCCTCAGAGATCATATATGAAAGTTTAGCCAACAGAAAGTAAGATGGTGTGACAAAATAAACAAGTTTAGAAAGTATTAAATCTGCAACGCCCACAGCAAAAGAGTCAAACGAGATGCTAAAAGGCTGCTACTTCTGATGAATCGTTTGGAATAGTGTCTAGATTTTGCAAGGCAGATGCAATTGACTGCTGCTATAGTGAAAAAAATCAAAAGAAAACTTTGAAAATTTGAAACTGTATTCTATAAAATCTCAACAAATATAATTTTAGGTTGGGGTTGCAATTGAAAGTGAAAAAAAACAGAACAGATTGGCTTCTCTTAAGTCTTTTCTGACATTATTTCTCCTCACAAACTTGTGTAAATATGATGTGAACAGTTTTTGATTTGTGCTAAATTTATGCTTTAACAATGTGCAGTGTCTATCCTTGTTATCTTCCTTGTGAAATATCGACAATTTTTTGGTGAACCTATCCCAAACAATTACCAAAATGAATGTTAATTCAAGTGAAAGAATATTTGATATTTCATAAAAAGAAGTTACAAGCTTACCAATACACAGAAAAATTCACCAGAAACATTTTACTTATTTTGTTAATTCTTATATTCCAGTTAATAAGTCTAAAGGCACCCTATTAATTTTTTTTCTATCTCAGATGATCTAAATTTACCCAAATTATTCTTAAAAATTATTTATAATTGTAATATTTTTTTACATAAGATGGTAGACTATTCCAGTGTTTCTAAAATCTTCAGGAGAAAAAAAAAACATTTCTTTTTGCTATAGACCTAGCTAGATTTCCCTCATCGATCTTACTAATCAGTGAATACACATAAACACAGTTTAATAACTCAGCAACTAGCCATTGTACAAATATCATATTCGTCTGACATAGTCAGTACACTAAGCATTGCAGTGATGAGTTTTGATGAATGGTTCTCATGAAATCTAATAAAAATAAATAAAAATTATAGATCTAAATCTAGATCTACAAGAGAAGTAGCCAAAATACTTTGAAGCTGTATGATGGACGGAAAATTATTTGGCATGAATATTATGGCAGGCACACTCCTCCTTCCTAATGGGCATTGCCCTGACCTGTGTACCTTTTTTATTGTTTTGTTTAAAACCTGGTTTTAAATTACACTGATCTGAAAAAACAAACTTTGTCCACAAATAAGTATACTATATGTTTCATACGCTGTATTTGTTTTTATATTCAAATTTTTCTGGATGGCATTGAGTCCTTTTGAGATAAGCATGATTTGTGTCCAAAACAAGTAACAAGGTCTAAAAATCAATCTAATTCCCCCAACAAAATATTAGTCCAGAATTTTTACAAATTTACATTCCCATAAAAGAAATCCATTTCACACACCAGTCCTTATGCCGTCTTCATTCGAATTACCTTGTTCCAAAATTCTTGTTTAATATCATGGTGGAGGATAGAATGTTTTTTTGATATTTTCACCATTAATTTCCGTTTGTTATTTGTTGTATATTTTTGTCTGTTCCAATCAGTGATATCTCTGGCAGTTGTTGTTTTAAATTTACCTGTCATTCTTTAATGCATTTCAGTGATTAATCAGTTAATTCAATTATGTTGTACATCCGAAAGTGCTTCGTCTTTTGGACGATACTGGCACTCATTGAAACCAAAGATATGTTCATTTGTTTGAAACAAGAAAAACGTTACTAAAAAATCGAAAAGATGCACCCTGCATAACTTCCTTACTGGTAGAAATATACATATTAAATAGGGCAAAGACAAACATGAATGTATTTTTAAAAACATGAACCCAGAAGCACTTGCCTACATGTAACTAAACTTTGTAAAATAAGATTATGTGGCAAAATTGAACATTTTTTCTACTATCTTATGTTAAATAAATGTTTTGTCAATCATATTAACACATTGTGCAGGTATGCATTTTTCTACACTGGTTTTGTTTTCTTTGATATGTACACACAATGTCCGACTATAACTATTATTGTTTAAAAAAAAATGAAAGAATAGTTGTTTCCTGGTGAATTTGAATCACCAATCTCTCAATTACTAAGTAAATATACAAACCAACTGTGTCACAGAGACTTATGTAACAGAAATAATTCATTTTTGAATATAAATCTTGATAAATCTTTCTCATCTCCATCACTGAAGTTCTTATGTTTACAAATTAGAAAATAATTTCTTTTCTAAAAAAAAAAAAAAAAAAAAAGAAAAAAACATTTGCACAGCTAAATTAAGTTTATATTGCAAGTTTAGTATAATTTAATTTACTTGGATCATATCAAATTAGAAATAAAAATTTCTTAAAACTTTTTATGTAGCATTTTTCAATTCGATTTTCGTGGGTCAGCCTAAATAAAAAAGTGGAATTTTTCTAACATTGGTCGAGTTTTACATAAGTAATTAAAAAATTGAAGCCATCGATTATTGTAAAAACGTGTGGCTGGCTAATAAAGAAATAGAAAAAAAAAAGGAAAGATTCATGCATTCAGAAATGCCAATTCTCGTAGAAAATTTTTTTTTCAATTTCAGCTGTTTTCAAGCCATCAAACCCTGCAACCAACTACCATGGAAAGGTGGGGGTGATTAAAATCACACCAATAAATAATTGGAAAATATAAAATCCTAAACACTATTGTCTCTAAAGTAGGGTTCATTTTCGTATATTTTTCATTTTTGGAAAAAATGAAAACATAAAATAGAATGAGTAGGAACCTTTGGTAAAAAAAAGTTGGATAGTTTCAAAGAATCCTAAAGAGCAGCCAACACATGGTGATACTGAAATGGTTGTCACTATTTCCTGTAAGATGGCAGAAAGTACATGCAGGTGCAGGGGAGAAAGAAAACAATGCACAAATTGTAATTTTCAATTTAATTTCAAGTTTATCCTTATCTTTGGCCTTCAATTTGTTGGGGGTCGACAGATTTTGTTGAAAAAAAACTCACCATTTTTTTTCCTTTTTATTACGGACATCCTTTAATGTTGATAGTTGAAAAATAGGGGTGGGGGTCAAAACTTCATTTTTTTTGAGGTGGATAAAATTCCCAGCGATTTTGGCATCTATGCTCAACTTCTCTAATCTTGCACATGATATAAAATAAATATACCAGATATCAACCTGATGCGTGCCCCTAAAATGCAACCAATGACTTCTGTGATCAACAAGATAGGAAAAAATAAAAAAGGTCAAGATCCAGATCAGCAAATCAGAGTAATTTTTTTTTTGAAAGTGTAGTGTTTTTCGTAGAGTTTGATCTGCTTTAATCTGACACACATTTATTCAGGAAATTTTTCAACTTTGAGAAAAAGAAAAAGTGCGAGCAAGTAAATAGGCAAAAAAGTGGGGGTTCAATATACAACGTACATAATGCAGAACTGGACCCTTACTTTCTGTGTTTTTCTGTCAGCAGATGTTCATTTCACATAGTTAAACTGCTAAACAGGATCATAATTTGGTATCCATTTTGACCTAAGTAGGGATGTGAATTATTTGGTTAGTGCATCATGGATTTTAAACATGAAAACTGCCATTCCAACCTTCTGAACTTATTAAATAGTTGTGTGCAGAAGATGGATACAAAATAAGGGTCCAGTTTAGCATGTGTACATTGTAAATCCTACCCCAACTTCAAGAAATAAAAAATTTCTGAAGAAATGATAGCCATGTCCATTCAAAGATCATCATGAAAAGAAATGATGTTTATCTTAAGATACTTTCTAACAATCAGAAAAAACGGACGTCATTTTCAAAGCTCTAAGAAATTTTTTTTTCAACAGATGAAAATAAGAAAAACTAGCAATTTTTTAAGTCAATAAAAAAATTACATTTTCCCACAAAAATACACAGGTTTACTAAACCAAATCTTGACAAAATTTTTTATTTATTTTTAGATTTAAAAGAAAAGTAAACATATTTTTTAACAAGAGATGAGAAATAAAATTCATCTTCAGAAATTTGTCAGAAACAACAGAACAAACACTAGATGAAAGCAAGGCAAAAGTTCCAAACTCAAGAAAACTTCAAATTAACCCATTGTACCTGAGTAGCATTTCAAAAATATTACACACTGATTTACTCTGACTAGTATCCTAATCTTAGTTGATATAGTCACATTTCAGCTGAGTAAATTGGAGTATAATAATATGATAATGATAATTCCTCATCAAAGAAATTCAGACAAACGCAAATTAAATTGAGTAATTTCATTCATTTGAATAATGAATATTTAAATAATCTCAGATGATTAATCTCCCTTGGAATTATTTTATATAAAAGTTATAGAGTTAAAAAAAAAAAGGGAGGATATTTTTTGACATAGTAACTGTTCAGTGTTCTTTTTTTTAAATATCTCAAATAGTGGTGGAAAGACATTTGCACAGTTTTTTCATTTCGGTAAAGTTTATTTCATGGTTGAAAGATGAAATGGTGTTTATCTTAAGATGCATTCTAACAATCAGAGAAAACGGACGTCATTTTCAAAGCTCTAAGAAAATGTTTTTTCTTTTTTTTTTAACAGATGAAAATAAAAATAAAAAACTAGCAGTTTTTTTTTTTAAGTCAATAGAACAGATCCATCAGCTCCATTCATCTTGGTTTCTTTTGGAATCAGGTTGTGGATTTGTGAAATATTGTGTGCTTCTTGGAGTGCAACAAGTACACATTAACACACAGAGGCGTCTCTGTACATAACATAGACCATTGAGCTCGAGGGATAGCAACAACAACAGCTGTTTATCTCAGGGTACGAGATGAGATGAAGGTTCAAGAGCCATTGGCCGTGAGTTCTTGGGAATAACAGACATGAACTTTGAGACTTTGTCAGCTAATCTTATGGGTAATATTGCAAATAAAGCAGAGAGGATGTCGGCACCCTGGCCGCACGGATAGCGTTCCCGGGGGTTTTTTGATAACAGGCTATTGCAGACAGCAGATACTACTGGAGAAAGATCTGTGGGAACCTTTGGGATAAGTTCTTTGTATGAACTGTACAGGTCTTCAAGATATTGCCTGCCATAGACATCTTGGCACTCCTCATCCAAAGAATCCCAGATTTCTTGCAGCCGGGCTTCTAAGATTTGTTCATTAAAAGCATCTGAAAATAGGAAATAGAAATGAAAATAAATCAGTTATCAAACATGCATGAATACGTAGGTGAGAGTAATAATTAATATCTTGTTACTTTTGTCAGGTGCAGCAACCAAACGGATCAGCAGTAGGGAAAATGGAACCAGAGAGCCTAGATAAATCTTTGGCCGAGTCAATCTGCATTCACTTTGTACTAATGCCCTTGTTTTTTTCCCTTTAATTGTTCATTCTATTTCCATTGTCAGGGCTGAGTGATCATTTCAAGAAAGTTTCTATATAATACAACACAATTTATAATTCATTCTGTCAGATCAAATATAACCCATCCATTTCTTAATACATAACTGTCGCATTAAAAGAAGCAAATAGACTGAAAATAAACGAATGAGATTTTGGAGTGGAAACAGTTATTTGGGCCTTTGGTGACTGTTTAGCTCAATGGTAAGAGCATCACTACGTTGAAGCGGCTACCCAATCTGTGGCAGCTTTGATTCCTGCAGCAGCCTCATTTTCTTCAATTGTTTACTCTATTCACGTTGTCTAGGGTGAGTGATCCATCAACTATGTGATGTTGGGAGATCATTTGAAATGAGTTTCTATATAATATAATGCAATTAATCATTTTGTCAGACCACATACATCCATTTTCTAATACATACCTGTCGTGTTGAAAAAAATGAATAGACAAGCTCCATTTTCTTTGATTGCAAACTATTTTACATTGTCTAGGCCAAATGATACACCCATCATGTAATAACAGGAGATCATTTCCAAAAGAGTTTCAATATAACTCAATTCATAATAGTATATATATATTCTCAATTTGTCGAAATACAAAAGGAAAGAAATAGAAACAGATTTTATGCATTGTAGATTGTTCAATGACAAATTACTATATAGAAATAAGAATTACAAGGATAAATGTTGACATTTTGAGTCTACTGCACTAATCAGCAATTGTAACTTATTTTTATATATATATATATATATATATATATATATATATATATATATATATATATATATATATTCATTCTATTTCTACAAGCAAGTCATCTGATTCCCAATTTTGAAACTGAACATTCACTTACTTGTTCGGAAGCCAACTGGCTCAATTATTGAAACATGGACATCCCACTTTTTCATTTCAAGACGTAAAATATCAGAAAAAGCAACAATAGCACTTTTAGAAACAGAATAGGCACTGATATTAGCCATGGGAATCCGAGCTGTGAAAGAGAAGGTAAAGATAACAATCAGTTTTATCAAATGTGGAGATTCAAGCAAGAACAATTCTTCAAACATGCATCAAATCCATGACAGACAGACTTAACGGTAAATATAATATATTTTTCTAATAATGTGGATTTTCTTGTTTCACTGGGTGGTAAATTTTTGTTGAAAAAATACTTACAGTCTACCATTTAAAGCTATGCACTATTCCCCGTGAACTGATTCATTATTTTTTTCCAAAGAAAAACAAAACTCTTCAAACATATTAATTTTTTCCACTAAGATTAATGAGTAGATATCATGAAAGAAAAAAAAAATACAAAAACAGATTAGAACCGTCATCATATAGTGATGATCAACAGGCTAACTTTTCTGGCCACCACAAATATGATCAAATATTGGACAGTGTGTGATATGAGAAATACAGCAAGAGGAAATTAAAAATTTATCTACTGTTACCAATGCAAAAACCCATATCAAGAGAGGCTGACCAATGATAAAAGTGATCTACACACCTGAAAAACTGCTCATGTTGATAATTCGACCTTTGGCTTTTCGAATCAATGGCAAAAAAGCTTTCGTTAACCGAAACGTGCCAAATAAATTCACGTTCAGTGTTTTTTGGAAAATCTCTTCAGAGGTCATTTCTGTCTCTGCAAAATATGCCACCCCAGCATTGTTGACAAGACCCCACAAACCTGAAAAGACAAGGGGTGGAGAAAAAAAAAAAAAAAAAAAATTAACACCCAAGGTCAAGTGACACCAATCCTCTTCAGTATCATTATTCTAGAAATTTTTCTGACCCTTAGGTGAATTTTTTTTATCAATGTATTCATTTATTAGAATGAAATAAGCACGTGTGAATCTGGATGATGGATTTTTATTATTATCTAAGACCTGTCAATATAGTAAGATTGCCTTCAGGCAATCGGTTTTGAGTTCAAATCATGGCAGGGGAATGTGAATTCTACATAACAGGTTCTTGTTGAAATAGGAAAAAGTCAACTCCAGACTTCCACAGGAGTTTGATAAAAATGCATTTGTTGACAGCACAAAGGTCAGGTCAAGTTCAGTAACCTTTCATTACCCATAAGTGATGAAAGCCTGGTTAAATTTACCAGCAAATGTATGAATGACCAGAAATGACAAAACTTAATATTACCTGCAATAGAAAAGTATGTTCCCAACATTAAAACAGTGTCATATGGCAGCAAATTTTTAGTAAATAGATTAAAGACAAATGGGGTGGATAGACGTACCATTTTCTCCGGCAGAAGTTTTTATGCGTTCTTTAGCTCTTTCAATGTCACTTGGGCTTGTTACATCAAGCTGTAAAATTTCCAAACTGTAAATGAAAAATGAATATCAATTCATAAACCATTTAAGAAAAAAAAAAAAAAAAAAATTAACATGGCCAATTTTCTGGCCACTCTTTTAATCTGGACAAGATTACATGTTGAATTTCTTGCAGTTCACTATAGCCCCAGGTGGCAGTGTGTGTAGAGCTATTTTTTAGTGCTTGTTATTGCTCCACTGATTTGGTAAAATTCCTATCCTAATTTGTTTTTGTAATGGTGTCTAAACAAAGTGCAGTTGTCAATAGCAGAGTAAAGCATGAACACAAGTCTATATCAATGCAAAAAAAAGTAGCAGTGTGGAGTAAACTCAACCACTGTGTTTTGTGAAATTTTGTGAGATGTATGCTATTGGATCATCAACTGTACATGATATCTGTGCTTGTTTAATTAATATACCTGTATCTGTTTCATTTCTGTATTGCATTTATGCATTTAATTCATATCTATCATTTGTTTAATTTTCATCAGTTCTAATGCTTTAAAGATATGAGATATACATAATTAGTGGTTGCAACTTACCCAGACCATCAACAGCAAGGGAAAAAAAAATCTTTACTATAATTTGCAAGCAGTCCGTTAATAACAAATAGAAAGAAAGGAACAGGGCAATACGAACACACTGACAATTATAGTTGACAATACTTAGTGTTAACCTTTCGAATTACTGAGTAAATATACTGATCTAACACAGCTTTAGATAAACCATAAGGAAAGCAATTGCATGTACAAGTAAAACAATCAAATAAATCAAGAATATATTTCTACAACTATAATTAGTATACATGAAAAGCCATAACAAATACGGTGCTGATTAGGGAAGGATGAGTTTCAATATTTTTAGATGTAACACCTATCTCTTGAATTCTTCTCTTCATGTTCATCAATCTTGCAGTTTTCCCTTTATAGTTTACAAAAATATAAGCAATTAGTATCTGCCAAGTTCAAACAAAATATGAGAATTAAGTACAAAAATATTGTGTTTTCAAATAATAAACTAGACAAATTTTGAGGAATTAGTGTTACATAAGTGTAGATAAGCATACGTTTTTGCAGGATAAATATATCTATTCGTCTCTTGCATAATTCTTAATTGATTGCAAGTCACCTTTACTGAAGTTAGGGGATTCCTTGAGGTGGTTGCTCAAACTTTTCCATTATTGGAAAGTTGTGTAAAAAATCTCAAGTGGAATTCTTGATTTAATAAATGGGGATTACAGAACAAATATAAGTTTAAATCAATTAGTGTTTTTTATTGTATTTAATAATTCTGAAATTGATTACAACTTTTTAAAATTACAATTACTTCTTAAAATGAAGATATGATTATTGAATATTTAGATGAGGTTGTCACAAATAATAGAATGACAATTAACAATGTCAATGTTTAGGACATGAAAAATAATATTGATGCATAAAAGTTCAGAGGTAGGAAACGGTCACTACTGTTGTTGCAACTGAAATAGCATCGCTGCTGTCACCGTAATACATGTTGCTTATGATGCCCATTCCCAGCTCATCATTTCGAAAAATTTTTTGCCGATTAAAGTCAAGTGTGATTACATCAATCCTGATGATGTCTCATACAGAGTTAAAGGTTGAATATTCAACTTGTCATAGGTATATGTGTAACAGAAATCAGAATCCACAAAAGGTCCTGACAATGCCACCTACTTGAGAAAAAAATAGAAAAGCTGGTTTTGAGAATTTCCATTGGTAATTTAACATATTGGTAATCAACAAATCCTATTTTAATGTTCAAAGTCTTATTTGGTTCCAAGAATAATAGTAGTCTTGCAGAATGCAGGTCGTTCGTCCTATCAATAAATTGTTGGAGTTTGAACTTGATAAAGGTGGAAGACTTGAATTTCAAGATCTTGAAAGGATCTATCCATATTTTAGGGAGTTGGCACTCACCACCTGCAGATATACCCCCTATTACTCACCAGGATTAGGGTTGGCTACAATCTTGACCATTACTCTAATAAGATGTCCTATCAGAAGGACAAAGTATGAATATGGTTCATATGTGAATGTTTGAAGGTCAAAAGCAATTATTACAAATCACTTAGTTAAGAACGCAAAAAATTAGAATAAATACATGGATTTAACTATTAAATAAGGGTTAGATCAGGATTTTTAAAACCAGGGTACACATTTACCCAAAGGGGCCAAGGTCTGGTTAATATTTTCTGGGCCTTTTCTATGCTCTTTCTCCAGGTTCCTGGGGTCTGTAAACCCCGGGTTCCCACCCAACTTCAGAAGGTAATCCAATGAAGTATCATCATCAGTCTTTTCACGTCAGTCGTAGGACATAGACCTTCTCCAGGATTCACCACAATTCTCTATCATGCGCACCGTGGAGCCAGTATTTTCTGAATCTGTCTAGTTCATCTCTTCATTTTGTATTCTGTTGGCCTCGGTTTGACATGTGATCCCTGGGATCCATGTTGTGAGTTGTGATGTCCATCGGTTGTCTTTCATTCTTGCAACATGGCCTACCCATTGCCATTCAGGTTTTCTTATAGTTTCTATGATGTCTCGGACTCCTGTTTTTTCCCTGATATACTGGGCTGTCTTGTGATCTCTCCATGATTCTCTCATGCGCACATTGCATGCTTCTCAGTTTGTAGGTCTGTCT
>OY735241.1:15352888-15360388 GCA_963457665.1 Thysanoteuthis rhombus | reverse complement strand
TTAAATGTATAAGTTTAATCAATAGTCTAGAAGAAAATGTCTTTTTCAATTTCAGGTACTTTCAATCCATTAGATCATACAACCATCCTGAATTTTTTTAATTTTTGAAAAAATATTTAATTCAGATTTTACAAGGTGGGTTCTAATGCTATAGTTCCTACCATCTTACCGGAAGTACAGAAGTGATAAAAATAAGAAGCTGAAATAAGATTGATAAATAATTGGGAAATAAGAAACACTAACCCTAAATTTACCTTTGAACCCCAATTCTGAAACTACCAAGACCCTAACACTTCTGCACAGGCACTACCTTTGAAGCGTAATAAGTAGTGGGTATTATTTACAGTTAATGCATGTACAATTTATAAAAAACACAATCTCTTCAGCTTTTACAGGGGGTTCTATGCATTTACATATAATGCTATTGTTGGCACCTAGTTTCCTCCATCTTACCAGAAGTTTGGGGGGGGGAGGCAATATGAATTACTCCTCAGTGTAATAACACTGAGGAGTAATTGATATGTTTACAATTTATATAAAACAACTCGAGTTGAGTAAAGATCTCATTTCATAAATGAAATAATAGTACCAACTAACAAGTTGTAGCAGAGGAGAAAAAGATCAAACAAGGATCACAACAATGAAAACAACACAATTGACACATTTTCTAGAATTAACTAACAAGGGTTTATTTAGCCAATTTAGTATAAGTAATGTTCGTATAATTTGTATGCGAGTCATGAGTCAGAAATACATCTTATATGATTTGTGAACAAAGACTGAAAGATGAGAATTAGAGTAAAATATAGACTTGTCTCTTAGTGTATGAAAGTTGTTGGGTGTCAATGGATAAGTCACAGCATCTTTGAAAATGTATGTGTTGAAAACTAAGTCCCTTCCCCGAAAATGTGTGTAGAAGTATTTAACTTGTTTTTTAATGTCCAGCACTGATGAAAAACTTATATCTGTACTCATGTGAATAAGTGATGAAGCAATGAAGACAGATTGATTCTAGTGATACTACTTTAGGGCAGCGGAGACCAAACACTGCCAAGCTGGACTGTCAAGGCGTTTTCTTTTGATTGGTCTGAATATTTGCTAGGATCGGTCATCGCAAGATCATTATTCTCCTAAATGAATGCAGGTCACTCGTTTTTAGTAACAACTGCATCTATGAATCTGATGAAATTTGGAGACCATGCTGAAGCGAATTTTAGGTCCGTGACATGTAGTTTCGTGAGTTGGATATAATTGGAGGTACGACAACTACCTACTAACCTTAATTACACGCCGTATTGCCTCAAAAGTGGGGTCATCTTGACAAATTTTTCGTTTTTGGAAAAAAAAAAAAGAAAAGCTGAAACAGGAAGACGCAACAAGAGCTTGTAGGTCCTGTTTTGGTGAAAAAAAAAGAAAAAAAAAAAAAGTTGGATTGATTGAATGAATTAAGTCACAAATGTAGGTAGTCCAGACTGATGGAGAACATGCTGGATTATCCTTTGGCAATCTTGCCAGAACGCAATTCTTGAACGGCCCTTTTGAATCAACAAAGTAGCCAGATCTAAGAAAAGGGAGTTAATAGACAGTATACATGATCAACAGGGACGTGATTTGAAAATTGGTGTCTTGAACAAAGGTTTTACTTTCATTATTTTGTTGATAACGGATCAATGCGTTATATGATTATACTATATGAATATAGATAAAATAATTATTCATAAATAAATGTAAAGAACTGTATCTTTAGATTGAGAATAATTCTGTTGTTATTTGAAGTTTAGATCTTTAGATCATGAATAAAGTTATCTACGGACATTAATATTTTATCAATACGTCGGATATATATACCTTTTGGAGCCTTTGGATGTTGGGTTTTAGAGCATATAATGTTACCAGGAAGTGGAATACCCTAATTCAGCCATATTTTTTAAAATCTAGCCACTCGTAGCCATCCAAACTAACCAATTCAAAAATGCCGTTCAAGAATTCTTGCAAGGATTGTCTAATACTTTTCAATAAAAAAATCAAGAGCCTATGTTGACTTGTGGAGCTTCTCCGTGCTGGTTTAACACCGCCATAGGTTTATGTGTACGTCAAAGCAAAGATTACCAAAACGACTTCCGTTTATGAAACTAGGCAAAACAAATTATCTACAACCGACATATCTTTTTACATGGCCTCATAGATACATATGTATGTATTCAATTTAGATAAATAACGTACTTTGCAAAAAAAGATGGAGCAATTGATAGGAAACATTTTTTCTCACATTGAATAATTTTTAATAAGATCGTGGTTGTGCCAAGTTCTTAATCCAAGTAAATGAAACTAAGTAGATAACTATTTTGATACTTGGCCTTATAACTTTTTTTTCCAATTCACTACGTCTAAAAAAAAAAGCAAACATTAATTTTACTTATTTTATATGAAAAAATATATACGTACCAGTCACGAGAACTATTTTATCTCTGGCGGAGTACTGACTTGCTGGTAAAATCCAGTAGACAAGAAAACATGCCAGGGTGAAGGTACCCACTCCATGGGGGCCTTTGACTAAAAATTGACATAAGGGTTCCCCAAGGAATAAAGTTACTAATGAGAGGAACGACCGAAATCCAAATCTTATTTCATTTGTAAGGAATTTAGTTAGTACAGCCATTGCAAAAACAATGGTCACACTAGAATAAAGCATGGAATAAAACATGTAGTCACTAGTCTCCCCAGTCAAGTCTATATCCATTATAATGTTTTTCTCTTTCAAAATCGACCTACGGGAGTGAAGAGGTTAAACTTATGTCGTCTTTTCTCAAGTCGAAGTCGCGTTAAAAAGAGTTTTTTTTAAAACTAGGATTTCCTATGGTAATACGATGATATTCAAAACGGGGTGAAGTAGAGACGATCACGAAGCAGGGTTTATTTCTGGTTCTACCCCTTTTTTTAAATAAAATAAACCGAAGAAAGTAAATATGTAAATTAAATAATTCAGACTGTTGCGTAAAAGGAGTTTTCACGAACTAAATTTGCTTTGAAACAATAAGCATATTTTAAGGGGGAGACAGTTAACCCAAAGCGGGTTTTCTCTAGGGAGCGGGGAGAAACTCTTCTAAATCTTATTCAAGAGAAAGGGTTAAGCTATTTTTAAGGTGGGATTTGGTAAAATAAGGAGAGTTTTAAACTAGGTTTTAAAAGGTAAAACGAAAAACATATTTAAAAGAGGAGTTAAACTAAAGCATTTTTCTTTCGAATCGCGTTTCCAACTTTACACAAAGAAATATCCAGAGAAAATAAATCTTTCTCCCTCTCTATATACATATATATATATATATCTAAACAAATGAATAAAATTGGAACTGAAGCCAGAACTCTTCTTCTCATGTAGCAGTCGCCATAGTGCGCGAAAATAATAATAAGAGTTTTCTTCAGAGGCGGAAGTGCATGGAGAGATGTATTTCTCCTTCCTTTTTCATAACGCTAATGTTGATTGGTCAAAAAATCGAGTACACACCAAGTGGCCGGTTGTAAAGTATAATCTTATTCGTCAGCTACACACGTAGCAGTTAGGAAAGCAAAATGGCTGCGCCCGTTGGAGTAAACACGTTTGGTGTTTGTGTTGTTTTAATATTGGCGATTGTCACAGCCTCGTCATTTGTAAGTATAGGAATTTGGTTGTTTTTGTTGTAGGGCAAAGGTTAAAGGCTGTTGATAACGTAGTTTTGGGGAAGTTGGGGGATTATTCAGAATATAAAAGTTCCTTTTTAAAGAGCCCACTTCATCGTTTTTGTCTTACCACGGCCGTTGCGGTGATGAAGCAGTTTTTATTTTTAATTCTTGAAAAAAATGATTTGTTTGAAAATATTTTCGTAGAAATAATGTTTAACCTCGGAAGCTGTGATTAACAAAAAAGGTAATCGCTCAGTTTAGTGGTGTAAAATCAGAATAATCGTCAGTAATGAAATTTACACAATACAATGTGATCAACCATGTTCGTAAAATTTAGACCCTTAATGAGGGGATAACGATGAAATTTACACAAATACTGTTGAAAAATTCTTTGGTTCAAAAAGGGAAATGACAAAAAGCAGTTCAGCACATCTAAAGAATTTATTTCCATTATCAATGCATGATTTTGATTGGTGAAATTATCTCAACAAAAACATTTCCTCATTTTTATTTCAGTAGTCTTGGACTATCTTTCATTTTGTGTCGGTATAATGGGAGGCTACTCCGAGCTAATTACAGAAGGTTTGACTATTTGGCGAAGCCGATCTTGCGTCAAACCGACTGCCCATTAGACAACGGGCCTTAAGGCGATGAGAACATTATTTTATTTATTATCAAGCAGCCAGGCATAATCTGGATTCCCTTTGGTAAGAGGGTCAATTATCACAACGGGTTTTATTTCCTATTATGCTGCCGTAGATTTATAGTCCAATTCAAAGTTGGGATGTAGGTAAAAACTAAAATTTAATATCTTCCTATTTGATTATAATATTTCAATTCTTTACCATAGAATATATTTGAAAAAAATTTCAAATATCGTATTTTATTTGTAAATCTGTCTGTATGGATAGTTTTAATGGAACAAAGTTACAATACGCATGTATGTCTGTTATTTTATGGCAAGATTTAAAAAAATTTTTTTTTTCTTTTCAACATCAAATTTCTCACATTATTCACAAGTAAATACGGTACATTTTCTTTGATGTCATGTCAAAAAATGTACAGGATAAAGTTTTTTTTGTTTTTTTTTCATTAAAAGGGGTTGTGAATGGAAAAAAATTTGAGAAGCCCTGATGTGATCTGAACAAAACTACATTACATTTTTTGTATCCAAATCTGGTTATCTCCAGTTTCATTTTGTCTTAAGGAAAAAATTTTAGTTGATAATTTTCTACGATTTTCTTCTCATTAATAACACGATTATCACAATACAACTGAGATTTCAAGTTATTTCAATCCACATATGTTGCTCTTGGCCAAAAGTTTGTAATTGTTGCTAAAGGTAAATAATTGCATAAAAATGAAAGCATTGTTCACATATCTAATGTCTTTGTTTTTCAATAAATAATATTCCTTGGTACATAAGGTTAGATATGATTTTAAAAGATTATGACATTATTATCTGTATGAAAAATAAGCACTTCAGTTGAAGAAAAGACATCAAAAAACGAACACTAGACATACATACGCCAAACAGCTCTTGACAGCCTAACCCCATTCATCTCTACCATTAAACTGGGAAATGCATATAAGAGGTGAATCCAAGAGTGAAAGTTTTTGAAGTAAAAATATGTTTTCATTTCCAGGCTAAGGTGACTTCTGTCATCAACCCTACTTTCTAAAATCACTTGCTGCATGTCTGGTTTCTTTTCTTGTGGCTGAACACAGTTCTAATATCCTATTCTCTTTAATTAGAATATAATCTGTCTCTCCTGTAACATCATCACGCTGAACATTTTGAATGTATGCTTTTGACAGAGTATCTGCCAGGTAAAGTTTTTTTTTACCCGGATTGGAGATGATAGACATATTTCTGCAACCGCATCAACATGTTTTGGAAATGTTTCAGACTGTTCATCAGATTCTTTTTTTCATAATAGCTTTTTGAGCCTATGATCACACGAATGCTGGCCAAATGTATACTGGTGGTAGCAGTCACAGAAGTAGATAATCCCTAGTAGTTCTTTCGTGATCTGGGCATGTTGGGGATTTTGTGTCAGTGAGAGTACTACTAATGTACACAAGGGATTAACTTTCTTGGAGTAGAGTAGCTCCTAGGCCTTTCTTGCTCATATCACATTGTATGACCAAGAGTTTGTTGTGATTATAGTACCTTAGTGCTCCACACCATCATTTTGACCTTCTCAAAGGCCTCTTCATAGGTTTTGGACTTGTGGTCCATGAAACATTCAGGTGCATTCTAAATTGATAACTGTCATAATCTGCTACAGCTTCTTCCAAGGTTTTGCACTTTTCACATATCAGAAAATCACTGGCTTTGTTCCTCATGCCTATAAAAAAATTTCTGAAATATTCAAGATGAGAGAACTTTCCATCAATATCTACCAAATGGTGTGGCAAACATTGTTTAATAACTACTTCAAGCTTCTCTCCGCCTCGCTCTATCCGCCTCTCTCCGCAAAAATTATGTTTGAGATCAGTTACTACGAAACAGAAAATGTTGGGTTGTTTAGTAGTGATGCTTCAAATCTTTTCTGATGATAGGATACATTTTTGATGACAGGCTTGTTGGACACCCAAATATTGATTACCTACAAATATTTTTCAAATTATTTCTGCTTTAGTTTGTTAAAATTATATGATTTTAATGTGATTTTATAGCACATTGACTTCTATTTAATGTTCATGTAGACAAGAATATTTAAATGTATCTCTGAGGCTTTCAATTTCCCTTGTCTGAAGCTTGGTAAAAGAATTATGGATGCTACAACTTATCCAGTGATGACCAAGACTCTGTAAGCCTATCTTTCCATACCCAAATGAGGGTTTTCAAGGATGCTAGGGCTAGCAGGATGGTTAAAAGAAAAAAATTTCAAGTGAAAAATGTTCAAGATAAAGAGATAGTGCAAATGTATCTTTATCAGGGAAAAAATTGCATAGTTGTGGATGATAAATCATCAACAAATGTATGAAAACTTTTGATATATTTGTCTGTTTACATCCAAAATTTGTACTTGTTTATTAAATTAAAGTAAAATCTAATGGATAAAACTAAATGAAGAGACACTCAAATTAAGGTTCCACCAGGCCAATAAAATTCTGTATTCAGGGTCACAGCACAAAAAGTTTGGGAAAGACTGCTGTAAGCTGTAGGCATGTATTTAAATGCATCTTCAAAGTTTTCTTTTTAAGACAACCTTTGGCTTTTTGTAAAGTAATTTTCAGTCTTTGTTGTCATTATCATTGCTCAAATAAATTTCTACTTAGTTATAATTTTACTCTTCGCATCAGTTGTCTCTGAAAAATCCTGGGTTGGGAAAGGGTTAAAGGTTAAAGGTTAGACAAACTGATTTGAATGAGAACCTAACAATTACAGAAAAATTTGTCTCTGACATCTTCTATGATTCTCAAATTCCAACAAGGTTTTTGAATAATCCTAGCATTCGTTCTGCTTAGTTCAATCCTCTTCTTTTTTTTTATGTTTTCTACTACTTTCAGTCCATTTTTTTTCTCCAACTTTTTCTTTCTCTTTCCTATTTTTTTCAACTTTTTCTTTCTCTTTCCTATTTTTTTCAACTTTTTCTTTCTCTTTCCTATTTTTTTTCAACTTTTTCTTTCTCTTTCCTATTTTTTTCAACTTTTTCTTTCTCTTTCCTATTTTTTTTCAACTTTTTCTTTCTCTTTCCTATTTTTTTTCAACTTTTTCTTTCTATTTTCTATTTTTTTCAACTTTTTCTTTCTATTTTCTATTTTTTCAACTTTTTCTTTCTATTTTCTATTTTTTCAACTTTTTCTTTCTATTTTCTATTTTTTTCAACT
>OY735241.1:15345388-15347888 GCA_963457665.1 Thysanoteuthis rhombus | reverse complement strand
TCTATATGTTTTGTATATATATATACGTATATCTATATGTTTTGTATATATATATACGTATATCTATATGTTTTGTATATATATATACGTATATCTATATGTTTTGTATATATATATACGTATATCTATATGTTTTGTATATATATATACGTATATCTATATGTTTTGTATATATATATACGTATATCTATATGTTTTGTATATGTATATACGTATATCTATATGTTTTGTATATGTATATACGTATATCTATATGTTTTGTATATGTATATACGTATATCTATATGTTTTGTATATGTATATACGTATATCTATATGTTTTGTATATGTATATACGTATATCTATATGTTTTGTATATGTATATACGTATATCTATATGTTTTGTATATGTATATACGTATATCTATATGTTTTGTATATGTATATACGTATATCTATATGTTTTGTATATGTATATACGTATATCTATATGTTTTGTATATGTATATACGTATATCTATATGTTTTGTATATGTATATACGTATATCTATATGTTTTGTATATGTATATACGTATATCTATATGTTTTGTATATGTATATACGTATATGTATATGTTTTGTATATATATATACGTATATGTATATGTTTTGTATATATATATATGTATATGTTTTGTATATATATATACGTATATGTATATGTTTTGTATATATATATATGTATATGTTTTGTATATATATATACGTATATGTATATGTTTTGTATATATATATACGTATATGTATATGTTTTGTATATATATATACGTATATGTATATGTTTTGTATATATATATACGTATATGTATATGTTTTGTATATATATATACGTATATGTATATGTTTTGTATATATATATACGTATATGTATATGTTTTGTATATATATATACGTATATGTATATGTTTTGTATATATATATACGTATATGTATATGTTTTGTATATATATATACGTATATGTATATGTTTTGTATATATATATACGTATATGTATATGTTTTGTATATATATATACGTATATGTATATGTTTTGTATATATATATACGTATATGTATATGTTTTGTATATATATATACGTATATGTATATGTTTTGTATATATATATACGTATATGTATATGTTTTGTATATATATATACGTATATGTATATGTTTTGTATATATATATACGTATATGTATATGTTTTGTATATATATATACGTATATGTATATGTTTTGTATTTATATATACGTATATGTATATGTTTTGTATATATATATACGTATATGTATATGTTTTGTATTTATATATACGTATATGTATATGTTTTGTATATATATATACGTATATGTATATGTTTTGTATATATATACGTATATGTTTTGTGTATGTATATGTATGTATACGTTTTGTGTGTATGTATATATGTGTGTGTTCGTACATATGTATATGAAAGTGTATACATGTATATGTTAGTTTATATATATATATGTATATATATACATCTGTGTCGGAGTGCATGTGTGTGAGTGTGTGTGTTTATCTATATACATGTTTGTGTGTGAGAGAGTGTATATGTTTGAGTATATATTTATATGAGTGTTTATATATATATGTGTGTGTTTGTATGTGTATATATGTTCAGAAATAATATATATATATATATAAATATATATAAGGCAACAGAAGTAACTCATTCATCTGTCCTCCATCATTTTTTTCAATTGATCACCCTTTTTCCCATTCAGGAATGCATACGAAGAAGTTTTGTCACATGATGGTTTTTGCTAAGTTAACCAGTTTTTTTGTCCCTTGTTGATTGGCTCAAAAATGTTGTCCTCAATTTTGGCACCAATTGTCTTATCAATCCACATCTGATGGTTTACATTTTGTGACCAAATGGGCCATCTTTGAGATCATTCAATTTTTGCGAAAGGCAATCATTTTTTTCTCTGAAATCTTTTCACAGGTGGATGATGAATTTGAAGGTCTTCAGTCAATGCCAGTGGAACATTCCTTTGACGCTGGTAAGTTTTGAAAATTTTTTCATCTAAACAATGGTTCCATTATCTCTATTATTGTTCGGACCATCCTCATCTTGGTTGTTTTCCATACAACGTTTCAGCTGTTGTACTCTACGGCCTCCATCAGGTATCATCTGGTAGGTGTGGGGGAAGTAACGAACTGAACCCTTTATTTAACTGACGGGGGTATATAGAATGCACTCCCCTCTTAGCACATGGACACATGGCGTAGTGGTTAGAGAATTAGACAGAATTACTGCAAGTAATCTAATGGTTCTAGGTTCAATCCCTGTGTGAGATAATAATAATTCGAAAATACTACTACTGCTAAGAGGGGAGTGCGGTCTATAAACCCCGTCAGTTAAATAAAGGGTTCGGTTCACTACTAATTTGTGCTTCTTCCCCCCCACTGCCTCCCTCCCTTCCCTTAGTGTTTGCATTGCTTGGCTTTAGGACTGTTGTGATCAGATAGT
>OY735241.1:15265237-15312737 GCA_963457665.1 Thysanoteuthis rhombus | reverse complement strand
TTTAGGTTCGTTCAGAAGGGAAAATATGATTAATCGAATGTTTTGATTTAAAAAAAACATGAATTATGAACATTCCCTTCAATTTTTTCAAGAAAACAAATAACTTTTCTATACTCCCAGAAAATCAAAAAAAATCAAACTTGAATTTGAATCCATGAAAATTTGATTTGATAGGAATATAAGATACTTTATTTTAAAAAAATCTTATTTTCATTGAAAAAAAAATCAATTTTTTTGCCACGAAATGATTTAAAATTTGGTGTTTTTAGAAGCGAAAACAAACCAATATATATATTGGAGAAAAAATTAAATATACAAATTTTGAATACACTCAATAAAATGAAATAAAACTTTTAAAAAAAACATTGAAGAGAATATTCAAATATTCTTTAAAGTAATTTTTGAAAAATATTATTTTTACAATGAATCATGACACTTTTAACCAAATGAAAAATATTTTCAAAAATGTTGAATTTTTTTTTCATGTTCAAATTTTAATCACAGGCAAGAACAAAATTAATGATACATTTTTACAGTATTTTTTTTTCGAAGAAATACTAATGATTCAACACAAACCAAAGAATATAATTTCCTATATTAACAATCCAATGAAACAAATCAAAATCAACACATTCAAATTCAGAATTTTAAAAAAAGCACATAAGAAATCTTTTTCGTAATTCTCAACAAAACATCACAAAAATATTCAAATGTTCCCAGGAAAAGTATTAAGAACTTGAACTTTTCTAAAAATCAAAACTCTTTAAAAAATGTGAAATACACAGATTTCTTAATTGATAAAAAAAAATCTTTGTTTCTAGGTTGAAATCCAACAGCGATCCAAAACATATTTGTTCATGTGTTTAAATTGTATTTTATATTTGAAATACAATCTGAACTCATGAACAATTTATTTTCAAAGCATATTTGAAAATATCAGAAATAATATATCCAATTTTGCAATAAACAAAATACAAAAAAATCCATTTCATTTTCTTTTCAATCAAAGAAAATATTCAAATAATGTTTTAGGAGAAATTTATAAATCGATTTTTTTAATTAGAAAAATTGAAATTCGAAAAAAATGTAATGTAAAATGCGAGAATTTTAAAATTGATGAAAAAAAGTTTTTAGGTCAAAGTTTTAAACAGTTCCAAGTGAATTCAAAATACAATCCAAACATAAAATAAGATATTTCAATGAAATTAAATTAATCAAATCAATCAAAACTGACAAAAAATCTGAATTTGAAAAAGAACCTCTCAAATTTGGAGATTGACTGTTTACGATTGATCCAGTCGGAGACAAACCATTGCTGCTACTAACAGCAGGAGACGATCTTTTGGGAGCAGATTTCTTGCCTTTTGGCATCTTTTCAACAGGTTTTTTCAAAGAAACTGACGGTTGGGATATTCTTCTGAATTCAAATTCTATCAAATATTTGGGAAGAACCAAATATCTCAAGATTCCTAATATTTTTCACACTGTAGCTTTTCGAATCAACCGGTAAATACAAAAAAAAATGGACAAGGGCAGATAACAATTTGACTTGATCGTTGCATATGTATGTGAGCGTGTGTTTGTACACAAGGTCGTACCTGAAGGAGGGGGTGAGGCGATTCTGAATCGCTCTATGGAGGCGACTATTCCACAAGCTATATGAGTAATAATTCACCTACTGCATTTACAATAATAGCGTACAATGTTCCTAGCACTCAGCAAAACGAGGGCAAGGAAATGTTCCCCGAATCTCCAGCTACAGACCATATACATATATATATATATATATATATATATATATATATATATAGCGCCTTATATTACATTGTAACTCTATTTGAAATGATCTCCCGTTATTGCAACGTAAATGGAATAATCAAGAAAATGGGACTGCTGCAGGGATCGAACCTGCGACCAATAGGATAGCTGTTTCAACGTAACGTTACTCTTACCATTGACCTAAATGTAATGGCCCAAATAACAGTTTTAACTCTAAATTCTCATTTTGTTTAATCACTGTTTATATTTGATTTGTTTCTCTCAACGCCAACAATTATGTTATAAAAAAATGAATATATGATCCGACAGAATGATCGTAAATTGCATTATAATATCATCATCATCATCATCATCATCATCATCATCATCATCATCATCATCAGTCTTTCAATGTCCGTCATTGGACATAGACCTTCCCCAGGATTTGCCACACTTCTCTATCATGGGCGTCGCAGAGCCAGTACTTTCTGAATTTGTCTTGCTCGTCTCTCCATCTAATATTCTGCAGGCCTCGATTCCACATGTGATCACGGGGGATCCATATCGTGAGTCACGATGTCCATCGGTTGTCTGCCATTCGCGCAACATGGCTAGCCCACTGCCATTTGAGCTTTTAATGGATTCTATGATGTCCCTGACTCTTGTCTTTTCCCGGATGTACAGTGCTGTCTTGTGGTCTCTCCATGTGACGCTTAGCATAATTTTCTCATGCACACGTTGCGTAGTTCTCAATTTGCGGATCTGTCTCTTGGTTCCATGTTTCAGTTCCATAAGTGACTATTGGGAGGAAGCATTGGTTATACACCCGTCTTTTTAGGATAAATGGGATCTTATTTTTGATGGTTGAGCTTGCTCTGCCAAAGGCTTGCCATCCTAGTGTGATTCTTCGCTTGATTTCTTCTTCTTTTGAGCGTCTCATGGAGATTTGTTGTCCTAAGTAGATGTAGTGATCGACCTTCTCCAGTTCTGTGTCTTCGATTCTATCTCAGTGTTTTTATCTCTGATTGCTGTTCATGATCTTCGTCTTGCTGAAATTCATGCCCAGGCCGACTTTCTTACTCTCTTCGTTTAGTTCATCTATTATTAGTTGGGGGTCGTGCAGGTTCTCTGCGAAAAGAGCAATGTCGTCTGCAAATCTGAGGTTGTTCAGATACTTGCTGTCTATTCTAATCCCTTTACTCTCCCAGTCTAGTCTTCTGAAGATCATCTCGAGGCAGGCTGTGAAGAGTGTAGGTGAGCTGGTATCACCTTGTCTTACTCCTTTTTAGAGCTGAAAGGGGTCTGAGTCTTTATGTAGCCTGATTAGGTGCTGTTGTGATTGCATATATGTTTCAGCACTTCGACATATACTGGATCTACATCTTGTTGAGTGATGTCTTCCACGACCTTAGGGATTTCCACTGGGTCGAACGCCTTTTTGAAGTCGATAAATGCTACAGCGAGTGGTAGTTTATATTCTGCTGCTTTTTCTTTCAGTTGATTTATCGAATGCAGGTGGTCCATGCTCGAGTAGTTAATTCTAAAGCCGGCTTGCTCTCGTAGTGGGTTTTCATAAAATGTTTTTGTGTTTCGGTTGGTGATGATTTTTGTGAAAAGTTTGTATACACAGTTGAGTATGCTTATAGGCCTGTAGTTGTTGTGGTCTTTCGGGTTTACTTTTTTTTATATAAAAGCATTATGATGGCTGTGTTCCAATCATCTGGGTCTTTATTGTGTTTTAGACACAAGTTGTAAAGGACGACCAGTTTCCTGGTGATGATTTTACCTGCTTTTTGGAGTTGATCGATGGTGATGTTGTCTGGTCCAGGGGCTGTTCCTTTCTTCGTCTGTTTAATGGTTTGTTTCACCTCCCACAGGGTTACTTGTGGGTACTGAAACTCTATTTGAAATTATCTCCCCTTATTACACAGTGAATGCATTATTTGGCCTCGACAACATAAACAGAATTAACAATTAATGCAGCATTGAAGCGGCAACCCTCTAGGTCGCAGGAACGATTCCTACAGCAGCCTGTTTTCTTTAATCGTTTATTCTATGAAGTTAAACTAAACAATGCATCTACTACATTGGGCATTGAAACGTGTGTTCTTGGATTAGCAAGCAAACCTATCAGGGCTTACGGCGTTTCAAAAAACGTCCTAAATGACCTAAATGTAAGCAAAGGGTTTACGTCAACTCGTCACTGCCTATTGCTGGTGAACTACGCTTGAGTATGACGCTAAAAAAGCAAAATACACTAAAGGTGTTGTTTTCAATTTTTTGGAAGATATTACGATTTTTCCATGGTCTTCTTTCTTCTTTAAAGGAGAACAATTATATAATCTAGTGGTGCAACTCCCTTCTATTGTAAAGCGCATAACGTATGATTTAAGAAGTACGCTAGATAAGGAAATAAACAGGTTAGTCGAATATAGCATAATTTTGCCAATACGACTCTTTAACTGGGTTGCAGCCTTTGAACCTGACAATCTAGTCAGAATTTGCGACGACTTTAAATTCAACTTCATCGTCGGCAGCCTTTTAGCGTCCGTCATTGAGTATAAATCTTCACCAGACCACTCTATCATGGGCACCGCGGAGCCAGTATTTTCTGAATTTGTCTAGCTTGTAACTCCATCTGATTCTCTGTCGGCCACGATTTTGCCTATGATCCTCGAGATCCATGTTGTGTATCATGATGTATAGTTCTTATAACATGTCCAGCCCATTACCATTTGATTTTTAATGATTTTTATTACATCTCTTTTCTCTTGTTTCGTTCCGACTTTAGTTGTAAAATCAACAGTGAGGTGGATTGTTGATGGGACGAGGAGATTTGGTCCTCATCGTGGTTTGACTGTAACGCGCGTGCGGCCCTGTATATATGGAAGGAAGGATGCTGTACGAAGAGAATGGAATGCGCGCCAAGTATGGAGTTGGACGCATATTGAAACAATGTGGAATAAACACATACAGATATTTTGGCCAGGGAAAAGACGTACGTTTAATCGAAGAATCAGGAATGAAGTTGAGGTACATGTAAGAATAACATAAATACGATCGATCGTGAGAAGTGATGTTAGGAGAAGAGAAGAAAGAGAGATGACGAAAGGTGGGAGCTTTCTTGATAGTACTGGCGTCGGTGTTGAAGCGGAGTTTGTCTGATCTGCTTGGATTCCGCATGGTTGGATAGCTCCAAGACAATACGTGGAAACCAGGTTCAGTGTGCGAATCATACTGCCAAGTAAGTAAGTTAACTTAGGGTCTATTCTCTGACGCTGTTAGACTTGACGAACAGACCATGAAAGACAGAGAACATGGAGTTTTCTCCATGCGTGTTTCCCAAAGTAAGGATGTTTAGGAAAGATTATCGTGACTAGCAGAAAGACATTGCCATTTCATTCACGAGAGTGAGAGGTGATACGCGTTTGTAGCTCGATATCGGTGAAGTGAATTGAGCAAAGTTAGTACAGAGATAGGTCATGGAGGAGAATGGTTTTCGATCGGATTGGCCAATGGGTCGGCGAAATGATAACGATCTTAGGGAGATGGGAAGAGAGAGAGAGAGAGAGAGAGAGAGAGAGAGAGAGAGTGGAAGAGAGAGAGAGAGAGAGAGTGGAAGAGTAGCCAGCAGTAAAAGCCGGGGCCAGAGGCATGACCAGCTAGGGGTCCTGGTGCCAATGAGCATTGGGCCAGGGAGAAGGGAAGAGAGAGAATGGTCGGCTGCGGAGGCCAGGGCTAGAAGCGTAACCAGCTAGTGGTGCTGGAGCTAGTGAGCGTTGGACCATGTGCGTCCAGGGATTTTATTGGGGTTGGAGGAGGAAGTGATGTTTTGGATATCTAGCTAAAAGAAGAGTTTCATACTTAATTTGTAACTAAAAATATAGGTGGCACTACACTGCCATTGACATCCAGCAGCTACTAACATTAAACAATTGCATTCTTACCCGGGCGTTTTTTCGCCCAAGGAGACTTCTGTACTAGAATCTATCGGTACGGTAATTTGTAGTAAAACAGGACAAACGCAGGTTTGAAGAGAAACACAGAGAATACTTGAAGAGAATACTTTGAAGAGAATACTTGCCGTAGATACGGATCTATTAAGATAAAGGGAGATAATTCTCGGATACGTGAAGGATTGTTCAATCATCATCATCATCATCATCATCAGTCTTTTATTGTCCGTCCTTGGACATAGACCCTCTCCTGGATTCGCCAGACCTCTCTACCATGGGCTTCACGGGGCCAATACTTTCTGAACTTATCAACTTCGTCTCTTCATCTCGTACTTTGCTGGCCTCGGTTACGCATGTTATCTCTCTGGGATCCATGTTGTGAGACGAGATGGCTAACAGTTGTCAGCCATTGCAACATGACCAGCATGTTGCATGCTTCTCAGTTTGAGAGTTAGTTTCTTGAATAGGAACCATGTTCCTGCTCCATAGGTTACTATCAAGAAGATGCATTGGTTGTATACCCTTCTTTTCAGGACTAATGGGACTTCCATGTTCTTGCTCTGCAGAAGGCTTGCCACCCTAGAGTGATTTTTCGGTTGATTCCTTCTTCTTTTGGGTATTTCATGGATATTCGTTATCCTGGGTAGATGTAATGGTCAACTTTGTCCAGTTCTGCGTTTTCAATTTTGATCATTGCGTGTTATTTCCAACATGATTGTTGTACATGACCTTTGTTTTGCTAAAGTTCATTAATTTTAATTAACATAAAGTAGGGGACACACATAAAATGGTAATGTAACACACCCTTTTTATTGATGGAGTTTATAATGATTTATAGTTTTTGACTGATGAGTTATTACTTCACATAGTCTTTCAGATGTGTTGGCTTTCGTATCACTCTTCCACTGCGTGTGTGAATCTTAAGAGGAGATTCACAATGGCTGGGTTCTGTCGTGCTAACCTCCTGCAGTTAGTGAAGATATGATACGTTGAAGCACTCTGTGGTGTTTGCGTATCGTGTGCAGGACTTAAAAAGTCAGCAGATGTGGGCGGTGACGATCTGGTGGGTGATCCGATGTTGCCTGTGGTTGCTCTGATGTTCTTCGCTTGACGTCTACAGCGTTGATAGATTCTGTTACATAACATAATACTATTATGAGTTATTTAATGATTGTTGTTGTTAGATATAAATGATAGGATTGTTGTTGTTGACTTCTTGTGAAGTACATTATTGAATCGTCATTATACATAGTTGAATGAATACTTTTTGTACTGTTTGCACGTGTCGACAATTATCTCATCCTAATATTATTTACCACCAATGTTTAACTCTCAGACGGACCTGACTTTTCATCCTTACCCAAATGAAATATGGTGTCAACGTGAGATCTCTGAGAAACTTTGGGTCAAAGAATTTAAAAACCTGATACCAGAATAGGATTCTTACTACAAAGATAATAAAAAAATATCCTATCAAGAAATAGGAATTTTCAGAGCTTTTTGATTTGACGAATGCAAGAAACTAGCGAAGATGGTTACTGCGATTTTTACGTTTTTGACAAGCCTCGAAATTATGCATAGAAGACGATCAAACTTTTACATTGTATGGGGAGTGAATCTGAGATTGTGTTCAGAACGAGAAGATGGAAATCTATATGATGCCTCTGTGGAACCTCCTATATTTTAATTGAGAATTTGATATCTAATGTCACTTCCTACGCTGACTCCCTATAAAAACCCTGAATACACGTATTCAATTGCTTAGTTGCCCCAGCTTTCTAGTCGACTACCTTCTTCCGTTCCTTCTTCAACTCTCAGCCGGCGTAGTTCTTATTTCTTGATCGTGACTATATATATATATATATATATATATATATATATGTATGTGTGTGTGTGTGTGTGTGTGTGTGTGTGTGTGTGTGTGTATTGTCTTTTGTCACTTATATTCCTCGATGTGAAAATTTGCTAGAACTTTATAGCTACTAAATGCAAATACTGCAATTACTATTTTGGGCGACAACAAAAACGCTACGCTTTCTATTTCGCCCCTTTTAGCTTCTTCACGAGCTAACCACCTTTTTGTAATCTAGTTTGGTCAACTATACCAGATATTATTACAGGTACTACTAATCAGGCTCTATTCGATAGATAAACTAAACGGCGTTAGACCTGTTATACCACGTGTCCCCTAAATATTTATTCTTTCCTATATTTCATTTTTACGTATAGAAATAAACCTCTTCACCAAACAGACCTCCTCTCTTCTCTTCACTTCTCTTCTTTACACGATCGATCATTTTAATGTATATGTATTTCATTTTCATTCTTCATTTATCATGAATGTTATGAATCAAATGCACCACCCATTTGCTCATCTTCATAGTGTCTTTTTTACTCTCTCTAATATCTACATCCACATTCGTACTTGGTACACATGTTCTCCATACATTTCTCTTCCCCCTTCAACATCTCCAGTGACATCGGCGCTAACACCAAACCATGTAGAGGCAAAATTCTTTGTTTTCACCAACATTTTCTCACCACATCTAACCAACAGCAATTTTCAACTCTCCCTCCACACACATACCAACCATCCTTCCTACACCGTCTCGGAAAAATTCAACACATACTTTATACCCAAAGAGAACGTAATACATGAGCAGGAAAATTTTTATTTGAAGGCACAATTTCCAGGTGAGAAATTCACACGTGCGTTGGAGAAACGACTGAATAAAACGATTGTACAAGACAAAGAACCATCGGAAAGTTTACAACTAATTCCTGACCTGAAACTAGAAAAGGCGACGGAGCTGGCCAGAAATAGTGAGCAAATAAAATCCCAGATGGAGGAGATACAAGCGAAAGCAGTTCATGCAGTTAATACTACGTGGAAGCCAGGATCATCAACTTGAAAAGGAAGCGAGGAAAATAATTCCAAAAAACAGGGGTAGTTGTAATAGAATACGTGAATTCAAAAACTGTCCGGCTAAAGGAAAAATGCAAAAAAATCTGTAATTAGCTGTATCACTTTGTCGTAGTCTATGAGACAAAGAAAATAGGAGTCCGAGACATCAAAAAATCTGCTAGAAAACTCAAATAGCAATAGGCTGACTGTTGTAAAAATGGCAGACAACCGATGGAAATCATAACTCACAACGTAGATCCCCAGAGATCACATGTGCAATCGGGGCTGGTAGAAAACAAGATGGAAAGACAAACTAGATAAATTCAGAAAGTATTGGCTCCGTGACGCCCGTGATAGAGAGACGTGATTAATCCTGGGGAAAGACTATATCCAACGATGTACGATAAAAGACTGATGATGACGACGACGACGACGACGACGATGACGATGATGATGATGATTCAAAAACGAACAAAATCCAAGCGTAAGGATGGACAAAGGAAACGAACATTTTTTTTTTGGAACTGACGAAAAAGGGGACAATGGGAATACTAACAACCCAGGACAAAAATCTAATTATTTGCAAGTCGACAGTCAAATTCAAAATCGACACTGGAGCAGATACATACGTGATTACCACTCCAACATACGAGAAACTTCGAGAGAAACCTTCGGCAGTAGCATATTTTCAAGCCCAGGAGGAATTGTACGGTGCAGAAGAAAATTTACAACTACAACGGAAACTCAAGGGAAATATTACGCTTTGTAAATATACGCAATGAACTGTACGAAGATAGAAAGACCAGTCGTCGAAAGAAAGCGCGAAGCAGATGAGGCTCGTATCATGACTTGAGAATAAACAACATACTGTTTTGGATTTAGGTGGATATATGAGAGGAGACCCGGTGAAATGACGCTAATATAAGATGCTAAACCTCACTGTGTCACCATAGAGAGGAGGATACCATTCCTAATACTTCCTAAGTTTAAGGAAGAATCGAACCGATTCGAAAAGAGGAAATAATGGAAAAAGTGACGAAGATTGGTGTGCTTCAAAAGGAAAACAGGAAAGTTCGTTTATGCATGGATTTGAAAAAATTGAATCCATCTGTAAAAATGTGCTGTCGTATCGAGACGCCAAAATTAAATCGAGCAAAATTTTCCCCCAAGCTGCTCGACGCTACCAGTGGATTTCATCAGATTCCACTAAAAGAAGGTAGTTGTCCTCTTACAACTTACAATGAAACAATCATCGATGATATTTTGATTAACGCATAACCAAAGAAGAACACGACAATAGGCTTAAAACTGTTTTAGAAAAATTACAGGAAGCAGGAGAGGTTGTTGCAGGAGTTGCCTGCCTCTGTATGGATTTGAAATATATTATGCGCATGATATAGGTACTTACAAAGAATTTTTACCAAATCTGTCGTATATAATCGAATCAATGTTGGAATCATTGAAAAGGGGATGTAAATGATGGTGGGATCATCCAGAAGAAAAGGCATTTCAAGAAGTAAAAGCATTATTAAGCCAAGCACCAGTTTTGTCTTTTTACAATCGAACAAAAACAACGGTGAAAAACGAAAATCCAAGACGTTTCGGTCTTGAAGCCGTGTCATTTCAAGAAATATTTGCACGTCATCATAATTTGGAAAGGAAATAGGCTCAAATTGAAAAAGAATGTTTAGCAGCTGTATGGGCGTGCGAAAGATTTGATACATACGTTGCAAGACTAGGATCTTTCGAACTTCTTACAGATCACAAGCCACTTGTACTGTTGATTAACACAAGATTTGAATAAGACACCATTAAGATGTCAACGGAGATATAATTGCAGAGCATGTCCCCGGAAAGACATTAGTTGTACCTTATGCACTTGTCGATAAGTCCTCTAATACCAGCAGGAACGTCGAATCATTCATAGACTGCGAGGCAAAAACCAGACTAGCATTCGACATGAGATTAAACGAGATAAAAAAGTGATTGGCCTGGACAAGACATTACAATAGGTAATGCACATTACAGTAAACGGATGGACCGATGAAGAAAACTCTAGGGGAAGACATAAAGCCACATTTCTCAAGTCGAAATGAATTTTCGGTCCACGATAATTTACTATGGTTCCCGGAAAGGGTAATAATTCCGGAAATACTCAAACATAAAATATTTAGAACTCAGCATAATGGTCACTTCGGGATTAACGAACGCACAGAAAGAGCGAAAGCTTCGGTATGGTGGTCCAGAATATCCCAGGAACTGGAAGAATAGAAGAGCACATTTCACAATATCAATAAGCCAACAAAAATGAAAGAGAAACCTAAAGTCAAGCCGATTTAGGAAGGCCTGCGACAGATAATATGTATGAATATTTGTTCACATAAAGTATGCCAATATCGTTGTCACAGATAATTTTTCGAAATACATAGAAATGGCAAAAATCAACCCCACGACGAGCGCATGCATCATTGTGAAGTTATAGAACCTTTTTGGTTCGTCTTGACTGCTGCTGGCCTGCAATTTGATGTTGAGTTGTTGAAGGACGCAAAACATTAACGACTGCTAGTCCACAGATCCTTAGGGCCAGTTTGGACCACCAACAGGGATCTCAATGCATTAAAATCATACTCGAATAGGGCAACAGAAATTGACCATGCTGTAATTGATAAAGCTTTCAGAGCTGCCGATGTCGATCATAGCATTTGATTTTAATCCTCATAATAGTTTTCGAAAAACAGTCGAGGATCGCTGTGGCAGCTGTTGTTACAGAAGTAGAACATCACACTTTAGGAGCGGAAAGTAGATTTAAAAGATCGTCAGACTTCGGAAAAATGGAGAAAAATTAGGAAGGAAATACACAGAAGGATGGCACGGAGAATTATGAACATGGATGGGAGCAGAAATAGAAGTCAGTGGACTCAGATAAACGCCAACAGTATCGGACTGCAGATAGGAATAGCTATTTTGAACGTATTGACCTGTTCATAGGCTGTTCTTAAGTCAAATGTTAGTTTGTTTATCTACCAGTTCTTGTTCTCGGTGGTTAGCACCAAAATAAAATTAGTAAAGGTTTTAGACAATATTTCCAGCGTTTGTTAGCTTGTCTTGGTGTCAAGGTCGACATCAAACTATTCCGACCGCATAAAATGATCCATTTTAAAGCTGAATATATTGTAATGAAAACAATAAAAGAGAATAGGACTTGGGAAACTTTATCCAGCTTTAAACTCACAAAATGTAAATTGCACAGAAGAGTTCCACCACGGAGATAACTTCAATATGGTTGTCCAAGGGGTTGGGGACTAAATTTTGTCATTTATTACTACAGTTTACAGTATTTCATACGAGAAAATATATAATAAAATACTGTTGCTGTCTATGTTTACTCAGTGGGATGTTCCTGGGGCTGTAGCTCAAGACCCAACCCCACTCCATCGGGGGAAAAACAGAATCTGTCGGGGATATTTTTAAGCAAAAACATTTTGTACTGTTTTCACTTTAAAGGTTTTTTTTAACATGAACCACTTTAAGACCTGCAAATACATTTGTGAAAAATCTTTAAATCACCAGCAATAATAGTTATGTATTTTTACCATTGAATAATCTAAAAGCCATTTAGACTATTCTCTCCCTTAATTGCCACAAAGCTATTCCCAAACTAGCAGTTGAAAGCAGCTTTGCTTTCTTATTATAATCTATGGTTTAATCCGTTTTAATCTGTGCCGAATTAAAGTGAATCAAAACTATTTTTATGGTTAATACCTTTAACTACATAACGGAGAGTACAACATATAACGATGCAATGAATGTTTGGGGCACATTATTTATTTGAGAAAAACTTCTTTTTTTTTGTGCGCCACCTACAAGCCGACAACTAACGTCGGAAAGAATCGATGAATTTTTTCAGGCATTACACAAGCTGAGTCAAAAATGTCAGCTTGTAAATGTGACCACAGAACAGTACCGACAAGATCTAGTCAGGGATGCATTCACAAACAGACCCCAATATCATACGTCAGCGAATGCTTGTAGGACGAAAACTAACATTTGATCAAACCTGTAACCACTACAATTTGGAACGATACGCTCATGAGGACTCCAGGTCCTTGCTGTCTTACCTACGGAGAAGTTGTTCATCATTGCATTGGAAACTGCCACCTTTTTGAAACCAGATTTTGAATTCAGTTACTACTGATACAACTAAGAAACGGTGTTGGTTTTGTGGTGATAAATTGTACCCACGCTTAATTTTCCCAGTGTGGAATAGTGATTGTGCTTCCTGCGGCAAAACTGAACACTGACAAAAGTCTATCAATCAAAGAAGAAACAGAAAATCACAGCTGTCTTTAAACGGTGCAGTTTTGGTCGCTTCTACCACTCTTGTGCTGATGAACGGCCATAGAGCTGCAGCATTAATTCAGCTAGTTCTAACAGCTTTCTAGGCTACAAGCTGACTGGGAATCCAAACTGGAAATTGGCCTAACGTACGGTACATCACATTGGCCATGACTTCCAAATGTGCTCCAGTCAAACTGTTTATCCAGGACATATCCTGGATCAGCAGTTTATTGCCCAATGAATTGTATATTTGCTAACAGAAGGACTCGAGTTTATCAGCACAGTTTGTCATTGTGAAGGATGAGCTTGACCGATACAAAACGCATGTGTATATTATTCAAACACTGTAAATTTGGAGCATGAGAAATGTGTAAAAATAACTCCTTGGAGCTGCTCAATATCGGCACTCCACTTTAAATGAATATGTGTATTTGGGCGACAAAATGACAGTGCTTGGTTATGGAAGTTGTGAGGGATTGATTTGGCCTGAAAAATCTAGGTCAATCTGCAGCCACTTCTCGATATTCAGATAACTACAAATATGGCAGCTCTAAAGTTAATCGTTTCTTGAATCGTACACAGTTTTCCACTAAATACCGAAATTTGTGGGGCTTTCGATTGTTTAAAACCGTTTAAGACAGTCGAATGTCACATTACACTGTCCAGATAACTCCAAGCCATATGTGATCGAATGCTTTGCCTGTCATCTTAGCTACATTAAATCAGCCTTGGTGACTTGTCACCTTCTTGTCATGAACTTTAAAAAAACATAAAATTCAAACTCCAGCCATCGAGGTTGAGGCTGTGTAGTCACATTTTCTGTCGGTTCGGCATTCCTACATTGTGAATAGTGAAAAGTCGAAAAGTGGAAAAATTTGGGTTGGGTCCAAGAATTTGTGTTTCATTGAGTGATTTTTTTTTTAGTTTTTTGGAAATCACTTGCAAATGTGCTTGATAGGTTGGAAATATTGCTTTTTGGTGGGTCACATACTAACCTTTTTTGTAAATATATATCAAACATCGGGGTTTTTATCTTAATTGTACGCAAAAATTGTAAATATGGGATTAGATAGGATTATCATAAAAAAAGTTCGGTATTATGGTGAACATAGTATGGAAATAATCAGAAAAATGGGTTGTTTTGGTGAATGAAACATTGATGTGAGATTGGGTCAGCAAATGAGACTAGCTAAGATAAGGATAGGAATGAGAAGACCAACCCCAAATCCACATCCCTGTATCCTTGTGTCTTACTTTAATTTTTTGAAAATAAATATTAGCACCCCTAGCTGGTTACGCTTCTGGTCCCGCCATTTGTTGCCGGCTACTCTCTCTCGCTCTTTCTTTCTTTCTCCCTAAGACCAATATCATTTTGCCGACCTCCCAGACGGTCCAATCTTGACCATTTGCCACTGTGACCAATATCTGTACTAACTTTGCCCATTTCACTTCACCGATGTCGAGGAATCTCATGTATGCATAGCTACGCAGCTACACCACCGTGTCCTAACCACGTGCCCCAAACGCACATACCCCTCTCATTCTCATGAATGAAATGGCAATGCTATTTACTATCCCGATGGTCACAATAACTTTTCCTAAATCTATTTACCTCGGGATACACGCATGGATAAAACTCCGTGTTCTCTGTCTTTCGTGGACTGTCCCTCGAGTGTTTATCAGCGTCAGAGAATAGCCCCCAAGTTCATGCACACTTGGCAGTCCGGTTCACACACGGAACCCGGTTTCCACGTATTTCTTGGTACGATCCAAGCCATATGGATTCACAACTTCGATGCCAGTACTATCAAGGATAACGAAGCTCCCACCTCTCGCTATCCCTTCTCTACTCACCTCTTCACGCGATCTATCACATTTATGTTGTTTTTATATGTACTTCATTTTCATTCGTCATTTGTCATTTATATCCTTGTATTAAATGCACCTCTCATTTGTCTATCCAATCCTTGTATGTATTCTTTTTACTTTGTTCCATCTACGCGTTTAAGTTCATACTTAGTGCGCATTCTCTTTGTATGTCTCCTTTTATCCTTACACATCTCCCGTAAAGCCGATGCCAACATTAAACCACGGGGAGACTAAATTCCTCGTCTCCAATATTCTCCTACTCGAACTGCTAGAGCGATGAAGAAGTTACCTATAACTGATATATATTGTATGCAATTAGAAGGTTTTGTATTGGTAGAGTTGGAAGAGAGTGACATAAGTGTTGAAGTTGATGAACAATTAAATTTTGAAAACAGATATGTCTTCAGCTGTCGGTAAGGAAATTTCCAAGAGATCCAAGAGATCGATATATTATCCTTAACAACAATAATACGACTACGTATGAAGTATTGTGTATAGATTTGAGTCTCATGCACTAGACATGGTAATTGGAATCTAAATTTTAAACAGTACTGAGAATATTTACCAGAATGATGTGTCATGAAAGATTTAAGTCATGAGGATAGACTAAAAAAGTTAGGCACTTTACCGAAACTTTCAAGGTATTAAATATTTGCACGGATTACTGAAATGTAATGTTCGATAAGACGGGAATTTCACTAGCTATGACCATTGCAAAAACAAATTGATTTTTTTAAATACTAGAATAGTTTACCATTTCTAAGTGAAAAAATAATGCAAGTACAAACAATTTTAGGAATAACTTGGATAAATTTAGATCATCTGGGATAGAAAATGAATTAACAGGGCAATTTGGGAAGTTATCAGCTGAAAGTTATTGAAGAATTTGGGGGGGGGAAGTGACTGGTAAATGTGTATCTATACTGATGTAATTTTTATCACTTGAATTAATGCGTATCTTAATATCAAAAACGGAAATATAAATTGTATATTAAGATGCCAATAGAGGCATTTTTATTTCTTGAATAAATGATGAAAATAAAGAGTAACTTCCCTTGCACATGATTGAGCATCGAGAGTAAACTCCCTTAGAAATATCCTAGCAACGTACGATACGAAAAATACCAATGACAAGTCGCTAGGCAATGAAATCGAAAAACAAATTCAGACTTTGAGATTTTTTGATCCGATATTTTCGTCACGATGGCCACTATATTCCGTGAGGTAAACAGTGTCCCACGTCAGGATTGGCACCTTACAAGTTCAGGGATGGCCCACCAGTATCGATCACCCCTAGGATATTCTTTCCAGGATTCCAAGTTTCAGGTTTCACACTTTTCAGCTTTTTTCTCTACTTATTTTTTGCTGGGGGAGGGGGATCTAGTTCTTTGAATCAAATTATCTAGTTGTTCAAATTGATTTTCATTCTCTCTTCTATATTGAGTTACTTCAAAGATCCAAATGATCCAACCGTCCACATAAATACCAGGCGCGGATCCAGGAAGGGAGGTCCAGTATGGAGTGCTCGGACGTCAATTTGTCCTCCTTTCTAGGGTCTGGATGAAAAAACTGATATGCTTAAAACAATGGGAAACGAAAGCTATAACAATGTAGTTTCATTATATGTATTATATATATTCATATGACACCTTTCTATGAGTACCCGAATTCTTAAATTGGAAAAACATTAAAAAGATGTTCACTAGTACATGATTTTATTCATCAAAAACATCTTAGTTTTAATATTTTTTTACTCTACAAACAGAAAAAAAATTTGTATAAATGCTACAAAGTCATGAAAAGGCTTTTTATGTCACATTATCGTAACAGAAAAATATGGAAGAAATTCAATTAAAATCTTTACTAGCTTAGAATAATTTCATAAAGGTTTTTCCAAAAATTGATTTGATAAATTTATATAGAAATGGCTTCAAAGAATCCTCAAAGAATACTTTATAAATACATATTGTAATAAGTAAATTATCAAAATGTAAAAACACAATCTCATGAGTTAAAGTCCGTTCTAAAAAAATATATTGTGATTTAACTGTAATACAAAAAATTTTAAAAATTGGTAGACTATTAATATTATGTATGCATTTTTCCATTTTTATTTATCTTTCTTCAAAAATAAAATATTTCCTAATTGAAAATTTATGATAATATTGAATTTGGAAATATAAAGATGGATACTGCTTGTGAGGCATTAATCCTTACTTTTATCCTACTCACCAATTGCTACATTAATCAAAATTTTTTTAAATTAATCAGTTGGTCTATTTGATGATATGAAATATATTCAAAATGTCTGATGTTCTCAACCTTTTGATCATCAAGGACCCTTCTTGGTGATGAATTCGCCCACAAACCTCAGGCTTTTGAAAGGTCTGCCTACTGAACAAGCTTACAGACCCCAGTTATACCTTTGTGGACTCCCGTCCCTTGGGACATGCTGGTGTAGAGTGTTCTCCTTTTGGAAATGGCCAACTTTAGTCAAAAATTTTATGATGAATTGATTGATATCTACAGGGGAATATTTAGAAGAAAAGTTTTGAAACAACGTATTTAGATTTTAAAAAATTCTGGATGCAGCATTAATGAATTTACAAATGATATTTTTTTCTAAAAAAAAAAGCAAAGACAACTTTATTGACACAGAATACTGTGTCAATAAAGTTGTCTTTGCTTTTTTTTTTTTTTTGATAATTTAAAATAGGAAACTGCAAGAAAATCAGTTTTGCAATTTTGAGATTAAAAATTTAATGATTTTACTCTGGTTATATGTGTAAAAAAACCTGTGGGACTTGAAAGTTAAAAGCCATTTTATTTTATTTTAGGGGCTTCATGGTATGCCTAATCAGAAGAGTTTTTTCTTCAAGCTCAAGATAGAGTCCAAGATGGCCAATAAATCATTAAAATGCTCACTGCTCCTTCAATATTCATCCTAAGCTGGTTTCCCCATGGGTATTTTATAGTATCAAGTGTGTTTAATAACACATCAAAAGTTTACCATAGTCTGACCACAAGAAAGGTAAAACTTTCAAGATGGGCACCAAATTAGTTGACTGCATTCATGAAAAGAACCAACTTTACCCCCAAAATAATTGCAACAGAAATACTCACTACTGCTTTATTGTTCATCCTTGAGGAATTTTTCCATTGGTGTCAAAAATAGGAACATATTACTCTCCATCCAAAACAGGAATATATTTCTATGTGTCCAACAAAGGAACGACATTCATGTGTTCAAAAAAGTAATGACAAAAATTGACAACGCATTAGAACTGATGATAGTGAGAGGTAATTCAAAACTTGATAGATTTCTATACAAATACATGCATCAGATAACATGCCTGTTCAGATTCATTAGAGCTTCCAGAGAAGGTAACTTCAGCTTGAATTTGACAAGTGCAGAAGAACTTATCAAGAGTTTCCTTACTCATGATCATTACAAATACATTCATTTGGCACCCTACTTTGTGGCAGGTACGTAATAAACGGAAACGGACGACCATTCATATGGATGTCTGTACTTAAATTCAATATACCATTTCATGGAAAATTCATCACAAGTTGTTGGTTGAGTTATCTCACAAACTAATGATACCTTAATTTGATACCATCTGACTGCACCAGAGATATTTCAAATGATCAACAAATTTTGGACAGATCAAATGGAAAGAAGCAACAAAAGTTTTCACCAACTGTATTTTGGATCATGCTGGAAATCCTTTTATTCCAGCAGACAAAGCTACCTTAATGAATAAGACTGTTGGTAGTAATAGTAGATGAGAAGGCATTATTAATGCTGTCGCAGAAGTTTAATCACTGAAAAAAGATGAGAGTATAATGAACATTGGAATGGAGGCAGAGTTCCAGTGCTACACTTCAAAAAGCCTGCCTCAGATGAGATTTTGGGATTGATTAAATGCAGCTGCAAGTCTGACATTGTTCATGTAGAAAAAAGGATCTGAAATGTACACCCACATGTTTTGTGAAGATTGCAGCAACCAGGAATATCAAAATTACTTTAATGGTAATGAAGTAGGCTGCAAAAATGACTGCATTACTTATTTGAATTAATGTTTGCTGGCCTTCCCATGGAAGCCCTCCTAAAATTGTTAACAAAATAGGCTAAAATTTACAAGCTTTTCATTTATATCATCAAATCAAAAGACATTTTGCATTCATAACTTTCTTAAAAGCTTATCTCTTTTTTTTTGATAAACACCATTTTCACGAAGCAAAGTGAATTGTTTACCAAACATTATGTTGTCATTAGTTAATAAATACATCCACTTTTTTATTTGGTTACAACTGGTGGGCACCACCTTTTCTAGCTAAAGAAAATCATACATATGCAGATTTATCTGCCCTTTGGAAAGGATCTACTTCTAGCCCCTACATCTCTGTAGAAATGGTCGATTCCTGTTTTCCTTTTTGACGTCACTCAGAACTACCAATCAGATAACAGATTGTTATCTGTAGGATATTTAAACAGAGGCGGTAAAACTCTCTCCCTTTCTGTGTCCCGACGGCCTCGAGGTAAGCTCGTCTCTTCTCTCTCTGTTTAGTTAGGATAGTTAGTATAGTTTTTATATACACTTTCTTTCTACACACGCATCATCACATATTCATCTGAAGAACACATCCTATCTAAGTTAAGCACTCTCATCATGGTTAAGTCAGACTTCCTAAGATAACTTCTTAGTGGCTACAACTAGGATGACCATACTGACGGACATTCTATAGACTCTATCTCACATTTACTTTGTGACATTCCTTTCCCTTCATCCTTCCTATCTCTACATCTTTATCCTGGTAGATCCCTCCACATATTCGCGTCGGCAGAAACTCCGGTCCTTGTTGATTTTAAGTCACTCATGAATTAAACCTGGCTCTGTTGTTAACTTCTTTGTTTGTTCTTATTTTTTCGTTTTGTTAACAATCCAACTAACTGTGTACTAACCTTGTTTTTGTGCTTGAGCAGTGAACATGCTACTTACCAGGATTTATCTCCTTAGATCAATTCTGGTAATTTCTATTTTAGGGGGCTAATATATCTAGCAGCCCTAAACAACAAATATTTGCTCTAATCTGAACTGATGCTGCTAATATTACAACTTTACGTTGGAACTACTCATACGAATATAATCAAAAAGTCATTGTTTATAGTCATTTGATCAATTCTATTATAGAGTTAAATGATAATAGATAAGCATAGCCTGGATATGGACGGAGATATGGTATATACCTACTTCTCAGTTTCTAGCATATACCCACTCCTCAATTTCCATTTTTTTAAGGGAGACATTTATTACTAGCTATCCTTAGAGCTGCCCCAAAGTAACAGCAGTACAGGGAGCAGTCACCAGTGACTTTGCTCATCCCTCTGTGATTCCAGAGCATCCCTTGATACAGATTTACTGTATACCAGTAGTTCCCAACCTTTTCATTATCATAAGCCCCCTTTTATTGAAATAATTTTTCCACCAACCCCAACTTTTAAAGGGTCTGCCAACTCAGAAAGCTCATGTACCCTAGGGTTTTGAAAGGTCTGCCTAATCAACAAGCTCACAAACCCTTTACAATACATTTGTGGACTCTGGGTTGGGGACTGCCGCTGCTCTATACCTAGTTCCTAAAAATCATCACTGTTTATTACAATGAATATGAATTTATAACAATGTAAATTGTTCCAATTCTTATATCCTTTGTTCAATGTTATCAGCTGGTTATTCTTATCTAAATGACCCTGTCCCAGCTGATTTGATAAGTGACTTCCTCTCTCTCTTTCATATACATATATATATATTTACGGTTCAAGTCTGGCACAAGATTACAACAGTGGAGCTACGTGCTAATTGGTCTGCTAGATTTGATTGCTTTGTATCTGTCTACGGCATTCACACATCCCCCACACACACACATATGCGGTAGTCAAAATAATGAAATATTACATTTTAGAACATCAAACAACACTAGGAAAGCTGAAACATAGTTGTCAAAGCAACAAAGATAAGGATGCTAGTCCAAATAACCAGTGTCAAAATGCAACCCTTCCCTGCAAATTTTTAGATTATTTTCCAGATTTTTTACATTATTTTTTTGAATTTTTAAAGATTTTCCAGGGTTCCTCAAATATATTGTGCCCCATATCTCTGGTCCACCACTCCTGCAATTGCAGGGTCTGCAGATCCCAAGTACCACCTCAGGAATAATGCACTGATTGAAATGTGATAATCAAAGCAACAAAGATGAGGATATTAGTTCAAATGATTAATGGATAGCAGCAGTAATTCTTCATGTAACTCTAAATAGTAATAGGGTTGTCATATGTTTGTATTTTTCAGAACTTGTCCTCCATTCAGATATTGAAATATTCTCCCACTAGGGATTTCTTAATTTATCTAAAAGTCCAGAATTTCAGCTTCCATTATTTTCTCCACAAAAAACACATGAAACTGTATTAAGAAGAGAGAAAGGGGGCACTTGTATAGTGTGGTCAACTCAATAGTTATAGGACTTGCAGGTAGTGCAATTTATTGTTTTTTCTGGTTCTTCAGTTGATTTGTTTGGCATTTTTAGGACACCAAAAAAATAGAAAAACATAACTTTTGAAACAAATGATCACATTTCCCTGTACAATTCAGACCTTGGGAATTCAGAAACATAGTTATCACTAATATCCAAACACATCTTGACACGTTTTCTGGCCAAAACTGTAAAAAAGTGAAAAGATGTGTGGAAATCAGATTATGTGTTTTCATACATAGAAGTTATCAACTGTTTGTCCTGTAATAGACTTTGGGAGGAGGGAGTAAATTTTGTGTCAGATTCATGCATAATTATCTCCCTCAATGTTGTTATATGTCCATACCACATGATATCACCAAAATTTCATGTCTGTCCCTACGATCATGAGATAGACAATATAATTCTTCCTTGAAGTTTTATTATCATATCATCAGGTAAGCTTTCCTTAATAATCCAAAATATTGAACAGTGAGAATTAGACAGTTATCCCCCCAGCTTGTTAGAAACCTACCCTTTCTCAGTTAACCTTTCACAGCTAATAAATATTTTTTATCAAATTTCCAACTTTGTGAACAGATTCTCTAACCATCCCTTCTCCAAACCACCCACAGAACCTTGAGGAGCAGATGGGGTGACATGGGATTATGAATGATAGGTAAATCAACTTTAAGGAGCTGGCGAGTATTTCAGATAAATAAAAAGCTACATTTTTATGACCAGAAAAAGAGGAATAAGTGGTTAGGTTTTCTCAAGGTAACAAGATACATAAATCTCCGAACTAAGCGTGAAGAAACAAATTCACCATTCTTATATCTATCTTATTTTAGGACAAGTCATGATATGTTCTGGGGAACAAGACAGATCAATCCAGCTTTTTAATTGATTGGGCATTTTTCAGAAGTATATTTCAAGAGGACTGTCTCAAAAACACCTTATTCTATGATTCCAATAAGCTAGGTTTTTTGTCAGGGTGACCATCCAACTGTCTGAAGAAAAGTAATGTATACATTGTATGAACATTTCTACAGATTGGGATCACTGGGGAAATCAAATAATTTGAAGGGGTGCATAATTGCCCAAACTAGAAGAGGATAAAAGAATTCATCAATTTTGATATGATTCATCTTCATCTGGGGTTAGCTAAAATTTCTTCTATGATAAAAAAAAAAAAGAATCAACAAATAAACTGAAATTACACAAGCTGATTTACTTAGTAGTAAAGGTTCATAATTCAGAGCCCCCAATAGAACTTGGAGAGGTAAAAAAATTCATCTGATGATTGGCAATGTATAAGAATTAATAATGATAAATAACTACATATTTACAGTTGCAGTCAACTGATAAAGAATCTGATTATTGCATTCCTGCTCATGTTTTAAAAAGTTGTTGGTGGCTGCAAAGATGTGATTGTTCTCAGCAATGATACTGATGTTGTATTGGAATTAATATACCTGGTACGAGGATTCAATGACTTTAATCTCTAAGAACTCTGGATAAGAGGTGGAGTAAAACATATTACTAAATACATATCACTTCACACATCATGCCAGCAGCTAGGTCGTTAACTCTGTGCCATTCTTCCAGCTTTACACTTCTTCACTGGTTGTGACATAAATAATAAAATAGGAACTAAAAAGACTGCTTTGGAAGCTAACCCAGAAAATTATTTCACCCATTGCAAAACCATGCCATCACTGTCAACTGTCATTGTAGCGCTGAATTATTCCTTGTGAAAGTCTTAAAACAAAAGGCAAGAAACTCCATTGATTATAGAAAGGAAATTTTGTACTCCTGTAAATCTACATCATTACAAAAACTTCCACCAACAAGTCATGGTCTATTGTCTCATTTCAAATGTGCATTTAAAAACACATATTTCATCTATCATTCACTGGAAAATAACCTTAACAGGATGGGATAGCACTCTATCCTAGAAGATTTTGGATACAAATTTCAAGATAACAACTGCATCCCCCCAAAATTGTAAGAACTTTTAGATGAATGCTGGTCTGTTTTGTGTGTTCTAGAATCATGCTGTGTGGAGACAATGTACAGTGGTGTACCAAATTTTGTGGTTGTTTTGGTCAGCAGTGTAAAAATCTATCAACTTGAGATTCTACAAGATACATGTGTAGTTTCATTTGTATCCATATTTGTTGAGAGGTCACCAGATATATGTGGCTCCTCAAGTGAGTGGGGAAAAGTAGTGATGTAGTAGGAGTTCTGAGTAGCGACAAGATGATGTAGTCATAGAGGACGTAGAATTTTGTCCCTATGTGTTTGGTTCTTCCTGCCACACTATAAATACTCAAGGAGGGAAGGGAGACGATATTCGCTATGACGACATGGAGAGTATACGCACCAGATTAGATAAAGTACGATTGCACTATACAAATATTTAGACAAATAAATAAAATAATATTTATTTTATAAAGTCACATTTATATTAATGCATGACTGGAAAGCAAATACATGTGAAGAAACATTGATCGGTCGATCTTGTAAAGCTGAGGAGAGGCCAGTTTACTCAAGAGGGTCATTCTTATACATTAAAATGAAATATAGGAGAGAATGATTAGTTAAGGAAATATGACATAACGGGTCTAATGTCATTTGGTTCATCTATCAAATGGAGCCTGATTAATAGTGCCTATTATAATGAGTGATTTGTTTAATCATGCTGGATTATCAAAAGATGGTTTCTTCTGGTTAGGTGCAAGAAGGATTGAATGAGGTGAAGTAAAATGTACAGTGTTTGCATTGTTCCCAAAAATGAAAAAGTGAAATACTTGCTGTGTTTGCATTGAGGTGTGTATATAGTCACAGTCAGAGAATATAAATTACGCCGACCGTGACTTTAGAGAGAAAGAAATGAGAAAGTTAACCAGCTAAGAAGCAGGGGCAAATGAGCGAGTGAATACATGCGTTCAGGGCTGGTATATGAAGTCACAGAGGAGGCTAGATTTAGGGCTTTGTAGCTGAAGCTAATACTTATTCATTTTTGTAATTAATTTTAACTAAAAAATAAAGGACCCGCTACAGGTGTTTATATACTTTGCCATGTAATTTACCGGTAGTGTTTCAGTGACTCATATTGAAAGTGTTGTAACTGATCTTTCACTGGTTTTATTTTCACAAATGATTACTCACCATGAAATGCTGTCACTGCTGCATTAAAAATATTAGCCCAATAAGTAATTGTTTAATCGCACTAGACTAAACAGACTGGATAAATTGCTGTAAAAATATAATCATTGAAATAGATCGATGGAAATCAAATAGTTTTTAATTTAATTTGTTTTTAAAAAGTGATATTTTACTCTTAATGTTTTCATGATGATCTCAGAAAAATGTACCTGCAGAAAATAAACAATTTTTTTCACTCTCAAAGACATTTTTTCTTTCTTTACTAGTGAACAAGTGACATCTACTGAATTGATTTTGAGTGAAATTCAGTGAGATGAAATTTCGACAATATTATATAGTGTGGACATAAGCCAATAACGTAGGGGAAATAATTGTATATGGATCTGCTCAAAATTTATTCACTTCTCTTATAGCCTATTACAGATCATACAGTTGAGATCTACAAATAACAACATCTTTTTGCATTTTTTGCTGTTTTTGTCCTCAAATAGTGTTAGAATGTGTTTGGATCTCAGTAATAATCATGTCTAATTCCTCATGTTGGAAATGTATGGAAAAATTTGTTCATTTGTATATTGTTTACTTTAAAAGTTACACAATTTCCTATTTTTTTGTGTCCGAGTTCAGGTTCACATTAGATGTGATAGGGTCGATTTGAACCCCACTGGACTTTATTTTGGCCTGTTAACAGACAGGATCATAAAATAGACACTTCCATGATTGCAGGAAAAAAGTTTATATCCACTTTATATAAAAACATATAATCAGACTTCTCAATTCCTTTCAGATTCTTGCCTCTTTTTTGTCCTGATATAGAGTAAAGATGTGTTTGAGTCTTAATAAAAAAAAAACAAAACAACTTTTTTCTGAATTCTTCAGACTAAGGTTGTATGGGAAAATGTGTTTATTTGTCTCTATATGTTGTTTACTCCGAAAGTTATGCAATTTTCTATTCGTTCGATTTCCAGGTTCAAGTTAGCACTCGAGGTAATTTATCCTGCTATAACAGAGAAAAGTCTCCACTAACGCTTCAATATTCTTAAATCTAAAAGTTCAGTTAAATTTCCACACAAAATGGTAAAACTGGGAAGTATATTTCACCATTTACAAATTCGGTAACGAACGAAGTGCAACTTCATGTAGAATAACAGAAAAAAACTAGACATGATTCTTTGGGGAAATCTTTTTATAAGCACAAATGTGAAGGGAGGTATTTTAGTAAATAGAGGATTTCAAAACTGCTTTGTTTTCATTCAAAATGGACAACTGTAAATATACATTTCTTCATCTGTGACTGAGTCATTGTGCATGGATCCATTTCAAAATTTAATCCTGTAACATTTTGTCCACTCTTCCATAAATTTTCAGAAGAACTTCTAGAAAATTCCATGTGGATAGACGGAAGCGAATACAGAAATGTTTGAAAAAAAAAGGCAAAGATATTTCTCAATGAAAAACAAAATCCTAGATCCAGCCAATATTTGATCACTTTTTCCTTACAATATGGCTTACGTTTCTACAAAAGCTCATTGAAATTCATCAAGGATGGAAAGAGATAGTTTTGGGGTTTGTTTTTTTTGGCTCATATTTGCTCCTGTTTGTCTACACAATATCTCCAAAATTTATTGATAAATTTTAATGAAATTTTGAACAGTAAGTCCTGGGGTAGGGAAGGAGTGATTAAATTTTGGGATGGATCGAGGATTTCATTTTTGATTGGGAGATATTTTCTGTTTTGATGTTTTATACATTTCTGCATTCGCTCTCCGGTATCTACAAAATTTTTCCACAAATTTTAATGGAAATTTGTTGAAGGGTGCACCACCTTGTATTCAGTCCTGTTTGTCTACACAATATCTGAAAAATTTCTCCATAAATTTCAATTAAATTTTGTAGAAGAGTGGGCAATAGACCAGTGGATAAGTGATTCAACTTTAGGATGGATCCATTCACAATAATTCAATCTTAATTGGAAGAAATGTACAAATACACTAATCAATTTTAAAAGTCAAAATGTTACCAAATGTTCATGGCAAAAACTGGCAACATTTTTTTTTCAATTTGTATGGTTTTTAGATATGATTTAACCTGGTTGCCACGATTCTACAAAAAAAATGATGACTTTGATATTTTGTATAGACATTTTTTTTTATTCATCAATTTATCCTTTTTGATCATGAAATATTTGCAAAGAGTCATTCAACATTGAATATTCATTGTAGTCTACTTGTATAACTTATTGGTGAAGTCTGAGCTCTTAAATGACAGTCTTTTTGTCATAATTGGTGAGTTTGCTTTTTTGACTGAATGGCCAAAACTGACTGGAAATACTAAACTTAGTACAATTTTGAATGTGCAGTGAGAAATTGTCCCAAAACATTCAAGTCTTATTTTTTCTGTTATCATACATGAAATGGTATAATTTTTTATGAAAAATTGCTAATGGTGTATTTACTTCTGGGTCCAATGCTAATTTGATTAAACTTATATATGCAGAAGTCCAAAAACATGACAGACTGAGTAACAGAATTTTAGATGCAAAATGTGAGCTAGAGCAAGAGCTAAAACTGCTATACAAAGAATAGAATTAAAATTCCAGAATTATTTCCTAATTTTGAGACTCTGTTTTAGTATAACTTTTGATTCCTCTCAGCTATTAAAGAAAAAATGAAAAAGTTTTCCGATCCTCAGTTTTGTGCTCATTCAGAAGATACATGGAAAATTTTGATCTGATTATGCTAATCATAGCGTAATCGGATATAAAGGATACACTTTCACTGAAAATATGCCTTTTTGTGCCCCAGAATGCCCATGGTGGTCCCAATGTTAACTGTGTAAATGTCATATTTACCAAGTGAGTCATCTTTCACTTTTTTTTTGCAAACCATAGCATCACCCAGGTTTTTCTGACCCTTTAGAGTTCAGATTAGACTCTCTGTCGCTTCTGGCTTTTCCAAAGCTAAAATGGACCAGACAAGATTAAGAGAAATGCATCGGGGCTGTCAATGACGATAAAAAAGAGGACTTTGCAGAATTATTCAAATAGTAGAAGGGATGCTAGGATAAGTGTGAGACCTCCCAAGTTGGGAGAGGGGTACTTGAAAGGGAATTCAAGTGACATTTCCTTAGGTAAGCTATTTATTTGAATATTTAAAGGCTAGTTACTTTCCGGACAAACCATGTAAATCTTTGTATATTTTCTGATCAGTTCATTAATGTTCTGGTTTCAATTTTTCAGTCAACAGTTCATGAACCATTGCCACTGTTCCTGCTCAAGCCTGATCAAGTGACCCGGGACAAGAAGCATACTACTACCACAGGGACTGTACACGACAGAAAATTTGTCAATCGACAACTTACACACCCGGTTTTCGAAAAAGGTCCCAATTTGATGCGAGCTCTTTACATCAAAGATTTGGCAGAGAAGGTGAGATCTAGCAGATTTATCACTTAGCCTATTAATCAAATGGAAATCTCAATTTTACTTGTGAACAGTATTCTACTACAAATGTCTAACTTTTATGATACATACTGTGTTTGTTGGTTTCTTATTTTGTCCTCTGATTACCGAAAAATATTTCTTCCTTCCTCTCCTCAGCCAGACACTGCTGCATTTTCAGACAGCAGGCAATAAATACAAAGTTGAAAATGTTGCTTTGTTTGAGCTAAAATAGTTCCAGACAAAAAGGTTAGGGGATTTTTTTCATAACACATTATGTTTAAAAGAATAAAATTGCTTAATAAGAATACAACATTCAATGTAATGAGAAAAGTTGAAATATTAGAATGTGCATTTTTGAATGAAAATGTCTTTGATGAACAGACTTCTTTCAATAATTTGTATATAGTGTGTTGAAAGTTCTCTGATTTGTTTCATAGTTGAAATTTGGTGAATGCAAAAGTAAAATCTCCTCTTTCTCTCCAATTTTTTTTCAAATACAGCTTAGTCCTGGAGGCTGGTGTCGTCCTCTGACAATAGGGAACCAAAAAACTGAGACACAAGATGAATTTGATGCCAAAGAAGGAACCAGGAAGAGTTATCATTTTGATGATGTCTTCAAAAAGCAGCCGTTTCTCCTAAATGACCATCTCACAAAAGGACCAACAAAGGTCTGTCTATGATCAACTCTTCTCCATCTATCCATTTACCAACAATGAAAGTGACACCTCTTATATTTCCTGCGGAAAATTTATGTGATTTTGTAACATAACAGGCATTGAAGCTGTGTGTTTCATAAGGTGACGAGGAATGACAACAAGTTTCCTTTCTGTTTCTCTTACAATTGGTAGTACTGAATCAGGGGACAAGGAGAAAGAAGTCAGAGTTTTTGAATGTTTATATACTCTTTTGTTTATTCAACTTTCTCAGTTGTATGCTCCAGTAAACTGCTCTTTTCTTGAGAAAACATGACAAGGTGCTACTATTGTTTATATCTGTCAACTTAATTTCTCTATAGTTATAATCTGTCAAATAACATACGGGCCTAAAAATTACAGTCACAACTAGTTACATCTGCTAAGTCTTTCATCCTATCTAACAATCCTTTAGTTCAACAGAAAATAATTCTACCAAAGAGTTTGAGGTCGTGAAGGTTCTCCGCAAAAAAAAAGGATGACGTTGTCTGCAAATCTAAGGTTGCTCAAATATTCACCATCTATTTTGATTCCTCTATTATCCCAGTCCAGGTTTCGGAAGAGTTTGGGTGAGCTGGTATCACCTTGTCTTACTCCTTTTTGGAGCTGAAATGGTTCAGAGTCCTTATGTAGCCTAATGATGGAGTTGCTGTGGTTGTATATGTGTTTCAGTTCTTTAACGTACACAGGGTCTACACCTTGTAGGGCGATGGCCTTCATGACCATGGGAATTTCTGCAGAGTCGAATGCCTTCTTGAAGTCTACAAATGCTATAGCGAGTGGCATTTTGTATTCTGCTGCCTTCTCCTTCTGCTGATTTATTATGAATGAAGATGGTCCATGGTCGAGTAATTTCTTCTACATCCAGCCTGTTCTCGTGGGTGATTTTCGTCTAGTGTTTTAGTAATCCGGTTGGTGATGAATTTTGTGAGAAGTTTATATATGCAGCTGAGCAAGCTTATAGGTCTGTAGTTGTTTAGGTTTTTGGGGTTACCTTTTTTATATAGAAGCATTATAATAGCAGTGTTCCAGTCTTTCGGGACTTTACTCTGTTTCATACACAAGTTGAATAGAATAGCTAGCTTTCTGTTGACTCTTTTACCAGCTTTTTTGAGTAGATCGATGGTGATTTTATCTGGTCCAGGGACTTTTCCTTTTTTTGTTTGTTTGATGGCTGTAACTTCAGGGAAGTCTTCGAACTGATTGTCGGCATCTTGTGTATTCTAGTCGTTGTTGTTGTATTGTCCGTGTTTTGAAGAGTAGAGTTCCTGGTAAAATTCTTGGGTGCATTCAACTATTCTATCTCTACCTGTTGTTATGTCTCCATTTGCTTCGAGAATGCTAGTTATCTATTTCTTTCCTGTACTGAGAGCTTTGTTTATTGCTTTAAGTCCTCAATGTTTTTCGAGGTTGGTTTTGATGATGGCTGCTGTTTACCTTCTTATGTCTTCTCTTAGTTTCTTCTTTATTGTTTTGCTCAGTTCGATTTCTTCTATTTTCTCCCTTGCGGTTATTGGTGGTTTGAGGTTTCTGCACTTTTCAATCAGTTTCCTGGTTTCATCTGAGATTTTGCCAATGGTCGCTGTGTTTCTTGGTTTGAACATATTGGCTGCTTCTAATAGAGAGGTTGTTATTTTATTGTGGAGTTCATTGACATTGATAAGGATATCAAATCTGTTCTTCAATTCTAGCTTGAAGACTGGGATGAGTTTATTTGGTACGTTTAGTGGCTGTGGTCTAGGTGTGGAACATTTTCCTGAGTTCTTTATTTGTGCTTATTTGCATCTTACATCTTACCATTCTATGGTCGCTCCCTACATTCACTTGGTTTAGGATTTGGATGTCTTTGATGGTGTGGCTTTTGTCAGTTAAAATGTAGTCTGTTTCATTTTTGGCTTCATAGTTGGGGCTCTTCCAAATCCATTTCCTATTGGGTTTCTTTTTGAAGAATGTATTCATAATTTTCCATTTTCTACGATGCAGTGTTCGTTTCCTCGTCCTACTTGTGCATTGAAATCTCCCATGATGATATTGAAGTATCTTTTGGTATCTTGTAGTAGGAAGTTCAAGTCATCATAGAAGTTGTTTACTTCTTCTTCGGTTGATTGTGAAGTGGGAGCATAGACTTGGATGACATTTAGCTTGTACCTCTTTGAGAGTTGTATGGTGACACTAGCCATGCGGTCTGAGATAGCTTTGTAGCCTACCACGTTGTCTTTGAGGTCTTTGTTGATGAGAAAGCCTACTTCACTTTATTTCACCTGCTCTCTTCCATAATTGTAGAGAAGATGTTTGCTTTTCAATTCTATTAGTTCTTCTCCTGGTCTTCTCATTTTGCTAAAACCTGTGATGTCCCATTTGATGTCTTTGATTTTGTTTTCTAGACAGGTCAGGTGAGAGTCTGTTGAGAGTGTCCTGATGTTGTAAGTTCTGATGTATAACATTGTTCTTTTGATGAGGATTTTTGGATTTTGCCTAGGTTTAGGGATTCTGTTTGGGTGGTCACTGTTGGGATGCATCACTCCCACCCAAGGCAAGAGATGTGGCTGGGCCTTTCGGGACTGTTGACCCAGCAGGAATGGACGTTCTCCTGGTGTAGTGTCTGAGTAGTCGTATTTGGAGCACATCACCCCCACCCAGAGTGAGTGATATGGCTGGGCCTTTTGGGACTGAGGACCCAGCAGGAACGGCCGGTATAATTTTCATAGTATGAACTATGGGGAGTGTTGGGCCATGCCCTACCACGCTGACCCATGACATGTTGGCAAGAGGGTCTGGTGGATTGGTCACTGCTGCTGTCATTCAGAGTGGCCTTAGAGCTCCACCAGCTCTTAACACCCACTATCTGATCCTGGTGGGTAAGCAGATAGGTCCGGGTGTATGTAGCACTGTACAGGGTGAAGGTTTGAGGAAAAAGATTTGGAGTGAAGGATCTGAAAAGTTAACAGTTGGAGTATATAGAAACGATATATAATTATCATTTTTTTTTTAAATTTTTTTATTTCAATTTTAATCCTCTGTTATTTGATATTCATGCAGTCTATCTGGGTGAATCAACCAAACTATTATCCTATTTTGGACTATGTGATTTGTAATGGGCTAAAGCTTTGTGATGTAGGGTATTATCATGTCTAATGGGATTCTATAAGTTTTTATTGAGCCAAAAGGGTAATACACACTCAGGCATACCTCTCCCTTAATCATTAAGTTTTTAAGAGAGTGGATTTTTTTGGGAAAAAAAAATCCACTAAACCCCAAAATAATCTATATAATTTTGAAATATTAAAGCATTACTCTTGCTTACAATTTTGGAAGATGTTAGATGGTATACATTGTAATGGTCAAAACAACAAATCTCAATGAATGAACAAGGAGAAAAATACAGGAAAATACACGGTAAAAATACACAGTAAAAATAGAGAGAAAAATGTGGCAACTTTAGGTTGACTTATCTGGTTCAATTTCATCTTGCATCAGCTTGCAGGGTGCAGGGAGGGGGGTTCTTATAACAGTCGAAAAAATTTTTAATTTTTTCACATTTTGAACAATTTGGGTTGAAATTCCAATTAATTTGCTATACTATTATGCATATTATGTTGCTATACAGCAGCCATATCCTGCTTTTATAGGTAACAGCATCCAAAAATCTACCAGTGTACATATTTTCATACTTCTCTCATGTTTTGAGCAATTCTGATAGGAATTTGAATTATTCTAATGTACTATATTGCAAATTATTGTCTGAAACCTAGAGTGGGGAAATAAAGGAGTCAGAATAGACGGTGAATACCTAAGTAACCTCAGATTTGCTTACAACATTGTCCTTTAAGCAAAAAATCTTCACAATCTCCAAGCAATGCTGGACAAATTAAATGAAGAAAGCAAGAAAGTTGGTCTTCATTTTAATTTCAGTGAAACAATTGTTATGTGCAACAAACATGTTGAGGACAAAGACACAACAATCCAAATTGAAAATGTAGACCTGAAAAATAGTAGACCACTATATTTACCGAGAACAACGAATCTCCATGAAGTTCTCGAAAGAAGAAGAGATTGAGTAAAGAATCACTCAAGGATGGCAAGCTTTCAGTAGAGCAAGAAAATCCTATTAGTCTTAAAGAGAAAAGTCTGCAACCAATGCATTCTCCCAATAGTCATGCATCAAGTTGGAACATGGGACCTAACCAAAAGATTGACCATCAAACTGAGAACCTTGCAACATGTATATGAGAGAATCATGCTAAACATCGCATGGAGGGATCAGAAAACAGTACAGTATATTAGATAAAAATCTGGAGTCAGGGATATCATAGAATCCATTGGAAAACTCAGATGGCAATGGGCTTGTCATATTGCAAGACTGGTAGACAACTGATGGACATCACGACTCACAACATGGATTCTCAGTGATCATATGCAAAACTGTGGTTAGCAAAATATAAGATGGTGTGACAAACTTGACAAGTTCTGGAAGTATTGGCTTTGCTTAGTCTATGTCTAATGACAGATGCTGAAAGCTGCTGTGGCTGATGATTTGGGATATGCAAAAGAATGTCAAAAAGTCTATCAGTATGCAAGATATCACAGCTTTTATCATTCTTTATTGCAAATCTTATTTTTCTCATGGCAGCCTTTTGAAAAAAAAGACCATTTAAAAATGCAGTTTCCTTTTTTGTAGTATGGAAGTGCATCGACGATAAATCCGAAACTGAGTGGCCGAATAATTGATCCAACAAACATGGGTGTTTTAGATTACGAGCCTTATTTGACTACATACCGAAATGCCCATCGTCTATTCACACCACAAGAAAAGGATCTCGCCAAAGCTGCTTCAGTGGAGTGAGTATCTTTTCTTACCCCTCCGGCAACAGCACACTTGAAGCAGGTAGATTGAATTTTCCAGGGCAGGGCCCCTGGCATAGAGCAATGTTAAGCAAGTTATTCTCACAGATCATCAGTGCACCTACAGTACAGCTATGGTTTGTAAGCTTGTCTCAAAGACCATTGGTAATGTGCGACTTCAATCCTGATTTGATCTTATTATTATAAAATTATTTGCTCTCCAAGCTGTATTAATCTAAGAGTAAGATAGGCTACCCAAAATAAAAGGAATGCAAGTTTGAGTCAGTTGATAGACTGATATAACTAAGTGTATCAGCCAATCAGCTAACTGTAAATTTAACCAAATTTCTTTTGAAGATTTATATCCCTTTTGAATATTGCAATATTTTGCAATCATCATGTATATCCAATAATCATCAGCGGTTGTTTATTTGCTACTATTTCAGTGATATGCCACAGAACTCCAGTGACTGGACATTCCAGCCAATGAGGGACACAACCAAATTCAAATTTCGCACAATTGTTCCTCGATTGCCAAAAGCATTAATACATGTGCCACACAGGTTTGTTGCCAGATATAATACAGACAGGGGCAGATCCAGGATTCGGTGCAGAGGATGGGGGCAATTTTTTCTTTTGTTTTTATTCCATCCGTCTAATTACACAATTGATATAAAAAATATTAGTTTTAAGGTTAGTTAGGCTTATTAGAGATTTTATTTATTAAATTTCTTCATCTAGAGGTCTGAAAAAAGTAGCAACTACCTGGATCTGCACCTCACAGAGAATTATCACAAATTAAATTTCTATCATACCTTTCCCTCCTTTCCTTTTTTCTGTGTGGTTTGATCCTTTTTGTTTATTGATTGCAAATCTGATTGATTAGCAAGAGTCTTCAATTTTACTCATAATTGTAAATTTTTTGGCAAAGATTGTAAAAAATTTGTTTAGCACTAACATGGTATCAGTAAAAAAAATGAGGATTATTTACGTTCAGTGTGGATAAATTATGGATTGGTTCAACACACTCCTCTGACCCACCCATTTGAAATTTGAGACAGTACCCAGAAAACTTACCAGAATAATACCAGAATGGCACAAGATATTTATGTTGAAAAGATAGACTGGAAAAGTTAGGCATGAACACTTTGTTCGAAAGGAGTAAAATAGGAGACTCAATTAAAACTTTCAAGATATTAAGTGGTTTCACAAATTATTGAAGTCTAACGTTTAATAAGTCAGGTAGAATAGAAATTTACTGGCTAAGTCTATTACAATGACAAAGTAGCAAAAACAAGTGTATTTTTTCACCCAAAGAATTGTGAGATAGTTTACCATCTTCTGTAAAAAATAATACAAATATAATTAGATTTAGGAATAGCTTAAACAATGAGTTAATAGGGCAATTTTTGTAGTTGTCAGTTGAAATAAATAAAAATTTTAGGAAAAAAATAGAATGAGCCTGATAAATGTTTCTCTGTACTGATGAGCTTGTAATTTTTTGCCTAGTTTCATACATTTTTATCACTTGAATTAATGTGTATTTTAATGTTGAATATGTATTTTTTATGTAAATAGTATATGGCGATGTTCATCGAGGCATTTTTATCTAATTAATAAACTAGGCACCCACAAGTTTGGCTCCACCTTGTTGTGGTAATATCATAGCTCCCATAATTAATAAGCAAGCCATTAACTTAAATGAAATGAAAATCAGTCAGCAGCAAAATTTTGCTAAAATAGGCATTTTAACTGACTGTACTTGAGAATAAGAATTGAATCTATAAAATGAATAACATAGAATCAACTTTTCAAAGTTGCTCTTCTGCATTTAAATTTTCTGCCATCTTTGTCTATAAGATGCAAGCTAGGAGTCTTCTAATCTTGGCTGTTTAGCAGGGTTGGAGTTCAAAGCCCATAACTCCAACTTGTTTTGTTTGTATTGCAGGGATTAGGGGTTTGCGTAATATAATATATCCAATTTACCAATTCCTGTTCCCTTGCCAGTAATTGTTACATCGCCTGCATCCCTTTTCTTTTGTAATTATTGGAGGTGTGATTTGGGCTCGGGAGTAATGGCACCTATAATGGACTATGCAAAAAGAGTTCAAACTCAAGCATAAGGGCCATTCTTATATTTTAATGTATACAAAAGTTGTGCCTGGATCCAAAAGTCTCCAATACCAAATTTCAGCTAAATCCGTCCAACTATAAGGCCACTTTATAATAGTTCCATTTATATCAAAGTGGTGAAATCAACTAATTTGCATATATATGGGTTCTGTAAGTAGATCTTCACTTCACTCTGATAATAAATTTGGCTTTGTGTAGTACTGTGATATGAACAAAAGTGAAGACAGATGATTGAGTGATACTGTAATCAGCATCCACTTAATCTGCACCTGCTGCTTGCTCAGTTGGTTGCAGACTTTTAACTTAATTTCACCTAATATTAATTCAGTATAAGGTTAGCCAACCTCCAAGTCATGACATATTATACACAAAATTTGGGTCTCTAGGTAAATTCAAACCAAAAAATCTTGAGCAAAAGTAGGAACCATGTCCATTTTAGTTTTTGTATTGTCAAATTTGTAAATGAGACGAAATATATTATTGATTTTTAACTACAAAAATGGGGGTCACATTCTATTTGAGGTTACATTGTACTTGAATAAATACGGGGAATTTTAAAACACAGAGCACAGAAAAAGTCACTTGGATTCAATTAATCATAATATAATGCAATAGAGTAAGTGGAGTCTTTCTCAACCTAGCAGACATGGACCCCTTTATTATTATTATATGATGTTAGTAGAAATTGCAGCAGATTAACTACTATTCATTAAGCTTTGGGGATTTAAAATTGCCCAAACCCTAACCCAAAGCTAAGCTCCTTATGGAGATTGCTGCCTTTTCTGCATTGAATTCAAAACATGGACAGCATAAATCATTTTTCCAGTGGTAAAACATCCATCATGATGACAAATTTGCTGCTTTGATTTGTATGTAGGGTATTATATATATACAAAAAACTACGTGTATTATGGCACAGCCCTGAAAATAATTTAACAAGCTAAATATTAAAATCCTAGGGAGCTGGTATTTGATCAACACTGCTGGGAAGCCATTTTCATATAACTGTTTTGTTTTTAAATCCCCAAAATGATAACATGGTAAACAACTGATGATCCAAACAAGAAAAATTCACATATAGTACTATATCTAATTCTGAATAACCCTACTGATAAGGTTGAAAAAAAAGTGAAAAAATGATCAGAGAAAATTTCAAAATTTGTCAAGAAGAAATCCAACACTGCCCCAAACACTAACCCAACTCTTAATCTAAACCCTAACTTATATCAGTTAACTTATTCATGGTTGAGTTTTCTGGTCAACTTTTTGAAAAATGAATTCACAGATGAGGTTTTAAAAAAGTGAAAGAAACTATGATCAGAGAAATTTTCAAAACAAACTTGTGAAGAAAAACTGCTGTTCTGAAGTTACCAGGCAAACATAGTCCAGAAAAATCTAATCTCTTTTTCTCCAAATTTAGGGAGAGATGACTGCAGTCTTTTTTTTTTTTCTGAAAATATTGTCGAGAAATATATATATATATATATATATATATATATATATATATATATATATATATATATATATATATGTATGCACGCACACATGTAGTCTGTTTTATCCAAGGTAATACTGTAGAGAGAGTGAGTGAATGGAAAAAAAAAAGCATACTCTATCTGTAACAAAGATTGGGACCAACAGTACTGAACAAAATTCTTAAATTACAAAAAACTGTAGAATCTGTAACTAACAATGACTCAATTAACCCCATACCTGTTTAAGAAAAACTGGGTATTGCGTGTAAAAGAGCTAAATGTATTTCAATATATGATTTTAGTGCTCTTTGTACAAAAATTCCTCACAAAGATCTTACTAAAGAATTGAACAATATAATAGATCCATCATTTGCAGGAAGTGATTTATATTCATGTCATCATTATTTAGAAATAATGTAGTGTGGACACATTCATTTCATGGATGTACGCATTTTATTGAAGGTGTACTGCTTTAAAGATGGGGAATTTAGTAATTCTTATCATTCTATCTACCCTAAACACCTTGAACAGAAATGTGAGCATTCCTTGACTTGGATATCAAGATAGAAGATAGTGTATTCATCTATAAGTTTTTTGACAAACGTAATCACATTTCATATTCTTCATATGCCTCATAGAGAAAGTGGTAATTCACCATATATTTTTCATGGTACTATATCTAAGAAGAGCGTGTGCCACTCTGAAATTTAATGACTTCTTGCGCAGCATTTCTTCTTCAGTGATAAGAATGATTAACCAAGGAGAACGTCATAAGACATTCAGACAATAACCAGGCATCCTGAGCCTTTTGAACTGTATCAGTTCAATCCTAATGAAATGAAAAATGAAAATTCAAGAACATCTTAGCAGGAATATATAAAAATATTAAAATGTATCAGATATCAAAGCAAATATAGTATATTATGATTCAATTTTTGACATAACCAACTAGTAATTTTATATATTGGGAACATTAGGAATGGATATGGTTGTTTAGAGTGTGAAAGAAAGCCACAGTGGCTAAACCAGCATATGGGGGAACATAAATGGCTCTGTTCCATTCATTTGGCTGTTAGTGGCAGATTGAACATGTAATGCTAAATTAACAGATGTCTGGATGACATTGATTGTAAAGTCCATTCAACAGTACCAACTAATTGGTTGAAGATGTTCATTTAGAGACGTGTAGTTAGCTGGAGGTAAATAACTTTTATATGTGAGAATCTGGGATATTTTACAACTGGAGCACCATCTGTTGTACAACTTATTCATCTCCCATCAACCAATTACTAAATAGGATCAGTGCTGCTTGGGAGCTCTGGTAAAATAACTGTTTTGTTTTTAAATCCATGAAACAGCTCCATGGTAAACAAATGATGATCCCCACAAGAAAAATTCACATCAGATATAACACAGGAAAAAATAAATCCCTTTGAACATCTTTTCATTAACAGTTATTAGTGAATTATTGATTTGCATAATATGAATGAAATAGACAAATGAACAGAAATGAAAAAAATTCTCTGTGTAAGATCTTCAGTTGAAATTTACATTTTAAGTGCTTTAAGACTGGAAAACTTTCTATACTAATCCTGCAACATCTTTATTGTGTAAAGCTGCAAAGCTTTTCAGATTACATACATATATACATTTATATATTTATGTTAGTTGAAGACACTTGCACTTCTCAGATGCCATTAATTTAATAGTTTCATGAACTTTTAACAAAGTTTGACCTCTGTCTGGAGTGTATGCAGCAATTTTGAATATTGAAAGAAAAGGATATACAGCCTTGTTTTAACTTAGCAGCTAATCAAAGGGGGCTACACTCTGCCAGTGAGATGCCACTGCATTTACGATATCTGAGCAAGTTATTCTTCATGTCTTGCATAGATTTTTGGCAAAACATCATCTCGCTCCCTCCAGAGATCAGACTTCCCTCTCTGCAACTTATAACTTTTCTCTAAAGTGATTTCAGACTATTGACAAGATTTATGAGAATACAACAAGGCAGCTGATGGCAATCCCACAAGAAGATTTTGCAGATTGTTTAGAAAAGTGGAAGGGATACTAGGATGAGTGAGTGGTCACAGGGGGAGCACTTTGAAGGGACTGAGGCACCACTAGTGTATGTATGTTATTTCTTCATCAATATTAAAAGGCTGGATATGTTCCGGACAGACTTTGTATATCATAATGATGTATTGTTGATGATCACTGATCAACTATTGATATGATTTTTGGCAGAGGTTTACTGACAGAATATCAAGACATCTACCAAAGACCAGCAGATGTGAAGCATTTTCATGATGTTTATTGCCCAGAAGACACACCCTGGACCTTACCGAGTGAGTTGCACCCTTCTACTCTATAAAATTAGTTTTGCAGTATACTGCAGTATACTGATAATTACTTTTATATTATACTTGCGACCAGGTTGGATCAATCTTATAATATATACTGGTCGCAGAGCTGCTCCAAATCTCGGAAGCTATAGAAGTATGCTAGAGAGGATAGAAGTATATGGTTCCCACCATTTGATAATGTGTTTTTAAGTTGCTGAATATAGCATACAAATATTATTTTTATATTTTCCGAGGATGACCTCATTTTCAGTATATCAAGGATAAATATCTTCTGGACATGCTTTCGCTAAATGATAGAATACCAAAAAAATTCTTTGTGTAAGCAAGGGAGCAATATATCCTTACTTTTAGAGAGGATTTGTTACTAGTCTATAATACTATCCTGCTTGTTTTTACCTCTGTTTGAAGGGTACATATCCAAACGTTAAGATGTAAACAAAAATGATATCTCTTATTGAAAAGGCTATTTTCAGTTTTAAATTTACTTCTTCATGAATTTAGGTAAACTTTATTTGAAAAATATATTTGAAACCTCTGTGTCTGCCCAAGGTTAGTCCTCTGCATGTCATAAAAAATCATTGATCTCTGGATATGGGAGTACAAAATATTTACAATTGGAAAAAGCCACTGCAAATGTACAAACACAAATGCAGATAAGGAATAGAGATCATTGCAGTTGATTAACTATCAAAATCAATTGTCAGATCAATTATGTATTATTTAATACATATTTAGTAATTTTTTGATAATTATCATTATATTCTTGTGATTTTTTGTAACTGGTACAGTTCCTTGGGACAGTATGGGAAAACATAGCTCTAATCAAAAAGAGCCTTTGCTATGGCTCAACTCTATTATATTGAAGACACTTACTTTGGAATATTTATGAATATAAAATGGATAAATTTCTAAATAAGAGATGCACAATTGATAAATGTCATTCCAAAACTGAAGCAAATTCAAGTATAACTAATTCCCTAACTAAGAATGTTAAAAATCAGTGATTCTAGATCATGCTACTTGGTAGGAAGTATCCAAGGCAGCACAATATCAAAGGGGAGTAACTTGGATTTATGGTGCAGTATTCAAGGGAGGTCACTTAGGCTTACGCGACATCTCTTGAAAGTAGTTTGGATTTGATTTTCATGGCATGGCATTATAGAAGACCCATTTGGGACTGCACATGGATTTGCAGTGTTGTATGTGGGGTTAGTTGTGATTATAAAGGCTTTAGCTGTTGGTAGTATGGCAACCCCTATTCATTGAGTCAAGAATCAAATATAAAACCCTTCTTTTAGCTAGATATCAAAAACATTACTTCTTATGACTTGTTACCTGCTACTCTTTCTCTCTCTTTCCTCCTTTCTAAAATAAGTATTATTTTGCCAGCCTTCCAGACAATCCAAACTTGACCATTCTCTGTGCTAATTTTGCTCATTTTAGTTCATCGATATTGAGGCATCTCGCATATGTACAGCTACTCAACTGTGTCCTCACCATGTGCTACAAACTGTCATGAATGAAATGGCAATGCTTTTTTCTATTTGATAGTCATGATGATCTGTCTCCTAGTTCTCCTTACTTCGGTAAGCACTAATGGATTAAACTCCATGTGTTCTCCACCTTATGTGGTCTGTCCATCATGTGTCTACTAGTCCCCAAGTTGCACACACAACTTGGCATTTCAGCATAGACACTGAACCCCGTAACCATTTCTTGGTATGCATCAAACCTTATGAATTCAAAAGCAGTTCAGACACCTCCGCTTTGACTTTGACAATTATACTATAATGGCAACAAAGCTCCTACCTTTCACCTAGAAGCTCTCTTCTATTTTCTCTTCTTTTTACACAATTGATTGTAATAATGTTTTCATTACATGTATTTCATTTTCATTTATTTGTCAATATTCCTGTATTAAATGTACGTTTTATTGGTCCATCCAAATACTTGTACATGTCCTTTTTATTTGGTTTCCTCTCCACACCCACATTCATACTTGGTGCACATTTTCTTCATACATCTTCCTTCCTCTTTTCAACATTTCTACGTGGGCCTGCAAACTCAGCAGGTGCCCATTCTTCAATCAGAACTATCTAGAACCTCAACGATAACTATATAAGAACCATATATCTTATAGTAGTGTAGTGGAACTAACTGATTTGATAGTTAATTTAGTAGGTGTGGCAGGAGTTGAATCCAGCAAGGCAAACTGTGGAGCCAATACTGGAATTTCTATGGTTTTGCCCAGGTAGCAGTACTTTTGTTTTGGCTGGGTTTTCAATGGTGGTGTGCGTTGTAGAACCTGATGTCACTGGAGTTTTATAGCATTGTTGATTTCAGGGAACCAAAAGCGTCTTCTCAAGCGGCACTTGACAGCATCCTTTCATTGCATAGGGAAATAGCTTCTTTATGTAAAATGCCAGGGAGAAGCATTTGGTCTCCTTCATAGAAGATATTGAATGCAAAATGTAACTTTAAAACTTATCCAGGACTGCTTTAATGCCCCACACCCTCAGAAGTGGGCATACACAGGGCAGAAACAAATATCTTGTATACTTGAAGAAAATGGAGACCTAACAACGGACAGGGACCGGATTGTCAAACATGCCCAAGAATTCTACTCCTCCAAACAGTGACCACAAAACAACAAACAGGATATGCAAAATGTGAGCAATCAGTTCAAAGATTTCCCAGAAGTTACACCATAGGAGGTGAAACAAGCCATCAAACAAGCAAAGAAAGGAAAGCCCCTTGGACCAGATAATGGAAGTATGCAAGGTATTATTGAAAATATTCTCTCTTCTACTGACAAAATGTAAGTGTTCCATAGAAGAATACAGATATGGAAAAGAAAGACTGGCCACAGTAGTTTGGAAATTTTTCTTTTGACAACTAAAAGTCATAAAATGATATGACGCCTATCATAGTGGAACATTTAATAGTGTGCAACTTGGGGCTATTCTCTGAATGCTGCAATCACTTGATGGACAGACCATGAGAGATAGACAACACAGAGTTTAATCCATGCATGCTCCCTGAAGTAAGGAGAATTAGGAGATAGATCATTGTGACTAAAGAGCATTGCCATTCTATTTATGAGAGTCAAAGGTGTACTCGCATTTGAATCTCATGGTGAGGACATGCTACAATATCATACATAGGCACTGACGTTTAATAAATGGCCAAAGCATATTAGGCTCATGTTTTGCACAAGCAAACTTAATTAAATAAAGCACCATATTTCTCAGTGTAGAACACAATTCTTGTATAAAACAAGTACTGAACTTGGAGATGAAGATCAGGTATAAAATTGTATCCTCTTGTATAACACAGGTACTTGATTAGGCGCAATAGTTTGGAAGTCCCACTCGTTTTTCTTTTGCTTTGATCTTCCTAATTTGTGTACTGTAGTGTGGTAGTCATGCAATAAATGTCAATCATTTTTATGAAGTGTATTATTGCAATCATCTTTTAATCAAATAAAACAACATAAGCATAATGAAAAAATAAAACAAAAACAAAGATACATACCTTTGTACATCTTGTGCACTAAATTTGAAGCCATTATTTTTAACTTCTGTTATTTTTTGATTTGATTATTTCAGTTTATTTTAGTTGTGTTTTAGATATTTGTTTAGCAGTGTTTCACATGAATGAAATATTGTGGTACTAAAAAATTATGGCTATTCACTTCAACCCTTAGCCCTACCCACTCAACTACAGGAGAAAATCTCCAACAAATTTTTAAAAAATGAATCCACTGACTACTGAAATGTTTTTGTCTGATGCATTTCATTTTTAAAGTTGGTTAGTCAGATATATCTCTTAGTGGAGGTGGGGTAAGGAGTTGTCACCTCTCATCAAATGAGCTCAATTTCAGTAATCTACAAAATTTTTTTATACATGCATATCAGTATAACCCCATTTTGGCTCATATTTGGGTATGAAAGTTTTTGTTATACATAAGGAAATGTGGTATGTGGTAGTTTATTGTATTTGAACTTTCCAAATGTAGTTTTCTTCACTTTCCATGTAAAGTGTGCCCCATGATTTTCTTGATCCCTAGTGAGAACCACTGATCTACACCATAATAATGAATTATTAATTTTGACAAGTTTTTACCTTCATCCAAAGTTTCAGTTGCTTTTTATCATAACTTTGACTCAGACCATTATACTACGGCAACAATTAAACAGTGTAATCAGAAAAAAGGATATAATTGAAAAAATGTTTAGAATATTGTATTGAAGATGACTAGATCTCAAATGTAAACAACAAGCATTGAAAATCAGTTGTTGGGAGTTGATTTTATTGAGTAAAATTAGCTTCTGTTTAACAATGAAGTCCCTGTGGTCAAATGTTTAAAGCAGTCAGGTATATACTAGACTCCCTCTGGCTAGATGATGTGAGTTTAATTCATACAGTGGGCTCACTCTTTACTTCTTATTATGCTGTTTAATCATTGCCCTAAACAGTCCATGTCAGTTGTGATAAAAAGCAACAGAGAGTTAAGATGAAGGTAAAATTTGTCAAGATTAATACTGTTACAATACTTGATCCAATAATAAGAATAAGAATAAGATTGAAAAATATTTAAAAATATCATCGTAAATCCCTATCATAAAAAAATGATGACTATTTTATTAATTATAGAAATTACTATACATCTACTCTGTAAGATGTAGATTGGCTATTTACTATTTACTTATAAAACTATGAAAAGTGACAATGCTTTTTAATTATTCATTTTAAAATTCATTCTTGAAATATTGATTTGTTAGATTTCAAATCATTTTCTATTTCAGTGATCTTGGAGAATAGGGTTGTGTGGAAGACAAATGGATTTTTATCATATTTTGTTTTAATCACTTTTCTATCATTCTTTAATTTCAGTATTTTATATTACGTCATTAGAACATGAATGAAATTCTATCTTACTGTCAGTTACATGAATGAAATTCTATTTTCCTGCATCAGCTGCATTCCTTAGTGTGACAGAGGACATCTGCACAATAATTATTGTGCGTAGATTGGCAATAAGCATTTGTTGTCGGTCATACTTACATCATCATTGTAACTTAGTAGAAATAGAATTTTAGGTTACATTGATGAATCATATCTTCACCTAATTCTACCATTAGTTTAGTTTAATATTCAGGAAATATTGAACATAATCGAGGAAATGGTGCACAATATGTTTTATAAATTTCATAAGTACAATGCAAAATTACTTGACCATTCATGTCATTTTTTGATGACAATGGTGAACTAGTTTATATTAGAACCAGCAATGTGCACATACAAATCCATTTGTCAGATTTTAAGAGAAAAAAATTTATATTGAAAGGGTTGGGACAGGAGAATTCCGAGAATGGAATCACGACACAAAGACCAGTGGGTGGGGAGAGTAGGGGTGCAGAAAAGGGTGAAGGGTGAAACAAAGACATTATGGAGAATGACTGAACTTAGCCATTGAGAAAATAAGTGAGTAAAATGAGGTGGAATTGAACTTATTTTTGATTGTCTGCAGCCAGTTGATTTGGTCAAGTGCTAGGGATGGTCACTTCAGGCAACTCTCCTGAGATATTATGGTATATGGGTATAATATTAGATATTTTACTAGTGTGCTATAAAACTCCAGGATTGATTGATGATGTCTCTGAAGTGATTTTGTTTTTTTGCAGAGCCAAGTGCTGAGTCCATAATGACTGTTCCAAGATTCTATACAACTGAATATCAGACAATTGGAAAGAGAGAAACAGTCCCTGTCTAAGGAGGGAGAAAATTAGAAAAAAAATCTTTCTTATTTGAAAAAGAAAAAATACAGAGATCATGGATTTTTTTTTTCATCTAAAGATTGTAGGGGTATCCTCAACAATAGCATCCAAAACAAATTTTGGATTAAATTTTTTTTATTCCCTTTGAATTTTTTTTACCTGGTTTCACATTTTTTTTTCCATCAATAAAAATAATGTTTAAATGAGTTTTCTACCAAATTTTCAATTCAATATGAAATTTGTTCATTGAAAACAGCCAAAATAGGTTTCTTAAGTTTTCAAAGTGGTTCAGCAAAATATTTATCACACCTACAATGGAGCTGGAGGGCTGAAATTTTCATCATTTAAACTTTGTCTAGAGCCTCCCTTTTATTTCACTCTGCCCCCCTATGCTTTTTAGTAGGGGCTTCAATTTGCAATGTAAGTTTATGCCAAATTGATCCCTTAGTTTATGTCCGGTAGCATTAACGTAAGATTTTTTCCAAATTCAGACTTTTTTAGCGATCACTATCCAACAGAAAGTGAGACAGGTATTGGTCACACCCTTTTTCAATTAATCAACTCCAACATGGTATGCTGACAAAAATGTTGGTCAGATGTGGGTTTTTATTGAATGACTTTTTATCTTTTTCATTCCTATGGAAGTGCAATAACTTGAAAACAAACCTTATGACCAATAAGACTTGAAATGTGGTGGTATTACTTAATTTTTGGATGCCTCAAGAAAGAAAAAAAAAAGTACAGCCGTAAAAACATGTGATTAGAATGTGAGGCTAGGTAAAAGAATCCAAAGGAGGTGATAAATATGATATGTTTTGGCCATTAAATTTAACATTATCCAATTTTTCAGTGTCACTTCTTTGCACACACAACACCCAACAGAGATTTCAGTTTACAAGTACACCATGGCACCTGGTGAATCAGCACCTCTTTTTATCTAGAAATAAATTATGAGTGGACGCTTGAATTTCACATTGTAATCTGCCCTTACTCCGTGAACCAGTGTATGAGGAACCATCTCTTAATCATTGAAGTGGTGGTGGTTGTTACTGTCTCAAAGATTTTGTAAAACTTCTAGCCTAGTTTCCTTAGACTTACCTCTAGTAATTTATCTCAGGCAAAGTGCATGTGTCATTGATGATGTAAATTGTAAAAGCAAGTCCATGTTGATGCAAGAAAAAGTAGAATTGTTGAGAAAACTCAACCACAGAGTTTTGGTACAGAAACTATGTTTAATGCATGCTATTGGCTCATCAACTGTACATGGTATCTTTATGATTAATACACCTGTCTGTTTCATTTATATTAATAAACTGTATAATGTATTTGACCATTTAATTCATATTCAATATTTGTTTAATTCAAGTTTCTAAGAGTTCTAAAGGTTCAAAGATAATAAATATTCACTGTGGGTCAGAGGCGTATTTTTAAATTATTATGTACCATACTTTTAATTGAGAATTAAAAACAGAACCCTTCTTTTAGCTAGATATCAAAAATGTCACTTCCATCCACTACCCTCTGTAATAGCCCTGAACACATGTGGTCAAATGCTTACATGCCACAGCACTTGTAGAGGGTTAACCTTTCTCTCTCTTTCCTTGTCCCAAAGATCGGTATCATTTTGCTGACCTATTGCCCAATTTGAATTTTACCATTTTTCCACCGCGACCAATCTCTGTACTAACTTTGCCCACTTCAGTTCACCAATGTGAATCTCACATATGCACAGTGACTCAACCGTGTCCTCACCACATGCTCCAAATGCCTATACACCACTCTCATGAATGAAATGGCAATGTGTTTTACTACCCAATGGTCATGATGATCAGTCTCCTAATTTTCCTTCCTTCAGGAAGCCCACATGGATTAAACTCCATTTGTTCTCTATCTTACATTGTCTATCATTCAGCGTCAGAGGATGGCCCCCAAGTTGTGCATGCAACTTGGCAATTCAGCATACACACTGAACCTGGTCTCCATAATTATTCCTTAGTACACTCCAAAAGTACTAGTACACTTCAAAAACTGTTCAGGCACCACTGCTTTGACTCTGATGAATGTAACTATGAGGGCAATAAAACTCCCTGCTTTCACTTGAAAGCTGTCTCCCATTTTGTATTCTTCGCTTTACATGATCAATCGTATAAATGTTTTCATTCCATGTATTTCATTTCCATTCATCATTAATGATCATATATTAAAAATGTTTTATTTGTCCATCTAAATACTAATACGTATTACTTGTAGGTGTCCTTTT
>OY735241.1:15237737-15257737 GCA_963457665.1 Thysanoteuthis rhombus | reverse complement strand
ACGGGTATCATTATATACATCATACACGTAATACATACATACGGGTATCATTATATACATCATACACGTAATACATAGATATGTCTATCATTTTATACATTATACACATAATACATACATACGTCTATCATTTTATACATCATACACACATGTATCATTTCATACAACATACACATAATACATACATGTATTATTTTATCCATCATACACATAATATATATATATATGATATATATATCTGAGATATATTTATATTTTTTCTCAAGTAAAACCCTTGAACTGAATGCTTATCATTTCTATAACCAGCTACCACATCTAAATTCTATGATTTTTTCAAGCATAAAAAAAACATTTTCAAGACTGCTGAAGTCAAAATATCTAATTTTTACTTTTACTATTACTGCCTTCATTTTGATATGGGTTCAAATTGAAGTTTCAGTATTCATATCATACATTGAATAAAAAAGTTTCTTTCAATGAAAACTGTTGTAAACTAATTCAATTTTTACGACAAAAACCCACTGTATTAATTCTAACCAGTACTTACTTTTATGAAACTCAAAACTACTCGTTGCTATTCAAATATTAGGATGTTTGTCATTAAAGAATAAGCAGATTCACACAAAAAAAGTTAAAAACAAATCTTGTTACTTTTATGAGTACTAAAAGTTGCTATTGTACATCATCAATTACAATTTTCATATCATCTTTTCAATTGTAAGAGTTTTTCTCAAATAAACCTCTCATACTGACAAGAGATTTGTTTTAGTCAAGCTAGTCTGGTGACTTTAACATGTATACAAAAAAAGTGTAACAAAAAGAAAAAAGTCACCCCAATATTGACATTTAAACCAAAACACATCGACTGACCTCACAAATATTTAATCAAAATACAATATACTGCATTTCTATTCTCCATTCAAGATCCAAATGTGTTTCACATACCTTCATATACTGGGAGAGAATTACTTATACGTCTGCTCTCAACTCGTTTTTTCAGGAAATAATTTGTCATTAATCATCTTCACCCCATATTTTCAAGAACTTGGGGACATTCATTTTTCCACATCTTGAGCTCTCAAAATTTCTTCAAAAACTCACTTTTCCTGCTGAGTGAGATACAATGCTTTAGAATGCTTCTTCTTACAAGGTTTTCATTCGCATCACCATTAGGCATGGGAGTCATGTGATTTAAGACAACAAAGTGATATGGCGTTATAGTTATTAAAACTTTATCAAATAAACAAGTAAATGGATTCAATTTCAATCAAACATAAGTGAGGCTAATAATTCTTTGGGAATAAAATACAAATTATATTCAAACAAATAATTTATCAGCAGTAAATAATACTAGAACTTTAAAAAAATTTTTTTCTAAAGTTTACCCTTATATTTCAGATTGTTTGGAGTAAATTAAACCGTAAACTGAATGTTATGTAAGTGCCAAGTATTTACTTCAAAGTAACACCTAATTAATCTTCAATTTTCATCAATATTCAATTGACTTTTCACTTGAAAGCATAAGAGATATAATGTTGAACAATTGAAAATTGGGTTTTAACAACAATAAAAAAAAATTTTTGTTTTTGTAACTAAAATTAAATTATCATTCAATTTTTAAAAATTTTTACATCCATTATACTAGTTAAAAATACCTTCCCTAAGGATAATTATCGCCATTTATGTAGAACTTACAGCCGTAAAACATTACATTGTGGTGGGAGAGGCATCGATACAGAGCTAGGTGTCATGAAGCCGGGGGGGGGGGGCTATACTGAAAAAGGTTGAGAAACACTGATCTAAGCCTTGCCAGATGGCAGGAAAATTTGTGGAACATATACCATTAGTAGTATCAATCATGGTCAGAGATCTGGGAAGAATCATGAAGAAGACGTAAAGAATTGGGTGGAACCAAGAATCTGGGGGAAGAACTGAGTCCATCCGAATGACAACAAAGCTGGTCATCTAGAATACTGAGGAAAGTCCTGAAGAATCAAGGTGACATTCTATCATTTGGTTGCCAATGGAAGCCACCAGTCACAACTGGTGTGAAAACTCAAGTACAAATAATAATAATAATCATTTATTTTCCTTTTGGTAGATTACCAGATTCTGTGCGTATAGAGATAACTTCAGTTAGTCTAAAAATGTACAAAGGATTGTCTCCCCCTACGAGAAAAAACAGAAGTAAATACATAAATTATATTGTTATTGCTTTGAATAAATTAAATTGTTTTTATATGTGCAACATTTTTATCAGTGTGCACATGTGTGTAAAACAGAGGTTTGTATGGAAATGGAGTTGATGTTGAAAAAGAATACATCACCAAATTATATGGGGGAGATAATCCTTACTTCATTTTAGACAACCACTTTATGCATGGAAACTAGGAATCAACCTTTTTTATTCTCTTTTTGTTTGTTTGCGCATTTTTACTTGTGTTCAGAAAGAAAGTGCGCGATAAAGTCATGTTTATCTTTAGAGAGTTTTCCACAAATGTTACAACAACGGCAATCCATCTTATCGTGCATACTTCGGTGCAAATGGTACATGGCAGCATCCTGAAATAGCAAACAGCAGAAATCACAGCGGTAGACATCATCCCGTGCCATAAGATGTGCAAAGAGCTCCTCTGTGGAAAAATCCATTAAGCACACACGATTGTTGTGCCGGGTGAATGCTGATGATGACGATGTGGCTGACGAACTCGTTGACACTGTTACTTTATGCGGCATAAGCAATCTCTGTCGATTTGTATGCGCATGCATCTGGGAGAGAGGAGATTTTGACATTTTGACAATCGGATGGCCAAGTATTGACCGTTTAGTCATCATTCGGCTTGAGATGCTTTGTTCACTATTGGAATTATTGCTTTCACTAGTAACGCTAGCACCATCACCATCATCCCCCGACATAACATGATGGACATCTGTCGTACTTACTGCACATATTCCACTTATGTCTGGGTCTGAACTGGAATGTGCATCCCTCATTAATTCTGGATGACCAGAACCTTCCACGTGGATAACCAAGGAATCCTCAAGTGTCTTCGGTTGTTCTCTAATGTCGTGATCTATATGGTCAGTGACTAGTTTATGACTAATCATCGCTTCTGAGCTCATAACCTGACTTATATTAGGACGAGTAATCGTGTCAAGTTCATGGGTCATCACCTCAAATTCCTCATAGTCTTTTGGCTCAGGCTTCATCAAAGAAGCATGATGACCAGACGTGATGCTGGACAAACCGAAACTGTTGCCGTCATCATGGTCAGGCATAGCCTGTGGATCAAAATTGGTCTGCATGTTCTCATATTCATCATTGCTGACCCGTGTCACAAAAGCTGGTTTTCGACGATGGGAGAAATTCAGGTTCTGCAAGCCAGGATCTGTTTGGCTGGGGCTGATTTGTACCTGAAATAATTTTTCAAGAAAATTTCATCATGTACATAGAATGGATGGATTTAAAAAGGAATCAATTGGATTACAAATAAGAAGTTTACATCACAAGTGTCTGCTGCCACTTTTCCAAGGATAGAAAGGGGAAAATGGTACTTATTCTAGTGGTAACCCTGTAACCAGTGAAAACTTTTTATGTAATTGGGCTTACATAGTACGGCTGTACAGCATCATTATCCTTTATCAACTATAAGGCTCAAACTTTCAAACACCCTTGCCCTTGGTGAGAGGGACTGATCCAGGAGGGGCAAATGCCTCATTAAACCCCACCCTATCATCAGATGCCCATGTTGTACATATAAATACACAATCTGTCACAAAAAGCCATTTCAAATATGTTGAGAACTGGTTGTGCAGCCTTAATGTAACTCATTGCACATGTGAGCAGACCCACTCCCGTGGGGTTACTCCATTGGCAGTGAGATGCCATCGAGTGAGCTTGTATATTACAAGCAATGCCAATTCTTCATGTAGGGTTTATAGGGAAAATATTATCACCAAGGTCTGCCAAACCCCTTCCAATCCAGATTTAACTCTCAGCAATTTCTGGTTTTTCTTTGTTAAAAGGGAGAATGTGATGGGGCAGCTGATAGTGATCCCAAAAGAGGTCTGTGTAGATTGTTGTGAAAAGTGGAAGGGATGCTGAGATAAGCGTGTGAGGTTCTAAGGCGAGAACTTTGATTAAGGCACTACTGTCCTTGGTACGCATATTAGATTGCTGAATACTTACCCGACAGATCTTGTACTGAAAACATCATCATCACAAGTCTGAACAACTTGAAAACTGAAGAAACCTACATCGAATGTTTCTGATATTATCCTATTCTGTTTCCAACTAAACACATAATTCTTTGAAAATATTGGGGGGGGGGGAAGATACAGGTTCACAATCATTTTTTGAAAATTCTTGGGACCAGACATTTTTCAGGTTCTGGAATGGTATTGTAATAATGACAGATGGTTCCTTTTTCTGCTTCTTCCACTGACCAATAGGGGATCTACAGCTCTTTTAAACACTTCACAGTCTCCAAAGTCCAAAAATGAACAAAATATTTGCAGATAGCTGAAGCTTGTCTGACTAGTGGGAGCACTGAAACAATCCTGAAATAACTTTCACTATGCTCTACAATACCTAGTAGAGCACAGTGGGGGATTAAGATGACTTAGGTTGAATCATGTTTTCAGAGGTTTTCAGTTTTCACATATAAAGTTGTGTAATAAGATCAGGGAAAGTTAACTGCATGAAGTGAATAAGAAACTTTCGAAAGAAAATAAGAAAGACATGGCATATTTGGTAAGGTATGAAGAAGCCAAACAGTTAATGACACAAAAAATGGAATCAGCATGCTGGGTTCAAATTCCAGCATAGACAATTTGTATTCACTTTGAACTAATGTTCTTTGGAAAGGCAGGAATCCATCATTTCTCCATTCCAGCTAGGGACAAATAGTAGGGCCGATTGGGCTCTTTAGTAAACAAATCTAGGAGAAGAACAACCAATTCCAAACCAGCCTGAAGTGGGATGGACTCCAGGCTATCTTGCCCTTAACACACACCATGAATTCATCTATGGTGCTCAAATAACACTGCATTGATTTGCAGGATAATTTAAAAGAATTAAAAAAAAGGTTGATAGGGCCAAAAACAAAATGAAAAAGTATCAAACCTGAGATTGAGAAGAATCCAGCAGAGATCGGGAGAAGGCAGACTCAACTTCTGATGAATACACTGTCTTGGCATTGCTAGTAATTGCACTGTTGACATCATCAGCATTTGGTTGACTACTGTTATTATTTCCACCAACACTGCCGCTATTGTTACTTGCATGCTGCTGCTGCTGCGCATGCTGCAAAACATGCAATTCTAGACGCTGCTTGCGACTAAAGCCAAGGTTACACACGTTACAAAAGTATGGTTTCTCTCCAGTGTGGATACGCTTGTGATTGTTAAGATGTGATGACTGTGCAAACCTTTTGTGACAGATGTGACAAGCATATGGTTTCTCTCCTGTGTGTGTTCTCTTGTGGATTACAAGGTGAGCTTTCTGCGTGAACCGTTTTTGGCAAACCTGACACACATATGGACGGTCACCTGTATGGATACGTTTGTGTTCCATAAGGCCAAACAGCGACGCTAATTTCCTACCACACACGCCACACGGCAAGGTCATAAAGTGTGTGGCTGCAATGGGGGTAGGTTGGTCAGTGGTCCCTCAAGCTTGAGCCCAGTTGAGGTCGGGCCAACATGTGGAAAAACATCTGGAAAAAAACAACAATTGATAAAATCTGAAGTACTCATCTACACAAGATAGGACGTCAAGACTTGGATTGCAGCTGGTTATGACAATAGCAAAACAATTCCTTAGTACTGATATTGAGCTGGAAAGTGAATTTTTCCTTCCTTTCTCTTGACAGGGGACATTAATATGAATGTAAAATGTAGGTCTATATCAGTTTACCAACTTTAATTGCCAAAAAAACTTTGATTTACAAAATCATTGATTTCTTTTTTTTTTTTCTAAATGAAGGAAAAAAAAAGCATCTATTGTAAAATTTGTAACTGCACTATTAATTTACAGGATTTAGTATTTATAATACATATTGTGTTCAAGACTTAAAAGAAAAATGAATGATTTAGTGTACAGACATTTTTGAACATTTATCAATTGAGTATTATTTACACTGAAATATTTTTTTTACCATTTGATAACCTTCATCAAAGCACAAACAATTACTTGCAAATTTTCATTTCTGAAAAACCTTGTTAAAAAAAAAGCAATGTTGATGTTTTTTTTAAAATTCAGATTAACAAAAAATTTCATTAGTTTGATAAAATAGAAACCCCTGTAAAACATGAGAAAACTAAGTAAAGAAAATTCTCACAAGTAATTTCATGAGCTTTCAATCCATAAGAACTTCTTTTCATTAGAGAAATAGTCAGTTTGAAGAAAAATTAGTTTAGGCAAAACATCAAAATCAAATTGATTTCATTGTAAATAAAAATATCATCAGTCTTTTGTTGTCTCTCATTGGACATGGACTTTCCCCAGGATTCGATTGTGGTCATCGTAGAGCCAATACTTTCTGAATTTGTCTAGTTTATCTCTGCATCTAGTGTTCTGCCGGCCTCAGTTACGCATGTGATATCTGGGGGATTGTGATGTCCATCAGTTGTCTGCCATTCCTACATGACCAGCCCATTGACATTTAAGTTTCCTAATGGATTCCATGAGGTGTCAGATTCCTGGTTTTCCCCTGATATATTGTGCTGTCTTATGATCTCTCTATGTGAGCATGATTCTCTCATATGCACATCGGAGGCTTTTCAGTTTGAGGGTCAGTCTCTTTGTTAAGTTCCATGTTTCAGCTCTATAGGTGACTATCGGGAGGATGCATTGGTTGTATACTCTTCTTTTTAGGACAAATGGGATCTTCTGGTTCTACCAGAGACTTGCCATCTTAGAATGATTCTTAACTTGATTTCTCCTTCTTTAAAGGATTTCATGGAGATTCGTTGTCCTAGGTAGATGGTCTACTTTATCCAGTTTTGCGTTTTCAATTTTGATCGTTATATGATTATTTGACATGATTCTTGCACATGGCCTTTGTTTTGCTCAAGTTTATGTGTAGACTGACTTTCTTGCTTTCTTCATTCAGTTCATCTAGCATTTGTTGGAGGTTGTGCAAGTTCTTTGTAAATAGGGCAATATCATCTGTAAATCTGAGGTTGCTCAGATATTTGCCATCTATTCTGATTCCTTTATTTTCCTTGTCTAAGTTTCATTTCGAGGGCAGGCAGTGAAGAGTTTGGGCAAGCTGGTATCATCTACTGTAAGCCCTTTCAGCTCCAAAAAGGGGTAGGAGTCTTTATGTATCCTGATAAAGGAGCTGTTGTGACTGTGTATATGTTGCAGTACTTTGATGTTACAGGGTCTACACCTTCTAGAGTGATAGCCATGACCATAGGAACTTCTATCAAGTTGAAGGCCTTCACGAAGTCAATAAATACTGCAGCGAATGGCATTTTGTATTCCAATGCTTCCTCATTTAGTTGATTTATCAAATGGAGATAGTCCATGGTTAAGTAGCTTCTTCTAAAGCCGGCTTGCTCCTATGGTTTGGTTTCCATCTAGCGTTTTGGTGATTCGGTTGGTGATGATTTTTGTGAAAAGTTTGTAGATGCAGTTGAGTATACTTCTTGGTTTGTAGTTGTCGAGGTTTTGGGGTTTCTTTTTTATATAAAAGCATTATGATTGCAGTGTTCATATCTTGATAAACATTTGAATACATTTGTACACGTATAATTGTACATAAAATCATTCATTTTTCTCTATAAATCTTACACACAAAATAAATCTTATTGTGAATTAATAGTAAATCTCCAAATAGATGCTTTTTTCCCCCCCCATGAACATACACTTATCACACTGATCTGAGAAAAAAAAAGAAGTCAATTGATATTTTTGTAAAAAATAAAGTTTAAAATAAGGGCCTCGAATTGTCTCCCTTAGCAAAATGATAAATTGACCAATGTGCAGTAAATCAAGGTTTGGCAATAAAAAGTTGGGAAAATGAATGCCACCAGTAAAATGTGCATGAGTCAAGTTAAGCCATGCACATAAAATGTTGGTTTTTAGCTTGATTTTTTTCTGAAGAATATAAAAAAGTCAAAAATTTTTAATTTTCTTTTAATGATAAAAGAAAAAGTAATAAATCAATTTTCTTACCTTGAGATTTAACTTTCTAGGAATCAGAAAGTCTTGGAAACTATTCAAAAGAAAAGAAAGAGAAAGATTATTTCTTTATTTCAATTCAATTACAACCATTTCAATTTTGCTTGAATCATTGTGTACCCCATAAACCGTCAACCAGAACTGTCAACATAGGTTTCTTCAGTATTCAAGTGGGTCTGGCCAGCAGCTATGTATGATTATGTGTTGTGTTTACAGGCCACATCAATGGAGCTAGAGGACTCAAAACTTAAGCATCTACTTTTTATCATGTCTAGAAAGAAAAAATTATTTTTTGAAAATCATCCCCCAAAATAGGTTTATAGTTGGGGGTTTTCAATTTACAAGTTGAAGTTAAATTAGTCCCTGTGAACAGTATCCATGGTTGCTTTTCTAAAATATAGATGTTTTTAGTGATCACAGCCCAACAAAGGCAAGAGAAGTTAACTCATTCATTGATCACCAAACTTCTCAATTTTTTATCCAAACATGCTGCCAAAAGACATTGGTCATGAGACAGTTTTTATAGAGTGATGAACAAAACCGGTTTCAATCTTTATTTTATCAAGCCTATTCCTGGCTAATCAGGTTCTCGGTATTGACGCATGAGGGGGCTCTTAGTCAAATGTCTGAGTTAATCGATGGAAGGAATTGATATTATATATATATATGATATTGGAAAGTACATGCACTAGCACCACTCACAGACTATTTTTATGATCTTTTCAAAAATTATCATAATTCAATTTCTTCTTTGAAAATTTAATTTTGATTTTAACTGCACTAGTCTGGTTGAATTTCACAAAAAAAAAAAAAAAAGAAAAAAAATATGTCCAAACGTAGAAGTAAATACACCATTAACGAATTTGGTACCAGACGAAGTGTAATTTATGTAGAACAGAAGAAAAAAAGGCATGAACACATGAAGAAAATTTTTTATAGGCACAAATTTAACGGGTGGTATTTAAGCAAAAATAGGATTTCAAAACTGCATTGTCTTTATTCTGAATTCAGAATTATCAGCTACAATGTCAAGTATGGAGGAAGAATTTTAGGGTAGTTAATTCAAACAGCTTTTCTACTCAGCAATAAGATGGCTAAAACCGACTGCAAATAGCTACCCCAATTGTACGTTTTAAAGTTTCAGACTCTTGGTCATTCAATGTTAAAAATGGCATACAACTTTTGAGCACCATTTTTGACATCGAATGGCTGTGGAGTTTGAGGATTACCCAATACGATATATATATATATATATATATATAATTCGCATATTAACTTGTTTTTTTTTTTTCATGAATTTTCTATGCTTTCACCCAATGTTAAAAATGGCACACAAAATTGTAACCCCCGAATTGAAAAATATTATGTGGAGACTGAGATGATTTCATTCTTTGATTAGATTTCTGGGTAGCATTGCTGACTTGAAGAAACACTGCAAAAAGTATATGGTAAGAATTCTGTTGGACTAATGGTGAGTGGAAAAGCCATAACAAAAGCTCTGAGATGACATGTTAGTTGATGCTGCCTTGAACATGACACTCATGGAAGTAGAGCAAGAGAACAGGACTGACAGCTCTAAAGATGAAGTAACAGACCATGAGAATAAGTTGCACGAATCACTTAACCAAGATAACAGACTTGTAAAGAAACATGCCAACTTTACAAGATCAATAGACTGCCAAGCAATTGTAATCAGTTGATGTCAGATGGAGTTGTCAATAATGACATGGACAAATCAGAAGCACTATGCAAACTTCAAGCCTCCATGGAATCAAGAAAACAAAAGCTTTATTTAATCTTAAGAACGGCAAAACAATAGTTAACCTACTGCATGTACATTGATATTTTGAAGGATTTCATCTGAGCAGAAAGGACCAGTGATTGGGAAATGCATATGAGTGCTCTAGGGAAGATGCCAAACTTTTTTCATGCAAACTGGCTGTATTCATTATGAAGAGTGGTTGATTTTATTTGCAGAAAATTGCAGATAAGACTCACCGTTTTGATGTATGGAGGAAAGCTTGATGGTTCCCTTCCAAGGTGAATAAGTTTCATGGTGATGGCTGTGTCATCATTCAAGTTGCCACCTGAGAAGTTACCACCTACCAAGCATGTAGTTGTGTATCACACCTGGTGTGTTCACTTGCAGGTTATTCAGTGGAAGATATTGATGAAGTTGGAAATAGACCCATTGCTCTGCGGATGGAAAATAATGGAAAACCAATCATGATGGATGAGGTTCCTGACCCAGATAATTTACTCAAATTCATATGATAAAACAGAAAAGCTTTTTCACAAATTTCAACACATGCACATACTACATGAACGTTCTGAAATGCGAAATGACCAGTGGCAATTGCTGTGGTTTCAATAATAGAGGTAAATAAGTTGGACGAAACTGAAGATATTGTCGAAAACTATGGGAATTTGTTTTAGTGGCTGTTTGATGTTTAATTTGAGTAAACTACATTAATACAAAAAGAAAGTATTGTTTTTTTTCCACAATGTGCTTTTGTTCTTTTTAATTAACTGAACAAATTATGATAAAGATACAAAGAGTGTGTCTAACAATATTGTTCTGTAGACAAACAGGGAGTATGACTATTTCTGGCATATTTGTGGAGGTAGAATCTTGGGAACAAGGTTAAATCATAAAAAAAAACATCCACATAAGGGAAAAAAATTGTTGCCAGTTCTCCTATAAAGTTTATGAGAGGCCATTTTGAAATTCAAAATGGACAACTGTGAAAGTACATTTCTTCCAATTAAAACCAAGTCATTGAATCTGTCTCAAAATTTAATCACTTCCATAGCCTATTGCCTAACCTTCCACAAAATTTAATTGAGAACTTCAGGAGATGATATGTATACAGACAGGAGCAAATATAGAAATGAATGATTGGAGGAGAAAAAAAAATTAATTGAAATTTATTGAGAACTTTTAGAGATATCCTGTAAACAGAGAGGAGAGTAATAAATACAGAAATTTACAGACTCCCCCCTCCAAGAATCCAATGAAAATTTTTGCAGTTTTTTCTATTTTTCCATATTTGCTCCAGTCTGTCTACATGATATCTTCAAAGGTAAGCCATGGGGTCAGGAAGAAATGCTCTTTAAGACTGATCCCAAAATTTGTTTTTGCTTGAGAGATATTTTTTTGTTTTGATATCTTATGCATTTCTGTATTTGCATACGTCTGTCCAGACAGTATCTCTATAAGATCTCAACAAATTTTCATGGGAAATTTTAGAAGGGTGTGCCACATTTAGTAGTTGAATTGATTTAATTTTGATGCGAATCCAAGAATTTTTTTCTTGATGGAGGATATTTTTGCTTTTTTTCTATATTTGCCCGTCTGTCCATAAGATACCCCCAAAAGTTCTAAATGAATTTTAATGAAGTATAGTGGAACAGTAGGGCACTGGATAAAGAAGTAGCTGAATTTTGGAGTGGATCAAGGAATTCGATTTTGATTGAGAGAAATTCTTGTTTTGATATTTAATACATTTCTGCATTTGCAGTGGTCTGGTTCATATAAATGGAAGGGGAACGCACATATTACATAAGATGTGATTGAATTGGGGGCAGATTCAGCAATTAGTTTTTAGTTGAGGGATATTTTTCCGTTCTTTTTTCTTCTTATATTTCAGTATTCGCACTTGTCTGTCCATACAATATCTCCAACAGTTCTCAATGAATGTCAACAAAATTTCATAGACAGGTGAACCATCTGGGAAGGAAGGAGTGATCAAATTTGTGGATGGATCTACGTATTTGTCCCAATATTATTCCGGCTTCCATAAATTTCTGTATTTGATTATTACGTTTCAAGTTACAAGTGCGAGCTGCCAATATACATTGGATATGATACATCATAACTTTATAAAATATGAAGTTATTTAACAATGTGGTTAATTAGTTCAGATCTAATTAGTTAAAATGTGGCTCTTCTGAAAATCTATAAACTCTTATAAGTTTGTTTACTTCTAAATGTACAGAAGTGATTGTAGGAGTAATTTTAAAGTGATCCAATTACAATACTATGGAGGATGATGATAATCTTCTGGTCACTCTCTTAACTCACTGTGTGTGTGCATTTATATATATTATACATCAATCAAAGTAGATATGTTTATCCGACCTATCATAAAAATGATACCTAAGGTGACTCAAAAAAAGAAGTACCAAGGTAACTGAACATTTTCTAGAACTACTCACACGTACACTTCTAACTTGATCTTGTGTCACTTTCTGTTATAAAATAAAAAATTTAAAAAATGCATAGCAGTGGAACTTCAACGTACTCCCCTTGAGATTCCACACTTATCCCAGCCTCTGATTCCTCTTTCGGGCTCAATATATAGTGTCATTATATTCTCATCCAGTCTCAAACCATTTTTGGAAAAGCCAGAAATCATAGAGAGCCAAATCTGAATTGCAAATGAGCTTCAATGATCAGAAATACAAAGGGAAATTCCACAGATAGACTCCAGTTCCAATCAAAAGTAAGTTGATTTACCCTTGCAAAAAATCTTCTAAGAGGCCTGGGTGATGTGATGTTTCACCAAAAAACCCTGCATGAAATATGAAAATTGGGTAGGATCAGTCATTGTGAATGTGCTGGTCACCCTGTACACAAAATCACTCAATGGTATCTCACTGCTGACCGAGTTACCCAAAAGGAGAGTGTTGATGTATGCACAGTAAGGTTCTCTCAGACTGATTGCCAATGTATACTTGCATAACAAGTTTCTCTAGAGATTTAGAATTCCAGACAGGCCTCATATGTATGTATGTATAAAGACAAAAAAACAAAAAACACTTAACTTTTTTCCTTCACAATTTTACCCCAGATTTTTTCCAAACGATAAGATGATGTCACAAATTACAATACTTAGCATACAGAGACCATTCATTAATAATAGTTAAAAGGGAAAGAAAACAATTCTGGTGGGTCAGCCTTTTTCCGGCAAGATCTTTTCAGGTATCGTTCCTCAGTGTCTCTATTTGTAAGAAAATAACACAGCCTCTTCTACTACAAGAACAGCCATCAAAGTATTCACACAACAAAGGCTTCATATAACAATATAAGTCTTCATTTAGCTAACAACATAAGTGAATATTTGAGAAAGCAGGTCTCTCACTACTTAGAGCAGCCTTTCTCAACCTTCTCAGACTCTAGGAACTCTCAAAATAAGTTCTACACCTCAAGAAACTACCTAAAAATAATATGTACACATTAGTACGTTCAAAAATCTATCCACCCATAGGTATGAAAATTAGCAGTGTGCAGATATCTTCCCTCACACTAAGGGACCCAACTGATGTAGTAAAATAGTAAGCCTGGATTTCCATACTGTGATCCTGTTGAGGAGTGGACTTGTCTGACATACATGTGGCTTCCATTATTTAACAGGGACAAGGTATAGATGTCTAGGTGGGAAGAAGAAGAAAAAAAGAAAAAAAACAAATCAACATTATCTAAATCCTACATTATAGCATGGCTACCATTGACAAATTCTATTTACCACCATCACTTTCGTACATCATAACTGAAGGCCATAGAATGAATCGACTGAAACGTTTTTTTAACAACACAAACAACCAGAGTTCAATCATCTGAAAAACTCTTTGAATGACCCTTCTCAAAACTACAGACTAGATATTTGTTTATGTTGGTGGACATTCTATAAAATACATGAAATGGAAGTTGATTTCCTTAAAAAATATTGATAAGCTTACCTAACCTTTCAAAAAATTGCTTTTCATAAACTTATACACTGATATATAAAAAATACTGGAACACAGAATTTTTCCTTTGAATGATTGTAAAGAAAAAAAAAGAAATAAAAAAAATAAGACAGTGGCTGGTCTTTATTGGTTGATATAAATTCAGGTGTTTTTTGTATCTTATGTCATCAAGATGGACCGCTACAATTATAAAAAAAAAACTTCAAAAGGAGCAAATAGTCAGGTGCTTGTATCACTTATATATGAAATTTTTTGCAGAAACATGAATGAAGAAAACTGACTTGGAGTTCCAATGTAGTTCTATTCATGGGAGTCCATTGCCACTATTCCAGGTGGGGGGGGGGCAAAAAGATATATTTCTATTCGGGATGGGGAAAAAAGATACATTTTCAATATATATTCAAGTTTCGGCCCTACTTGTGAATAATGATATAGTCTTTCTTGTATGGGAACATTTTAGGTTTACATAAAACAAGTGTACTGCACCATTATCCTTTATTGACTGTACGATTTTAACTTTAAAACCTTATGCTCAGTGAGAAAGCCTGATCCAGCAAGAAGGGACAAATGCCCCGTTTGCTCCTGACCTCAGTGGATACCCATGCTATTACTACTATTGACCAAAGAATAATAACAGGTGTTTTTCCATGCATCAGATCTCTACACAACACCGACTGACAATGACCAAGAAATTAAAATCTCTTTCCCCTCAGTGGATTTTGGTAGGCAACTTTCAAGAAAGAAACACAAGGTCAAATGCCTGGAATCAAGACCTAGGAGAGGGGGTGCAAGGAGAACATCATGCCCAGGCTCCAAAGAAAGCTCTTTAAAAAAAAGAAAATTTCACTAATATTTATGTCTTCTTTCAAGAGTTTTTTTAGACAATTGTGTGTTCTGTTACCTATCTGATTTATTCAATCAGACAATGTTTCTGATGGCATTTTCTGTGTATAATCCAGACTTCCTCCCGTAGAGGATATCCAGCTTAACTGTGTCCCCTTTAATGAGGGTTCGCTGTATATATGGGTCTTATTAGTCACTAAAAAGAAACCATCATGCAACCAATGTCTTTTGGCATCATGTTGCGTTGGGGTGATCAATTAAAAAAAAGGGATGTTCCATGGGTAAGTTACTTCTCTTGCTTTTGTTGCACAGTTATCTCTAAAAATGTGCAAATTTACAAAAAAAAGCATGAATGCAAACTGAGAAACCGAAGTAGCACAGATTTACATAGCAAATTGAACCACTCCTAAAAACCTATTCAGAGGGGGAATTTCCAAAGACAAAATTTTTTTCTAGACATAAGGAGTAAATATTCAAATTTTAAGCCTCCTAGCACCACTGGTATGGCCTGTTTGTGTGATAGATACATACATACATACATAGCCAGTAGTACCAACTTGAAAACTGAAGAAACCCATATTGACAATTTTGGTTGATGGTTTGTAATATACTACCATAATGCCAGTAAAAAAAAATGACGATATCATTTACATGTGGACCAGCACTTCTGACGCGTGTGGTATCTGTGTGCTCTACATATGATCAGTGTTGTTCCTCCGCACTCTTGAAGAGGAACAGAGTTTAGTATCTGCGAGCTCATTAAAAAGTGTTATACAATAGGAATATATACATACAAATAAGATGCAATGATTTGAAGTATTAGCCTTGACTCATTCAATTATTCTTCTAACAGTCAAAATCTTTTATAACTTTCCTCAAATTTCCCTAATAATAGACAAGTCAACATTGGGGGTTTTGATAACCTTCTGTTCAATCAGCCCAGCCACTTTTTTTAATCAAATATATATATATATATTAAAAAAAAAAAAAAAAATAGCTCATCAAAAAATACATCATCATTCTGTAATTCCACAAAATATGCTTAAATGAAAAACAAAGCTACAGTATACTTTTTTTTAAAAACTTGCATTTTTAAATGTCCCTCCTACAATTGATAGGTAGCAGTACTTAGCCTCACAATTCCTTCATTTCTAGATTTTCTTCACAATTGGGCCCCACAGAAGGTACTTTTATGACATTTTTTTTGACAATTATATTTTTGCCATTCCTTTAATTCTCTGGAGAAGGAAAAGACTAATAGGACAATGCTTTCATCAATACCAAATGGTAGAGATCCATTTTTAAAAGGATATGGGAATAAATATAATACCTAAAATATTGATATAAACCAAACAAAAATTTCAATTTCATTCATAAATTCTTTTTCTCTCTACTAAATACCCCCCCCCCAAAAAAAATCCTAAAAATCAGTTGATATTTTTAAATCTCAAGATGTCTGTACAAACTGAATTGAAAAATGTAAGAAAAAACTTTACTAAATTACTAAAAAGAGCTGATTTTTCCCTGACAAAATACTAAATTCTCAGACATTTTGAACAATTTTTGGAAATCTCAATTCCTTCACCTTCAGAAATTAATTTTTCCACACTCAAGAATTTTCTCCATTTCCGGTTGATATTGATTCATTAACATTTTGTAGAAGCTTTTTTGCTGCTATTGATGTTAAGGTGATGTCTCTGTAATTCTTGGTTAATCTTAAATCAACTTTCTTCAGAAGTGGTCAAATGACAACTGACAATTTGATTTTGATTGCAGACAGAATTACAAAATTGGAGGAGTAAATCGTTTAAAGCATTTGTTTTCTAGACTTCAGGAGGGAGAAAGTTGAGGCATAATGCTTTCTTGTTATTGATATATGTCTAGTTCATGTTAGTTAGAAACTAAGAGAGAAGGCCTTTAAAATGTTCTTTCCATTTATTTGGTCTATCTTACTAACTTATGGCCTTATCAATGCTTTTCCTTCCACTAATTCCATTGACAATTTGCCATGCTAAAGATGATTGTTTGTTGGCAGCTGTGCTGGCAATGGTCTCTATTTTGCAGTTGATGCATGATTGTTGAGTTCAAAGATGATTCTTTGATTTTAATGATAAAGCATGTTGGATTGATAGTCTTTGCTAAGGCAGCTTCTTTAAAAATGAATATTTTTTGGTGATGGCTATTATCTCCAATGGTACAGGTCTTATTTTGGTTCTTATTGGGATATATTCTTTGGTTGTTTTCTCATGTACAGATAGAAAGTTGTCATATGCAGAGTTTGGTGAGTTGATATCCATTTTTGCCTATAGGGCTTTGTATCTGTTTATGACTGAAATGGTATGAACAATTTTGGTAGATGTCAGGATTTTTTAGTTTAGACCAGTCATGAGGGGAAATTAAGAGAGACTGTTGGTATGGTGGTATAATTCAGACAGACACAATGCAGTGATCAGAAATGACACCTTCAAATGAGTTATAGTACATTGCACTATTTTTTCATTTTCAGTTTCAGTATGTAGAATAAGTGTTGGAATGAGTGTGCAGCCATAGTTTAGATGGCTTTTGCTGATACATGATATCTGGCCAAGTAAGCCATTTTCTGAGATGAAGTCTTGCAAATGGTTTCCATTCCAATCAGTTGACTAACGGAAAGCAAATCAGTAATGCCATCCAATTTGTGAGTTAAAAATTGGTAGGGCAGTAGCAAGATACAAAATTTGCACAGGGTTTGCCATTGAAAGTGGGAATCACTTTAGGGTGGATTTTCTAAATGATATCAAGTGATTTCATGGCTCAAGGACTCAGCACGTCAATGCTGTTGTGTTACCGAAATTCTTCAGAGCAGACCCCGATATAAAGGTCTACGCTTTCCATTGGATTTTTTTCTTTATGAATAATTGGTTCCATCATTACTCTACCAAATTGTCCAAAAATATTTACAACTTTTTGATAAAGGAATGATGAAAACATCTGGACATCATATGACCATAACATATAAATGAAAATAGAGTCAGGATTTAATCAAAATTTCATTTAAAACAAGGGTAACTATATCAAAACTTTTTTTATTTACAAAAAAGTTGAATATTTGAAAATGAACAGAAAAAAAATCCAACTTTTCGGAAGTAATTTTAGGTACTGAAATATGAATACTTTTTTCCATCATCACCAGTCATTTATGGTTCATTGTCAGACATAGACCTTCCCTAGAAGTCTCTACTATGGGCGTCACTAAGCAGAGCCAATACTTTCTGAACTTGTCTAGTTAGTCACTCTATCTTGTATTTTGCTGGCCTCGGTTATGCATGTGATCTCTGGGGATCCATGTTGGAAGTTACAATGTCCATCAGTTGTCTGCCATGTTGTACTGTCTTGACATTGATTCTTTCACGTGATTGTTGCATGGTTCTCAGTTTGAGGGTCAATCACCATGTTTCAGCTCTATAGGGAAACTTTTGGATGGATGCATTGGTTGTATACTCTTAAACCTATTCTTTTATAAAATGAAAAAATGTTCTCCCCACATACCTATTCACCAAACATTAAACAAAATAGGAGGGCAACAGGCAGGTTTGTAACGTAAATTCAATAAAAAACTGTACTCTTTGTTACAATGTAGAATTTGTTATTTGATTAACACTTTTCCCACTATCTTGATTTGACATCACAAACCTACCTACTTGCCAGCCTGTTCCTATTATATTTTGTGCCAACAGCCAAGAGGGAAAGAAAGGATTTAATCCTTTTTGTCTCCCCCACCTCCATTTACTGAAGAGACTGGTGTCCGCCAACAGAGCTTGCCTTAAAGATTAAACTTTTCCATAATACTTATTTTACATTATACAAAAAGTGAAATTCTATAATTTGATAATAGTTATATAGATATCTAATTTGAGTCAGATACTAATTACTTAATTAGTTTTAATTAGCCTAGCCACAAAACTACCACTCAAGTGCTAAATTAAATAATGTCTCATTGCCTAATTTAGGTGTTTTTATACTATTTTTGCCTTATTTATAGATATACAACTATAACAATGATGTCTTTTTCAATAATGAAAATTACATTTAAAGTAACCATTCAATTAGAAAAGTGCTAATTGTATTAAAATAAATGGTTTGCTTTGTAGTTTTGTTATAAATCAATTGTGCATTGAGTACATCAAAAATGGGTCAGGTTAGTCACAATAAAAAACCGTCACACAACCATCATCTTCTGGTAGCATGCAGTGTTGTGGGTGATCAATGAATAAGATACTTTTTCATTTTTTTTGGATAGCAATCACTAAAAACGCTTGAATTTTCAGGCGAGCATAAACTAGTGACAAACTTCAGTTGAAGATTGACCCCCCCCCACACACACACTAACAACTCATGTAGGATAATTTTGGAAAAATAATGTTCTTAGAATGTGTGTAGTAGAAGACTACTAATGCAAATTTTCAAGGCTGTAACAAGAAACATGCATTAGGTACAGCTTCCACACTTTTAGAGACTCAAAATAGGAAGGTTTGGACAAAAGGGGAGAAAAAAAAAAGTGTTTTCAGAGAGGGTTTAGTTGAGCATTCATGCTAATCTTTAGCCTTGTAGATCGATTGATACCACTTATTGATGTTCCAAACTACCAGACACAAACAAGTGATTAACATAACATGAAGTTTCCTTGAACCCTTACACTGATAATAACAAATAAGGTTAATTGGTGCCAGCTGTAAACATTCCAGATATATACACAGACAAGAAAAATGTTTAAGATTATGCATGGTACCAATGACTCTTGCATCATCAAGCATTGCGGTGTTGAAGATGCTGTTATAGACAGAGTCCCACTACTAGGGGGATCAGAACACTCCAGGAGACAATGTTGTTGATCTTGAAAAAAACAACAAACTTTCCAAGATCAAGGAGTCCAAATGTTTGGTGCTGGCAACAATGGCTAAAAGAGGAACAAGCCGCTACCTCTGAACAACAAGAAGTTACCACAGGAGAGCAAGGATTGGATCCTGAATGAATAAGGGTGGAGGAAAAGCTATCCACTGATCTTGTAGACAGAAATGTATGCAAACACTCCTGGGGCTCACTGTCATCACTCCTGAACCGTTTCTTCTAGGAGCCAGTGATAGAAACACTGGCCAGCCATTATTTAGTTGATGCTTTTTTAAAAAAAAAAAAAGCAGTGCACTGCAGTGATAGATTGCAGATCAACTTTTCAGAG
>OY735241.1:15119894-15229894 GCA_963457665.1 Thysanoteuthis rhombus | reverse complement strand
AAAGTCCATATGATACAAATTATTCTCATTCCTAGACTACATAAGCAATCTTCACGGCCATTCAACATGATAGTTCAGTCTTTGTCACGCTAAAGAGGACACAACCATGACACAGTCATCATTGGCACATCTATTAAACACATACCATCAACACAAACACGAGTTATCACACACATAAAGCAAGCCATCCAAACTCCTACATACATATTCTTTAAGGCACTTTTGTTTCTAAACACACATATATTTTCAAAGACGTGGACTTACTCATTTAAATAATATTTTTCCTACATGAAACTCGCATACACATAAAAACTATACAAAAACTATTTTCAAAGTTACTTAAATCCTTTCCGTTTATTACAAAAAATATTTTCTGTGTTGTTTCCATTTGACTTGTTCTTTGACCCTAGTACTGACTCTTCTCTTCTTGGAGTTTAGCTCCTGATACTATTTCATTCATGTTCTTTCGCCCAACCCACAGAGTTACATTTAATCTAAATTGGAGTAGCATTGCTGTGAATAGTACCCACACTAAATCGGGTCCCCTACATGAGTAATGCTGCGATACACTTTCTGAATCTAATTTAAATTCTTCCTATACCTGTTCCTGAGCAAACAAATTAAAACATACAGGAAGCAAATCAAAACTATGAAATGCAAATTAGACTACTATAAGCAAATTGAAATCACTTTTCTTCCCATGGTTTTTGTGTTGCCCACTTGATTTTTTAATTTGTTTGCTTTATTTTCTAATTTGTCCACTGTACTTTTCTAATTACTCACTTAGTTTCTAAATGAAGTTTTTAATATGCTTGTAGTAGTCTTCAATTTGCATACCCTAGCTTTTCATTTGCTTACTTTGGTTTTTAATTTGCTTGCTGTAATTTTCAACTTGCTAGGGATAAATGTAGTCAATTTGTCTTGGCAATATTGCTTGTCTTCTTCTTCCACCTGATTTTATGACATTTTTTTGTACAAGCTGGCCCAAGCATTAAACTCACAACCACCAGGCAGGTTGCTACATACACTCAAATCAACTAAGCCATGTGTCCCATTGGACAATCTGGTGGTGGAAACTTGGAGCCTCAAATGTAATGTCATTCATCCAACTCATCAACTTAACCAGACTATATAACTATTTGCAATATATGTAGTGTCATCAGGACATGGACTTCCAGAATCTTAAGCTTAATGTCCTCCTTTTATCTCTGAGATGGGGACACTAGTCCAAGAAATCTGTGTGTATATATGCTGCGATTACTTGAGAACTGGCCATTGAACAAAGTTGACATTCACCAGAAATGCTAATCAGCACACGAGGCAGTGCAGTCTTGAGTTTGGAGTTTTTTTGATCAGCGGTTCTCAAGAAATCTAATAAAATTTTTTTAAAAAATTGAATATTATAGAACTTATCTAACATATAGATATAAATCTAGATATGAAATATCTGAATTGGCAACACTGAAGTAGCTGAAATACTTTGAAGCTATAGTTTTGTATGATGTATGGAAAATCATTTTACTCTAAATTATCTAAAACAATCATCTAAAGAAAATAAATCTTTTATCTAAAATGATCTAAAAAATACCAGCACAAGATTAGAGCATTATGGGTCTAAAATAACCAAAGAGACCCCTTCCCACAAAAAACTTCTTTGAAAAAAAGAAAAAAAAATGTTTTTAGATGGTGTCTAATGGTATACATATGCAAATTTTCAAGGTTGTAGCCCCAAAAATGTGACCAGGAGTGCCGGGAGACACATAGATACAAACAAAGTAAAGAGAGCAGACTCTGTAACCCACTTGGTTAGTCGGGCCATCTATAGGACTACGGAGATTTGATATAATTTCTAACAAAGATTGATCCAATTAAATAGCCCAAAAGGATACGTGGTCTTCTGATCAATGACCAATTGTTCCATGGTTCCTGCCATAATCAGTTTAGATTTGATGTAACCAGGATTCCCACTCTTTGCCAGGGGAATTCCTTTTGTCTGGTTCTTGGAATAAATTAAAATGAAATAAACAACATCAATAATAACCCCCCAAAATATACCATAAAGCTATCTCTGCCTCTGTATATGTATATATATAGAGAGAGCTTTATGGAATATTGATTCATTTAAAATGGTCATGTAGTGCCAAAAGACAATTTCTAAGTAGATTCTTTTAGTACTTGAAATTGATTATTTACTGAAGAATATATCAATATTTTCTGAATTCTATAAAGTATCCATTTTTTAAAATCCAATTAAAATTCTTTTTTGGTCAAACATAATGGCCATTACTTTTTTAAAAGAACTAAAACTTCTTCAAATAGATTCCAATCTCTTGAAAAGGACAACTGGCATCACTTGATCACTCTCCTCCCTTGTTTATTACACTGAAAGGGTGGGTGAGGAAGAAGTCATGGTAAAGGTTGAATTTGTTGCCCAAATTCAAGCATAAGCACAGTTTTCAATTCTTAGCCTTGTTTATCAAGCATAAGCATCCTTTTCTATTCTCACCCTTGATAATTACATTGCAAGGGTGGGTGGGTAGGGAGAAGAGGAAGGATGAAAGATACAAGCAGAATGAATAATAATCAGAAAGTGCAAGGGTTGTACATACAAACAACCAGAATAATAACATATTTCCAGAAAATTGTAATTATTTTAGAGACACAGATTCAAAATTACCTGCTCAAATTCTGTACTAAATGTTTGCATCATATGGACACTTGGTCCACTCAGATTGTTCAGATGAAGTTTGATGTCTATAGATGTGATTCCAGCAGTGCCTTCGTATTTTATTTTGTAAATCACCTGGAAGAGGGAAAGAAATGTTAGGCTGTCCAAATATGATTTTATTTTGAAATTATCAAGTATCGTAACTTCTTTGTTACGAACTGTAGAATGGGTAGTGCGAAGAATGTAGGAGAGAGACGTCACTTGGTGGTGTAATAATAACACCAACATCACTAGAAGTGTGGAAGGAGAAAGGGTAGCATGATGAGAGAATGCATGCCAAGTATGAACTTGGACTCAAAGATGAAACAAAGTAAAAAGAACACATGCAAATACATAGATGGACAAATAAGATGTGCATTTAATACAAGGACTTTAATGACAAATGATGAATGAAGATGAAGAACATAACAATAACATAAATCTGATTGATCGCGTAAAGAGATGAAAAGAGAAGAGATAGCGAAAGGTGGGAGCTTCGTAGTTGAAGTGGAGTGTCTGAACTGCTTTGGAATTCGTATGGCTTGGATTGTACTTACGGATACGTGGAAACTGGATTCAGTGTCTGAGTCATACTACCAAGTGTACGTGGACTTGGGGGCTTTTCTCTGACATTGATAGACTTGGGACGGACAGACCATGAAAGACAAAAAACATGGAATTTTATCCATGCATGTTTCTCCAAAGTAAAGAAAATTAGGAAAGATTATTGTGACTATCAGATAGTAAAAAAGCCTTGCCATTTCATTCATGAGAGTGAGAGGTATATACGTGTTTGGAGCATGTGGTGAGGACATGGTGGCGTAGCTGCGTAGCTGTGCATATGTGTGATGTCTCGACATCAGTGAAGTGAAACGGGCAAAGTTAGTACAGAGATAGGTCACAGTGGAAAAATGGTCAAGATCGGTTCAGCCAGGAGGTTGGCGAAATGATAACGATTTTAGGGAGAAAAAGAAAGAGAGAGAGAGTAGCTGGCAACAAGTGCCGGGGCCAAAAGCATAACCAGCTAGGAATGCTGGCACAAATGAGCACTGGACCATGTGCATCCAGGGCTTTTATAGGGGTTGTTGAAGGAAGTGACATTTTCGATATCTAGCTAAAAGAAGGGTTTCATATTTAATTCCTAACTAAAAGTACACAAGTAAGAACTGAACTCACTATCAGTGGCTTTGAAAACCAGCATGCAAGCCATCGTGATACAATGACAAGATACCTCTTGAGAAATTTCTTTGTCCTGAGTCTTTTGAACCTTAGGCGTTAATCGGATAATGATTCAAGAGAATTTATAGATGGTGATGAAGGCAAGGAAAGCAATGATTGTCTGTGAAGAGGTATCAAGATATTTTTCATTATGGTGTCTCTAACATTAAGTCATCAACATGCTAACATTCTTTGGACAATTCAACCTCTTCTTCTCATCTACAATGTAGTCACAATGTTTTGACCAATTCATTTCCACAGCCCTCTTCAGTTATAAATTGTGATATGTGTAAGGTAGACGTTTAAAATATCTGTTTGATATCGTTTTTTTTTTTGCTTTGAACCACCAGAAGGAGAGTTTTACTAGTTCAGGCATTTTACTCAAAAATCTAACTACTCACAAATTCCACAACTCCGATATTGTGTCCTTAATAAATTCTGAATGAGAAAAAAAAAAGTTCACAAAAATGTATGAAGGGAAAATCTTGAAATTAAGATAGCCACCATCCAACCTACTGATAATCTATCTTGAGAATCGGACAATGTACTGTTCAGAACCTAAGGGAGTGCAGTGTTTGAAGTTGTTTGGATGAGTGGTTCTCAAGATAATAGGTGATAATTCAATGAGCTATACCTTACAAATCACTATCCAAGTGAATAATTGTTCATAGTTTATCTCAAATTGGAACTAGACTTTGCAGGTTGAAGCATTTCATAGTAAAATTTGTCATGCAGCTGAAATGAATTATTCAAGGATAATGATTCCAAATTTGAGATTCATCATTTTTTGTTGTTATAACTGGAGACTTCATTCAAAATTGGAGCCAAAATTGCATTTGCTAAATTGTATGCAAGTGATTCCTGATACGACAGCGTAATTGAAGATTCATGCAACACATCCCCTTTGAATTTTCTGGGCATGATAAGGGTAATTCAAGACATATTCTTAGAATTCCTAATAAAAATGTCAATAGTAATAGTTTGGGATCTGCATTCATTCACACACACACACGTATGTATATACATATATAATTCTGAGCAAATAAAGTGAAAATAGGTGAATAAATTGATATGACATATTGTTGGAAAGAAGATTTCATCATCTTTTGAACAGTGTTTCTTGTGAATATGTGTCTGTTGCATATGAAAAGTTATAGCCGAAAATGTAAAAGCTATGTTTAAAAAAAAGAACAGTGTGAATGCTGCTGTAAACAAACTAAGGGACCAATTTAGCGTAAATTTACATTGCAAATTGAATTACCAACTGAAAACTAATAAAGGGGAAAAAATGTTCAAAAGATTAAATATTTTTTTGTAACTCAATTGTTAGCCAGATTTGGTTTTCCTTCTCAACACATTCACTGACATGCGACACAAAAGCACAGCTTGTGTCATGTTGTGTTTTACCTCTGATGCACATATGCACTCATTCCATGGTTTTATTAAAGACAATATAAATAGCCTCTAAAGACCCCCCTTGGGACCTCACTGACTTATCCCAGTATCCCTTCCACTTTTCAAAATAGACTGCAAAGTCTTCTTTCAGGATTGCCATCAGCTGCTTTGTTGCGTTCTATATCATCTTGTATATGGTTTGAAATTTGCTACCTTCCAAAGGTGAAGAGCCAGAAGTTGCAGTGAGCCTAATTTAGACAAATGTCAAACCTAGGTGATGCAATGTTTTGCTGAAATGCCCTGCATGAGACGTAATGAATCTACCCATCCAGTTATGGTGAATGCAAGTCACTCAGTACACAAGCTCACTCAAAGGCATGTCACTGCTGAGTAACCCCATGAGAGAGTATCTGTTCACTCATGCACAATAAGGTCCTTTCTGATTGGTTGCCAAGTAACATAAGGTTGTGCAACCAGTTCTCGAGATATTCAAAATAGCTGGATACTTTCTGGATAGCCCTAGCATGGGTTAGTCAGCATTTTATTTTCATCTAAAATTAAGGCAGTGCTTGTTCCAAGGGTGCATGTTTGTCGATCAGCCTACCATAACTATCATTAAAATCAATTTTTTATCCGTCATCCTAAACTACTGCTTCAAATTATTTTGGTTACTTCTTTTAGTCTTGCTAATTCAAATATTTTATACCTAAATTTATATTTATAATTTTAGCTTAAAGATCTATAATCTGTTAGTTATAACAAACTTCAAACTCGACATTGCCAGGTCTTGTGTGCTGGTACCTGGCAAATATCAACTTGGCATAGTGGCCAGTTGTCAAGTAATTGCAGTGCTTTAGATTTCTTGAGAACTGCTCATCCAAACTACTTCAAACTCAACACTACAATGCCTGGGGTAGTGATTAATATATATAGAAAATATCTATTTGGACAATGGCTGATTGCCAAATAATCTCAGTGGATGCATACATACCCACAGAGATTCCTTTAATCATAGATGCGAAAGAACATACCTTTTCAGTGACATCGTAACAAATATCTTCCATCTTGCTGTACTTGGGTGAGGGAATCTCTGTATTACTGCTGCTGGAATTAAACAGACGGCACTGGAGATCCTTACAGAATGTGATAGTAGTAAATGGAAGCATCTGATTACTACTGTAGAGATCCATAAGTATCTCTGAAAGATAAATTTTTAAAAAAGGGTTAAGAAAAACATGCTTTCTGTCATTGACTTGCTTTTTCAAGTTTGGCAAAAGGATGAGAGGATGCTGTCTCCAAAGGATTGTGCAATGATAAAATATATATAAATATAACTCGTCCATAACCAAATGATCCCATCATTTTTTATGGGTACTATGTTAGTCTGATATAGATTTACAAAAGAACCATCTCTTTATCAATGAAACCATTTCTGCAATCATTCCAAACAAGTCAATTGATACTTGAAGAATTTTCCGGACAATTAAACTCCTTTTTAAGACAGCATTTCAGATAATCCATTCTACAGCAAGGTGTACTATCCAAATGTGATGGTGGTAAATAGAATTTTTTCTAGTGTATAGGGTATTGCAGAGAGAATACAGAAAGTCTGTATACGTAAGTTAGCTAAGTGAGCCCACCATGTGAGAAGAGTCTGACGAATAACTGTATCTATATTATTCCCTGTAAAGTTCTGTACAGGAGGAACGGGCAAACCTCTCAAAGTCCTATTTGAGGAGCATAAAAAAGCCATATTCAAAGGCGAAAAAAAAAAGGTCTGGGATGGCTGGCTGACCATGTCTGGAGAGAAAAAGGCAAACACTATCTTCTCTGGGAAGAAGTCTGCCTTATAGACAGGGAATACTTGGGAATTGAGAAAAATCAAAGAGGCAGTACATATCAACATGTTGACTGAGTATATGTCAGATAGGTGTAAAGTTCGACCTGATGTGGCTGCACTACTCAACAATATCCAGTGTTATAAGCATTGCTCCAGTCAAAATTTACGTCCAACAAGTGTAGAATAATAATTATAATAGCAATAGTCCAATGCAACAAGAAGATGTTTGAGTTCCTGTGTGCACTGACTCACATAGAATGCTATTTCTAGTTGCAACTCAAATGTGTGAAATCATAGAGCGAGCTTTGAAGAAGAAGGAAGTCCACCATTCTTCTCAATTAATTTCAGTTAGCATATGAAAAGATTTGATAGCCATTTTGTTTAATTTTGCCTTAAATTTCATATTGATGTGTTGCTTGATTTTTAAACTGACCATTTTACAAGTCAGAAAAACATGTCTACTTCAAAGGATGTGTAACAGCAAACTGAAGATGTGAACAGATTGAAACTTTCAATAAGATATACATCAATATGATTTATATGCTAGCTGATTGATCAAAAGGATCATACATGTGCATTGTGGTTTTGACTTACATAAGCCTAGTGTTATTGTTCAATAGCTACACCATGCATGAGGAAATAATACAAAATCTGATCGAGCTAAATTCTTGGAAAACTGGGGGCTTATCCCCACTCTATCCTCTGAAAAAAAACCCTAAATGTGCATATGATCAGAATGGACAAAAAATAATATTTCAAACCAATTCATTCTGATATAGATGGACTAGTAACCTTATCTTGGTTGTTATGATCACAATGTTTTGGCTGTTGTACTCTCCGACCTACCTCTCAGCTTCAGTCATAATCGGTAACCTGAGTAAATCAGTGTAAAATGGTGATATTTCTTCATCTTAGAAATTCAGATGAAAATATATTCTTGTTATATTGTTGGGATATTGTAAATTTTTATCTCAAAGCCAGAATCTAAGTATGTTTTTTACCAACAAAAATTGCCTCTTTAGATCTTCACCAATGTATCTCTATTATTGTTTGGACTATCCTCATCTTGGTTGTTTTTCATACATACCACTGTACTCTACGGCCTTCATCAGGTATCATCTGGTAGGTGTGGTGAAAGTAACAAACCGAACCCTTTATTTAACTGACGGGGGTATATTGACCGCACTCCCCTCTTAGCAGTAGTAGTATCATTATTGTCTCACACTGGGATTGAACCTAGACCCATTAGATCACTTGCAGTAATTCTGTCTGATTCTCTAACCACTACGCCTTGGTTAGAGAATCAGATAGAACAACTGAAAGTAATCTAATGGCTCTAGGTTCAATTCTAGTGTGAGACAATAATAATTCGAAAATAATACCTCATCTCAAAAATTCAGAAGAACACTTCACCAATGAACTTTGAGCAAAACATTATTAGGTTAATCAAGTCAACTTGTAGATTCACTCTGGGGCTTCAGTTTCTGCTCTATACTTTTCCTTTTGACAGTTGAATAGACTGCTATTATTTTTTATTATTTTTAGTACGAGAATCCATAATCTAACATTTGAAGATTTTCAGGATTGGATGTTCATGTTAGAAGAAGAGAGTGTAGCATCTGACAGCATATTACAGGTAGGAGTGAATCTACTTGAGAAGTATTCTCTGACCCTGGTGAATGTTTGTATTTGTAGCTTCTTGCTGTGACCTCTGGTTGAACTGCTTAGGAATGGCTGTAGTATGATTTTATCTGGACATATGCGCCACTGAAAGTCTTGGTTAATGGTATGTAGACCTGAGGTTATCCTATGCATTTCAAGCAGAGTAGCTAAATCTTGCGTCCATCTGTAGAATAGCGATTTCTTTTAGTCGTCCAAACATGACAGGTGTTTGATGCTGGGGATCATCTTTTTGGCTTTTCTTTGTACTCTTTCAATAGCAAAAATGTTGAATTTAAATTTCAACTGTGGCCTGACAAGTGATTTATACAGAATTACCCCCCCCCCCAAAAAAAAACAGCCAACAAAAAAACATGCTAATGGATGAAAAATAATATTCAAAGTGAATCACCTGCTGGAATATTTTCATTTGTGAAATTCAAGTCTCGGAAAATTCCAGGCCTCTGTGAAGAGAACATGAAAAAAAGAGAAAATGAAATTGTAAAAATCATTGTCATCTTATGATTTTCTCATTTAACTAAATCTAGAGACCCTCTAAAAATGGTTTGAATACAATTTTATATTAATCAAACTTAATATAAGATTTGAAAAAAAATTATATCTGATGGTACATAGGTTAATTGGGCAAAAAAAGACTCATTTCAGCAGGTTGATCTAGGAAATACAGGTCATCTATAGTAAGAAAGGCTAAATATTGGCTCAAAGATGGGCCTAACCTTTAAATAATGTCCATTATCTATTATATCCAATGACATAGAGGACATATGGGCAAAAAAGACTGCTTCATCATTTCAGTTGGGAAGATAGGGTAAATGCTGGTCAAGCCTGGTCATTACTCAGATGAGTAGACCATCTTGGAATACTGGGTGCTGTATGCAGCAACAAGATTATTCTATGGCTGTCTCAACCTAAGCCCTGCAGTCGATTAACAGAACATCTTGCCGAGCTAAGACTGGACTGTGCACCTGTTCCCTGGATACACTGCTCCAGTGTGCTCCCCTCTTACATTGAGTGGCAGGGATCTTCATCATCAATAGTCATGTAGTTCTAAACCAATTTTTAAAAACTTGAATTCCATTTACTCTTTTTTCATGAGAGACGAGATAAGAAAAAAAACACTGCTTACAGGAATAACCCTAAAATTCTGAAAATAAGTCAAAACATTGAGGCCAGGAGTTATTTCACATTCTTTTGGAAGATCCTGGATATTACGGACACACTGAAATGTTTGGTCCAATAAATAACCTGTGTGAAAAAAACAAAAAAAGATATTAATTTAAAAAACACTGGAAAAGACAAAGAGAGGTAAACTGAGACATATGCAGCATGTTTCTTTTAGGTTTATAAAAGAAGGTGATGGGCACTCTACTTTATTGAGGAATAAGAGGTCTTCACGATGTATAATACCTTAGAGATATTTCATTTGTGTGGTCATGAATGAAGGAAAGTAGCCATAATCTAAGATTAGTTAAGTAAAAGATATTGATAACAGACTCCATTGTGAGAAATAACTGGTCACATAGAGATGACAACAATGATAACGATAAATAAAAAGACAACCATTTGGAAAAATGAACTGTTCATTCATTCAAACGAACAAAAAAAAAATAGGTGTTTAGTTAATGTCTTTAGTAGGCTAAAATTTGTTTTAGCTATACTTCTACTTGTACTAAGTGTTCATGAGTATTTCAAGTGTCATCGCGTTAATTGTGATGGTAAAAGTGTATGAGGTTACATATATTTTGTTGAAGGCTTTGCCTCCAGTCCAAAGCACATATCACCTACATACCCCAGATAGGCAGCGCAATAGAAGGGAAGAATGATATAGCCCAAATCCTCTTGGGACTGTGGCCAATGAAAAAGAGACTAGATTCAAAGATTGCACTCATCATGAGATATGCTTCTGGCTTTTTCATTGAATGGCTAGGCCACATGACAACGTAAGGAAGCTGTGATTGGATGGACTTTAATTTAGCACAGAAGAGATAAATTATATCATTGTTTATTTTGTGTATCACCATACATAATGCAACAGAGAGACTGACATATATACAGTGAGAGGAAAAAATATCTGATACATTTCAAAAAGTTTCTAGCGACTTTGTGTTAGTTAAAATTGAATAAAAAAATAAATAAGTATTAGCTTTAGATACAAAACTGTAAATCTAGACACATATGCAATGTGTCACTTCCTTTAGGTACTATCTTCTAAATCCTCCAACACACGTGTAACATTGCTCATAAGCCCCAGCTTTCAGCTGGTTACCTACTCTCTCTCTCTTCCTTTCACTTCTCTCTAGGATTGGTCATTATTCACATACCGGCCAGCTCAAACTTTCCCATTTTTGTCACGACTAATAACTGTTCTAAACATTGCTGCTTTCATTTCACAGATGTTGAGATCTCTCCCACATGCTCAGCTACTAAATTGTGTGTCCTCTCTAACCTAAACATGTATTTACATTTCATCACGTGAATGAATTAGCAATGTGTTTACTTTATAATAGTCATGATTATCCTTTAATTCTCCTTATTTCAGGAAGTGCACTTGTGTCAAAACTCCCATGTGTTTTAAATACTCTTTCTGTTGTGTGTTTTTTAGCGTCTGAAAATAGCCCCGAAGTTCGCTTTCAGCAATCATAAATTTGGATAACACTGTCTCCATAATTATTCCTTGGTCTTTGAAATACTAAATCTTATGAATTCAAAGCATTTCAATTATCATCTCCGCTTCATCAACTCATGGCTACGATTATATATTGCTTAGAAGTCCCACCTATTCGCTCGAGCACTTACTTCTATCCTCTTCTACCTAGCTACTACCTGACACCATATACCTTTTTATACAGGATTCCAACTCTTTCCTAAATTTTTTAGCAATCACGCCTATATACCAATGATTGTATCAATGCTTATAATGTTAGTGTCTTTCCAACTTTGAATGTAATACTTACATATGTCGTATTGTTTGCCTTAGCATTTGTTTTTGTCTTAATTTCAATTAAGAACTAGGTCTAATCTCTATATCCTTATTTAAACCCAGCACAAAGAATTCTCCTTTTTTCGCAAGGCAAACATGGAGACCAGATGTTTACATTTAAACAAGGTGGCGACTTTTGTCTCCTTCCACAACTCTCCTCATGACATCAGCATATGACAGTGAACTTGATAAAGAGGGACTGATTCCTTCTTCCTCTGAGACTATTAGCAATCTGCTACAATATGAAAGTGAAAATCATGTCACTTACTAGCTGGGTTGTCTGCACAGTATTCAGAATTCAGAGCCCTTGGAAGAAGTAGGAAGCCCAGCGTGTCGTTTCTGTAGATAATCATTACTGGATCACCACTCTGCAAAAAGGAATGAAAAAACAATTTCTAACAAGAATTTTTGAAACAAACGGTTAATGACTTCTTGTTAGTGACACAGGATGCAGGAGCATTGCCCCAACGGTAACTTGAGTGATGGGAAGATTCTTTTTCTGAAATGCTCATGATGCACTGTAGTAAAAGCCAATGAAAATGAAATTCTCTGAACAACCTTCTAATGACATCAGAAACCTGTTTGAGAGAGGGAAATCAACTCAAGTGTCAGAGTGAAATCCACAGAAGAAAGGAAGAGTTGGAAGGCCAAAGTAGACATGAAGAAGATCAGTTGAGTGTTAGACAGAATAAAGGCAGCCAGGCAGCTGGACAAGGGACCAGCTCAGGGAAGTTGCTCATAACTGAGTACAATGGCATGGTGAGGTTGTAACTCTATGCTCTACAAGGAGATTATAGGAATAAACAAACAGGAAGATTATGTTGTACCAACCTTTCAGTTGGGAAGGGCCAACCAGCCTGCATTCAGAATCATGACTTACACCTGGGGGTGAACACTGATCTCTGGCTAATGTGGAAAATATGCAATTATCTAAGCCAATAGGCAGTTGTAAAAAAAATTTCAAAATTTTGTTGCTTTTTAAAAACAGGTCTGCATGCCATGTTAAAAAATGTGAAATAGGGGTGATCGATGAATCAGTCAATTCTGCCTTTTTTAGGCAGTGATCAGTAAAAAGGTCTGAAGTTTCAAAAAACAGGCATGAATGCTGCCTGATACAAACTAAAGGACCAATCAAACACAAACTCTCACTGCAAATTAAACCTCCCACAGAAAACATTTTTTCTAGACCTAATAAGGAGGAAATGCTTAAATCTTCAGCCCTCTAGCTTCATTGGTGAAACCTGTACACATGGAACATGCATAGCTAGCCAACTCAAGTTATAAAAACAACTGATGTTGTCTGTTTTGGTTGATGGTTTCTAATAAACTAGCAAAATAACAAAAAAAACTGAACCTTGTAAAATTTTGCATATTCTGTCGGTGTTAGAGGAGGGCGTTGAAATGATGGCCCTGAATATTTATGAGCATATTCTTCAATTGCCTTGTCATTGGTAAGTAAATCCGGATTTTTATAGAAATTCCTTGATGGGTCTGAAAGAGGGAAAACAAATTTGATAAATGTTAAGAGCTGCTGAAATTTAGGTTGAACTAATATCAATAATTTAGAAATAAAATTTTAAATCATATTCTGTAGAGATTAAAAATAAAAAAATGAAATGAGGATTTTTTCATAAAATTTCAAAGAAAATTCATGAAATGTTCTCAAGTGGGAAACTGGACATGCAAAATTACACGTCTAAAATATTGTAAAATCAACATCCTAGATTCTGCATTAAATGTGTTGCTGTGTGAGAAAAAAAAAAAGTAGAATAAGATGATCTGAATTCAAATGATTGAATTTTCTACCCACAGAAAATATGATAAAAGATCAATCTTTTACTATTATCATAGGATGAAGTACTGTAGCACATTATTTTTATCAAATTTGAATAGTTTTTACTTTCATCTAAATTTTAGTGGTTAATTGAAAGTTGTATAAAAATAACAAAAACTAAGATGATGAGACAAGTTAGAATAGATGAGGATAATAAGAGAGGTTTCTGGGAAAGCAACCAGTTTAGGGGGAGGACAACTCTGATTCCAAACCAGAGAGTGGATTTCCCTCAATGTGGTTTGAAGCCCAATTCGATGTTTTGCAGCCAAGCTGATGCCAGACATATCACATTCTGCTTCTCTCAAGAATACATCAGTGGGACTGGGAGGGGGATTCTGACAACTGAGCATCACAGAATCTCTACATACTTTGCCCAGGTATGCACCTTGGAAAGGGTACTCCAGTGTCGTTCCATTGTTTCAAATATTTGGAAAAACTTAGCTTTTACCTTCATCATTTGCTTTTAATCAGACTGTAATTCTATGACAACAATTAAACAGCGCAATCAGACAATAAAGAGTAACCCCACAGTGAGAATCTAAATCACACCCTCTAGCAAGAGGGGGTCAAATATATACACCTGGATGCTTTTGATTATTTAGCCAGAGGGACTTTATAGTTGAATGAATACTGATTTTGCACCTTAAATCTAACTCCTTACAACCAACATTCCATGCTTATTGATGTTTACAATTGAGACCTAGAAGTCTTTTTTTAATGCAATAATATTTGAAATTCTTTACATATCTATTCTTGGATTAAGTAATGTAACATTATCATCAATTTTGACTAGTTTTTACCTTCATTTTAACTTTCAAGTATTTTTTATTACAACTCTAAATCGGAAGTGTAATCCTGCCCTCATTAATTGTTGATGTAAAATTACGGTTGATTTAAAATTGTGAAAAAAATTTAAATATCCTTGCATTAAATTGTTTGGTGTTTAGCAGCTTGAAACTTTGTAACGGGTTCTTGGCTTGAGAAACGATGTCAGTTTTCGGCCTGACCCACTTCCCAAAATTAGAGCATCATTTTGTCACTGTAGCTGTATATATTTATACTGATAATTGGAAGGAAAAATTATAAAGATAGCAGATGTTCAAGATAAAAGTGATTATCTCGCTTAAATGTATCTGAAGATGATAACTCTTCAGCACCACCTATATGCATTAAAAACTACAAGGAAGCTCAGCAACAGCCTCAAACCTTTGTCAGATCATCTCCAGATATATGAAAATACATGGTGAAAAAATACAAATGGTGATTAAATGCCTAGATGGTCAAGTGAGGAGATGAAAAAAAAGGCAATTTTGAGGACACCCTAAATTTGAGCACATCTCAAACAATCATTTAGACACACCTATTAATATAATAAATATGGTTATTGATATAAAATGGTATAAATGAAAGGAAAAAATTATGAGTGCTTCATGTTGCTTACAGTTTGAGTGAAAAGCTTTCAAAGTAGGCATTGTCTTTTTAAGTTTGGGACTTTTGGCCATTGACAGTGTCTTGTATGAAGGAAAGTACATATGATACACTTGATCAGATTAAATCTTTGAATACTACAGGAAAAGTTAGCCCAAATCACAAAAATTTCAAGTAGTACACATCATACCTGAGGAGATATAAGTGTCAGAGTTTAGACAAGCAAAATGCATAAAATTGAGTAAAATAATTTAAATCTTGAAACCATTAGAGATATTTTTGATCTCTCCATAAGTTTGGTATAGGAGCTCCTCTGATTTGGAATCTGAGAAGGTGACCAAGGGAAAGTTCCTAAAATTGGGTGATTTGATATGCAATGACTCATCTATGATAGTTATTTTAGTATATCTATAAGTGGGTTACTGAGTCATGTTTGTTAATAGAAATTTTGAATGGTGTCACTATCTTAACACTATTTCATTATTTCTTTTTAATAATTCTGTTTTATGTTTTTTTTTCTATTGGTAAAACTAAAGATTTCAAATTTCTCATTTAAGCACAAGTGGCATGGAGTTTCAATAACCCACATATAGATATACTAAAAATAACAAACATAGATATCTTATTCATATAGCCACCTCCAAGGATAAAATCAACATGATTACCTTAGACATGAGGAAGTATACCAAACCCAATGTAATCAAACAACCTGCTAAGCTCATATAAAAGGGTGCCTAGCATGAGGAAAGAAATTTAAGGAAAAATAAAACACTCTCAGAGAGAACACATACCAAAAACCGATAGAAACAACCACTTACTGATAATGTAAACACTCACACCATACCCTCTGGCTTGTAATTTATAACCACCAACAGGCATACACATCCTACAAATACAATAAAAGAAAGATCCTACCACCGAGAATAGCAGACATCCTGCCCCACAATATCTCAAACAAGAATCTAAAACATACCAAATCATTTACCTGAAGAAGCCCAAACAGGACAGATACATAAACATGTTAGTGTAGCGAATCCTCATTCCATTATATATATATGTATATATATATATATATTTCACCCAGGCATACACCCTGACGATGCACTCAGTGACATTCTTTTGTCTGAATAGACAGAATGGAGACCATTTATTCATATACATACATATATCACCTTTCCCCTCCTAAATAACACCTATTGTAAAAAAAAAAAAAAAGACAGTGTTTTCATTTGCAAAGATATAATGCATAAAAGACGGCACCAATATCTGATAAAAACAGAATAAAAGACTGCACTGATTTGATATATACTCACAGTTATCATAAAAGATGCAAAAGATTCCATTTGAAGTCTTGTTCGAATGGAGTCTGGAATTGACCGCAAAGAACATGTCTTCTTGGAAACACAAACGATCATCAACACTAGAAAATAAAGAACAAAAAATCATGTTTAACTATTTACCAAAAATCAGTTAGCTCTTTGACCCTAAAAAAGGATAGTCTTGTTCCCTTGTTTCTATGTAAGTACATAACACTTACCTAATCTACAAGAGGTTAGCAAACTATGGGCTGAAGCCTCATTTCACGCAGCCTGCCAACTTCATTGAATACATGATGTTTCCTTATCTTTGGTCAGTGGGGATGGGTATCAGCATTTGGTACAACCTATTTACATGAAAAAACTCCCTCAAAAATTAAGTATATTAGATTTGTTTATTGGTCAGTGTTAACTTATCGCCATTTGCAGTCAGTTTTGCTTACAGTAACCACAAAATTTTAATCACAATTTGACAATACTTTGTTTGAAGTTCTCATTGATAGAACATAGAAGTTTACGTAAGTTATAATGAAAAAACATTGAAGTAACTAGAAAAACAAAAAACAAGCTGTTCACATGAATTTGTATGATTATTGTTTGAATTTTTATTTGCTCTTGCAAACAAAACATAACAATTCTAATCCAGCCGGTCTCCCAAAAAGGTTTGCTGATATGGGTGATACAATAATATTCAGGAGATTATTTTATTTCTAAATGATGATAAGCCAATTCAGCTCAGTGGTTAATGACACATCCAGAGGGTTATGAGTTTGAATCCATCTGAACATTTTATATGAAATTCTGAATATCAAAACTCGCAGAAGTTCCTGATGTGGCCTGGAAAAATGACTGGAGAGGTAGCATTATCACAAGGATCCTATAAAAATGAAGCATTCATCTATCAGGAGACAACTTGTAGAGTATATATGCCCCAATTGCATGTGTTAAGACGAGGACTTTTTTCCTAAAATTTATTTATGATCATCCCTTCAACAGAAGGGAAGTTCACTGAAGGGATACTTCCACCCTAATCACACAGTTAAGAGTATACTGAATTATCTGCAGAGTACACAGGGAAATTTGTCCTAAGGGAGTGTTTTCCACACTCTTTCTTCATGCCGGGAATCAAACTTGGGCAATATCAAACATATAAGACAGATGTGCAAACCATTACACTATCCGAGCAGACACAATGATTAAATGCATACAAACCAATCTATTTTCCTCAAAGCCAGTGAACATTTGTATTAGGTCTGAGAGAAAAAAAGCTGTTTGTTGAAAAATCTCAGAGAAAATAGCTTCCTTAAACATCGCCAGATTGAATGTTTGTTCTGTCAATCTGACATTCCATTCATATGTAAAAAAAAATGTTATTGCATTCTATATTTGTTCTTCTGTGAAATTATAATACCAATAGAAATTGAAATTGAGTATTACTTAAAGAATAATCAAAGCAATGAATTTGGATTTTGAAGTGCATGATTGTCTATTTGAAAATCAATAAAAATTCAAAGAAAATGTTAAATTTGGTTTTTGTTGTTTTAAATGTACATGATGCATAAATATTATTTGAGAATTGAATTTAAATAACTAGTATTCCGTGGGAAATTATGAATCAACATCACTTATGCATGTTTCTTTTTAGCTTGTCAAATAAGCAGTAGTGGGGGTAAAATTAAACTTACACTGAGAAATATTTTTGACTTGGATAGCTAATCGACTTTTAAAATGAAATGAATTTGACCAATACATTTCAGTAGTCAGAAAACACAACTTTAAAAATTTATCAGTTTTTCTCCTCAGGACACAGGTGCAGGGTTTAAGGATTGAAATGATTGACCATAATTTTTGAGTACCACAATATCTTTTGCCTTCCAGTGGAACACGCACAAAACAAATACCAAAGAAATAACTAAAATAAATTAAAAATGACTAAATTTTAGAACTATGGCTTCAAATTGTTTGTTTTAATTTTTTTCGTATGTTATTTTATTTGATGAAATTAAAATGATAACCATTGTAAGGGTACTCAACATAAGAATAGTGGCCACTTATTATATAACTACAGTATTGCAGTACACCAATTTGGAACATGATGCAGGAAAACATATTGGACTGCCAAACTGTAAAACCAAATTAAGTACCTGTATTATACGATAAGTTAAAATCTTCTTTTCACCTCAAAATATAGTAATTGAGTAATACACAAAGAAATACAGTAAATATCAGAACACATGAATAACCCAGCAACAGAGTTTACACCAGTCTGTTGTAGGTAGTGAAGATTGAAAAATTACACTAAAAAAGAAATTTTCACTTTTGTTCTTGGCAATAAATATTCTTTGAATTGAAATGTCTAAAACGTATAGAAAATGTCAATTATTCCCTTCAAACTTTGCTTTTGTGACCAGGTTAGTGACTCAAAGTTTGCAACATCCAATTTGTTTTCCTTTTAGCATATTTTATAAACAATGAATATATTTCAGTTTGTCAGGTCATTATCAACATGCAGTAAACAAATACAAGATTTCATAAACTGGTCAAAAATTATTTCAAAAACACAATGACAATACGTCCCATCCTTGGAACATTAACAACAACGAAAGTCATTATGATAAAGAACTACGACATAATCTTCAGCCTTCATAGTTCAAATTACCATTGAAGCTATAATAATACAGGATCCTAGCTCAATCTCCCACTGGTCTTTGTTCAAGTCTAGGTCCTTGGTATTACATTCCTCCAAAAACATGACCTTGAATGTTTCATGGAACTTGAGAGTGTGTGTGAGTAAACTCGAGTGTTAACTTGCATAGTGTTTAAGTAGCTAGAATGTTGTTTTGTTTAGACCAGTCATACTTTTTCCAGTGTTTGCGATGGTCATTGGAACACTTCTGAAATGGGTTCTTTGTTTGTCCAGTGTATGTAGCACTGCACAAGACATAGGAAATGATATAAGTTCCAAAATTTGAGCCTTTGAGGTGCTGAGGTAGATCAATTCCAGTACCTTTTTCAGTTTTGATAGTCCTTGTTTTACTATCATTGAACAACCATGATGTTCTTTTATTGTCTGCACTGAATACAATTGCTCAAACAGGGTCCACCAAATCGTGCTCAATAGTCCAAAGTGCTAATGATTGGGTCACTAAACATGATTTTGCGCAGAACATGTTCACTAGTGTGTGGGTATGAGTTTAATCAGGTCAATGATACTTTAAAATCTACTTATGGAAAACAGGCAGATAGATTCATTTTCAATCATTCAAAATAAGAAAAACAATGATATATAGATATCACATATGAATTTATCTTGATTATAACAGCAAAGTATGAAGCCATTTTCTATACTTTTGACACATTTAGAAAATGACACTCGCTCCCAGATACAAAAATTGCATTGCAAGGTGTCATAAGTGATTTTTAATTCAAATGCACGGGTTGAGAAAGTAACTCTTACATGGAATTAAAAGTGATGCATTGGGAGAATACATTGCGGTCATCAGTTGTACAATCAGGGTCACAGCAACAATTCACATCACAGCTGTTGACAGTTAAATCACATGGACAGGGACCAACATCTGAAAAATAAAAAGGCTGTAATGCTACTACCTTTCGCTGCTTATACAAAAATTGAATATAAAAATTTCTCACTGAATTTTTTAGATAAGAGATCATCATTATGTATAGATTTTTTCTTCATCTTGGTTCATCTTTTGAACACATTCCCTTCCAACATGACGGCACGCATACTGTGGGTCTGAATGATCCTTAGAAAAATGCTTCTGCGGTATCAGTTTTGGACATTGACATGATTATGACACCAAAAATGATTGGCAACATGATTATGACCCGTGGATCTCTCCCAACCGAAAATAGATAGGGGATGGGTAAGGGTTAAAAAGGCTGGAGGGTAAAATGACTGAAAAGATGATCCAAAATAAAAAAAATCTATGCATAATGAAAATTTCTATATATGTTTATGTGCAGACAAATAAAATTGCCAACCATTTCTTTTTATAAATCATTCTAGTTCTTTTATTCTGTTCTGTTACTTGTGAATACATCATGTACACTATACTCACATGTAAATACCAACACATAATGTATTTTTATGATTACAAAAATACTAATGAGCAGTTTGAGAAGAGAACTACATTTTCTATCAGGCTTGGTGCCTATCACCAGCTTTGTGCAGACCTGGCTTTGGTGGGTAATGAATCTAAAGGTTGAGTACCCTTTATCTGAAATGCTTTGGACCAGAAGTGTTTTGGATTTTGGAATACACTTTCACCTCAGTCCAGTTTCTTCAATAACTTGACTTTCTGTTCTAAAGTTGAACATCAACATTTTCTCTTTTTCTTATTACTACTACTCATAAAGAGATCTGCAACTTTTTTGAACACTTTCAATAACATTTTTTGTAAAGATAATGATTGATTCAATCATGTAGATCTGGTGATGATAATTTTGTTTTGTCTCTCCCCTTTTGTGATGTAAATATGGTTTTACAATTCTTAAATGTTACTCAAAGATAACCAAGCTTTTCCTGCAGTGAGAATAAGTTAAATACTTTGGAAATCGGCCTCATCTCTCATCTTTGAATCAGACTGCAGTGAAGTCATGTGTGGAATTTTTACACTTGTGAAGTCACGTTGGTTTTCAAAAGGTTTTAGATATTGGAACATTTTGGTATTTGGAGTTTTGGATAAAGAGTAACTTAACCTGCATTGCCATTTAAAGTGGGATGTTGAGGTTTCACCTCAGCATTTCAGATCTTTTTCAGAGAAAGAAAATGCAATTTTTTTTCTTTTTAGGTTTCTGTATATCAAAATTATGTCCTTAACTTTTGATGAAGAGTAACAAAAAATACTTGAAAATTATGCCTTTTAGAGCAGGTGCAACACTGAAAAAATTAAATAGCTAATATGCTAAATATCTAATAAAAAAAATGTTCAAGTGATCTTTAACAATACCCAAGGGCAAATATGACTGAGGGTAGGCTTAATATAAGTCTTCACGCACATTTTCATAAAGGTGGTGGAAAAATATTCCAGTTCCAAAGGTCTTTCCTGCAGGCATCAGGGTATACCCCTTCAAACAAGACAATCTCATAGTTTGGTGTCCAAAATTATAACGGTTGTACCAACTAAGCAGAAATCAAATCTAATAAAAAAAAATTTTTCAGAGTATTTTTTTTTAACAGTATGAACATCTTTTTCCTGTTATTCTTCTTAGATTTTGAAAGAAAATATAGCGGCTTTCAAAACAAAAAAAAAACACTGTGCACCCAACTAAATGGTAAAATAAAGACATTCATAGTTGAAATAGCTTTTATTTTACTTTCAGATTATTTTTACAGTTTGATTACATTAGATTTGATATCTGCTCAGTAAGTATTTTGTTGTAACTGACTGTCGAGTGCCCTCAAAATAACAGTGATATCACAACCAATGCCGGATTAATCATTCAGCAGAGTAGGGTTAAGCCTCGGGATCTAAGAGAGAGAAGGACGGTTTAATTGAGTTTACATGTATATTTTGGATGCTATTTCTATACTTTTGCTTATATGAATTTCATGTCTGGAATATCACTATTTTATTTTCTAAAATGAAAAATTAATGATTAAAAAGGTTGTAAAGAATTCATATAATGTTATTATATTATATATGAAATACATTACATAGTACAAAAGTAATGATATATATATTATATATTTATATATATATATATACATACATTCATGCTTTTGATTGATTCATTTTTCTTTTTACAGTAGAGGTCTTTCTATTTTTGCATTCAGCTATTATTTTGAAAACCTAATTCAATGTCTTGAAAATTGTGTGCCATCCCACATTATATCAAGCCACATATAACATATCTACAGCGTACTTATGTGATAATTTTTTTAAAAAGAAGTTTCCATTCAAAATTTTTGGAAAAAAACTTTTTTTTGTGTATGTTGGACCCCGCCTCTCTCTAATTCATTTGATAATTTTTTTCATTTATAATAGCTGTTCATTAAAGATTTTAGGCATATCTAAAGAGAGGTTGATGGCAAAATAAATTCTGTTTGTTTTTTCAAAAAAGCACTTTTGAGGAATCGGTACCAAAGCATTATTCACAAACTTAGAAAACTGAAAAGTTGAGTAAAACATTTCTCATATTGGGTAAATTTCAATCAATGTTTTCTTGCTTATATTTTATGGCTATTTTCTGTAAAAAAAGAAATAAAAACATTAACATTATTTTGTCTTTTCATAGAGATTTTTTGATCAATTCAATTTAAAAAAAAATCTTTAATTCTTCCACTTCCTGTTAAAGGGCAGAATTCATGTCATTCTAATGAAGCAACTGTGAATTATAGGAAAAAAAATTACTGCATTTTCATACTTTTAGAGCACATTAAAAAAAAAAATGCAAATTACGTTTTGAAATTTAAATAGGGTGTCGAAGATTTCAAAAGTTCCGTGGATTTGCCACATAATTTAACACTGATTTAAAAAATACTGATGATTGTTACCTTTCCAGCGTTAAATTCAAAACATGGACGGCGTAGACTATTTTTTCACTGGCGAAACTACCAGTGCGAAAAATGACGTTTGCTGCTTCCATTCATTTCGTAATAGACTTATATGACCAAAACCTAACTTTAAATACTGTTTAAGGATAGGGTTAGGATTTAGTGTTTTTAACCCTAACCGTAAACAATAACATAGACCCCGTCTGTAATTATATTCAATAAAATACAGTTTTTAAAAATAGTCGAAAAGTAATAAAGAAACAAAATTTTTGAAAAATAAATCCACAGAAGGCTTTAAAAACTGTGAAAATTCAAAAGAGTAAATTTCAAAATTTGTGAAGAAAAAATGCCTTCTGGTGTTCGTAGACAAAAAATCCCCCAAAACGCAGAAATGTTTCCAACATAACGCAGGCAAGGTAACAATCGCCTAAAAAAATACTCGATGAGCAGTTTGAAGAGTGGGCCACATTTCTAATCCGGCCTATTACCAGCTAAGGCTACAAACCAGGGAACTCATTATGCCCCACTACTCAAACACTGGTTGCTATCGCGTTCGTTTCTCACCTGTGTCCTTTGGCAACGGACTCGGCGGAAATGGAGTTGAAGTGATCACTTCAGAAGTGGTCGAAACGATGGCCGGAGTCGTCGGTGGTAACGTGCTATCGGTCGTGCTGTTGCTTGTGGTCAGATTCGAACTTTGCGCCCAAGTATCAGCCATCAAAACAGCGAAGAATAAAATACACAGCGGTAACCAAGTAAACATGTTGAGCGCCATTTTCAGGTCGGCATGGCATTCAACAAGTAACTAGCAGCAGGAGCGACGGTGTCGATCAAAAATATGCATTGAAAAAAAAACTTCCGGTCAAGAATCATGTGTGTGTGCGCGTGTGTGTGTAGGCACGTTTTGCAACCAGCGCACTAAAGATTTCTTGAGAAAGCTTACTGAAATTTTATTGAAAAAATATCAACTACAAAAGTGCACACACAATTTTATCACGTTGTGAAATTTTTTTGATCCTGTAAGATTTTTGTTAACAATGATTTAAGGGAACCGTGGACACTCCTCAGCTCGGACAAAGCCCAATTGAGACATTTTGAAAATATAGATGAAATAATTTAAGAACAGAAAAAAAAAAAACAACAAAAAACGAAAACTCTAAAGTGATCATAACCTGTAGAAATGCTTTACATAAGAATTTATGTTTTCCCGTCTTATCTCTTGTAATTTTCATATTTATTGGTTCTGTGATAAGTTTCTTTGATCAATTTCTTCACTTTACTCTCCGGTAAATTCTAGTTCTAAAAAAAGCCACGACAAATGTAAGAGAAAATGCCAAATCACAAGTAACCTTGTTTTTGATGTTTGCTTTTTTTGTCAGACTCCTACTCTGGAGTTAATTACATTTCCCCTGGTCAATGACAATGACACCAATTATGACTTTTAATAGAATTAGAAACCCTTCAAGACTACTGAGGAGACTGAAATTTGACATGCAGCCTTATTTCAACCCCGTTGGTGATATACAAAGAAACTGGTTTGAATCAACAGACCACGTGATTTTGAGTTCAGTCTATATCAAGAATTGCCTCGATTATATCAAGAATTATGGTCACCTTCTCAGTTTTCTAAAAAAGTTAGAACATTTTCAAATTTTTTAAGCTTAGTCATTTAATCTTCCACCATAGTGAAGTTTGACCTCGAAGTAGAGAGTCTTGTTCACATATAAAATTTAATAAATCATATGGGGCCCACCTCGATCAAAATCCCGGATCTGCTTGAAGAGAATATATGTGTGTGGGGGGTTGGTGGAGAGGGGAAGTTTGTGTTGTCTCATCGTTGAAGATCTCATATTAACGGTTGTTGTTGTGAGGGGACTCGACGGTCAGTTACAACAAAATACTAACTGAGCAGATATGAAATCTGATTACACCTAACTGTAGAAAATCCTAGATAGAAAAATGGTCTGTTCCTAACAACGCATCTTTTTAAACTACAGGGGTATTTATTTTTCTTAGTCAGAAGCGCGCTGTATTTTTAGACAGATTGAAATCATAGCAGCATCTTTATAATGTTTAAAATTTTCGGAAAGATAACTCCAAGAGGTTTTTTTCAATTGATTTTTGATGGATTTTGTAATTGTAATTGATCGAGAGTGCTTTCATATCAGTTGATAAAATGGAGATATGTTTGTGAGGGAAGTTACTCCGTAAATAAAATATCAGATTATTTCCCTTGGACAATGAAATACAAATATGATTGTTTTTAGGTTCATTCTATAACATATCGCGACTCAGCCCCCTCTGCAAAGACCATTATGCAGGGTATCAGCGAGGGAGGACACAAGCGGCAACGACAGGGTTTAGTCCATTGTGAAAGATTGGAGGGATATGGCACCAGGGGCAGGTCACAGATAGACGGGCACTGAGGAGTATCTCAGCTTGTTCTACCGTCAGATATGGCTCGTGTATAGGTCGACAATTCATATTTGACCAATTAATCATTCATTTCTGATACATGTACAGGTTGATCCTTGATTTTTGACCGATCAATCATTCAAAATTTTCGAGGATTACAATTACCTCCAATTCACGACGTGAAAAGAATCATGAGCCAAGTAATCTATTTCTCCATGCGATGTTTCATCTAATCTAAGTACAATTGAAGAAATTTCTGCGTGTATGCACCGTGATAACTCAATAACAGGTCATTATACAAAGTTGAAATTCACCAGATATATTAGTTAGCACACTAGAAATTGCATAGTTAAGTTTCAAGATTTTAGGATCAATGGTTCTTGAAAAATCAAATGAAAAATAAAAGATCTTTTATTTAAAATCATACATCCAAATTTAGAAACAGATACCTAAATTGGTATCACAGAAGAGAAGTAATCGAAATACTTCGCAGTACGACCGATGGAAATTCATTTTACTTCATTATGGCAGTTTGCTTCATACACCGTAAATTCCGGCCCCTTTCTAAACATGCACCTTTGGAAGTGGCACTGTCCTAGTTTAAATCAATTAGGATATGATATTATTACAATACAGAGGTACCAAGTTGGTCTAACGGCTTACGGTACGGAAAAAAGAATCAGCCAACTGTTTTCTTATTCCGGCTGTGATAATTTGAGTTGATTACAAACTAATGTCCCTACGGTACGTGGTTTGTATCCATACAGAGGTCTTCAGCTTTCTGTCTACTTTAGTAGTGTCTTATCAATAAGACATTAGTTTCTCAGGAACATAGAAAGGACTCAACTTACTAAGATTAGTATCAAGTCTCCGACACACGTATGCAGTATACTTGAGACATTGGACATTCATAAAGTCTCCGAGGGGTAGAGTTTTTATGATATTTTCTAGGTCCCTGTTTGTATAGGCAAATTACCAGGTATTCCATTTTACGTTTGTAAAGTTGGTGGTCAAACAGTTGTTCACGAAACTTAAATCATGTTGGTACTCGTTTCTGAGACTGATAGCCAAGGGTATAACTGTTAAGAAATAGACATATGATTCGATAGAATTATTGCGTTTTATTACATTGAAATGTTCTCCCGTCAATACATGGTGAATGTATTGTTCACCCTAGACAAGGTAAATAGAATTAACAATTAAAGAAGATGGGGCTGCTGCAGGTTCACTACTGGACAAAGGCCTTTCCTTCCACGACGAATATGTTTGCGTTAGTCTCTGTCATGTATTACCGGCATACTTTTTTATCTCATCTCGCCATCTTGCGTCTGGTCTTTCCTACTACGTTAACTGTCTTATGGACACCGATCGGTTAACTTTTTGCTCTATCTGTTGTCACTTATTCTTGCTATGTACCCTGCCAATCTCCATTTTAGTTGTTTGAATATTTGTACGAAATCCCTCTTGGATCCATGTAAGTAAGTTTGCAAGTTTCGGAACAGTAAGTCATAGCAGGCATTGGATATCAATTGAATACAGTAAGTATTAAGCATATTGCCAATTTACTTTTGAATTTGTCTATTTGTACCAAATGCGTTTTGGCCAATCGTTATGAGCTGTCTAATTAAATTTCCGTAGTCTTTCACAAGCTTTTTCCCCGAACCTCAATAAATTTGTTCCATTATTTCACCGTTTATTCTAATGGTCTTTTTTGGGACTTCATCATTGAACATTACTTTTGTCTTTGTTTTGATCATCTTTAACCCTCTTATTTGGCTTTCTCTATTTAGATCACTCAATATGTTTTGAATGTACTCCGCAGTTTCTGATATGAATGCATTATGATCACATTACTGTTGGTGTGGGGTGTATTTAGGTTAGATAGATTTTCAGGTGTGAGACATTATTGGAAAGCAAACAAAAGTAGATACACACACGAACACACAACACATACATACATTGTATTATATTTTAATTTGAATAACCTTGTGTCAGTCTTAAATATGGTTATTCGAGATCTATCTTCAATGATCTTTGGTAGTGGATGGGTAATTGCCACTTCTCTGGCCTGTTAATCATCAAATTGTAAGAGTGGTAAAATTACCAAGTGTGTAACATGTAGTCTTGGGAGGAAGGACGGGAAATCTTAGAGGGGAGGAGGGAAGGATTGACGCGACGGGATAACGCAAAGGGGTGGGTAACGAAATGGCGTTGGGAAGAAATGAGCATATAATAAATACCTTCGTGATGCAATTTTGCTGACATTTGAGCACCATTGAGGGATGAGAAAGGACACGATTTTATACCTATATGTATACAAAGCGACTGATATAGATGGAGAAATGAAGACAGTGAAAATATGTGCATCAGAAGTCTTTGGTAAGGGGTTGGAGGTTTTCACGGTTTTGCCCAATTTGGGGATGGGGGTAATTGCCCCTCCTGATATGTATATAGGTACATGCATATTGTATGCAGAATGAGAACTTTGGGTACGTAATTAAATAGCAAGAGATTCCACATAAGAATTTGCAAAACATAATCCTTATATAGCAGTCAATGAATCATAAAATTACACATTCATTCTAATTAGTGCATTATAGCAACTCAGAACATTGTTTACAATTCAAAAACCAAAAGTTTCTTCATTGTGAAAATCTCCTTTTTCCAAATATTTCTCTTTGGGGAACTGACACTCTTTGACAGAATTGAATTGTACAGAGAGATTTTTGCGCAGATCTCACTCAGATCGCCCTTGAAAAAGTTTGGACCTGAGCCTTTCCGGAGTAACGGAAAAGTAACGAAACAAGAAAGCGCATATTTCAATCAAACATTTAATCTACTGAGAACTGAAACTGAATGAAAATCAAATCATATATAGCTACGATACAGGAAGCTTAACGTTTCGAACATTTTTTTATACATAAAAATATCTCATGCTCGAAAGAATTTCTGGATTAGCCCTAAAATTTGATCAATTCTTTTTCAGCCAATGACCAACACACTGAACGTCATAAATTCATTGGGAACTTTTGGAGATATTGTATAGACAAACATGAATGAAACCATCTTTCTACTCCGTCGACAGAAATTAGTGACAATCACGACTGACAACCGAATGATGGAACCGTTACATTTCTTTTGCTTTTAAATTAATTACGCGATAGAACATCCTAGGCACTAATACATACCTACATATATATATATATATATATATATATATATATATATATATATATATATATATATATATATATATATATATATATATAAACTATTTCCCCTAGATACATACAGTATTTGTCATTCGTTGGGATGGCAATGCATCCCAAGAATATATTGATTGGCAGTAAAAGTGGATTTTCGGATTGGCTATCGAAGATTGGGAAATGCTTGAAAGAGGAAGGTGGAATAAGGAGAGAGAAAGGGAGGAAGGAAGGGGCAAGGTTGAACATGAAAGAGCGGGAAAAAAGGAAGGCTGGGAAGTATCAGAAAGAGGAAGGAGGATTGGGGGGAGAAAAGAAGGGAAGGAGGAAGGAAAGGAGAGGAAGAAAGGAGTCGAAATGAAGAAATAAATAAAGAAAGAAGAGAGATAGGTTGAGGTTAAAGAAAGGAGGAGAATAGAGAGGAAAAGATCAAGTAAGGTGGAACATGAACGAGCGGGAAGTAAGAGAGAGAGAGAGAGAGAGAGAGAGAGAGAGAGAGAGAGAGAGAGAGAGAGAGAGAAAGAACACAGGAAAGAAGGCGGTGAAGGATGGTAGGTTGGAAGGAAGGGAGGGAAGAATGAAGAGAGGAAAGATGGAAAGAGAAGAAAAGTCGAAGATGAAGTAAAAATATTTACCAATACAAATTTGAATCGGAATATAATCCTAGAACGAGAATCAACGAAAGAAAATGGAATGAAGCAAATACATTAACGCCCCCTCTACTTTCTTTGCTCGGATGATCTTCCCTATACCGAACCCCGACCCTACATTATTCATCCTGCCCTCGTTCGTTTTCTCTCTCTCTCCTTGTTTTGTTATATTCAACAAGTGCTCCAATCGAAATAGTGTGGGCGTCTGTGACGTCAGAGCGCGGGATCATCTCTCCCTTGATCGATTGACCGCACATTCATGTGAGATGCCCAGCCGGTTGTAGTGGGAGGAATGCCGAAGGCCTTGGGTGCCGGGGGCCTGGCAGGCTTGACATGAGGCAGAAAACACACATAGATCTGACGAAAGCTTCCCAAACAGTCGCTTTCACAGCCATACCCACAAAGATTAAAAATAACAATGTTGAAACTAAGAATGCCCTCAGGGTGCATACAATGCACGATCAAAAATCTCTTCTATAAGAAAGGGGATTTTTCTTTGCAATACGGGTCAGGGCCAAATTTAAATCGTGGTCCGTTTATAGCATGCAATTGGATCTTGAAAGTTGTACATTCATTAAAAGGTTAAAGAGTTATATATCTGAAGTAAATACTTCATTAAAAGGTTAAAGAGTTATATATCTGAAGTAAATACTTCATTAAAAGGTAAAAGAGTTATAGATCTGAAGTAAATACATCATTAAAAGGTTGAAAAGTTATATATCTGAAGTAAATACTTCATTAAAAGGTTAAAGAGTTATATATCTGAAGTAAATACTTCATTAAAAGGTTAAAGAGTTATAGATCTGATGTAAATACTTCATTAAAAGGTAAAAGAGTTATATATCTGAAGTAAATACTTCATTAAAAGGTTAAAGAGTTATATATCTGATAGAAATACTTCATTTAAAGGTTAAAGAGTTATATATCTGAAGTAAATACTTCATTAAAAGGTAAAAGAGTTATAGATCTGAAGTAAATACATCATTAAAAGGTTGAAAAGTTATATATCTGAAGTAAATACTTCATTAAAAGGTTAAAGAGTTATAGATCTGATGTAAATACTCCATTAAAAGGTTAAAGAGTTATATATCTAATGTAAATACTTCATTAAAAGGTTAAAGAGTTATATATCTGAAGTAAATACTTCATTAAAAGGTTAAAGAGTTATATATCTGAAGTAAATACTTCATTAAAAGGTTGAAAAGTTATATATCTGATGTAAATACTTCATTAAAAGTTTCAAGAGTTATATATCCGAAGTAAATACTTCATTAAAAGGTTAAAGAGTTATATATCTGATGTAAATACTTCATTAAAAGGTTAAAGAGTTATATATCCGAAGTAAATACTTCATTAAAAGGTTAAAGAGTTATATATCTGATGTAAATACTTCATTAAAAGGTTAAAGAGTTATATATCTGAAGTAAATACTTCATTAAAAGGTTAAAGAGTTATATATCTGATGTAAATACTTCATTAAAAGGTTAAAGAGTTATATATCTGAAGTAAATACTTCATTAAAAGTTTAAAGAGTTATATATCTGAATTAAATACTTCATTAAAAGTTTAAAGAGTTATATATCTGAAGTAAATACTATATACACGTTGCTGCAAATGCAAACCAGATAAATTGTAAAGAGTATTGCTATGTTGCTATGCACTCTTTACTTTCCATAGATAAAAAAGTCTGACTCAACATTTTTTCAATCATTATTTTCTTATATGGAGGGGGCATGTGACAACTGTTCCTTTCGCCACCTATAAATCCAGCCCTGATATCAGGTCTTTCGGAAAGTATCCAGCTGCTGCCTTGATGTAACTTCAGACGGAAATCTACTGGGATTCGTCACTTAACTATGAGACACCATCGAGTGAACTTGTGAACAGTCTGACCGTCACATTCACAATGGCTGAACCTGTCCATTCTTTGAGTCTCGTGAAAAAATAAATGGATAAAAAAATAAATAGACCTTCGAGAATAATTTGAAAAGTAAAAGGGACAAATGTGCAAGGTCCAAAGGAGGAATATTCTGAAGGTACTAAGATGCCGTTGCCCAAGGTAGGCTATTTCTTTCATTGATATTAAGTTGCTTGCTACACTCCACACTGACATTTCATTCATATTTACTAAGCCTAACTTGGTCTGGCAAAAGGCCATAGCACAGAGCTCCCAGTGAGAAACGAACTGACTACTAGTAATTTTAGTCTATTCCACAAGCTCTTTTACCATTACTCAACGGCTCAGCGACTTGAGTAAATACTAAGCTTGACCTCTATTTCTTCACTGTTGTACTGTGCAATCTAGCAATTTCTCCGCTTGACACCAAGTATAATCATCTCCTGTGCACCTTGCATGGTTTTTAGTTTGACAGCCAGATTTTTGGTTAGGTCCCACGTTTCAGCTCAAAAGGTGAGTAATCTGTTTTGAAATAATTATTTTTTCAAAGAAATTAAATGCAAGTAAACAAAATACTTCAAAGCCATATTTTTTTCACGATGGGTGGAAAGTGAGGATTCATTTCAGCTGTATAGTTACGTCGCAAATAAAGACCCTCCAACGAAATATTAATTCGTGTTTTGGGCAAATGATTTCTCAATTAAGTAAAAAAATAGCCAAAATATTTCAGAAGCATAGTTTCATAGGATGAACGGAAATGGTTGGTCTAGTTCAGCAGGATAGTTATATTGTAAATTGATCTCCCCCTTTTGGAAAAAATCGAATTCTCAATGAAGTCAAGAGAACTAATCACTTTTCTTGGAAACTGAAGTCTAAATGAGAAAGAAACACTACTATAATATTTCGTGTTCTGGAAAAATGGATAACATGTAAAAAAGTCTCCAAAATAGTCTGGTCATCTACTGTGCATATTGCAGAGCTTTTACTTTGAGAGCCAATCTTTTGGTTAGGTTGCACGTTTCAGTTTCATAGGTGACTATGGGACGGACTTTGACTTGCTCATGGTCACAAATCCATGGCATGCATGGAGCTGTTTTATCTATTTTGAATTCAAACATTTCTCTTACATTTGTAGAGCAGTTGTTTCAATTGATTTTATTGTGTAGGGTGACTTTAAGGGATACTAGACAATCCTCTGACCCGTTGCAGACCCCACAATATTATTTTTCAGTTGCAAATCACCTTCACCTTTTATGCATCCTTTGTTAGGTTTCTTAATTCAAAACCATAATTTCGTGTTTTAGAAAAATCATTTCAAAAGGAAGAAAACGAAAGTAACCGATAAACATCAAAGCCATAGTTTCGTGAGATAGGCAGAAATTGAGGATCCAGTTCAGCATTATAGTTACATCGTTAATAGAACCCCCAACCCAAATTTTGTCTTTTTGAAAAATGATTTCTTTATGAAGAAAGAAGAACAACTGAAATACGATGGACAGAGAGAGGAGGTCAAGTTCGGCCGTATAATTACATTGTAAATAGACTCCCCAAATTTTGTGTTTAGGAGAAATGATACCCCAATTTCGTCGAGAGGAGTAACCCAAATACTTTAGAGTCATAGTTTTGTATTATGGACGCAAAGTGAGGATCCTATTCAGCAGTATACTCACAACGTAAATGGAACCCTCTTCTAAAGAAGTAAATGCAAGTAATCAAAATATTTCAGAACCAAATTTTATGCGATGAACGGAAAGTGAGTGTTCAGTTCAGCCATATAGTGACATCGTGACATCGTAAATAGAAACGCCCCAAATAAGTGCCCAAATGATTTCAAGAAGTAAAAATGAACCAGCAAAACACATCGGAGCCATAGTTTCGTACAATAAACGGAAAGAGAGGGCCCAATTCATCTCTGTCTCCCGGAAATTTCGTGTTCTAGAAAAAGGGAGCAAAGAGAATAAACCGCAATGCTTCTAAGCCGTAATTTCGCGCGTGGGGCGGAAAGAGTGGTCCAGTTTAGCAGTATAATTTATCGTCAATAGGAAACCCAACCCCCAAATATTTCGCGTTCTGGAAAAATATTGTTAGAATATAAAGTCATGTAAAAAAAAATGCTTGCAGAATATAATGAGTCTCTTCCATACTCGACATATATTTTTCAGGTTTTGGGAGTTTTGTATTATTAACTAAAAGTTCAAGCCTCTAGGAGTAGTTATGGTGACTTACTCCTGGTCTTGATTGAGAAAGACTAGGAGAGTGCTTCTGGTTTTACGCCTGAATCCTTTTAATGTCGTTGCAATAGAGCAGCATTGCTTCTTTTGTTGGTGTATCTCCATCTCACCTCAGTATATGACTTTACAATTATCATCTAACCTTTCTCATTGATTTTGACATTGTTATGTCATAACAGCCTGTCTTTTCATACAGAGCTCCATCATTCATGCTGGTGGGATAATGGATGTCCAAATATCAAAATATAAGTTAAATGTTAACGAAGACAAAACAGAATACACAGACATTAGAATAGGAGATTAGGTGGAAAGAAGAAAGATGGAGGTACACAAAAAGTTGCTTAGTGATGAAGACATAGCAAGACGCAAAACGTTAGCAACTGCAGTCTGGATAAAGAAATATAAAAATTGAAACAGGTCTGGTCAGTCATACAATAGAAATCGTCACATCACGAGCGTCTTTTGGCAGCATGCTGTGTTGGGGAAGGTGGTAAATTTCAAAAATGAAGAAAGGGGGATCAATGAATCAGCTACTGTTCTCATCATTAGTTGGCATGTGACTGGTCATGTTGCAAGAATATCAGACAACTGGTGGACAACACGATTCACAAGTGGACCCACATAAATCATCTTCGAAAACACTGACTCTTCAATTTCAAGGGGAATTAAAAAAAATCGTTTTTGTTGACGTAATAGTGAATAAATGTTGACTATAGCTCCATTGATGCGGCTTGTATGCGTGATACATCCATAGCCAGCCAGCCAGCCAGCCAGACCATGGCTTAAGTACTTAATCATTTTTACCCCTATACGTGTAGATTTTTCTGGGCAGTTGTCTTCATCTTGGTTCATCTTTTGAACACAACGTTTCGACCATTGTACTCTACAGCCTTCTTCGAGTAGGTGTTGTTAATGAAGAAGATTAGGAATGCTAGGTTGAGAAGCCCACACTCCATGGGGATGAATTCATTCCGTTGGGCACAACGGCCGAAACCTTGAGCTCAAAAGAATTAACCGAAAATATCCCCGCATATTGTTGATCCCCCATCTTGGAAATTCAGATAGAAATTATCATTACATCTAATCCACACCTAAGGTATTCCCTAGTAATACCTCTTCACATTATCACCAGGTTATCATCATTACGGAATGCCAGCTCCACGCAGATGTAGCCTCTGTCCGATCTTTTATATCTCTTCATATGTATCCTTTTTTTCTTTCAGACGTAGACAAACCAAGTTTAGCCCGGTATGTCGAACTCGAATTGGTGATAAAACCTCAACATCCCACTTGAACAGTTACAGGGGGTCAGATTTAGCTTAAAAAGGCATGCACACACACACACACACACACACACACACACACACACACACATATATATATATATATATATATATATATATATTTGAAATAGAATAATTTTTCACCTCTAGGTGTCGAAAGCGAGGGGGATTTTTTTTTTGTATTTATATTTTTGGGGTTTTGCAGTTATTTTTCCCAAGCAACGCCAGATATTATTGCTAGTTTCAACTGAACTCAAGCTGTTTTAAAAGATGATCAGACATAAAGTCTTTAGACAAAATGCTATGAAAGAAAAATACCTCTGACAGCGGGCGGTATAAAAAGTCACAGGTAGAAATTCATTTCATTAAAAATATAATATTCTGTAGCAAAATAAATATGAATATTATCAAGAAAAAAGTATGGCCAGATATGACAAATCTGGCTTTTAGAAACATTTATACACTCTTTTTTTAAAATCTTAGTTTCTAACGTATAGCGATTCTGTGATGCATTGTTATGTCATGACAGCTTATCTGATTTTATTGCAACTCTATAATTTTGTTTCTTAGCTATGTTAATGTACCTCACGTGGTCAATCCATTACAACTTTGAGGTAATAACAGGAACCGGATAAAACAATTGGAAAACCATACAATCAATTAAACAGACTAATACAATCAAACATACTAATTTGCATATATGATTTTTATATGGATAGATAATATGATTGGTCATGGTATGTATTTGAATCTCAATGGTCCACAGGGAGACAACCCCAGTCGATTCACCTTCCCTTATGTCCCTAAAATTGACATTATTATTGCCAGTATCAGAAGTTTATCAGTCCCGTACCTAGCTGGTTTGTTTATCGTACGACCACTTATTTCCTAGTCAGCTTCTGGATATGGCTCATTTGAAGGTGGCTGCTCCAGTATTCACAGCTAGTTTCATTGGGTAGATGTCCAGACCTCTGAATATTATCAGCCACTTTCAATGGTCGTACGTGTCGACGATTTCTTCTATATGGATTTCCTCTTGTGTCAACATCATACAATCTCGATTTGTTGCTTTAATATATGATAATCGCTAGTGTCTAGTTAAAAAAGATTATTGTACTCGTATACAGTCACCTGGTACTAACAATGTGAGTATTTTTCCTGTGTGTCGGTTACATTTTTAGTAGCATTTGCCGTGCAGAATGCCCATCCCGAATATCTGATGGGTTTCCTGCAGCTGATGTGACGTAGGCAGTGTTATCCTTAAACGATGACTCATAAGGAATTGTGCAGTCAATTAACTAACCATGACGTATTTCGAAGTCGATCAATGCCAGGGAGGGATCTTTGTTTTTCTCTGCACATTTTTGTACTAGTGTTTTTATAGCTTTCACTGGATCCATTCGATTGTAGGAATTGCTGACCGATTGCAACATGGCAAAAGTCCCACATTTCGGCTAATCTTTTGAGGTCTATGAGGCCTTATCTGGAATCAGAATATCTGGAATTCCTTGTTCGGCAAAACTGATTTCAGTTTATTGATTGCCGTGAAGCTGGTTTGATTTCTAAGTTTACTAATGTATACTTCCGGTAATAGTCCACAACAATTACATATTTATCTCCATTGGATAAAAATAGGTCGATGCCAACCTTTGACTAGGGTCGTTCTGGTATCTCGCTCGAACAGTAATGGTTCTCTGGTGTTGTCCGTCCTGAACTTAGCACATATCGCACACTTTTCAATTGCTTCCCGAATTCGTTAATTCATACCAGGCCAGAAAAGTGCATTTCTGGCTTTCTGCTTGCTTCTCACGACACCTTGATACAATTCGTAAATCTTGTTTTGCTGATGACATCGGAACTAAACTTATAACGTTCATGTCAATGTATTTACTTTATCACGGATAGTATATGGAATTCTTTGTGGAGCATTTGGTTTCAACCTGATCAAGTACTGACCAGGTAACTTCCCAAGGCCTTCACACTTATCAGAATAATCTAGTGTTAAGCTCACAGAATTTATTTCAAGTCTTTTCAGTTGGTCTGTATCTTTTCTTAGGATCAGCAATGCTTCCAGACCCACAACTTGAAACATGGGATTTGCATCTTTGTTGTTTCAAGTTGAACGCAACCTTTTGGTTAGATGGTATATTGACTATAGCTCTTCAACCGGACGTTAGTTAACTGCAACGGACCAGTGTAAAATGTGTGTAGTATGTTATTTTGAATAATAATTGCCTATGCTATAGTACCAAGCTTGAAATCGATGCTCTATCTTCTACGTCAGTTTAGTCAGATGTTACTACATTTGTTTCCAGTGTGATGCTATTTAGAAATAAATACTGAAATGACGGATCATTGTCTTCCTGAGTGCTTATTTCTAGTAGTTGTTTAGAACAGCACATATTGGCAAAATGATTTTGCTTATGGCATTTGTGCATGTTTTCCTGTAGATGAGACATGGTTTAAGTGGATAATTCCTACTGCATTTATGTACGTTCATTTTAGGCCTTTTATTCTGGTGTTTGAACGCCGTGCTTTTACATTTCCCTGATTTGTTTTGTTTTCTCATTTGTCGATATTTGTTTTGTACCAACTATAAGATTGACGAATATTCGTTAATGTTTTCCACTTGCTTCAATAGCTCGGCCTTTACCAACAGTTTTTTCAATATTAATTTTACATCCCGAAGCTGTAATTCCGTATCTCACATACGATCATGTCACTGATCGAGTAATCCTGTAAATTATTAAATTCAGTCTTCAGCTTTCAACGTAATGTCAGTTAAAAACAAATCGAACTTCTCTAATGGTGACTGATTTCTACTGAAAAATAACGGACGTATGTGATATTTTTTCTGGGCTGACAGCATTCTTGGAACTCAGTTTTAGCAGTTATAATTTTGTCATTGATTTTTTAAAAATGTGGCAACTTGTACCCATTCTTCTTTTTTTTTTTGACTCCTGCTGCGAGCGAATAAAATTCATATTGTTGTTCTGAGATCATGTAGTTGTTGGCTAAATTCAGTTTTTTGGTAGCTTCAGATTTCAGAGTACTTCATTTTTCACGTTTATGAATGGGATTCTTCCGAGGAAGTGTTTACCGTGTGAATAAAATCCAGCTGAACAAGAAAAAAAGTAAACAAAAAAAAAGACATAACTCATCTTAGTTTTTTTTCTGACGCGAATGCAATTTACTCTGACACCATGTTATGTCGCTTATATGGATATGAATAATTGAACAACAAAGGAATGTGGTTTTTATTTGGCGGTTGGTCATTTGCAACAATGAAACACAGTGAATATTTATCATTATACGATCTGTCAATAAAACCAAGTATCTCTTTGAATCCTAATCGTCTACGGGGACACGGCTACGTCGCCTTGTCAGAAATGTCAAAAAATCCCCCCTCCCAGTCTCCTGTACCTCCCATCACCACAATATTCAATGACACATCCTAACATATCATCTTAATCATTTTGGGGTCTAAAAACACCCAAAGATTTATCACATATAAATGATAATGATAATTGATTCTTCACTTTACGCCATTTCAGCTGTATATGATTTTTGCACGGGGATTAACTAGTTCACTTATATGATAGACATTATGATTTAATTGATTCTCTGCGCATAACAATATTGCTGAAAAATAACTCCTTCTCCCTACCATTTGAATTTATGGACTTCCAATGAAAAAACATCAGTACGTTTTTTTTCTTGAAAACATCCCATAGTAATTCAAATATACCTGCAATGTTTTTCACTGGGTATGACCAGTAAATCATATGGAAAAACGATTGAGGAGGCACGTACGTATGACAATGATCTGCGAGCTAATCTACGATCCTCATTATCCGTCTTAAGCCAAAATGCATTCGAAGGCCATACGGGACTGTTATTGTAAACATTGCCGAAAATAGTGATTTCTCCATCTTTTTATAATCATATTGATATTTCTACTAATCTTTGATAAAGCTGATGCTTACGTCCTTTAACTGTGACGTCACTTATCTACCCATAGTACAGTATTAAATATGTCTTTTGACTGAACACACGTTTGTCTCTCGTGTCCTATATATATTCCATTTTGATCCAATCACAACTCATCCCTCAATTTTCTTGATATGCATAGGAACAAAGGGCTGCAACATTTTCTCAATTTTTCCTTTGGCGGAAATGGCAATAGGTACGATCTGGAAAAAGTGATTGGAAAATTATACTCATACTGCCAACCCAGGAAGAATATTTCATAAACAGATGGACAGGAGTTCGACGATTACGCCACAGAACTCCGCCATGCATATATGGAGACATTTCCGATAGTCTTATTGAAGGTTGTGATATGTGTTATCTCAGACTCCTGCCTTAGGAAAGTGTAAGGACTACTCTAAATCTCAAAAATTGTAAAATTCCTATACTCTTCATTGTGGTATATATAAAATACAAATAGACGCGAAAAACTGATTTAATCCTTAAATCGAAGTAGTTATAAAATTCGAAGAGATGAATATTATACATCCAAATCATACAGCTTTACAACACGAATTTTCTCACAAAAATAACAACCTACTCAAGAAAAACAATGAGCGAGATACGCAAGACATGAGCAATCAACTCGAGGACTTTCCGAAAGTAACCCCATGGGAGGTTAAAGAAGCCATTAAACAGACGAAGAAAAGAACTGCCCCTGGACCAGACAACATCACCATCGACCTACTCCGAAAAGCAGGTAAAATCATCACTAGGAAACTGGCCGTCCTCTTCAACTTGTGTCTAAAACACAGTGAAGTCCCAGACGATTGGAACACTGCTATCATAATGCTTTTATATAAAAAAAGAAACCCGAAAGACCTCAACAACTATAGGCCTATAAGCCTACTCAACTGAGTTTACAAACTTTTCACAAAGATCATCACCAACCGAATCACAAAAACACTCGATAAAAACCAGCCACGTGAACAAACTGGCTTTAAAAGAAGCTACTCGACCATGGATCACCTGCATTCAATAAATCAGCTGAAAGAAAAAGCAGCTGAGTATAAATATACCACTTGCCGTAACATTTATCGACTTCAAAAAGGCGTTCGACTCAGTAGAAATCCCTAAGGTCATGGAGGCCATCAGTCGGCAAGGTGTAGATCCAGTATATGTTGAAGTGTTGAAACATATATACAATCACGGCAGCTCATTTATCTGGCTGCATAAAGACTCGGACCCCTTTCAGCTCCAGAAAGGAGTAAGACAAGGTGATACCAGCTCACCTACACTCTTCACAGCCTGCCTCGAGATGGTCTTCAGAAGGCTAGACTGGGAGAGTAAAGGAATTAAAATAGACGGCGAGTATCTGAGCAACCTTAGATTTGCAGACGACATTGCCCTTTTCGCAGAGAACCTACACGACCTCCAACTAATGATAGATGAACTAAATGAAGAGAGCAAGAAAATCGGCCTACACATGAACTTCAGCAAGACGAAGATCACGTGCAACAACCACATTGGAGATAAAAACACTAAGATCAAAATCGAGGACACAGAACTCGAGAAAGTAGACCACTACATCTACCTAGGACAACGAATCTCCATGAGACCCTCAAAAGAAGAAGAAATCAAGCGAAGAATCACACTAGGATGGCAAGCCTTTGGCAGAGCTAGCTCAACCTTCAGAAATAATAAAATCCCATTAATCCTAAAGAGAAGGGTGTATAACCAATGCATCCTCCCAATAGTCACTTATGGAGCTGAACCAAGAGACAGACCCGAAAATTGAGAACCGTGCAACGTGCACATGAAAGAATAATGCTGGGCCTCACATGGAGAGACCACAAAACAGCACAGTACATCCGAGAAAAGACAAGACTTACGGACATCATAGAATCCATTAAAAATCTCAAATGGCGGTGGGCTGGCCATGTTGCAAGAATGGCAGATAATCGATGGACATCACGACTCACAACATGGATTCCCCGAGACCACATGCGCAACCGAGGCCGGCAAAGTGTTAGATGGAGAGACGAGCTAGACAAGTTCAGGAAGTACTGGCTCCGTGACGCCCATGATAGAGAAGTGTGGCTAATCCTGGGGAACGACGGACGATAAAAGACTGATGATGATGATGATGATGACGATGACTCAAGAAAACAATTCACAAAACAATTTACAAATTTCTTCCAAGAATAGATGATTCATGTTAGCCTCACAATGTTTCGATTTCAAACGAAATTACTTACCAGGTCATGATGCAATTGTTGCCTAAATATCTCGGGCTTATCACCAAGCCTACAATCCTGAAATATCTGATATAGACACGTAAACTTACATGCAGGCTTTTATAAAATAAATTGTCCTGTGAATGACTAACTCAACGTATACAAGGAAGCCACTGCCAGTGCATGCGACCCTAATCTTCCTCTCCATGCGACCCAACTCTGTGAACACTCACAAAAAATAAGCTGAACTAATACTTCCCCACGAAATCCTAGGACAAAACTTCGGGCAGATACATTCCATTTACATCATAAATCACATCTTCTTATAATGGATTCTACCACAAAATCAAAGATTGCGAATCTGCCACAAATGTTTAATGAACACATTCTCAAAATTTCAGTATTCTTCAAATCGTTGTTAGCGGTGACGAACCAGAGCAAAGCGACTTGTGAACAGAAACTTACGAATCAATCCATCATAACCGTCATCAAAAATCAACCACATTAAAAACAAGAAAAAAATCACCCAGAGCGTGAATAACCAATACTCAAGCCAAAATTCGGAATGATTTGAATGGAAACGGTAAAATAATTAGGAACAACATCATTCTTCATATCAAACACTGAACAAGGAAATCATTAAAAGAGATCGTCGACATCTCCCACAAAACAAATGAGTACATATAAATAAATCTAGACTATGAATATGAAGATATCATACAATCAATTGCAGACCCATAACGATCGTAGCAGACCAATATCGACAAATCCAACCCGCAACTCGAGAAACAAGTACACGCAGCGGACCTCAAGAGCTCTTGATCGTTTTCTCGAACGCCGTATCACTGACACACATTCAGCTGACAGCACTTTCGCCAGGCAACTCATTCATAGATAACCTTCTTGAAGTGATGTTTCATCAACTACCGTTTCGTCGAATCCTTTTTTGCACCATTTAGATGTTTAACGAACATAAATGAAGAAAAAAGAGAAAAAAAAAGTGAATTTTCTTCAAAATAATATCTTACACCTTAACAACATTGGAAGAACAGGCTCCTTTCTAGGTATTCGTAAGCCCGCACCTAATCTCATCTGTGGGAACCTTCTGATACTATGATATAAATCCTATCCTAATGTAGTCAACAACAAATAGAATGTATAGAAACTCCCATAGACGCATCCTTCGATGAAGTTGTCGACAAAAAATGTAAAAACCTACTTTATGAATAAGCTCAATTAAGTTATCTGTTGTTACAGATAAAAATGTACAAAAAAAAACCAAACCAAAACAAAAAACTTCACGAATATATCTATTTATTTTAGTTCAGCTTATATAACTTATAGGAATAATAAGAGAATATCGACTGAATATCGACACCAGATGAGAAAAAAACTAGCATGTAAAAGTTTTATTTGCCATCTTCTGAAATAAATAACTACGGTGTATGCCTGCTGTCGATAATACATGTAAATAAAAAAATTACTTTTTCGAAACATTGCAATATTCTACGTAACAATTTCTTTGTACTGAAGTTTGTGCTTTTTTCTTTCAAGCAAGACTATTTTTTTCAATTTTAATTACCTTAGTCAGTCGTTGCCCGCTGGATTATTTCTCTGATCATTTGCAAAAAAAATATTTTATATTATAAGTGTTTCATCATCCTGTTATTGATCTCCAAATGTTAAGATATTACATAAAACCATTTCAAAGAAAATTCCTTTTCTTTTACATTTACGATTTTTAACCTCGTAAAGGTGCAAAAAAGTGCAGATTTTCTTTTGCGTATGATTGCATACATATCGTATCATGAACAGAGAACATGAATTGTCTCCTTTGGTTATTCAACTCTGCCAACGAAGTTGGAGATGTAAATGTATTCGGTCCTGTCTTTCCGTCTGTCTATCTGTCCACATGATATCCCCAAAGGTACTCTATGAATTTCAATATTTTGTGCAAGGTTGGGCTATGGGGCATGAAAGGATTGGTTGAATATTGGGGCGGACCAAGGAACGTTTCGATTTAGAGATATGTTCCTGTTTTTGTGGCAAGCATTTATGTATATTTTCATGTCCATTCACATAATATCTCTAGAAGTTCCCAATTAATTTAGTGTAATTCAGTTTTTGCAAATCTTGAAAATATGTTAAGAAAACTAGAAGTGATGAAAAATTCACGGAGAAAAATTACTAAATTTTTCTTGTGTACATGTAAATAATTGATTTAAAACTTAATTCAAACTAAACACAACCATATCTCAAAATTTACAAAAATAGTTATCAAAATCAGAAAACAATCGAACAAAACACCCACGTACCGTATAAATTTACACTTCAGTAAAAAAACACCTACCCTCTTTTGACCCACACATCAAAATACGCTTATAAACCACTCCGTTCATTATGATCTCCGCTACCACCACATTAACACAATAACCTCACAAAAAGTGGAACACGAAGAAAACATTATACCGATTTCTCTTCGACAAAGAACGCTGTTCTTCAATGAATCCTAATCAAGGACACATAAATCAATTCCCCTAATGAAATGTGTTGAACTCGCTTCGAAATAACATTTCGGTTTTTTTCCGAAGTTTTTTGTCTTTTACTATACTTGCTCTGATAGAATCTATCTTAAATCACAAGTTTCACAAATTTCTCTTAGTGATTATTTTGGAAAAAAATATCCCTACCAAGACATTATTTAATTATTCAATTATCTAATTGTTCACCCATGGTAACAAACACTTTCCGCGATAAACGATTAATTATACCAACTATATATATATATATATATATATATATATATATATATATATATATATATATATATATATATATATATATATATATATATATATTGATATATTGACAGATATAGATATAATCAGTCTTTTAGGGTCAGTTGTTGGACATAGACATTCCCCAGGATTCACTAGACCTCTCCATCATGGGAGCCAGTACTTTCTGAACTTGTCTAGTTCGTCACTCCATCTATTATTTTGCCGGGCTCGTTTGGGTATCCATGTTGTGAGTCGTGACGTCCACTGATTGTCTGCCATTTTCTTGCTTTCTTTATTCAATTTGTGTAGTATTTGTAAAAGATAGTAGAGGCTCTCAGTGAAAAGGTCGATGTCTGAGGCTGCTTAGGTATTCGCAGTCTATTCTAATTCCTTCATTTTCCGATTCTAGGTTTCAGAAGATCATCACCAGGTTGTGAAAGTTTGGGTGAGTTAGTACCTTGTCTTACCCTTTTTGGGAATTGAAAGAGCCCTGGATCTTTATGTTTCACACAATACACACACACACACACACATACACACACATACACACACACTCAGACACAAACACACTCAGACACAAACACACACACACACACACACACACACACACACACATATATATATATATATATACATACATTGCGTTATATCATTTTAAAACTATTTAAAATGCTATCCCGTTATTAGACGGAGAGTGTATCAACGGGATATCATTCCAAAATATAACACAATTTATGATTATTTCTGTAAGAGTATATATCCTTTTAATAACAATAACAACAACGAAAACAACAACAACAACAACAACAACAATAATAATAATAATATAAATAATAATAATAATAATAATAATAATGATAATAATAATAATAATTATAATAATAATAATAATTTATGTGTGTGTATTTATTCACTAACTCTTAGAAATATCTGTATAAGCAAAACCGGTCAGGGGGGGGGGAATGGAAAAATGATTTAAAAAGTGAAATAAGTTCATTTTTCACATTCTCTCCTTTTTATGTGTCTTCCACACACACGCAAACACACACACACACACACACACACACATATATATATATATATATATGTATGCATATATATATATACATATGTATATGTGTATATATATATATATAAATGTATATGTTTATACATGTACACACACACACACATATATATATATATACGCACACACACACACACACACAAGTATATATATGTATACATGCAATGCTCTTCAATAGGAATAGAACACTCTGGTGGACGAGGAATTTAACTAAATAAATACATCGCTTAAATTCAGCGTTACTGACCGCCCAGTTCCGTGGCTCAGCGATAGGATACTGGCCTCTGAAGCGAAGTTTCAATCCTACCTCGTGGTACTGGATGTGATAATGGATTATCTGTAGCCACACTGAAGAGTTGTTATACAACGAAACACCTGTCTGTGGATGACACTTTATATATATATATATATATATATATATATATATATATATATATATGTCGTATCATTAATACAAATTTATCTATTTTGATATCTTTATTCATTCATTGTACTTCTATACTCTTGTGAATGTATTCTTTAACTTTCATTACTTCATTATGGTCAAGCTGAGAATTTTCAAGGGGATCAGGATGTCTTAGTCATGGCTTCATCGAATTGTCTTAAAATCTCACTAATTTTACTGCTTGACCATTTTTACAACTAGAGGAACAATTTTCAGTATAGAATCAACAAATCCAAGAGTATATTTAGTTATTCTCCAATATTCTGATAATATAGTTCTGTAAAATATATAACATAGAATATTACATGTTCTAAATGGCATACGTACGATATGGAACGGAAAAGAATTTCGTATGTGAAACAGTTCATTCTCGATTTTGATATCCAAAATCTCGGATATCTACGTGCTTGTATTCTTTTATGTTTACACAAAACAAACAAACGTGATCGCTGCTGGACAGAAACTAACAGATCAATTTAGCATGAAATTAGATTGTAATTGAGCCTCTCTAAAAATCAAAATATTTTTGACGCTGATTTAGAAAAAACAAAACAATTCTCCAAGAGAAAAAAAAGGAGTTTATATTTAAATTTCAAGTGTACTAACTGCATTTCTGCGTGATACACACATAGATAGACAGCCAGCTAGAAAACTGAAGAAACTTGACTTTTACGGTTGACGGTTTCTAACACAAACAAATTCCCTTCACATCTTCATATCCAATTCAAAAGAAGTATATTTTTCGACCTACATAGTGAAAAAGTGTTGTTTTTTTTTTAAATCTCGGCCACCATTTTTAGAATAAACAGATGTGGTTAGTCACTCAATACAAAGCACCACATTACCGACATCTTTTAGTAGCATGCTGTCTTGGGGGTGATCAATAAAAAAAACTGGAGAAAAGGAATGATCGACATTGGACAGTGATTACTAAAATATCTGAATAAAAAAAAATGCTGGTTCAAGTTGAGATCAATTTAGCAAACTTGCACTTGAAACTGACCTCCCCACTAAAGCCTAAATACGGGGGAATTTGAAAAAGAGTTTTTTTTATAGACATAATAAAGAGTGATGTTTTCATGCATTTTCATCTCTCTAACCTCAATCGGTGCAGCCTGTAGGCATGATACATACGTACATTACGCGCGTACATATACACATTATACATATACATACATACATACATACATACATACATACATAGCCAGCCGATCCACCTTGAAAACCTATGCTGAAAGTTTTGGTGACAGTTTCGGTTGACAGTATCTAATAATCCTTCATTCTTTTCCTTTTACTCCCCCCCCTCTCTCTCTCTCTCTCTGCTAACCACCTTTCGATGTTTTCCCTTCTCTTGTCCTCATTCTTCTTTCTTTTCTTTTTTCCCTCCTTTCTTGCTTTCTCCCTTCTTCCCTCTCCTTTTTCATTCTTTCATCAGTACATTTTTCGTTTCTTTCTTCTTCCACCTTTTTTCTCTCTTACTTTCCCTCTTCCTTTTCCCACTTTTTCTTTCCTTCGCCCCTCCCTCTATCCTTAATTTTTCTTTATTCCTCCCTCCGTCCATTCCTTTGTTACTTTTTTCGTTCCTTTCCTCACTCGCTTCGTTCCTTCCTCCCAACCATCCTTCCTTCTTTATTTCCCCTCCTTTCCTCCCTTTAACTCCTTCCCCCATCAATCACTTCTCCATATCTATTTTGAGTCCATTTCAATCCCAACGGACCCATCACCAGCATCCACACCCCATGGCGCCAACCCACATAGTAGCCATTGTATCAATGGATGGATCCCAAACTGATTCACTGTCTGTGAGGAATTATTAGTGCCGACCCAGTCAGTGAGTGTCCCGTCAACAGCGACCGTAACTACTACAGATCCAAAATCTTTCACATTAGTAAGTAAATAAAAGCTTGGGTTTGTAGAATCGACCCATTAGACATTTTTAATCGTCTCCCCTCACAATGGACGTTTCTTCACCCCACGCCTGAACCAAGATCAGCTGAGTAGATCACTTATAAGGCATCTTAGTTTTACTTCATTTCTTGTCGCTCGTAGCCAGGCCAGTCAGAGGGTTGAGATTGTCTGGTATCGTTGGCCTTTCGTTTGCGTTATTGAGCGAAAGTTCAGAGATCAGTTCCTCATCGGAGGATCAACGGGATCACCACAGAAAGCACCTGGTTTTGACCAGGCTCGACGTTTCTTAATTTCAGCCACCGTATGAGAACCAGTGTATCCAACGCAATTCGACTGTAATGAGGTGAGATGAACGTGTCAATTCAACGCTTTTAATTGTCTCTTATTTCTGTGTATATTTTTTCTCCACGTCTGTCCTAAGATCAGTCGAGTGGAACGAAGAGAAGATGTCTCGGTTGATTAGCAACATTCTCAATGAGAATTGGAGATAGGATTGAAGACTGAAAAGCTAAATAAAATACTTAGGCGATACAAGACCTTTACATTGGAGTCAATGTGCCATAAAATCACATTCAGAATCAGAACCTTGGAGGTGTGATTAAGGACTATGGAAATCTACTTAAAATAATTGTTTGGCACTACACGACCATCATGTGGAGATCAATGTTCTATAAAAAACACATTCAGAATCAGAACCTTGGAGATATGATCAAATTCACTAGCACTTAATCTCCATCGACAACAGACATCACGTGGGAACATTAGAATTCACCGAAAGGGTTGAGACTAATGCTGCTGGGGTTTGCAAAGGTAATGGTACTAGAGATGTAAGACTAACGACCACCCAATCTACAGCAATGACCCAGACAACTATATAGGATGAATAAGGTAGAAGAGTTGAAAAACTGGAAGGAAAGTCGGGACAGTACAGAACATAGCAGAGCTATGATCAGTGAAAATGCTGTGGGGAGGCATCTGGTGAGAAAGTGCACAATAATAATAATAATAATAATAATAATAATAATAATAATAATGATAATAATAATAATAATAATGATGATGATGATGATGATGATGATGATGATAATAATAATAATAATAATAATAATGTGCGGTGAAAGAGATGAGACGGTAAACCACATAACTAGTGAATGTAGTCAACTCGCCCAGAAGGAGTATAAGCATAGACACGATAGAGTAGCAACGATGGTACACTGGGAACTAAGTAAACAAATGGGATTCAACCATGTGGAAAAGTGGTATCAGCACAAGCCAGAGGCAGTCTTGGAGAATGACAACCACAAACTACTGTGGGACTTTGACATCCAAACTGACCACCTCATCCAGGCAAGAAGGCCGGACATAGTAATAGTAGACAAAAAAAGGAAGGCCTGCCAAATAGTAGACGTTGCTGTACCTGCAGACCATAGAGTAAAAAAGAAGGAGGGTGAAAAAAGGGAAAAATACCAGGACCTAGCAAGGGAGTTAAGAAAAATGTGGAACATGAAAACCAGGGTAGTACCGGTCATAGTGGGCGCACTAGGAACGGTCCCCAAAACGCTGAGGGAGAGACTGGATGAGATCGGGATTAGGAGGAGGATAGAGACCGTACAGACCACAGCACTACTGGGAACTGCACGGATACTGAGGAAGGTGCTAGAGATATAAGTACTGCAACGAATTGTAGCTCTGTCATGATATTCGAAAGAGAGGAGACGTTAGCTGAAGACCTGAGGAGACTTATTGTCACTCAGCCTTCAGTGATAACCACTGGACAACCGGTGTGAAACTGTTAATCGTAGAATTACTGCGACCTATGATTACTAGGGGAGGAGGGCTGGAGACTTGAGGAGACTTGCTGTCACTGAAACTCCAGCGGTTACCGCCAGGCAACTGGTGTGAGATTCCAAATAATATTGGTCCTGTATTGACACCCTTCCCTTTTGTATATATGAAAAAATATGCCTATTGAATCATAACATCGTTGCCTGCTCTAAGTTCCGAGCTGAAACTCGGTGTGCAATGACCGATCAGAATGAATAATAACAATAATAACACCAGAATGAATAATAACAATAATAACTGGCACAATCGGCGTGAACCAGTCACAGAAATAAAAGATGTGACCATATTTTAAGATCTTACTATACATACTGATTAAACAATAAATGCGAGCAGGCCAGATATTATAATGGAAAGCTCTAAAGAAAAAACACCTCCTAGTATATGACTGTCACAGCTGAAAAAACATTTCTATATAGGAATTCGAGAAACTCTCAAAATATAAAGACCTTGAAATGAAAATTAGTTAAATCTGGTCTGTTCGCATGTATAGTTCTATCAGTATGTACAGTGAAGTTCTATACTAGGGTCACATCTTTTGCTCTCCGACTAGTTCAGATTGATGTTTGTGAACTGGACTTGACAGCCGCCGGAGAAAATTTAGCAAAAGTAAGTATAAAAAGAAAAATATTTCAGGGTGTCCCCATTACTATTTGTACCAAATATGATACCATTGAAAAGAATATTGAAAAACAGCAAAAGATACGATTCTCCGAAAGAAGAGAAAAGTCAACCACCCAATGTACATGGATGACAAAGCTCTTTGAAAAGAACAAGTAAGGACACGAAATTTTGAAGAATATAGCGATGTCATTGAGATAGAGTGAAGAAATGCACGCTAATGGCAATGCACAGGAGAAGGCTTATGACAACACAAAATCAGAGCCTTAACTAGATATGACTGATAAAATAGCTAGGGATTCTCAAATGTCATTTTAAAGTAGGAAGAAATGAATGAAAATGAAAAAGAATATCTTAAAAGGATAAGAAAAATTATAGAGACCAAACTAAAAAGCATAAATCTGATAAAAAATATAAACACATGGGCTGAATCGGTAGTATGATACACGGACGCATTTCTTGGATGGACAAGATGAACTCCAATCAATAGACCGGCAAACGAGGGAACATGAAAATGCATAAAACGGGATGAGAAAAGCATGTGCAAGCAAGCAAAGAAGATGCAAAACACCCGAAGAGGTGCAACAAATAACAAAGAAGTAAAAAGCGTCGGAGCAGCAAAGAAGACTACAGGGAAGGGGAAATGTGCACACAAAACTACACGGGAAAATCAAAAGACTGATAGAAAATATCGCGTACGAGTGATCATGGACATGACTGCGCAAAGGAAACCTGAAGATACAAACAGAAGCCCATGGCGACCCAAAATAAATGCAGCAGAATAAACTACATTAAGGCGAAGATCTACAGAATCCAGACAAACAGCAAATGCTGCCTTTGAGGGGAATCAGTGAAAGTAATAGCCTAGATGGAACGAAAAAAACAGACACGACAGGATAGTTACCGTAATACACTGGTAAATATTCAACCATGTAGACAAATCTGAAATAAATCGTCAACCGCTTTGTGTCGTACGAGGTTATACAACTTCCTGATTTCGAACTGACTGTTCAGATTGACGAACCAAATACTTTGGTCAAGGAATTTTTGTGATACCGTTCAGGGTCAAAATGGAGAGGGGATTTTTTTCACTTTTAAAGGTCAAAAAAAAAAAAAAAAAGGATAAAACTGGGGGCGGGGGTCTCCCTTTGACAGGTCAAAATCTAGGGTGAAATTTCTTTTACACTTTTAATGGTCAAAATGGAGGGGTCTCATTTCATTTTTAGAGCTCAAAATTTGGTGGGATTTTCCCTCTTTCAGGGCTCAAAATGGAGGGGTGATTTTTTTCCCCTTTTAAAAATCAACACCGAAGGAGAAATCCTTTTTTCAAAATTGTGGAGGGAAATTATTTTTTTCAATTTCCAGGAGTAAAAATAGCTGAGAAAGTTTACCCTTTTAAGTATCAAAATGGAAAGGAAATTCTTTTCCCACTCATAGGAATTAGAATTTCCGCTCTTGAGGCCGAAAATTGAGAGGGATTTTTTCTATTTTCAAAGGTCTGAAGGGAACTGTTTTTTCCCCACTTTTACGCTTCAAAACGGAGTAGAGCGGGGATTCTCCTTCCATTTTAGTAGTAAAAAATACAGGGAATTTCAAATGAAGTTAAAAGAATAGGATTTTTTTCCACATTTAGGAGGCAAAGTGGATGCAGGTGTTTTTCAATTTTAGGAGTCAAAATCGAAGGGGGATTAGAGGTGAAAACTGTGGGGAATTTACTTACTTCTAATTTCAGGGAAAATTCTTTTCTCTCCTTCAAGTGTCAAAATAGAGGAGAAATTCTTCTCAGAACCGACGGTGAATTTTTTTCCCAACTTAGTGTCAGAATATGGGAGAGATTTACTTTTAGGGGTCAAAATGGAGGGTGACTGCTGTAGCCAGTCTTGTTTATCATAATAACGTTATGTTGCAATAATAACATATCAGTTCATGCATGTCTGCTTATTATTTCTATTTCTAGTAATTATGAATAACCATGAGTTACTTCCCTTGGTATATAGGTTTTACGGTTGCAAACGACCTCTTGCTCCGACTTATAAATCATTGTTGTTTCTATTGTTGAGAAATCAAAAATTGAGAAAAAAAAAAAATGGAACAAAAATGACGGTTCGTGTGCAGTTTGTTCAATCTCAGATTGTCGACAAGTAGGTATGAAATAAAACCGTAACAAATATAAAATTACTACCACTCTTTCCATCTTATTTTCACTGAATTCAAAAAGGCAATGTTGAGAAACAACATGAAATGATCACAATAGTAGCCTCTTGCCTTTGTTTCCTGATCGCAACTTTTAGTGGTAACTATAAACAAGAATCACGCAGTCCAAATGGAGAGAAAGGAAGAAAACAATCACAAGATCTTTCCGTGGCTGGAAATGATATAGTCAGTAATATTATCTTGATTTATTTATATGTATTCGCTCGTGCATATCTCACTGTCTGGTGTCTTTTTGTTTATCACAAAGTTCTCAATGAGTCTCAATGCCATTCTGTCGAAGGGTGGGTCATGGGCTTCGGAAGAATTGATTAAATTTAGAGATAGATCAAGCAATCTATTTGGGACTAAAGATATTTTTATTATTCTGCAGAAAAAAGTGGTAAAAAAGACAATAGAAATGATTGCTTCAAATTTTAAGGTATGTAACTCAATATTAGTTCGTCTATTTATGTTCGAAATGCATTATATTTTCTTTCTTCATTGGCTGACAAAGTTGAGTTAAATAATCGTGATTATTCTTTCACTTTCAAAAATAATTAGTGGCATTTTCCCTTCGATGCAGTGACATAATTCCTGGCATCAGCATTTTGTTACCCCCGACCCAGCAAACAGCAAAGAACAAAAAAGCATTGCCTTTAAAGTTAAAGAAAGAAAGAAAGAAAGAAAGAAAAAACAAAACAAAAAAAACAAGAAATGACCACTTTGAGGAAGAAGATAAAATCAACGGATAATTCTGTCCGAACGAAGACAGGGATTAACCACAAGATTTGAACGATTTAAAGGAGATTACATGAAAGCAGATTAGCAGAAATAAATTCAAAAAGAAATAAAATATGATTGAAAAAACGATTCTGATCAGTTTGGGGAAAAAAAAAGTAAAAACAAAAAAGACTGTTGGTCAAGTGGGAAACAATGTCGTTAAAAATTTAATTTTGAAACTTTAATTACACTGCCACGTATTTAAAGTGGCCAGACAGATAACTAACGGACATTCGACTGATGGACATTTTACCGACGGATATTTGATTGAACATACATTTCAGCGGAAGGAAAAAAGATCTTTTTATTTTGTATGTTATTTTCATTTCATATTTGTCATAAAACAAATAATGGAAACTACAACAAGTTTGGTTGCTTCATGATCAAAATCTATTCTAATTGAAGTTTAAATGATGGAAACATTGAAATTTTTGGAAAAGTATTTTCCCTTTAATTCAAAAAAAGGTAATCCCAGTTTTTCTTCATAAATCTTTCTGTAAAGTTTAAATAAGTTTGCAATGGTTCTATTTTTGGCGAGGATCATGTTATTGTCATTGTCGTTATTGTCACCAGGAGAAAATAAAGTCAACTCCATAGTATTAGTTTGCCAAAAAGATTACATAATTGTTTGATATAAAACTCTTGAAATGACTTTAAATAAGTTCAGGTGATAATAAACAAATTACAAAATAATCAGGGCCGAATCGTCTTCCTACTTCTATTCTGACTGAAGATGAAACTTTCGTAATGTATGTATAATGAATACAAAAAATATATTTTTTTTCTTATAGAAATATATATTGTGATAAGATAACCTCTTGCATACCTGTAAAATAAATTCTGTAGATATGTAAGACTTGCCTATCAAGCTCAGTCGGAAAGAGACCAGCCTACCAATCAGTTGATTATGATTCTGAATCATGGTATGGGATTTTAATTCATACTCTCCGTATTTTGATGAGGATTGTTCTTGTTGTTCTTGTTTCTCTAGAAAAACAAAGTCAACTCTATGTTTGGACTGGTGATTGATAAAACTGCTAAAACCATAACTGCTGTTATGTGCCGTAATGAATTCTTCATGTCACAAAGTGAAGGCATTGCTTTTGTTCAGTTTCTCTTTTAGTCTTTGAAGGTTTTGCCAATTAGCACAATGTGTGAGAGAGGGAGAGAGAGAGAGAGAGAGAGAGAGAGAGAGAGAGAGAGAGAGAGAGGAGAAGAAAAGAGGAAGGGAGGAGAAAGGAAGAAAGAGACAAATAGGGAGACAGAGAGGGAAACAGATCAATAAAAAGAGAGAGAGAGAGAGAGGGAGGAAGAAAAGAGAGAAGAAACAAAGAGAAAGAGAAAGAGATAAAGGAAGTGAAGTGAGAGTGAGAGAGAGAGAAAGAGAGAGAGAGAGAGAGAGAGAGAGAGAGAGAGAGAGAGAGAGAGAGCAAAAAAGGAAAAGAGGGGGCTAGAAGGGAAGAGTGGGATAGACAGATAGGGTGTCGGGAGGAAGAGAGAAAAGAAAGGGAGAGGAAGAAAAAGTGACTGGAACAGAAACAAGTGGGAAAGATAAAGAGGGTAGACAGAGGGGTCCAGGAAAAGAGGGTGAAAGATGGAAAGATGGATAGATAGACAATAGACTAATGTCAATAGATAGACATTGATCAAAATAAATAGATGGATAGATAGCAATCATGTTATTATTAGATAGGTATGAATAAACACTTGTGTGTGTATGAGAAAGGGAGATAGAGAGGGGAAGAGAAATAGAGAGAGAGAGAGAGAGAGAGAGAGAGAGAGAGAGGCGAACTTAGATTCGTCTATATGAACAGGACATGACAGACAGACGATCGATCATAAACTGACCGAATTAAGCTGATGGATTGATAAGTAAATAAGTAAAAGTTGAAAATAACCGAATGAGGGAAATAGAAAGAAATAAATTCATCCATTTTGATACATTCATTTATTGTCCGTCTGCTCAAAGATATTCCATCGCCATTCATACCACCGAAGGATTCTTCTCGAACAATGAGTTCTTCCTGTTGCCGTAGAAAAGTTGCGAACAGTCTGTAAACAAATGCCAGTAGCCATATGCAGTCACGTGACCAAGAATATATAGGTAAATAGATATGTCCTTTTGGATAGACCAGAACAGTCTGATTGTTAGAAAAGAACCGACATAGATAGATAGGAGTTGGAAAGAGCAGTAAAAGGGATAACTCTAATAGAAAAGGATCAACATGGACCAGAGAGGACTAGAATGAAGGATGTTAAACAAATAATTAAGCAACAAAAATGGAGATAGGACTCTGGATCAAGAGAGATGACAACAGACGGACCAAAAAGCTATCTGACTGGTGCACATGGGGCAGTAAACGCAACAGGAAAAGACCAGGCACAAAATGGAAGATGAAATTGAAATGTTTGCTGGTAAGACAAGACCTAATTTAGCGTAATCGTCGTCTCGGAATAAGATGGAGAAAGCCCCTGTCCAGCAGTGGACTTATAATGGCTGCTACTTCTGGTGATGAATATAAGTAAATATGAACCCATATATACATGATTACACTTGAATAGATGGGCAGCTCAAAAGAGACAAAGAGTTTTAGACCCTTTATATATTTATATTCCATAGATGAACACATATTGATAGATCGATATTGGTCAGTTGATTGATAGATTGATAGAAATGAAAAACCCGACAATATGAAGCAGAGGGATGACCTTGCTGGTGGAATCCTAGTTGACGGCGTAAAATGAACTAAATGCTCTAGGATTATCTCTTCAATGGAAGTAAACCGAAGTCAATACATAAATTGTATTGTAATTGTTTTGAATAAATCAAATTGTTAAATTGCTTCAACTTGTGCACCGTTTTTAACATTAAGTGGTGAGTGTGAAAGGATACAGATTTCATTTTTTCTGTTAAAAAAGTCATAATAAAATGATATTGTTTTTCCTATTGTTTTTGTGGGAATACGTATCAACAAGTTAAAAAGTTGAAAGTTGGTGATAAAATAAAGTTATTGTTTCTGTTGCTTTTGAAGAAACTGCCCACTTGTCTCGTTGAAGAACAGCGAGAGAACTGTAGTTTGGCTATGATTCTATGGGTCAAAGTTGGGGGGTAGTCACATTCTTTATTGAGCTACAATGACTTGAATTTCAGACATTTGTAGTCAATGGATTAAGCGTTTCGTTTTGAAAACTTTACACATTTCATTTATTTAATTCAAAAATAATTACGCAGCCATAACTCAAAATTCTGCACTATAAGCCAAAATTTTATCTGATTTGTCAACATTTCTTGGGCAGACAATCCTTGGTTGATTTTAAAAGAGTTATCTCCTTTTTACGCACGAAAATTAAGGTTCTACAGGCATTATTACTTTGGAAAATTTTTAGCACGAACAAATCTTTCGAATTTGATCTGATTATACACTCAATGTCTGGCTGTTACGACCAAATCGTATTAGACAAAGTTAAGAAATGTCATGCTTCGTCAATACCTAGAGGGTTGACGTCTGGGGAAACCAGGTGCAGTAAGCAGCATGGGGTTATATAGAAAGCCTCCCGGGGCAATCCCACAAAGCCTTCTAAGGAGGAGACCAATCTCTTCACTACGTACAACAACGCAAACCAAAAGTCTCTCTGCCTACCCTTCCAACCAAACCCCCTGACTGGCCAGGATGCGAGTGACAAAAACGAATGAATAAACTTCTGTCCGCTCAGTGGTGAACTTGAAAATATTGTTTTATGATGGTATTGTTTTCGAACACAAGATCTTCCCATCACCGTCTAAATTTGCAGTTGTACCTTGACATTTTGTGTTGGTATTGTAAACAAACACAAGTAGAGAAATGCAGTCACGTGGTCACTGTTGTGATCATTACATGTTGTTCTTCAACTTTTCTTCTATACATTTGATGGAAATAAGTTTAAGAAGGAATTGGTTATTATATTTCGCTTTATTTATTAGAACAGAATTCGGCAACCATTATCAATATTTCACAAGATTTTTTTCCATTCTAGGCTTGGACTCCATTGTGTTAAAAAATCCCATTTGCTACAGAAACGACAAAGCAGTCTTATGGCATACACAGTGGCGTAGCAAGAGTTCTCAGCACTCCGGGACAGACAACATATGGAGTCAAAGAAAGCTCTTGGTGGCAAAGACAGCGCACAGGAGAAGTTGTGCTATAACTTATTAGGAAGCATTTTAGGCCAGAGGAAATACCCCCTCTCACTACCTTTTGCTACGCCACTGGCCTCTCCAGGCGTTTATGGGAATAAACAGTTGCATTTTTTCAGTTTTTTCTTTCGCCTTGATTTATGATCATTAGTAAACAACTTTGATTAGACATGAAGAATGGCATCTGGGCTAGATCTGAATCCTCTACCTTGGGGAGCCTGCCTATGTACGGCAATTGCTCCATGATTGAGTTGTATAAATAGTAGTAATATCATATTCATTAATTATTGTCAAAATCCAATCAAAGTCTTAGGCTTGAGTTGACTTGGTTTTTTCACAGAAACAACAAGAACAAGAACAAACCTCACCTAATTTAATTTCGCAAATTCTACACTATTTGTCTAGCCCGTCTTGTTACCAATATATAAAATTAACATTTCCCTGTCATGATTTGAAATCATGATCAAGTGATTGGTAGGCAGCTCTCCTACCGATCGAGACAAACTTGAAAGTCTTACATGTCTACAAATTCATTTATTCTATATACAACACAAAAGTCAAAAGTTGCAGTAATTTTCTTCAGTCTGAATAGAAGTAGGACTGGAGTTCAAACTCCCTGCAGCAGCCAAAATTGATTTATCAGCATCGTCATCCCTTATTAATTTCTGACTAATATTTCTTTCATCTGAATTTTAATGGCTTTTCATTGAAACTAATCAGACCTTTATTTTCGACAAACACCACAATTTGAAAATAACGAACAAACTGTTGGCGAGACTCGAACCTGATGCTTACGTCGAGGAGCCTGCCTATTTACAGCAACCGCTGCACCTATCGGAAACCAGGACTCTTACATATAAAGCTCATCCATTTTCCCCCAATCACCTAGTTCAACAGTTTTTATTGTTTTTGAGTATAGCTGTATTAGAAGCGGGAATATCCTACTGATATATTTTGAATTAGATGAAATGTTATCAACTATTAGATTTTGATTATTATATAAAAAATTAACTCAAGATATCTACCGTTTATTCGCTCGCGCTATCTTATCCATCTGAATTTGTTAAGATCTATCTATTTACAAAAAATGGAACTGAAGGAAATTAGAGAAAAAGTGAATAAGTAATATTATTATGGTAACAAAAACTGTTACATCCTGTACAGCCCAAACGACACTTGATAAACTAAATAAAAATTGACTACAGGACAGAAAGGGAGACAGAGAGGACAACGAACTACACAAGAATGAAAACACCATCAATAAACCAGCTATGAAACGTAAAACGGACACTATTAGATGCTTGGTTATCAATTTTGAGAGTCTAATAGAAAAGATCGAGAAATTCAGACAACTGACGATAACAATTGAATCGGGTGTTACACTTAGAATCGAACCACAGGTAAAGAATGATATAGACGATCAAATTATAAATGTGCTTGGGTTCAAACATAGAAATGATACGACTGAAGTTAGAGGTGGTGTAATAATACTGGTAAGAGATTATATTAGCGTTGAAGGGTGGAAAGGAAATGCACGATTATGAATGTGGATAAAAATATTACAAGGAATAACGATCTAATCGATGAAGTATACAGAAAAGGAGATGCTAGAATGGAATACAATGAAACATTAAAACAATTTGATATTGCTAGTAAAATTAGTAAGGATAAAATATTATTAAATGTTGATTTTAATTTACCAAACATAGATTAGGAAAATTGCATGGTTAAGGATATTCGGAGAAATCATATGATAAATTATGGGATCTTTTTTTTTTGATTGCAGGAACCGACTCAGAGGTCATGACACACCGAGCTGGATGTAAGTGGCGTTGAAATATTGTTCCTCATAGTTAAAGCTGGCTATATCATAGTAGATCATTTTTTTTAGAAGTCATATACAGATATGACTACCATAAGACCAACTACGATGGATCATGTACCCTTTTAAGAGACTGGTCCCCAGTGGTGAGCGCTACCAATGTGAATGTTGCATGGGTTTTTTCATAGGTATTTGAACAATGTTGAAGAATGTGGTCCCTTGGTCATTATTACAAATGGTAAAAATATGGATCCACCGTGGTTAAATATGAAAGTTGATAGGTGTGTGAATAGGAAATTTTTATTAGTATCTTGAATGTAAAACATATATCATCAATCGAGACTATGTGAAATGAAGGAATGCAGCAATAAGAAATTGCGAAATTCCAAGGGGTGTACGAGAAGCATCTTTGTAAAAGGTTAAGAAAAATCCGAAGGCTTTTTTCACGTATATAAACAGAAAGACTAAATCAAGGGAAACATTACCCAGACTTGAAGCAGATGATAATCATGCTATACATTGTGACAAAGAAATGGAAGTTGAACTAAATTGTTTCTCTCGAACTTTATTCATTGGACAAACCATCACGAAAACATTATATCATACTCCTCTTAAAACACCAACAACTATAAAAACAAACATACTACTTCTGCATAAATACGTACTCTATCCATACATTCTCTTGGCTAGAATAGGCCATTCAAATTTCATAACAATACTTCTACAGCTTTGATTTAAAGATCAAACAATAACTACTACAATCAATGTATTTATTTGTTTTATAAAAAACCCAGTACAAATCCTACATGCACGAATTTTGATTATAAATGAATTCAAGCATTCTCTCCGAAAAGACTATACAGTCGAAACAAGTAAGGGAATATTTATAAAAAGTAAGATAAAAAATGAAATAAATAAATTTTTTACGTTCACTATTGTTTATGCATCTTTCATATATATATATATATATATATATATATATATATATATATATATATATATATATATATGTATGTATATATATATATATATGTATGTATGTATGTATATATATATATATATGTATATATATATATATATATATATATATATATATATATATATATATATATATATATATATATATATATATAACAGAATAATAATAAATGCACTATCTTCATATTTGAACCACCATCCCATTTTACACAGTGAATATACCAGTGAGCCTAGACAGCGTAGACAAGATGAACAACGAAGGAAAATGGACGATCAACAAACGGAGGGTTAAATGATAGAGAGATATGAGTACACAGAGATAGATAGAGAGATATGAACATACAGAGATAGAGAGATAGATATGAACGGAATGAGATCTCTAGATGAGAGGAAATTTTGTTCGAGACGGAGTAAAATCCATAGAAAATTCTCGTTAAGATTCTTTCGTGCGATTTTATGACCATATCCATTTCCCCGTGATCTTTCGAATGTTCCGAAAGCATGCTCTTGAAAGGGAAAAGCTAAATAAAGTAAATCCACCCTCCAATCCTTCCGCCTTCTACTCGAATCGTTCTTCTCCAACTCAACAGCCGCTCACTCCTGGAATAGCCCGACAGACACCGACTGAGACGAAGTTCCGGAAGTGAAAACCCCTTGAAAAGTGCTTTTCACAAGAGGTTATTGGGTATTAATTGATTTATGAGCATTTGTAATACCTGTATAACTTACGACGAGGATTTTGGGGATGGTTGGGGCTACTCGAAGAAAGATAATTCAGGTAGGTAAACAAGGATAGGAGATGGACAGACGGTTTGGTGCGCGAAACAAGCACTCACTCCTGCTGTTCCGGAGTCATGTCAACAAATGTCGCTCTTGTCTTCTGCCTTGTTAATGGTTCGAGCTCTTTCACCATTAAACTCACCCGAGGCGTTCGTCTCTTGACGACAGCACAGACTTTAAAGCGAGTTGAAAACATTGTTAATCAGATTACGATAACATTTTCCCAGTGGACAGATTGATCGATAAAAAAAAGACAGATCTCGTTAGTCACTCAATAGAAACTGTCACATGGCCAACAGTTGGCGGTGATCAATTACAAAATTGAAGAAAAAAGCGATCAATGAATGTTACTTCTATTGACATTCGTTGGGCAGTGATCTCTAAAAAAGTCAGATTTCTCAAAAAAACAAGAAAAACAAAACAAATATTTATGCTGATTGACAAAAAACCCCCAAAAACTATAGGGCTAATTTAGCATAAACTCCCATTGCAAATTAAACCCCCCCCCGTCCAGAAAAAAAACATGTAGGAGAGGGGGATGCGAGAAAAAAGTTTTACTTGACATAATAAAGAGTAAATACCGGAATATTTAGTCCTCTAGCCCAATTGTTGTGGCTTGTATGCGTGGTACATACATACACATGCGTACGTAGCCAGTCAGACCAAGTGAAGAAACCTATTTGAACAGTTCTGGTGACAGTTTTGGTTGACGATGTCTTACAAAGGACGGTGTCTTACAAGGTAGACGATAATGAAAAACCTTCTCGTTTCTATCATGGTGTTTGTCTAATAATGTGTTGACAGAGAGGAAGCTACTTATAGTGATCACTTTTCGACAGGGATTTTAGACTTTAATAACCGGCTGATAACATTGCATGAATGGTATACAAATGAATCTACTTATTGCAATCACTTTAAATGAAGTGCTTAGGATCGACTGATTTTGATAACAATAACCGGCTCATAACAATATCCATGATTATAATAAGCGGCATCAGTATTTTCTAAAGAAGGGAAAGAAGTGTTATGCCTTTAGAAGAGTTGTGAGTTCGATTCCGACTTGTAGCCTTGCATCTAAATAAAAATAATCTCAACTATTTCAATCTGTTGATATCTATCTATCTACCTATCTATCTATCGCAGTCTCTTTGTATCTACCTTAGTCTTTATCTTTCCTTTTTCTCTTTCTTTCTATATTTCTTTTTTTCTTTCCTTATTTCTTTGTTTGTCTATACCAAACGTTTCTTATCAACTTATCAAACAGAAGAACTCTGTTTTCCGTGTGTTAGAAAACAAGACTTTTTATGACCACCGAACTTGGACAAAATGAATAGATAAATAAATAATGACGAAAGTTTGAACTGGAGGGAAAAATCTTGTTCTTTGAAACGAGGAACTTTCAACAACTCTTTGATCTTGTTTTCTTCTTTTGTTTATTTATAGCAAGTGCGTCTGATAACCTGAAATATTGCCAACTTCAAAGTTCTTGAAAAAGTCCGAGAGTAAAATAGTTGTTTTTCCGATGTCCATCATCATCATCATCATCATCATCATCATCTCGAGTTAATGTCAGTGAAGAAATTCACGTATATATTTGAATTTCTATGAAACTATTTTCTGAGAAAAAATAATAGCAAATTTGTCTCAGTAGAAGAAACCATAATTCAAAATGGTGGAGAGAGGAACAGCATGAATTGGTATCTGAACATTCATATAAGGAGACCTAATGAGGATCAAACCCACAAACAATGACAAGTAAGATAAACATTCTCATCAAGCTATCCGACGTGCAGGTTGGTTTTTTTCTTTCTATGATCTACTCGTTAATACGAGTGGAAAGATTCACGGATATATTTGGATTGGAATGCACATTCAAAAGAATTATAGAAAAAAAAACCCATAATTCTTCCACCAGGAATAGTGCCTAGTTTGAAGAGGTGGACAGGAAATATTTCTTCATAAAGGATTTTACCCCCTACCAGGAAGGATCCAGTGTTACGACCAGCGAGTCAAGAAAATCACACTATTCATTATTAGGGTTGATGATGATGATAATCATCATCATCATCCTTAGTTGTAGTCATAGAACAGTACTCATTCCAAAAGTGCACGTTTGCAAGGGGCTTGACTTTATAGCTTTATAACTTGGAGTATTAAAAGAAAGACGTTGGTAGCAATCGGTGCTAAATGTATTTGAAAGAGAGAAAGTCAAGGGAGATAATTTGTTGAAACTATCTTTAATTTTTTATTTATTCAACTAATTTATAGAAACTATCTTTGATCATTTGAATTCATTTTTTGTAAGGCTCCCTGAGAACCACTGATCCAAACAACTTCAAACTTGATCTGCAATGTCTTGAGTTTTGGATGATATATCTGGCAAATGTCACACACTTCGCACAATGGTCAGTTATTGAGTAATCGCAGTGCATGCACACTCGCACACAGGGGTTTCCTCTATTATAGTGAGATTATCATTAGTTTATTACCGCTAGATATCACCAGTCCCTTTAGATCTCCAGCACCTCTCTCAGTATCATCGCAGACCCTACAACGCTGTAGTCTCAACTTTTCCCCGAATTTCTAGAGTCGCAGTTCTAAGTATGCTAACCATAGAGTTGCCCCCCAAATTGTTCGGATTATTAGGTTTACATTTTTAAAAATGTAAGTGAACTTCATAATCTCATCCACCTAGAGCCTTTTTATCTTTCTCAATAAAGAACTTCCTCGAGTGCATTTTTCAGTCTCCCAGGGCATTGACATTCTTTTTGTTAAGAAAACATGTGTTAATGATTTCCAACGCTCAAATTGGATGTATTGAGTTATACTAAATATTTCGACGATCTCCTGCATCGTATAACGTTGATTATCCACATGTATCGTCTTCATTTGATCGTTATTCGACTGACAGAACATCGTTAAACGAAAAATCTCGAGCCTGAAACATTGCAAACCAATTCTGACCACTGATATGAACATAAATAGATAGATAGGAATAGACAGAGAAAGCTAGGTATAAACGTAATGAGAGAGATACATATGAACAGAAATAGATTAATAGACACGAAGATATATTCATAGATGAACGGACTGAGAAAGACAGATAAACTGATATGAACTGACTGATAGATAAATATGGAATGAGAAAGATAGCTGGCATATGAACAAGTAGATATGAAGAGAGGTAACAATAGATAGAAAGATATGAGCATAGATAGATTAGATAGATATAGACATGAACTGACACAGATTGCTGGTTAGATAAATATAAGCAGTTATACAGTAGATATACAAATATTTAGATAGATAAATAGATTTGTATGAACTGACAAATATATAGACAGACTCGAACATACTGAGACAGATTTAGATAGACGAGTAACATGGATATGGAGAGATAGAAAGTTATGAACTGAGATAGATAAGTATGGGCTGGGAGAGATTCATGGATAGATATTAATAGAATAGATACATTTGATAGATAGGTAGATAGATAGATTTGAACAAACAAATAGTCAGCCAGCTAGATATGAATAGAGATCGATAGATAGATATGAGCTTGGCTTAGAGAGCGTAAATAGAATAAATCAACAAACAATTAAAGAAAAATTGGACTGCTGCAGGAATCGAACATTCGACCGATAAGGCAGCTGCTTCAACGTAGCGCCGCCCTTCCCATTAAGCTAAACAGTCCGACAGAAAGGCGAAGGCCCTTACAACCACTTTAAGTGCGCTATTTCGAGTAACTGTTTGCTAAAAATCTTGTTAGCGCAGTCGGTAAAGCAGAGTCACGTTAAGACTGGTCCCTGATAGATGCAGCTTCGAGTCCTGCACGACGCTCATTACATCATTCATTTACGTGGTCGGCTGTTCGATTTGCTACTTGCTTAATTCCGGTGCCGGACGAAATATCTTTCCAAATAAAATGTCTCTAAAATCATATATATATACATATAAACGGGGTTATTTCAATTTTTGATAATTTAGAAGTCTCTTTAGTTTCTTTTATTATTGTTTCAAGCAAGGGTGATCGGATAGAGTATTAAGACAAAAGGAAGATAAATCGCCACTGATATCGTGCAGTATGAATAAAAAGTTTATAAAAAATATCACTTATTCTATTACAATAATGAAAATTATTTTCTTTTAAAAACATTACGAAAATGTACGGCCAAATTTGAAAAATCAGGCCTTCTTTAAAAGCATTTGGCCATGAAGTTTTTCGATTTGGCCATATATAGATTTAGAGTCATTTTCCTGTAAATTTTGTTTTTATGTGTGCTGACAGTTTTACGATGTTTTTGGGGGTATTTTTGCCAGTTTTTGACTATAAACAGAAGTGGTATATGTATTCGCGCATATCTGTCCGTTCGTCTGTCTGCCGATTTGTTCTCACAATGTATTCAAAAGTTCTCAATGAAATTGAATGCAATTTAGTGAAACAGTGGGTAATGAGCTACCGGAGAAACGATCAAATTTTGGGACGAATCCAGGAGTCGGCGATAGGCTTGACCGTAGACTACAAAAGAATTGATAAAATGGTTGGGCAGATCCAGGAATTTATTTAGGGTGGGAGACATTTCCGATCAATATGCAGCAGGGATTTTTCAGATGGAACTTTCAGGTAAGGAATATTTATGGAAAAGAAGGTTATTCAAGAGTTGTACATTTGAATTTCCCCCTTTGTAATTCATATTCATTTTTCTAAGTATTTATTGACCCCTGCTTGACACTAAAATATCTCCAAAAGTTCTCAATGTATTTCCAGAGAGATAGGGAAATAATTGATTCAATTTTTGGGTGGATCCAGGATTTTTTTATCGTTACCTCCCTTGCAACATTGCTATATATGAACTGATTTTCATTTAGTTTGTAGTGATGATAGCGTTGACAGAGCTATGCACTATTTGAGTGCTTTGTAGTACTGTTATCAAAACTGTCAATATAGGTTTCTTCAGTTTTTAACTTGGTAATCCGGCTGTATATATTCATGTATCATGCGTACAAGCCACACCAATGGAGCTAGAGGGCTGAAAGTTCAAACATTCACTGCTTAGTATATCAAGGAAAAACGAGTTTTTTCCTTGAAAATCCCCTACCCCCATAGCAAACTTTTAGTGGGGGTCAATTTGCAGTGTGCGTTTATGCTTTGTGTTGAATTGATCCCTTACTTTGTGTCCAGCTGGATAACCTTTTTTCTGACGTTTCAGACTTCTTTAGTGATCACTTCCGAACAAAAGATAAGAGAAATAACTTATTAATTGATCACCTCTTTTTCCAATGTTTTTAATTGATCATCACAACCCGGCTTGCAGCCAAAATGCATTGGTCATATTACGGTTTCTATTGAGTGACTAAGAAGTAATATTTTCTCCATCCATCTTTAATTTAATTTTTCTTTTATTATTGATCATTATAATTGTTGATTAAATTGAATTTCTCTTCATTGATCAAGATGATCTTTCTGATATTCTGCTCACCTTACAAAGAAAATAAAAAAGCCATATTTTATGTTTTCATCTGACAATCGTGTCTCGCAGAATCGGTGTAAAGAACCAGACGCCGATTTAGAGGAAGAAGTTAGAATTGGAAGGCGTGAAGCATTCGGATACAGTCATGAAATACATATTAAATCATATTTACAGGATGGAAGTCCCCTTAGGATCACTATTGCGAGAAAGAAAGAAAGGAATTGAAGGAAAAAAGAATGAAGAAGAATCATAGGAAAGAACAGAGGGGCTAAATAGGAAGGAAGAAAGAGAAATGAAAGAAAGGAGAAAATGCACCAAGAATGAAAAGGAATTGTTGGGAAAAAAGGAAGGCCTGGATAGAAAGAAAAAAAGAAGAAAACACATCAATAATGAAAAAGAGTTATGGGAAAGAAAGAAAGAGAGAAAAAAAGAAGGAGAGAAATGGAATTTAAAAAATAAACTGTGACAAAGAAAAAAGTTGAGTGTGAAATAGAAAGACAATGAAAAATAATTTCAGAAAATAAAGAAAGAGGAAAAAAGAAAAATGGGAAAAAGTGAAAAAGGAAGAAAGAGAAGGAAAATAAAAAAAATGATGGAAAAAAAAAACAAGAAAATGTAAAATATACTTCATAAAAATCAAAATTTTCTAAAATAAAAAAATTGTAAATAGGAAGACTAAAAAAGATAAAAAAAATGAAAGGAAGCGAAAATGAAATTGTGATTCGAAAATAAAATAAATTAATTTATCCTTGACACAAGTACATCAACTGAGAATCCCTCTTTCCCCACGATAAAAAATTCTGCTGTCGCTAGGGGCCGAACGTGCATCAAAATTACATTGTCGCCATGATAAATTCGAACAAACCGGAAATGGTAGTCATCTGACGTCATCACAGTAGCTCACCCCTGATTTTAACAGCTTTCTCCCGTTACATGATGGGAATCGGAAATATCATTCCTTGTCTTTTCATTCCGGTTTCGTTATTCCTCCTTTTGGGATTTTTCTTTTTAGATTAGCCCTCAGGGATTGTCATTCCAGGCTTTATGCGATTTGGAGAAAAATGATCGGGCAATCAGGGCCGGTTCTAGGTATCAGCAACACGGACAGTCTCCCAGGGAACCAAGTGCAAGGAGGCGCCTAACAGGTTCCCGAGACAGTAAGAATTTCCACATACAAATTAGATGGGAAAATGAATAGATTAGGCAGAATGAAAAAAAAAAATGAAAATTCGCGCATGTGAAACCAGATTTTCCTGGAATATTTTATAGTTTCTTTCTGTCTCGATACTTATGACCGACGACAAGCTCAGTCAAGCTTGATTGGTTTAATAAAGTGATCACAATAGTTGGAGCCTTGGAGAGAAGTTCAGTGAGGCAAGCTCGCAAATAAATAAATAAATAAGATAATGTAATATGCTTTAAAGTGCACAGGAGTTCAGCTTGCCTGGAACCATCGGGCGAACCCTGCTAACGATTAAAAACTTTTTTACAGGGGAGATAAATAAAAATGTTTGTTTCTTTGACCAGTTTTATAACCACAGATTTCGACGCAGTCTTGTTCTCGCTTTACAATTTGAAGTATAGAGGGAGCCGCTCATTGTGATCACTTTCAGACAGGGTCTTTTTGATAAAAATAACCAGCTGATAACTTTAGGTAATGGGTATAAATTCGAATAGTTCACATTCATTGTTACAAAATCACAATCTTATAAATTACTTATTACAATATCAAATTCATTGAAACAAACAAATTAGAATTATGAAAACATAATTTTAATTAATATATACTAATAATTGGTTTTGTTTATTTGTTTGTTCGTACCTCTTCTTAGCAAAAAAAAACAAGGCCTATCGATCTATATATGCTGCATGTAGACCCAGGAAAGTTCAACTATGTGAGGTTGACCTCTGAGGTCGTTCGAAGTCATCAGAAGCATTTTCTTGGTCATTTCTAGACAATTTTATGACTTGTGTACCGCAATTTTTCACTAAGGATATTGAAGGTTAGCATATAAGGTACATCTTCGCACGGCAAAACCCGCAGTCTATACGAGCTTTCTGTGGTCATTCGAGGTAATTTCTGGTTATCTTAGAAGGAATTCCCAAGTTTTTAGTCACAATTTAGCCACATATGAGACTGAAGTTGGGTATAGGGATATCTCTTTCCACTGCAAAGGTTATATGCAATGCAGAGTTGACATCTAAGATTATCAGAAGTAATTTCTACTAAATTTTCAGAGTTATGGTCAATAATCTTGCCCCAATGATGCTGAAATTGAGCATGTGTGTATATTGTATGAGTATATATGTGTACATATCTTCACATCAGAGGTAAGAGGCGATACGAGGTTGACCTTTAAGGTCATTCAAAGTCACCAGAGGTCGCTTTTGGTCATTTGAAAAAAAAATTCCAAGTTTTTAGCGAGTTTTTTGTTCGAAGAACCATCCTAAGTTGACAAGTCTTTGGCAGAGCAATTTCGATCTTCAAGAAAAAGATCCAATTGGTCTTGAAAAGAAGACCCCTTCCGTTAGTCACCCACAGATCTGGAACGTGCATCTTTGGCCAAGTCATTGGTTCTCAAAGTAAGAACGTTACCACGTACAGGAAACATAATCATATTAAACATCTCACTGAAAGATGAAAACAGGACAGTATAAAATAGAATAAAACAGAGATATCCTTAAGGTCATCAAAAAACTTAAATGGCAATGGGTAGGCCATGTTGCAAAGATATCCAGCAAATGCTAGACAACATGACTCACAACATAGAACCCTCGAAATCATGGGCGAAATCGAGGCCAGCAAGTTCAGAATGCATTGATATCATAACGCTTAGAAGCAAAAGAACGAGGAGACTCTGGGGAAAGTCTCTGCCAAACAACAGACTTTGAAAAACTGCTGCTGCTGATGGCGAACCTTTTTAGTTTTTCTTTTTCTCCATTGGGACATTTTGATGTGAGATAGGTCAAGTCGATAAAGCTTGGCCAGTTATGGCCGTCCTATTCAGATACCCACAACGAATAGGGCAAAAAAAGAAAAAGAAATATTCAGAAATCGAACTAGTATTCGACACTAATCCTATTAGATTGTTGAAAACGAAATGTCACTTTCTAAATAGTGAGATGAAAGGTGTTATGAACAACAAAAATGGTAAATATGACTCATTTGCACTAGTTTGCTGGTCACAAATTTATCTGAAGCGTGATTTATGTCTTCCCAATTATTGAACCTTATGAATATGAAGTAAAAAATGCTTGAAAAGATGACAATCTCTTAGAGAATTGTCAGCTTAATATGGATGATGGTGCCGAACTTAATATCTCAGTTATCTCTGTGCTTGGGCACAGTCAGGAGAGAGGTGTGGCATGTTAAACAATCATGGAGCATATCACTCGGTTCACGTAGGGATCATAATTCTAATCCACACGCGTTAATGATTTATTAATGATATTTGCTACTGGCCTTTGTCCGTTTCACAAAATCCAAGATTCCGTCGCTTCACCATTGATCCCATGATCCTAAATGGGCATCAGCCAAATGAGAATCAAATTGAGCCTCGAATTAGAGAAGCAGACGTTAATTGCCTCAATGTCGACATCACAATTTGGACCTCCGCCCAATACAACAATCTCTGCCAGTTTTAAAAAAATTGACCCCAAAAGACAACCTTAATTTCTCCTTCAAATGAACGCAATCGAATTTTTTCACATCTGCAAACAATATCTGTATTCAGTCGTGTCTTTCCAGCTTTCTTCCCATATTTCTGTCTGATTTTTTGTGATTTATGGCACATAAACTTCAATATGATAGTCATGTACTGCCAAACAAGATATCCAGTAGAATCTAAGAGTCTTTGATCATATGTCCAATGTTCTGATGCTGAGAAGGATTTCTTGATACAATGACTCCTATATATTGGTCATATAGTTCCAAACAAAGATTTTCAAGTGGATTATCATAGTTCTCAATCATATCCCCAAGGGTCCGATTCTAAAGGTCGTTTTATGACACTTTGACTTCTATATCATGACTATGAAATACTAAGTATTGTAGAAAGTAGATCGTTTATCATACAATTGGTATCCCTGGAAGTATATATATATATATATATATTAGGGATACCTGGCGTTACCCAGGGAAATCATAAGTCCAAAATAGACAACACAGTGGAAATGTTTCTAAATTTATTTCTTATCACACAAACAGCAAATGTGAAAAATATCATTTACAGAGAGAGGTTGATCTGTACTTCCGTTCTGCGCCATTTACTGACTGTCGTAGATTGTGGGCCTTAGTCAAGATGTGAAAAAGAAAAGAGCAATTAAAGGTATGTAGTTGTCCAAAATTTATAATAATGGTTAACAATACTTCCACTAATGAAAAATTATCGAATAATTTACTTTCACATTTATCATTAAACAAGAATTGATTCAGCAGTAATACACAGGAGTGTCCGACAGAAAAAAAAACCTCAAGAAAAAACAAACAAATAAAATATGGTCGACACTAAAAGAGGGAGGAGCTAAGTTCTCACCCATCGGAAAAAAATTGTTAGAGTAATCCAGAATTAAGTATGGATTGAAAGCGTCAACAATAAATTTCTGGAAATATTTTGTTTTCATTTGAATCATCCACGTCTTCATGCCAAATGAATTTTCCCATCTAGCTCAGGGGTTGCAGAAGATTTACCGACAACAAGTCACCGGCAGCAAATAACTGATATTTATCGAGACAATGTTCTGAGACATCATATTCATCGAGATCTTAAAATTTACAAAAAGATTGATAACTAAAAGGAATTATCTGAAATGAAAATATATTTAATGATTTGGCGAACGAGAGCCCATGCTATTTTCAGTCATTTATGTTTTTTCCGGAACTTTTCACGGAAAAGCGAAACATTATTGTAAGAAATATTAATTCCATTCGTGAAAAATGAATGAAGAATTTAGATAGATATTTTTAAATATTAAAAAAAAAACCCAAGTATCTCATTACTTTTAAATATGTATTCATGTATAACTTTATATAAACGTTACTTTTAAATTCACAATGCCCGAAGAAAGAACAAAATTATAACAGGTTTTGCATTGATCAGAACTTGACTGGAAGGACATTGCAATACCTAAAGAAAGAATATCAAGACACAGCTGACCGGTTCAAGAGACCTGTCGAACGCTTTTATTCTTTTGAAAAACAAAACAAAGCAAAAAAAAAACAAAAAAACTGAGCTGTGCTGGGGTCAAATCTCTTGCTCCATTAAAATCTAAAAGATAAACAAAATAGAATTCATTTTCCCATACAAAAACTATGTATGCCATTTCAATTTCTTTATTAGTAGTTCATGTAATAAAACAAGTCGGTCTGAGTTGACTCAACTGATTGACAAAAATGAAAAAACTGATGGTGTACGTTTTTAGTGTAATCATTGTCCGGCATTATTAACCGGTAAAATGATTTTAAAAAAAGAAACCAAGCGGTTTACAAAGAGTTTTAAATTAAACTTCTAAAGCAAATTTTTCATATGATGATTAAAACGTATAATGAAAAGCGCCAACGCATTTGACAAACTACGATAGATGACGGGGAGATGGCTCAGGTCGTCATAACTAAAGGGGCTAAATTTTGATCCCAAAACAGCTAAATTGGCATCACTGGAATGAAGTAGTAGTATCCAAAGTCAGTGTACGCAAAACGCTCTGATCCAAAATTTCTTAGGTGAGTTTTGATAATGCTTAAAACATCAAATTTCACTGCAAAGGGTTATGCAATTCTGTGAGTTTTATTTATCATTGATTATTTCACCTCCAAAATTTTAATTCTGACGAAGTAAAATACCCAGGAGACAGAAGCGTAACCTAAGGTAATCAAGAACAAAGCATGGAGAATTCAACTCGATAGATATTTCCATGATTTTAACATGGGGAACCCCTACGAGAGCTGAACAGACCTTAGTGTCTTAGCGGACCATTTGTGTGTCATATAATGAGATGATCTCAGCTCGCGAAAACTTTCGTCAAAACATTTCCTACCATACTTTGGTATGAAAAACATATCAATTGGAGAATCAATCAATTGAATACTGGAAATGTTTGATGTAAAGAAAATCTTGGTTGATTTCAACGACATGGTAGCAATCTGGTTGTTTTTTTCTTTTTATCATATTTGTCATGTGACAAGCTTGTGGGGGTACCACAAGCTTGACAAATGTATAAGTTGTTGGGGGAAAATTCTTAAAAATGATTTTTTCACTTTGCTGGTTATATATTCATATTCTAAACATGCATCATGCATCCTAAATGACGGGTATTCTGAATTATCATTATAATAAAAACTATCATTCGCTTCTGGTAAATTTCTTGCAATATTGTTTTGTAGTTTAATTCATTTATTCTATCTTTATAATCGATGTAATCAAATTTTAAAGTTTGTACTGTTGTCAATTTCTTCATACCTTCCTTCTTTTTGATGTTACATATTTGTTTTTATTATGCATTTATTTGTAATTTGAATTTATTTTGATTTGTCCTTCGATAGTGACCCCAGCCTGCTCCAAATCAATGGTCCACCCGTCACACATGTTCAAGATATATTTTTGTACCATTATAAAACTTTAAAAACTCGACAAACAAGAAATAATTTTTGCTCAAGAATTTGAATGAAAAATTTTGTTACCAAATAAAAAAAAATAAAGAACAGAAATTACGGAAATTTGTGAGTGTATTTGTCGGAATTGCCAGTTGTTGTCAACAACTGATATGCCTGCACAAAAAGAGTTTAGAGGGAAACAGAGACCAAAAAACATTCGAACAAATGAATCTCTTTACTTGATGTTTAGAACCGAAAACTGACCAGAGAATGACCTCTGGTAACCGAGGATGACTTTGAAGTTTGCTCTATGGGATAAGTCGATTCTTATTGATTTTCCATGATGAATCTCGACATTGCAGTTTTAGAGACACGAGAAAACAAACAAAATGCTTAAATATTAGAATGATTAGTGTGTATATATGGTGAAATAATGGATTCGTTTCACAAACACGTTTATGTTTCTGTTCCTTTGGGCTTCTTCAGGCGAATAATTCGAAGACTGAGTTTTCCAACTAAGCAGACACCGCCAATAACGTCCTAAATAGGGATCTAAAATAAATTGAATCATTTGCCTGAAGAAGCTCCAAAGGGAACAAACGAATGTGTTTGTGAAACGAATCCATTATTTCACCCCATTTAAAGCTCTATTGTAACAACTAAATGGCGTATGTATAGAGCACTTCATGAAATAAACCCATCACCGATCAGTTATCGAATAACTGGATGGTACTTTGGTATATATATATATGTATAAGAACATATATCCGATCTTAGACACTCTAACAGAAATAGATTTATACTAATTATAGAGGTCTGCTATCCCTTCAAATAAGTGACTCGACAGTATAATAGCCTGAGCATACTGGAGTCGCCACATATCATCATCATCATCATCATCATCATCATCATCGTTTTAACGTCCGTCGTTGGACATAGACCTTCCCCAGGATTCGCAACAATTCTCTAATGGGCGTCGCGGAGCCAGTATTTGCTGAATTTGTCTAGTTCATCTCTCCATCTTGTGTTCTGTCGACCTTGGTTTCTCATGTGATCTCTGGGGATCTATGTTGTGAGACATGATGTCCATCGGTTGTCTTTCATTCTTGCGAAATGGCCTGCCCAATGCCATTTTAGTTTTCTTAATAATCTCTATGATGTCTCGGACTCTCGTTTTCTTCCTTATATACTTTGCTGTCTTATGATCTCTCCATGATTCTCTCACGCACACGTTGCATACTTCTCAGTTTGTAGGTCTATCTCTTGGTTAGATTCCATGTTTCAGCCCCATAAGTGACTATCGGGAGAATGCATTGGTTGTATACTCTTCGTTTTAGGATTATTGCCATCCCAAGGTGATTTTTCGCTTGATTTCCTCCTCTTTTGAGGATCTCATGGAGATTCGTTGTCGTAGGTAAATGTAGTGGTCTACCTTGCCGAGTTTTGCATCTTCTATCTTGGCTGTTGTGTTCTTATTCTCAACATGATTATTACACATGATTTTCGTTTTACTGGAGTTCTATTTTGCTTTCTTCGTTTAGTTCATTTAGCATTAGTTGGAGGTCGTGTAGGTTCTCTGCGAAAAGGACGATGTCGTCTGCAAATCTAAGGTTGCTCAGATGAATTCTTTACGAATAACACTCTGGTTTAAAAGAAATTGTCTACCTAGTATATTTTTGATTTTGTATAAGTCCAGAATTTCTCTCTCCACCAACTTGTTTAGAGGCCAATGGTAACCCCTCTCCCAGTGCAGGTGATAGTTGTATTCGATGAAGCAGAGAATCTACTAATTCTTGATTTTTTTTTCTTCCGAGAAACTTACTTCTTTGGAGAAGTAGAAAATGATAATAGCAACTGTTAAACACAATAATGATGAAATATTTATAATGAAATACATTTTCTGGTTCACCTTGTGTCACTCGTTGTCGAGAAACTTTCAAGGCGGTATGCTGAAGAAATTGAAGACATACTTGGTAAGATGGTGTATAAGAAATGTGATATGAAAACGTTTTTTTTTATCCCTTCTCTTTGGAAAGGTGGTGCCATCGAAGGCTTTTCTCTAAGCTCTTCAAGGCCATTCACACTCTAAGCCAGTTTTCCCTAAAACTTTTTGAATTACAGCACTCATAGTGTAAAGGAATTTTTTCACGGTGTCCCAAGTAAGGAAATGCTGAATAACTGCACCTAAGTTCATGTAGTCAGATCAGTCAGGTAAAAAAAAAATCATGAATCATGTTTAAATTCATTGAAAAAGTTATGTATTTGTTTGTTCTTCTGATAGTCATAATTTCTGGTATCCCACCTGGGTGGGCCTGTTGTTCACCACACTAATATTGGGATCAAACAAGACATAACCTCTCTCATTCCCTTTTTCACATTGATTTTTGCTCAATACTTGCTTTTATCACAGCCACTGCCAAAAACTCACCTTTGGAGAGAAGTTGTTATAAATAGCACTTTGCAGATGGTATTCACATTATACATCAAACTCAATTAATTCCATGTTAGAAACAATTTTTCAGAATCATTAAGAATCTTGAATTTCTTTTGCATCTGTGGGAAGTAAAGTTTTATGTCAAAGAAGGTTACTATCTTGAATTTTATCGCTCAAGTGTAAAGCATAAGTTTAGTTACTGCACTTTTATGCTGATTCTAGTTCGAACCAAACGTAAAATTCAATATTCAAAAAGTTGTGCTCCTTCGATAGTTTCATGAAACCAGGGTCTCCGATTTTATATGGCGGCTAATAGATGTTTTCAATTCCTCCTTCGCCACACACAACATTTTTATCTGCTTAAAACCCTACATAGAGTCAACCTATTTTATTCACTTAGAAGTTAACAATACTCAGCATTCAGAATCTCGGCCTCATGGGTCTGTTCCCGGTGCGATACACCAGCCGTCCCCTCCTGTCAGAGTCAGAGGCTCTGCATAAAACTTTTTGCATTCGGTGATATTCCTTGCAAACCCCTTTAAACGGCCAAGTCATTTCGACCATGTTAGAATATATTGGGGTGGCCACGACTGCAGCTCTCGAATCCATGCGGCTCTTTCACCCTAAAACAAGTGAGCAGGTTACAGCTAAAAAAAAATGTTCTAGCTTTTAATTATTTACCATGTATAAGTGCGACCTCACTTGATTAAAACGTAAGTCTAATGTTCATGATTAGCAAAAGAAAAAAAATATTCAAAACGTATTTAATCCCCATTAAAAAATCTTTACAAATGCATTCGTATTTGCATGAGATTATTTTTTCAAGGAAAGAATTTCTAGAATCGCTTCCAGTTTTGTCCTTTGTTGGATATTCAATGAAGACTGAATAACAAAATTTTTACTTTACGAGTTTCGTCCTGATCCTTATTTTTTATGATAATCCCAGTAAAAAATAACATGAAATATATTTCTCAGAAAAAAAAAAAAATACTGAATTCGTTTCGTTGGAAGAGTCCATAGTTTCAAATGGTAGGTAGGAGGTATTTACATTCGATTTTTGAAAATAATAACCAATCTCCTAAAAGAATTATGCCCAAATTGAATTTTAATTATGAGAATATGGGCCTCAATGATAGATTTGTATCTATTCTAGTTCACAGCCCCCAAAGGTTAAGAAACACTACAGGTAAGTGATATTACATATTCTTTATCATATTTTAATAGTTTTATTGTATCAAAGATTTTTAAATGAATAGTAATTGGAAAAATGTAAAAAAAATGGCCTCCTAGGTAAGATTCGGATTCCACGTATGTGTATATATGCAATAAACCCTTGACTAAAGGGAGTAATAATGTACAGTATATATGATTAATTACATGCATACTTGTTTATTAATCGTCCTTACTTCTTGTTTGCACACTGGCTGGCAAAGAGTGCAGTTCACCAAAGGTAGCAGCAAAAGTCTGTTCAAAGTCTCTGGATACATTTTTATATATAATTGTGACATCCACTGTGGCTATAGACTATGCATTATCCCATCCAGTACCACGAGACAGGATTGAAACCTTCGCTTCAGACTCGGAGGGTGGTATCCTATTTTTACGCTACAGAACTCGACGATCAGTAAGGCTGAATTTAAGCGATATATTTATTTAGCTTATATTCCCCAGCCACCAGAGTGCTCTATTCCTATGGAAGAGCATTGAATAAGTTTACAATGAACGAGTTACCTCACTTAAGGAATGCTCAACCCTGAATAAAGGAGTGTCACACACACACACACACACACACACACACACACACACACACACACACACACATATGTATATATATATTAGGAGAATTAGGTATAATTACTTTTGAAAAATTTTTTTTTTATAGGTAATCATTAAGCTTAGCTCAGTTTGGTATAAGGCCACAAATAAGGAACAATCTGAAAGGATGAAACTTATGATAGTGGTAATGGCTAGATAACTATTAAAACTAACTATTACAACATGGCAATGCGCCCCATCCCTGCTCATAACAGCGCTATGAATACTATGTAAGTTTTTCAAAAGTTGCTTTGAACCTAAAATCTGTTAACGAAAAGTTGGTTCGTAAAAAGTGGACTCCATTGATTGTCTGCAAACTGTGATCACCTTGAAGCAAGTAAAGAACTGAATAGATTCATTGTCAAACTCCAGTTCAAGTCAGAGGCAGGAGTTGACAATGTTTTTTACGGAAACAATAAAAGCAACAATAACAACAATAATCCTCACCTAATTTGCGGAAGTAAACTCTTCACTGTTTTTCTGTTCTGTAACCATAAGACTACTATGCTAAATTAACATTCTACTACCGTGGAATCACGATCAAGAGGTAGATGGCCATTTTCTTACCAACTCAACCAAACTAAGCAGTCTAACATATCTATGAAAATTTATGTCACAAATACGCGAAGGCTTATTTTATTCTATTGAACCAGCAAACAATCGAGAAAAAAAAAGGAAAACAAAAAAGAATGTCAGAGATGTTTAACGTTCCTATTGTACTGTGCTACCAAGCAGCAAATAACAATACTACATTAGCAAACACCTATGATACCATCTGCACCATGCTGTTATAGAGCGGCAAAAATCGGATTTGTAGACTTGTATCATTGTTAGAATTCTGCAATAGCCGAAGGATTCCCCAGGTATATATATATATATATATATATATATATATATATATATATATATATATATATATATATATATATATATATATATATATATATATAGCGTCAAATGCAGACATGAATGATAGTTTGATAATAAAGTAATAGTTATAAATGCACCGGAGGAATAAACCAAGTGCCTATGATATTGTCAGTAGAATTCTTCATAATTAGGAAAAGAAGAATATTGGTTTGGAATGGAGAATTTTAAAAGGGGAAATAATACAGAGTTTATAAAGGAGCAGAGGAGAAAGAAAGACAGAAACAATACAAACAGATAAAAAATAAAGACTGTAACAGAAGGAAGAAGAAAAAGAAGAAAAAGGAAACAAAAGGAAGGAAGAAGTGAAGAGAAGAAAAGTGGGAGGAGAAGAAGTAATAATGATAAAATATTTGATATTCCTACTTTACTTTACTTTCATCAAGTAAGCTGTTGATTTTGTTTTTTTTTCACTCTATAAAGAATATTTGGTATCTTTTCGATGATTTACATTCAAGTAGGTGGTGGAAAGAAATTCCATGTGAAAGTTAGCGATGACGCCAAAAACGTTGAGACCCCTGGGTTAAAAGATTGTAAAGAGAAAAATATAGGGAAGCCGGAAGAGAGTAAGTGGTCGGAGAATATAAAAGACAAGATTAGAATAAATTAAAGGGCAAAAGAGTTGAATGAGTAAGAGGAAAAAATAAAGAGCAAACAGAGGAGAAAAATAAGAGGCTGAGTTGGAAGGAAGGGTTGAATAAATCAAAGGAAAAAGAGACATTTGAATGAGAAAAAGGTAGGATTGAATGAATTAAACGAAAAGAAAAGGTTGAAATGAACCTCCTCCCTCCAACAAAAAAGAAGAAATTGATTGGGAAATATTTCAGAATGGAAAAAATCCGGATGTAAGGTATGGTTTGAAAGCACCAACAATAAATTCCTGGAAATATTATGTTTTTATATGAATCATCCATATTTTCAAAATCTTTTCACAACCTGGTAATGATTTCAACTTGTAAAATCGAATATGCAATATTTTCACCAGTTTTTTTAAACACTTTGCTCCGGTTAGAGAGAGAGAGAGAGAGAGAGAGAGAGAGAGAGAGAGAGAGAGAGAGAGAGAGAGAGAGAAGGACCTTGCTTTCCATGCTCGGACCAACTCAGTCGTCTAAGTATCTCTGCTTCTGCTTCCTTGTTTTTAAAACTTCGACTTTTTTTCTTCTCGTGAGCTTATATATATTGATCGGCTATTGGCCGAACTTTTGACACGCCATTGTTTCTAAATTTATCCTTAACTTATGAGTCCGAGAATATAATACAGTTTGGCTTTCGATGACCATCAGTGTGAGCACAACACTCATCCACGTGACTTTGCATCACATAACACCTGGCCCCGTTGAACAATATGGCCCTTCACACTCGTTCTATTGTAAACCAATTTTTTAATTTTAGAAATCAAATCAGTAATTAATTTATAGTTCCAAAATCGGTTATCGCCAATCTATCTTATAACCTCGCCTCTCCTATTACAACGCTGGAAACCTTGTCTCTGCCCGGGTCAAGATACTCGAATTCTGACATACATGGCAAACGAATTTCTCTATCTGGCTAGACCCAACCCTTGAAAAAATTATGTGCTCACCCTGTATATAAACTATCTAAAGAAATCTTATGGAAAAGATACAAAATAATGATTTTAATAAAAAGGCATACGACATGATTCCACACAGCTGGATACACGAATGCCTCAGAATGTTCAAGATCAGTGAAACTCATCGCTAACTCTATGAAAAACTGGAAAGCCACAGGAGAAAATTTAGCTGAGGTAAGTATAAAAAGAGGAATCTTCCAGGGAGACTCGCTGTGTACACTAATTTTTGTTAGAGGAAAAAATAAGAGGCTGAGTTTGAAGAAAGGGTTGAATAAAACTGGAAAAATACTAAGATCTAGCAAGAGAACTGAAGAAGTTGTGGAGCATGAAAGTCAGGATAGTACCAGTAATAATAGGCACACTCAGAAGTATCCTAAAGACACTTAAGGCGAGATTGAAAGATATCGGGACAAATGAAAGGATTGAGACTGTACAAACCATAGCACTTCTAGGAACTGCACGAGGAAATACTGAGGAAAGTGCTAGAAATGTAAGATCTACCACCTTAGCAGTGGTCTAACAGGAGGATGGGAAAAAACACACTCAGATGGTAGTGGAGGACTGATAAGGAAGGGAGAGATGAGATGTGGGCTGAAGACCTGAGGAGACTTACTGTCACTCAGCCTTCAGCGATGACCACCGAGCAACTGGTGTGAAACTGTAAACCACAGTATTGCTGTAGACTATGATAGTGCGGAGAGGAGGGCTGGAGACTTGAGGATACTTGCTGTCACTCAACTTCCAGCGGTAACCTACAGGCAACTGTTGTGAAATTGCGAATAGTAATAATGATAATAATAACAACAACAACAACAACAACAACAACAACAACAATAATGATGCACCCACTTTCGGTTCCACCTTGTTGTGGTAGTTATCGCAGTTTGCATGATCATTGAGTTGGTATGGGTGTCATGGGAGTTGAAAATAGTGACGCCACTTCGGGTGCTTGTTATATCCGAGTCTATTTCATATATCACAAACGGGAATCAAGTAAGTAGTTACGTAATATGTGGAGCCAAAACAAGGGCAATTGTAGCTGCAGCCAGGGTAAGGGAACCTCTTTAACAGATACAAAAGTTGTGCCATGGTCCAAAAGTCTCCAGAACGAAATTTTAGTCATTGGCCATCTATTAGGCAACTTCGTTGGAAAAACTGTGAATCGTGCAGACCCCCTTGCCAAAACGGACCAGGAAGTAGGTATTTGCTTCGCTTGCCCCTCACTCTTCTTCAATCGGGTTTTATTCACAACATTACTAAAATTGACCAAAGGCTTGATTATATAGTAACAATTCTATTTATATGAAATTGGTCGAGTCAACTGATTTGCATAATTCTATATTTCTGGTACCTATAGTACATTTCAAAGAAATATTTTTTAGTCATCTCTATAGATTCAAATATTTTAGAGTTAGTTTAGACTGTTTTAGAGACACTGTACTTGAAATGGTGAAGGATAAGTTTTCTAAGCAGGACTGGCTGGAGCCGTAGCCAGTGTAAGGACGTGTTTTATTGTTTGATGTATACAAAAGTATGGTCTAAAAATCTCAATCTGGCAATGTATAAGACAAACACATTGGAAGAAAATGCAAATGGTGCAGACCCCCCTGCCAAATGTGATCTGTGAGTAGATCATTGCTTCGCTCCGATAATCAAACTTGGGAAGCATGAGTTATGTTGCTTTTCATATGATAAAATGTATGACGAAAACTGTAAACACATTCAACAAAACAGCGATGAAGGGAGGCGGCAAAAAATTGTCAAAGATCAATTTTGAGGATAAATAGGTCTTAGCCTTCTTTTATCACATATTGCTTTTGCGTAAAATTGGTTTGCAGGTACAGGTTTTCAAGTTTATAATTTATGATTAGTTAGGATCGTTTGGATTTCTCATAATATTCCTTTAGCTAATTTATCTGTTTTGTTTCACTAAGGTTTGGTCCTAATTCTGACATGTATCTTTTTTTAATCAATAAATGCATAAAAAAGAAACCGTGAAAGTTCGTGCAACACGGTTCTAAAAGACACTCTGATATGAATCGTGTTGCTGCAACATCTGCTGATAGATTAATCAGATGCAATATATGCAATGCAATTATATGTTACTCGATGCATCACCAATCTTCCTTTTAAAATCATGTAACACGAATCTTTACAGATTCAAGCCACTTTGGAAAATTCACGGTCAATTAGGTGACGATTTACTCAAATGACAGGACTTTTAAAACCTTGGGAATATACCAAAGCGCACTTGACACACTTTCACTATCGCGCGTGTAGTTAAAAAATGTGGATGGATACGAAAGGTTAAGTTCTCTCCAACATCAAAGCATTCTCAAAGTTCAATTGTTTCAAAAGTTCTTTTTGATGAACAGGCCTTATGTATATGTACATACACAAATATTTGATTGTTTTGATTGTTTGTTTATTCGTGCATCTTCTTTGCTAAAGCTACTATTGATCTAATATTCAGCATGTGGACCGAAGTTCCAACATAAGCTACGAGAGTTTGACCTCAGAGGTTATTAGAAATCACTAGAAGTCATTTCCTGGTCATTTCTAGCCAAATTTCAGAGTTGCTGAGCACAATTTTGTACCAAGGATGCTGAAGATAGCACATTGGAGTATCTTCCTTCGGCTAAGATCGCCATCCATGTGATATTGACTTTTAGGGTCAATGTTCATTTAAAACAGTTTTGGGCCACAATTCTATTCCAATAAAATCAAAATTAGTCGTGGGGTTAATCATTCAATGGAGATCATATATTGGGGTGATTTATATACCCAATTTCCAAAAATGTTAGCTGCAATTTTACGCCTATAAAACTGGAATTCGGGCTAGGGATGAATCTTTTTATGGCAGACAGCAATGTGAAATTTGCCTCAGAGATCATTTGAGGTCACCAGAGGTCATTTTTGTCCATTAGTAAATTTATTGTGCACAGTTTTAAACCAAAGACTCTATAATTGAGCATATGAGTACATCATATCACATCAGAGATAATAGGCAAAGCGAGATTGACCTTGATGGCCATTCAAAGTCATCTGAAGATATCTCTGATAATTTCTCTGATAATTTCTACATTTTTGTGGCTTTAATCTAGCTACTATGAAACTGGAATTTAGCATAGGGGTAAATCTTTTCTTGGAGAAAGTAGTAGGCAATGGGAGAATGACTCTAGAAGTCATTAGAGGCCACCTGAGACCATTTCTGGTCATTTCTAGCCAAATCAAAGTTGTTAGCTAAAATTCTGCACCTATGAAACTGAAATCTGATAGAGATGAATTCGGCAAAAGTATTTAGACATTTTGTCATCGGGGTTCATCCTAGCTTATCATCTATAATTTCTGGTCATTTCTAGCAAATTACCTAAGTTGTTTGATCCCAATTTTGCACTTACAATTACACTGTATAGGGTTACATCTTTACAAGGCGAAAGTTACATACATGTGAAGATGATGCTAGAAGTCACTAGAGGTCATTTTAGGTCATAAAAGGTTATTCCTGGCGATTTCTAGCCAACTTAAGCAATTTATCACATAATGCTGAATTTGTTAGAAAATACAAAAATATTTAGATCTCAGAAATGGTTGAAAGGGTAAAGTATAATTCAATTGGATGGACGATATATTTCGACCATTGTTTTATGCAGAATCGTCCCATTTTGGATGAAATAACTTTTCCCAGTTACTTTGCAGCCAAACAGTTACATTATTGGAGTTACATTTGTACGTAGCGAAAACATAATTGATAGATGGTTGCAACTTACAGAATCATAGGAGATCAGCAGATATCTACTCAGAAATAAATTGTTTCTTTAAGCCATATTAAATATTTCAGCCCTGAAGGTAGCCTGAAAGTCGGGTCAACTTCTCCAGAGAAAAGATGATAGGATAAGTGGTACTGACCCCCAAGATCATTGGACGTCAGCACAGGTCGATTTGGGATTGAAATAGCATTTTGAGCCATACGAAACTATTTTTGTCTTTCATTTTCTCTTTCTTTCTCAATTTGATCACATCTATCTGTAACACACGCACACGCATGCATCACACACCCACATCTGATGCATGCAAATATGCACATGCACATAGCCACACGAATACACAAACATGCATACACACATACTATTACACATTGATAAGATTGATTATTCCTCTTTTGTTCGTGAAATATTTCCATACAAAAGTTCTATAATTGTAACAAGGCTCAAGGACAATCCCAAAACTTCGCAATGCTTTGGTTTATGGTTGGGTCCCCGGTCATCATCATCATCTGTACTCTTTTTTGAATTCTAAGAAATTGGAGAGTGTCACCAAGATTCCATATATTTTGGTCATCAGGGACACAAACCCGGCTTTATTTTGCATCTCAAGTTGGTCAACCTTTTCATGATGACACCCAATGTGAGAGTCACATGAAGGTATATCTTCACCGGTTTGAATAAAGGAATATCTTTACTGCTTTAAATTAGAAATTCAAAAGGACAACTAACACATGAGATTGATCATTTCCTGGGAGTAATTGTGAATGCATATATCTTCTTATAATCCAATGAAAATTGAACTCTTAGCATAAAGCTCTCAACGACCACAACAACGAAAAGAAAATTTATTTTGGTTTTCATAAGATAATTTTCTTTCCTTTCATTGAATGGAAAGAAGATTTAGCGACACTGGAGGAATTCGCCCAAAAGACTTGGATATATATATATATATATATATATATATATATATATATATATATATATATATATATATATATATATATTATTTATGTATTCCTATCTCTTCATCTCTTTTTCAATCTCTCTATAAGGATTCTTCCCCAGTTTCTTTATTTCTCTTACATTTTCTCTCTCTCTTTCTCAATCTGATCATATCTATCAGTGACACACGCACATACAAGCACTCACAACCCTCATGCACGCATACACAAACGCATATAAACGCATACACGAACACTTACGCACACACTATCACACACACAATCGAATAGAAAGACATGCACGCACGTATTTGCTTTTATATACTGTTCCCTTTTTTCTAATAATTTCTCCTTTTGGCTCCAATCATACAAAGAAACCCTGTCAGCAATGATTTAACAAAAACCTAACAGCGAACGAATACACGAGTCCACTTTCAACAAAAAAAAAAAAACGTTCTCCCTTCTTTGTCAGTACTTACATTGAAAAATTCTTCACTTGAAATCCACTTTTCACAATTCTATTTTTGATTGCCAAATCAGTTTTTGTCAAATGATAAACTCCAAGCGGAGCAGCCATGACAGGTGGACTTTTCTTTTCCCTCTTGTCACTTTTAAACCTTGTTGCCCCTTTTTTCAAAAGGGATAATTTGCATGACACAAGAGTTACGATATCACATCTCATTATATATCCATTGAATATATATATATATATATATATATAATGTGTACTTTAGAGAGTGAGACAGACTCGGGAGTGAAGTTCTTGGTGGTAAGGTTTATTAATCCTTATTTGTCAATAGTCCATACATGTTTCGAGATTTCTCTCATCATCAGTGGTGCGTGTTGTGTGAGTGTGAATTAAAATGTACCATGTGGAACCAGAGTCCACTGTCAGCGGCTATGCATTGTGGGTAGGTTTTGTTGTCAGGGCTACAAGAGGCCTCATGCTGAATGTAAGAATGACCAGCAGGTATTGGGATTTTGGTAAAGCAGCAGCAGTTGGACTTGGGGAGGGCAGAGTGTGTCAAGGTGGGGGGTAGTGTTGGGGAGGTGGGTTTTTTGGTATGTTTGGGATAGTGTAGAAGGAGGGATGGTGAAGTCAAGGAGCTACATAGGTATCAACCTTAAAAGTTACTGAAGATGTTGCTGAAAGTGTTATGGCTATGAATTGGACAGGGGTTGTAACAGGCTAAGGTGAAGTTTTTCCTATGGGTCTAGGTGACTTTGAAGCTTCCATTATTGAGTGTGTCTAAGATGTGGGTGTGAGGATATTAATGGTAGGAGTTGTGTGTATTAGTGTTCTGTGTGGTGCGGGTTGTTCAGTTTAGTATTTAATCCATTAGGGTATAGGGTTTTAAGTTTGTTGATCCACATGTCTTCGTGTTTTTCTAGAACTTTAGTTATGTCAATTGGAGTAGTTTTTTCTATTTTTTCTATGATGGTGAAGCTAGCATCAGTGGCAAAATTGTGGTCAGGTGTGCGAAAGTGTAGTTCTACAGGGAGTGGGCTACGATTATTTTTTGACTTAATCCTATGTCTATAATTGTTGAGTCTAATATTAAATTGCCACTCGGACTTGCCAATGTACTGTAACTTACACCTATTGCACTCTAGAAGGTATATAATGTTCTTACTGCGGCAGTTGCTATTGTGGTATATGTGGTAACTCTCTTTTGTGGTGGTGCTTGTGAATGTGTTGGTGTGCTTGAGGTGGTTGCAACATAGACTGTTTCTTATGTTGCAAGGTGTGCAGAATTTAATTGTTCTAGGTGTATTTTTGTGTACGACTTTATTGCTAACGATAGTATTGCTACTAATCATGTCTCTGATGTTTTTGGGTCTGCGGTAGGAGATAACACATGGGTCTGTGAATGTTTCTTTTAGATCTGTTTTGATCGTGAGAATGTTCCATCTATTATTGATGATGTGTGCTAAGGGTGGGAGTGTGTTGTTGAAGGTTGTTATAAGGGGTATGCGGTTGGGTTTGTTATTGTGGGACAGTAAAAGGGTTTGATCTCTGGGTATTCCAGTCGCTTTTTTTATTTGTTTTTTTGTGTCATCTAGTGGATAACCTCGTTGGGTGAAATATTGTATTAGGTTATGTTTGTGTCTGTTAAGTTCACTATTGGTGGAGCAGATTCTTCTAATTCTAAGAGCTTGTGAAAATGGTAGACTCCTTTTTAAGTGTTGGGGATGGGCTGATTTGGAGTGGAGGTAATTGTGGGTGTCTGTGGGTTTTGTGTAGAGGGTGGTATGGAGGTTTCTGTTGTCATCTATATATATGCGTGTGTCTAAGAAGGCTATGGAGTCAGTGGATGTTGTGAAGTCAAACTTAATAGAGTCATGTGCCGAGTTTAGATGTATAAAGAAGTTATCTAGTTTGTTTTTTTCGCCTGTATATATGAAAAAAATGTCGTCTATGTATCTACCATAAAAGATGCAGTCATTATAAATCTCTAGGTAAATGTAGGTTTCTTCAAATTTACCCATGAAGATATTAGCATAGGATGGGGCCGCTACTGTGCCCATGGCGCAGCCTTTCACCTGGAGGAAGTGTCTATTATTAAAGTTAAAGCTATTTAGGGTTAGAATGTGGTGCATAAGAGTGGTGATTGTTCTAGTGCTAGGTTCTTTGGTAGTTCTATTGTTTAAGGCTTCTGTCAGTGCTAGGATACCTTCGTCATGTTTGATGTTGGAGTATAGGGATTTAACATCCATACTAACTAGAAGTGCTTTGTCTGGGATTGCTGTGATGTGTTTGATTTTGTTTAGGAGGTCTGTGGTGTCACGTATATATGATTTGATTTGTGTTGCTAAGGGTTGGATGTAGTGATCTACAAATTTTGATAGTTTAGTAGTGTGGCAGTTCGTGGAGGAGATGACTGGTCTACCTGGGTTATTTGGCTTGTGGATTTTGGGGAGTAGGTAGAACCTTGCGGGTTTTGTGGAAGTGGGTTTCAGTATATTCTGTGTCCTTTTGTCTATCATGTTGCTATTGTGTAATTCTGTTAGGGATTGGGTTATTGTGTTTATGTATTCGTTAAAGGGGTCTATGGGGAGTTCTCTGTAGAATTCTGTGTTGCTTAATTGTAAGTTAGCTTCTGTGAGGTATTCATCTAGACCCCAGATGACTATGGATCCACCCTTATCTGCTCTTGTGATGATCAAGTTTGTGTTGTTTTTTAGTTTATTAAGGGCCTTTCGCTCTTTAGTTGTAAGGTTATCACGTGTTAGGGTTTGTTGTGTGTTATTGTTGATGTAGGTTTTTATGTCATCTCTGACGGCTAGCTCAAAAGTTTGAATGGTTGTGTCTATGTTTTTTGGGATGAAAGATTTGTTGGGGTCTTTAAGCCTATCAAGGATGTCACTGTCGTGGCCTGTTTTCCCAAAGTGGGCTCTAAGTTTGATCCTTCTGAAGAAGTCATAGAGATCTTTGTTGAGGGTGTGATTGCTGAAGTGTGGGGGTCGGGGACAGAAATTAAGGCCCTTGTTAAGGAGTTTGAATGTGTCCCTAGTAAATCGAAATTTACTTAGGTTCATTACTTTCCCTTCTGGGTCTTCCTTAATTCTGATGGTGTGTAGTAGTGTTTTAGTAAGTTTTCTAAACTGCTTACTAGTGTTGGAATCAGGTTTTCTAACCCCCCTTCCATATTTAGTGGTAGGGGGGTTTCCTCGTTTTTTGGTAGAGTGTGTGTGTGGGTTGATGTAGGGGTTACCTGCTGGTCAGGGTGTTTGCCTGGGTCTTCAGGATGCTTTTGAAGGGTCAATGTGATGGGTTGAGGAAGGATGCTACTCTTAGGGCTTTCCTTTTGCAGAGTATGAGGGGTAGTAGGTCTGGGGACCTTGTGGCGGCTAGTGTTCTTGTTGCTATTATCTGTATGCTGGTTTTTGTAGTTGTGTTTGTTCATATAGCTGTGTCTGTTCACAGTATTGGTGTCAGTAGTATTAGTATTTGTGTAGGTGTTCCTGTTATGTTTGTTCATATGTGTGTGTCTGTTATAGGTGTTAGTACTGTTAGTGCCAGTGTAGGTGTTTTTGTATATAGATATTATTTATTTAGTAATTATACTAAAACTTACTTCTGTTCAACTCTTACACAATGGTATAGTTATATAGATTATTTTATCTTACTTTTATTTAATCACTGAATTAAATGTCCTATATGAAATTGTACGAGTCTATTTAATTTATGTGTACTATCTATCAGTAGATTATTTTATGGGTTACATTTGTTAGATGTAGTTTGTTAATTTTGTTAATTCGATGTCATTGATTTCACTGTCAGTGTGTAATCAATTTATGTGGACCATCTATTGCCAAATATACGCGCTCAGAAGAATATCAACAAAAATATTTTCAATCAGACATGAGCTTCCCACACTACTTATTCACATTTCCTTATCTTTTGTTATTTTGATTATTTAGCGTATTCTTACATTATACGCAAAATGTATTTATTACAGAAAAATGACTATTTGAATTATAGAAAAATAACTAGAGAAGTTAAATACATAAAGGATTCTATCTTGTGTATTAACGCATAATCATTACATAGCGTGCAAAATATATTTTCTCAGAGAAAATAACTTGCTAAATTAAACTTGTAAAAAGATTTATTCAATAGTATAATTACTTCATCACCACTTTTAAAAAAAGTAAATAAATGATTAAATTAAACAGAATGAAAAAGATTCTTAGCCGTCATGTCATTTTCATATCATTGTCGTTGTAGCCTGGTAAAAACACTATCAACTCACATCTCCAGCCGCTCAGAATGGACTGACGTTCACACTTAGTTTGTAGTCCACAATCCATCCTATACTCCCCTATACCACATTCATGATTGGGACCCAGAAATTTTATCTTTTAGAGATTCTGACATTAAAGTCCATATGATAGATTATCCCCTTTCAAGGGATACTAGACAATGCTTAAGAATAGGGGTGTATTTTTACTGATTTTTTACTGACCATAGCAGTGAGAAGTCTGTTATATATAAATTTAAATTTTTACTGTTCAATATTCATGCATAGTGTATTGGCAAATAAGTGTGAATAGATAAACAGGTAAACTAAATGAATGAAAATTGACTTACATTATTCAATTTTCCTTTGTTCTCCCCATTTAGATTAGTGTAATAATTTAAGTGTTTTGATCCAGTTTAATGGTTGTTGTTTATTTTATGGATTACTATTCAGAATACTTCAATATAACTACCGACACAGCAGTTCCTTCATCAGGGTACACAAAGACTAGAAAAAAGGAGTGAGACAAGCTGATACCAGCTCACCCAATTTCTTTACTGCTCGTCTTGAGATGATCTTCTTAAACCAATAATGGGAACACAAAGGAATCAGGATAGACGGTGAATACCTAAGTAGCCTCAGATTTGCTGACGACATCGTCCTCTTTGTTAAGAACCTTCACAATTTCCAAATAGTATTAGACGAACTAAATGAAACAAGCAAAAAAGTTAGCCTCCACATGAACTCAAAGACAAAACGATTGAAATTGAAATGGCAGAGCTGGAAAAATTAGATCACTATATCTATCTAGGACAGCGAGTCGACACGGTCATCAAAAAAAGAAATAAAGTGAAGAATCACACTAAAAAGTAGGATGTATAACCAATGTTTCCTTCTTTGGGAGTTGAAACCTGGAATCTAATCAAAAGATTGACCTTAAAACTGACGAGAGAATCATACTCAATCTTGTAAAGACGTGTACTCGTCTCTTGGTTAGGTTCCATGTTTCAGCTCCATAAGTGACTATTGGGAGGATGCATTGGTTATACACCCCTCTTTTTAGGATTAATGGGATCTTCTTATTTGTGATGGTTGAGCTTGCTCTGCCAAAGGCTTGCTATCATAGTGTGATTCTTCGCTTGATTTCTTCTTCTTTGGATGGAGATTCGTTGTCTAAGGTAGATGTAGTGATCTCCCTTCTCCAGTTCTGTGTCTTCGATTTTAATCTCAGGGTTTTTTAAAATCTCCGATGTGGTTGTTGCACATGATCTTCGTCTTGCTGAAGTTCATGTGTAGGCCGACTTTCTTGCTCTCTTCGTTTAGTTAATCAATCATTAGTTGGAGGTCTTGCAGGTTCTTTGCGAAAAGAGCAATGTCGTCTGCAAATCGGAGGTTGTTCAGATGTTTTTTGTGATTCAGTTGGTGATAATTTTTGTGAAAAGTTTGTTTACACAGTTGAGTAGGCTTATAGGCCTGTAGTTGTTGAGATCTTTGGGTTTCCTTTTTTTGTATAAAAGCATTATGATAGCTGTGTTCCAATCATCTGGGACTTTATTGTGTTTTAGAAACAAGTTGAAAAGGACGACCAGTTTCCTGGTGATGATTTTACCCACTTTTCGGAGTAGGTCGATTGTGATGTTGTCTGGTCCAGTGGCCGTTCCTTTCTTCGTCTGTTCAATGGCTTCTTTCACCTCCCACGGGGTTATCGTGGGAAGTCTTCGAGTTGAATAATAATTTTGCACTAAATAAAAGAATAAAATCAATAAAACTCTTTACATTTTAAATTTTCTCTGCAATTGTCAGATCAGCTCTTATTTTCAAAAAGATGAAAAATTGAAATAAGTAAATAAATAAATCAAATGAATTGAAATTTACTTATCGCATTCAATTTCCCCGTCTTTAATATTAGCATATTATTTTATCTAGTTATTTAGATTCGGCTTGGTAAATTTCCTGTGATTCAAATTTACTTTAGCCAGTTAGATTAGTATAAATGCTAAAGAGAATAATCAATATTTATTTAACAAATTGAATTGAACGTTGCAAACTTCAAGTTTTCGACTTTATTCAATTCAATTTTAGATTCGTATATTACTATGATATATTCTAAATGGATGTGCATCATGGATTTAATTGTATGCGTATCCTATTAAATTTACGTAGACGATCATTTTTTTCGCTCGCATTTTCTCTTGTGAGACATCCATCGCTCGTTGGATTTCAAGTTATTTCTCCGGTTCCCTCTGGTATTATATAAATATTTCTGATTGCTAATTCATTGCTGGTGTAAATTGTCCCATTTTATGTATATTTCCAACTTGTTTAGTCATAATCACTAAATTGGCGATTAAAAACAAAACCAACCCAAATCCTTTATTCGTAAATATTTTGATAATATAGTTTCATGAAATATGTATAAGTAGTATGTCGCTACTTTTATGCGGCATATCTGAAATTGGAATGTTTGTAGAATGCAACTTCATATCTATTTGGAGTAACCTTGATGACCAATAATCCTTTAGAAAGAACATTTAGTGAAATAAGGTTTATCCTTTTGTACCGAAAAGCTAAAGAGATGGATTTTCAAAATTGCTCTATTTAACTGAGTACACCATGTTTTAGAGACTAATGAATCAAGCACCAGTTGATGTTATGTGCATTTCCGGTGTTCATTAAATGATTGGTAGCGTTTTCAATTCATTTTCAACTTTCGGTTTACTTCCTCACATAGTTCGATGTTATTGAAGATTATTTTTTCGGGATCTTTTTTACATATTTTATTTTTCGACGGCGGTGACCCGCTAATGCTAATCTCTGACGGTAATTTTGGGTATAGTCACTCAGGCATATAAATGTACTATTGTATCGCAACAGATCTATTGAGATCTTTCTGTCCAGAAGTATGTTTAGGTCAGACCTTATTCCATATTATGAAATCTATTTCTACCAAGGAGTTTGTTAACCGACTGAAGAGGAAGAGATTGCTAGTACACATCCTTCCCTCATTTGATTTTATGAAACCTCTAAAAAATTATTCGCTTGCCTCTGTTGTTTACATATGAATTTTGTTCGTGCATACCGGCCTGACCGAACCCTAACCCTTATTTAACTAATTCTCTATGAATCATCTGCTTTCCTCTATTATATTTGAACTGAAATGGAGAGGTAGTGTCAAGCATTTAAATGTATAGGTCTTTACTTACATGGAGTGGAGTTGAAGTGGGATATTTAATCTTTTTGGTTAACGCTGGGTGAGACTTCTTTTTCTTAAAAGGGATCGTATGTGTGCACGTATGCATACTTTTTCTTAAGGGGTACATTGTGAGTTAGCCGATTCTATGTATGCTAATATTGTGACATTGTTATTGTTATTGGGTTTCAAAATCAGCGCATTCAAAGAGTTTGCAATATGGGAATGTCTTTACCTCTGGATTATCGTATTGCATTGGCATATAGGGGTCGCTGCGACGCATCTGCGACAAGATTTACACCGGGAGAACGTCAAGACCTTACAAGAAAATATATATAGACACAAAAGAGCCCTAAAATCCGATGAAAAGACTAACTCCTTGGTTGAACAAAAAACAAAAAGCAAACAAAAAAAAACCCAGCCACAATTTCAGTTTTTACAAAGCCAATTTCAGAAATAGACATTTCTCCTCGACCCATAGATGCACCGAAGCAGCCCTTATATCCCAACACACACATACACACACACACACACACACACAATATATATATATATATATATATATATATATATATATATATATATATATATATATATATATACGAGCCTTTCGTTTGTATGTGCTTCTACTCAGCAAAAACTACAAGGTAGATTGACCTGTTATTCGGCATGGAAAAAACCCGTCTTCCCTTATAAGGTAACATTCGAAGTCACCAGATTCTCTGGATAATCATGGGTTCTGAACATCAGAAAAAATAATTTTGATACCAGGATTTGTCATTCATTCCATTTATTAATGGCACACATTTTTTACAATAAATACTTAAACACGCATTCGCGTTTTTGGTCTGATATCGCTTTTTTTGCAATACTTCAGTGATATACCGTGTTAGTTTTACTGCTGTTCTTGGAAGGTTTTTATTTGACCTTTCACTTCTTCCTATTGACAAAAATCCCATGTAATTAATTTCCTAGTGAAGCTCTTATCAACGCCTTCTTTCCTCGATGAAAAAATTCAACGTAATTCAGTTCAAAGAGAAGGTAACTTGGTGCAGATATGAAACTAAATCAAGTAAATTTCTATGATATACTTGAAAGTAATTATTTTATTTTTTGAGGAGAGGATGAAATATTGTAAACCATTGTGAATTTTTTACTATCAAGTTTTCGTTGATTTCTTTGATCACTACTTCAGTAAGGCCATCAGTTTACGACTGTCAGTAAACACTGTATATTTGGAAGCGAAGTCTTACTTCTGAGGAAATTATAGTTGTGTTCGGTAAGTGATAAAAACATTTCAGTGTTGTCTAATCTGAAGTTCTGTTTTTCCTGTGCAACGCCAGATATCTGTTAGTATGTACAGATGTAAACTTGGCATTGAATCAGATAAAATTCCCAAAACCACAGCAAATTAACCTCGATTGAAATCCCTTCAACCATTGTTGCATAACCACGTGGGAAATGCAGGAGCACGTGACATGAAGAGAACGATTTAGAAACAAAATACAGTATAGGAGACAAGCAAAAGACAATATCATCGATCACCTATTCAGAATATGTATATATATACACACACATATATATATATATATATATATATATATATATATAACACGCCATTTTAGCCTTCTCCAGGGAGCACACCCATCCCTAACACGACTTTCCGAAATGCAAATGCTTCCAACATCTGCTAAAATCCAAGCATAAACTATTTGGTCAATATTTCCATCAAGATAAACTACCAGCGTATTTCCAACAAATTACCTATTTTACTTGCTTGAAAAACAGTTGACAGAAAAAAGAAAAACGATTGACAAAAGCTGTTGATAAAGTATGGACTCACCAATATGGTCGAAAATTCCTTAAATAGTGTAAAATAAAATGATGGGGAAAGATGCCAATAATTTCTTTTACAAAGAAAGAGAAATAATGTTCATAGTTCTAAAATAAAATTCAGTTTTCCCTGCAAACAAAGAAAAATTCTTTATTGTCATTTCATGACTTTCTACGAGAAAAAGATCACCTGCGAATCTTATAGAAGCAGAAACGTTGAAAGGAGAATTTCCACAACAAAATTGAGAGGGTTCATTCGTAGTTGGAGATTCAATCTTCAATGCCATATGGACACTAATTAGCTAGCTTCTTCATCAAGCTCCCCCTACCGGCTGTTGGCGAGAGAGCGATCTGAGAACTACCAGTGTCCTTCCAAATTCCAATATACAACCCAAATTTTCCTATCGCGTCTTTATTTGAAGGGTCGACCAATCAGAAGAAAGACACTATGGTCAGCCAGGCAAGTCAAAACTGTGTAAGGGAGGCTGCTATTGGCTTATCGACCCCACAACAGCTAAAACTAATGGTTTAATATTCTTCTGTCCGATGTGTGTATACGTGTTTCGCTACACAATTACACACCAGTCTGGAAAAGCGACCGATATACTCATAAAACTTGACACCAAATCAAATGAAATCTCACCAAATACAGATAATTGACTATCTCGCCCACAAGTATTCCTCTTGGTGAGCGTACTCTCCCACAGGACTGTAACAAAACATTTCAGCTGAGATCAAAAAGCTCCATCCAGTCTGTTCGGGACATTTATAAAGCATTAGATTTGATTAAAAAGACAACATAATCCTATATCTGGGCTTGGCATCTAACGATGTAGACATCATTCGATGTAATCATACATCTCCTGAAGATGTTAACTCCGTCTAACGAAACATGTCAAAATGCATAAAGATTAAAGCAAATGTCATTTAAAACAAATATTTTGAGGATAAAAAAACAAATCAAAAACGCAAACCTGAAAAAAGTTGACCACTACATCTACCTTGATCAACAAATCTCTGTGGAATCTTTAAAAGAAGAAGAAATTAAGTGAAGAATCACTTTAGAATGGCAAGCTTTCAGTAGAGCAAACTTGAACTTTAAGAACAAGAAAATCCCCTTTGTTTTTAAAAAGAAGTGTCTACAACCAATGCATACTCCTCATTGTCACCTATGGAGCTGAAACATTGAACCTATCCAAGAGACTGACCCTCGGATGAGAACTATGCAACGTGAACGGGTTAGAAGAAGTTTTAAGATCAGTAAGAACGAAGAACAGAAAGTATTTTCTGAAATCCGAAAAATAGAAATGAGATAAACAAATTAAATCAAAAAGTCCATTTCTGTTTTAGTCTTTCAACAGGGCGCTTAATAAATGTTGTTGAGAGAACAGCAATGCACCAACCCCAAAGAAAACTCAAGCGCAAAATCATCAAAAATACTTATTTTAGTTTCATCTCCATCTGGATAGGAACAGAAATCAATGAATAAGGTGAAATTAAGAAAAATAAGTTGATTGTTTTTAGGAAAAAAATAGTGCTTTGCGAAACTCTGATGTACGTCACTTGCAATTGTTGTGATTGAATGCAGAACACAACAGAAATGTTTATAGAAAGGGATATATACTCATGAAAATGGCTAACAAGAGCGGGTTGAAATATAAGGTTGTTCGGAAAATAATGACCGATTCTAAATACTAACTTATAGACGTGTCCTACAATATTACTAAAATATGTTGTATAAATATGTAAAGCTTGTTCTAATGATTAAAGTGTTCTCTTTCCATCAATATTCAGGGTAAATGAACTACTTACGACCGTACAGTGTGGCGTTCGTTTCAAAAGTTTTGCAGAGAAGATTTGAGTCTCGAAGATCAAGAGGACGTCCATCTGTTATTGAGAATGAACAACCGAAGATATAAACTATCACCAAACACCAACCAATGACTTGTTGGGGGAATACGCAATCATTGTGGCCATATGGCAGGTATGGGAGATTGGAAGATTGTTTTGCGCCAACCTTCCCAGGAAAAAAGATCTTGTGAACAAGATTTCAAACTCGTGGCTTTTATCAGGTGTCATACACCGACTGCTGGCACAGGTCAGAAATAAACAATTACTGTAGCCATAAGGCTGGACATGGGGTCGAGGAGATTGTTTTGTGCTCAACTTGGAAGTTTGTAAGGCCTTGTGAATCAGTTTCCCAAAATCTGGCTTTTATTTGGCGTCAAATACTGATCTCCGGCACTGATCGTAAATATGCAACGATTTCAGCTACTCGTCTGACCATAAGAGATAGGAAGATCATGTTGCACCAGTATTACTTGTAGGAAAGGTTTTATAAATCAGATTCCAAGCTTCTTACACTGGTGTCAAACACTGACTAACGTCACTGGTATGAAATAACTATCTCACCCACTAGGCTGGCCACGAGTGATATGAAGATAGCGTGAATTTTTGAAGGCCCTTTTTGATATATACTACAACCTCGGTGAGACAATATTATTGTTATAAATATACTTGTTTATGCCGAAGAAGCCATTTATAATGAAAAATTATGATGCATGGCCGGAAGAATTTCTAAATCGGTTGACTGTTTTTCAGACTAACAGTGAACTGTTTCTCTGACTAACTGTAAACTGTTTTTCAGACTAACTGTAAACTGTTCTGGTTCAGGCCACCAGGAATACTTTTCAGGTCACCCGGGATACAACCATCTTAACAAACAATTCCATACACAGGATTCAAACAAAGCATTTGAGTTCCGTTTGGACTAAACAGCAATAATTGGGTAGTCAATTTATCGGCAGTGTAACCCTTTACGAACCAGATATTGAGTTAATTTGTTATTTTTGAACGATTACTATAACTTTGGGGGTATCATAATCATCATCAGTGAATAAAAGTACTTTAAAAAAGAATTGATAAAAAAGGGGAAAAAATCAATATTCAGTAAATAAAAAATGGCAGTTTCGGACAATCTTGAACTTTCTTCGGCTGAATTGTAATGGATCCCCAGAGATCACATGCAAAACTGAGGATGACAAAATACAAGATGGAGAGATGAACTGGACAGATTTAGAAAATACTGGCTCCGTGACACCGACGATAGAGAAGTGTGGCGAATCCTGGGGAAGGTCTATGTCCAACGACGGACGTCAATAGACTGATGATGATGATGAAATAAATGTAAGCATATTTTCTCCTTTGGTTGCAAATTGGGCAAATATTTAATTGAAGTGAAAGTTTTTCTTCAAATTATGAGATTATTTTCGCCAAAGAAAGAGCCAAGAGGGAGTCAGAGAAAAAAGAAGAGGATGAGATTGCAACAAAAAGAGATTGTGGGAGTTCAAGAGAGAGAGAGAGAGAGAGAGAGAGAGAGAGAGAGAGAGAGAGAGAGAAAGAGAGAAAGAGAGAGAGAGAGGGGGGGAAATCTATTGAGAGAATGCAAAAATGTGAGAGCAAGACAAGTGCAGGGAAGTGCAGGAGTGAGGCTGAGTGAAAGAGAGGGAGAGAGAAAGGAAGAGAGAGAAAGGGAGAGGATGAGAGTGTAAGAGCTAAAGATAGGTAGAGAGAGTGCAAGAGATCGACAGCAAGAGAGAGAGAGAGAACAAAGAACATAGGATAAAGTTGTTATCAAATGTCAATTAAAGAAGGGAGACTTTGTTGTACAGTTTAAACAGAGAAACAGATTGATTAAGGGAGAGAGAGAGAGAAAGAGAGAGAGAGAGAGAGAGAGAGAGAGAGAGAGAGAGAGAGAGAGAGAGAGAGAGAGAGAGAGAGAGATATTTAACGGCCGTGAAAGAGATCGAAAGAAAGAAATTGAGAGAGAAAAAGAGAATTTGCTCCAGGAGGTCAATTTGTGGTCGATATTGAATATCAACATCGGCCAGCAAAAGCCAATTTCGATGACCAGCGATGGAAACTAAAGAAATAAAAAACAAAGAAAGTATCATAAAAATTCAAATGTATGAGGAAACATTTTTTGATCAATGTGACGACGATGACAACGACAAAACTGCCCATTTTCGGAATGAGCCCCGATGGTAACACCCCCCCCCCCACAAACAGATAAAGAAATGCATAATTGATAACTACAATATAAAACTGAAAAAAAAAACCCATGTCTCTTAGTCACTCAATAGAAATGCTCTTTTGGCAGCATGCTGTATTGTGGGTAATCAATTGAGAAATTGGAAAAAGAGGGTCATCTATGGATAAATCACTTCATACACTTAGGCAGTGATCACTGAAAAATCCAAATTTTCAAAAATCAAGCCCGAATGCTGCTGGGCACTAACCAAGGGGCCAATTTAGCATAAACGTCTATTTCATTATTATGAAGCCTCACTAAAAAAAGGTTCTATGCTATCCAGCCACTTTACACGAAAATCATGGCGAAATAATGGGAATCAATTTACAAGTCAGTGCCGAATTTACACATAGACTGGGCGGGCTGCAGCCCAGGACCTCATAATCTAAGGTTTGTTGTCTACAGAATGAAAAAATTAAAAGAATTTTACCATTGATTTTATTCCATGGGTAATGATAGGAATCGGGGATGTATATTAGGTTTCATGGTGATTATTTTGAGAAAAAATTATTTGGAAAAAAATGAATTACTAAAATGTAACAAAACCAAATTCAGTTTAAAAAAAATCGTTGAATATCATTGAGCTATTTCCACAATAAGCACCAACAGAAATGAAGAAGTGAACGTATAGCGATGATTGAAAATAACACTAATTACATGCTTATTCTTAAAAAAGATATATATTTCTGTGATCCCTGATAGTTATTACATCACTCACGGAGGGGTCTCGACCCCGACTATGGGAAGCTCTGCTCAAGCACAGGCATCCCCAATTGCTTTAATTGGACACTGACACCAATACTTCGTTTTATGTTTCTTCTGTAAAGAACGAAACCGCGTTATAACGTAGCTGAATATCATAGAAACTTAACCACCCAAATCACAGTATAAATAAATGAGTTTTTTCGTTGATTGCCCACACTCATAATTTCCTGATTGAATTTGAACCTCATTATAATGAGCCATCTAGTTCCTATATTGTCTTACATTAAAGAAAGACTGACTCTCAAACTAAGAAGCATGAAACGTGAACGAGAGGAAATCATGCTCAACAACATCACAGAGAAAAATTACAAAATATCACAGTATATTATAAAACTGAAATGACAATGTGCAACCCATGCTGCAAGAATGTCAAACGACAACTTAACACGCCAGTTGCCTGGTGGTCCCTGAGTCAAGGAGTTTGCAAAGCTATCCAAGTATAATGAATTTGAAATAGAAATTGGAAAAATTTGTCAGTTCAAGAGAGCAACAACCCAAGTGACAGTAGGTGCTGTTGGACCAATCAAAAGACACACACACACATATTTATACACACACACACACACACACACACATATATATATATATATATATATATATATATATATATATATATATATATATATATATATTGAGAGAGAAACAGAGAGGAAAATCACATTTGCAATTCCAGCCAAAATTGTATACCTCTCTTCTTGAGAAATGATTCAATATATTCGGGCCATCTCTCGTCTCAGGTCTCTTGTTGGAACCCAATGGGAGATATGAATATGATGGGGAGAAGTCAGTCACTTCCCCATGTACATGGACGACATAATGCTATTTGCAAAGAACAGGGAAGAGCTCGAAATTTTGTTCAACAAATTGAAAGAATTCAGCATTGAATTTGGGATGGAGTTCGAAATTTGAAAAAATGCTTACCAATGTTATTGCACTGAGGAAGGTTTACAGTGCAGAAGGAATCGAATTACCGGACAACAAAAGAATCAGAGCATTGATCACACGGGACAGCAATAAATACCTAAGAGTTCTCAAATATGACGCGAAACAAACGGGAAGAAATGAAATGAAATAAAAAATCAAGAAAGACGAGGAAAATATCTAAACTAAATTTGATAAAAGGAATGAACGCATGAGCAGTATCGGTAGTACGATCCTAAGGTTCATTTCTTGAATGAATAGAAAAAGAGCTTCAATCAATTAGGAAGCTTATGAAAATGCCCAATGCTCTTCATCCTAAAAAGGACACAGAAATGGACCCCCCCCCAAAAAAAAACGACAAAAGACTGATCGGCATAAAAAGACTGTCCAAAAGTCCAAAACCAGATTACAAAGTTTGTGCAAGAAAGCAACGAAGACATTATATGAAACGCCCAAAGCAGTTCAACAAACAATAAAAAAGTAGCAAACGAAGGCTTAACAAAGCAAAAAAACGAGGAAAGAAAAAAATCTACACGGGGAATCCAAACGACCAATACAAAATATAGCAAACGAAAAATTATAGACATTGTTACAAAAAGGAAACCTGAAGAGAGAAACAGAATTGCTGATCATGACAACCCAAAATAAATGCACCAGGACAAATAATGTTGAAACAAAGATTGAGAGAATCAAAACAAATGCAAAAGAAAAAAACCAACAACAAAAAACAAATAAGCAAGAAAAACAAAACAAAACAAAACAAAAGCAAAAAAGTAAATGCAGCCTATGTGGAGCCCACCGCGAGGGAGTAAATGAACAGGTACCATAAGGTCTCAACATTTATACAATGGGAACTAAGCAAACGACTGGGATTCAACTATGTAGACAAATCGTACCAACACTAACCAGAGACAATTCTTGGAAATAGAAGACTTCGATATTCAAACTAAGAAGACTGCATCTGGTAACTGTGGACAAGCGACAGAAAATCTGCCAACTAATAGACGAGATGAAAACCAACCACAGGAACAGGTTGGATTTAGAAGTTACTCGGCCATGGACCATCTCCATTCAATAAATCAACAGAAAGAGAAAGCAGCAGAATACAAAAATTGTCTTAAGAAGGCATTCGACTCTAAGGAAATTCCCATGGTTATAAAGGCCATCACTTGACAAGGTTTCGAATCTGGATACACCAGAGTACTGCAACATACATACAATGACAACAACTCATTTATTAGGCCACGTAAAGCTCCCAAACGAATAAGACAAGGTGATACCAGCCCACCCAAAATTTTCACCGCCTGCCTCGAGATGATCTTCCGAAACCTGGACTGAGAGAATAGAGGAATCAAAATAGACGGCAAATATCTAAGCAACCTGAGATTAGCAGACAACATCATCTTTTTTGCAGAGAACCTATGCGACATCCAACTGATGCTTGATGAACTAAACGAAAAAAGCAAGAAGGTCGGCTAACGCATAAAGTTCAGTAAAACGAAAATCATGTACACCAATCACATCGAGGATAAGAACACAACTGTCAAAATCGAAGATGCAAAACCGGAGAAAATAGACCACAACATTTACCTAAGACAACACATCTCTATAAACCCCACAAAAGAAGAAGGAATGAAACGAAGAATCACTCTAGCAAGCCTTCAACAGAGCAAGACGATCCCATTAATCCTAAAAAGAAGGGTACACTCAATGCATCTTCCCGATAGTCACTTATTGAGCTGAAACATGGATCATAACCCACAAACTGAGAAGCATGCAACGCACACATGAGAGAATCATGCTCAGGAGACCACAAGAGAGCACAGTATATCAGGAAGAAAACGGGAGTCAAACACATCATAGAATCCATCAAAAATTCAAACGGCAATGAGCCGGTCATGTTGCAAGAATGGTAGACAAAGTGATGAACATCACGACTAACAGCATGGATCTCCAGAGAGGAAATATAAGATCTACGACCTCTAGTTATCTGCAATGACCTTAAAACCAGGATTGAAAGGGTATGGTCGAGATAGTACAAGCTGTAGCGCTGCTGTGATATGTGACAACGATAAGAGGAGGGCTGGAGACCTGAGGAGACTTACGCCGTCAGCGTCAACAACCAGGCAACTCGTGTAAAAGTGTAAACCACAGCACTGCTATAGCTTGTGAGAGTGTTGCGAGGAAGGCTGAAGATTTGAGGAGACTTGGTGTCATTCAGAGAAACTAACTGACAAAATAGCCATCTGGAAAGCATTAGGATCTGATGGGATCCACGGATATTGGTTTAAAAAATTCACCACATTACACAATTGACTTATCCATCAACTCCAAAGTTCTTTAGATGAAGGTGAAGTCCCAGAATGGATGACCAAACGACCCTCATCCAAAAGAACACTAAGAAAGAAAACCAAGCAAGCAATAATAGACCAATCACGTACCTATCACCAGTATGAAAAATCCTGACCGGGTAGAGAGCGGACATAATATATATTTTCATGGAAAGAAGAACAGAAAGTATGCAGGAGAGGAACCATAGAGGCGAATGACAATCTCTAAATTGACTAAATTTACTAAAGAAGTAAGAAAAAAGAAGAAAAATATTGCAATGGGTTGGATCAACTATCAAAAAGCACACATATAGATAGATACTCCGATGCTCCATCATATTCAAGATCAGCAGACCAGTGAAAAACTGGAAAGTAGACTTGACAGCTACAGGAGTAAACTTAGCAGAGGTAAGTATAAAGGGGTGGGGGGTTCAGGGAGACTTTCTGTCTCCACTAGTATTTGTTATAACCATGATAATGCCGTACAGAATCAGCATAGAATACCAATTTTCCAAATCAAAACGAAAAGTCAACCACCTCATGTACATGGTCGACATAAAAATACTTGCAAAGAACAGGGAAGACCTCGAAACGTGGTTCAACAAAATGAAAGAATACAGCGACGACATCGGGCAATGCTCATAGCGACAGAAGGAATTGAATAAGTAGAGAACAAAAAATCATAGGATTGACCACTTAGGACCGATATAAATACCTGGAAGTTCTCAGATGCGACGCAATGAAATGGAAAGAAATAAAATAAAAAATAAAAAAGAATACCTTAGGAGGATAAGAAAAATATCGCAGACTAAGCTAAATAGCAGAAATCTGAAAGGAATAGACACATGGGTAGTATCAGCAGTATGATACACAGAGCTCGAATCAATGGACCAGTACACGAGGAAGGTTATGATAAAATGCACAAGGCTTCATACCCCAGAGATGACACGTATATATCGAATGCAAAGAGGGAAGGAGACTGGAGAAAACTCATCAGCATAGAAGACTGTGTCCAAAAGACCTACACAGGGTTAGAGAAGTATGTGTAAGCAAACGGTGAAGACATTATGAAAAGTGCCCGAAGCAGTGCAACGAACAACAAAAAATTAGCACAGCAAATACACTGACAACGAGATAGGAGAATAGAGCTTAGACGAATTATTGAGACTACACAAACCACAGCATTACTCGGGACTGCACGAATACGAAGAGTACTGGAAATAGGGATATCTACGACAACAGGTGTAATCGATGGCTTTAGCGGTAAGGGAGAAAGCATGTTGGAGACGAACAAAGTACAGCGCTGTTATGATAGGTGAGGACAATATGGGAGGAGGGTATTCAGCGATAACCACCAGGCAAGTGGTGTGAAACTGTAAACCACAGCACTGTGGACTATGAACAGATGAAGAGGAGGGCTCGACACTTGAGGAGACTTGCTGTCATACTCTCCAGGGGAGATAACCAAGCAACTGATGTGAAAATGTAAATGCGAATGCTGATGCAAATAATAATAATAATAATAATAGTAATAATAATGATAATAATAATAATAATAATAATAAGAAGAAGAAGAAGAAGAAGAAGAATTTATCTGTGTTTTTATTTGTCAATATCAAGAATAATTCCTGTTCCTACCAGTTTCTTTGTTCTACTGATTTCTTTGTCATTTCTGGCCCAAGTGTCCGTGGTGGAGAGTGAACAACAGAAAAAAGCAACAAGTGATCAGAGTGTAAGGGGGCAGGAATAAACGATTAGTCTTTTGTAATCTACGATTAGGTCCATCAAATCTTCTTCAGTTCTTAAGCGGATTTCTCAACACTCCTTATTTCACCCAAGCAATTAAATCTCTTACATTTTCTGTGACGGTTTTGTCATCCATGTTGTTTTGGGATTTATTGTTGTTTTTCTTTCATTTTTTTCCTCTTTCCAACCAAATAATGAAACAAATGACTGAAATGAAAAGAGATAAAACAGAATCTTTTGATAAGCTCCTGTCTTTGGGATTTCTTTCTTCAATCATTTAAAAAGGAATTTCTTCATTATCTATTAATTGTCTTTTGTCAGTGCCGTTTCCGAAAACAGTGGAATAAAAAAAAAAAAAACAACATTCCAAAATGATTCCATTGTTCTTTTCCCCATGAAAAAATGAAGAACAAGTCTGGATGGTCACTCAATAGAAACCATTACGTGGCCAGGTTCTTTTCACAGAATGCTGCGTTAGAGATGATCAGTTGGAAAAATTGGAAAAAGGAATGATCAATGAATAAGTTATTTGTCTCGCATTTTGTTGGTCAGTGATCACAGAAAAATCTGATTTTTCAGAAAAGAAGCAAGAATGCTGCTGCATACAAATTAAGGGACCAATTTAGCATAAACTTACATTGTAAATTGAAGCTCCCACAACAACCTACTTGGTGATGTTCAAAACAGGTTTTTTTCTGGTAAATGGTTAAATTTTCCGCCTTCTAGCTCCATTGGTACAGTCTGTACGCATAGTATAGAGGTAGTCTGCCAGTCAGCCTGCTAGCCAGGCCATCTTAAAAACTGAAGAAACCTATACAGACAGTTTAAATGACAGTTTTCCTTGACGGTTTCTAATAACATTCCAAAATGATTCAATTGTTTTTTCAAAGAGAAAAGCTAAAAAAATATAATAAAATGAAAAAAGAGAGAAGAACACCCTCTCCAAGGAATGGCTAGAGTCCAAAGACGCGACGACGGAATAAAGGATTAATAGTTGAATAATGGAATACAGACGGATTATCTTCACGCCGCTTTTTCCTAAATCTATTTTCATTTGAGCTTCTTCGTTGCAAATCTGATGGTTTTAATTGTTTTTTAAGAGAATTTAGTAATTAAGAAACTCGAGCCAAAATGTTAGAAACCATCAACCCAAACTCTCATGGTCAACTTAGGTTTCTCCAGTTTTCAAGTTGGTCTAGCTAACTAACTGACTATGTGTGTATCATGTGTATGGAGCTAGAAGGCTGGGAATTACAACATTTACTTCTTATGTCTGTGAAAAACGATTTTCGTTTTTTTGAATCCCTAACCCCAATAAGTTTCAGCAAGTTCAATTTGTAATGTAGTTTCGTGCAAAATTGATCCCTTTTTGTGTCTGACAGGTTCCACGCTTGTTTCTTGAAGATTCTGATGCAAGAGAAATAACTTATTGATTGATCAAATCTCATTGCAAAGTTTCGATTGATCATCCCAACGCAGCATGCAAACAAAGGCGTTGATCACATTTCTAGTGAGTGACTCACCTACCGTCCTTCGTAATTTTCAGAGTCAGACATATGTTTTTAATCTTTAGAAATTCAAATTTCTCATACTGGTATACCCTACTTTTGAAAATTTGTTTCTTGGCGAATCTGTACATAGGAAGCGCGCACACTTTTCCTTACTCTCCTTCATCTCAATATTCTCACTACCCCAACCTTAGTCAACTTAGTTTAACATACCATAACCGCTATTTTGGGGATATTGGAACGCTCAAAGAATTTTCCAAATGAATTAATGGAGATTACTTTCTCGCCTCACGTCATTCTAGCACACAAATGGATTTTCTTTTTTGGAAAATTTCTATTTTCGGATATATATATATATATATATATATATATATATATATATATATATATATATATATATATATATATATATATATATATATATAGCGCAGTTTAGTTGACCCATCGGTATAAATTAACCTGAAGTAATCTGAATTTGACAAAAAGCTTTTTTTGGTAGATTTTTAACGAATGATCCTTAGATTTCTAAAAAGATGTTACTTTCACCTATTTGTGATCCATCTGAAGTTAAATTTTTCTTCAAAATTGTTCATGCCCAGTGTATAATGTGTCTGATATATATTCTAAGTAATGAATCTTATCTCACATAAATAGAATATATAGTTTAAATTTTACAATAGATGCTAAATAGTAAAATAGGGTCCCGTAAAAATAACGCCGTATCACAAATTATAGAAAGTGAAAAGTCAACCGATGTTTTTGGAAATACAATAGAACATAAAAAAGCCCTAGAATTGACCCCCTTTCTTTACCAGAGTAAGCAAAATGAAAAAGGCAGCCAAAGGAAGTGCAGCTTTGGTCAAAACAGAGTCGGGAAAATGAATGTCATCGACAAAAAAAGGTACCAAAACGCTGACCGTTCAGGAGGAAATTTAAAACATTTCAATCCTCCAAGATCAAATTGCTTCTGAAAATTGTGCCCGAACTAAAGCCACGAATCGAGTTTCTAGTTCTTGTTCTTGTTCTTGTTCTTTGCATTTTTTGCTTTTCCTTATTTTTCAACCCCCCCATCCCTATTTGGTTTTTCCCTCTTTCTCCACTTTCTCCTTGTATTTTTCCTTCTTTTTCATCTCCTCTTCCTCCTTCCTTGTGCCCTACAAACATTCCTCGTCTTCCCCTTCTCCCTATTCCGCCTTTTTCTTTTTTCATCACCTCCTTTTCGTTCAGCTTTTATTCAGTCCGACTTCGCACAGAGTCAACCCTCTTCTCTTATCCATTTGACGTAAGTAATATCATATAACAATCCTAGAACTGGTTACCAGGGCAACAGCTATTCCGTGGATCCCGGCTCTAGACTATCAAAGCTTATGAAACGAATCCAAAAAGGTCCCAGCAGCCGTCCAACGAAAACTCGCAGAAATCAATAAGCACCATTTTTCATTCATTTTATTTTCATTATGGGAAAGGCTGGGGTGAAGAGGTTTCACAGAGATTCACGAAGGTGAAGGAATTACCGATTCTGCATGAGTGTGGTCCCCTAACCTTTTCAAGGTCATTCTCCACTTTTGTCAATAAGATTAATTGTTTTCCCCTTCCTTCAAGTAAGTTATAACAAAGAATAATTTTTAATGATTATTTTGTTTTGCGTATAATTAGACAACTTTATTATATGAGTTAGTAAAATCTTAATAAGCAGAAACGCTTTGTGGCATATCATTTGAAATTTCTACTCATTATAAAAAATACGAGCTAATTTTAATAAACACTATTTCTGAGGAAAATTTGCATCAAACACCCCGACTACTCTTTATCCCAAAACATTCATAACGACTTTTGTTTTTGCGTTATGACCTCATTCCCCCTCTTGGAGTACGTAAATTCCCCCATTGGCAGGAATTCCCTAACCCTGGTTGGGAACCACTGCTCCATGAGAACGGCCTTAAAAGACCTATTTATCACTTTCAGTGAAGTAGGAAGGGGTATATGCATTCACCCGTGTCCGTCTGTCTATCTTAGCATACCATCATCACAATTTTTGGGGGTTGTGAACGCTAAAAATATAGCCCATATAAATTAAAGGCCATTGCTTTCTCGCTTTACGCTATTTTGGCTTTTCCCAGAATGAAAACTAAACTACGCACACTCTGTTTTTGTTTTTTTATAAAGCGATATGCTTTCACCCAGCTTCCCATCAGGGGCGATATTGGCCCATTAAGAATAAGTGTTTCACGAGACCGAATGCCTTCAGCCAAATAAATACTCACATAAAGTAACTTGACAGTTCATGTTCCAAAATGAATATGGCTTTACATTATGCAAGGCGTTAATTTGGCTAAGCCAAGTCAATCGGGCTGTCGCGTTTGGTGCGCTGCACTTAATATGAGTGAGTCGAGGTTTAACACAAATTGACGAATTCTAACTTCAAATTTCATATACTGCAATGTATAGATAAACGGTAGAAGTGAATCACACCAAACTTGCCGTATAAACACAATTCGACCCAGCGAATGCTTTCTCTTGAAAAAAGCAAGAATTCTCCCATATGTGAAAATATAACAAGACTCTCAGTATTGGAAGTTGGTATTTCGAAAGTCAGACCCAGTAGATTTATATTCAAAAACAATTTTGTTATATTACGAATACCTCTGCAGAGTAATTAGAAAGTGTCTATAATTTGTAAGTGTGTTTAATGCCATGTTGTTGGTTCGAATTCAACCGGGCACTACTTTTTTTTAAAACAATAGTAGTTATAGTTGAGGACGCTGAGAGTACTTGTCATTATTGAAGAAAACAGGACCAGTTTGAAGAATGTGTCAATATGATTATAAAAACTTAAACACCGAGAAAAAAAATTCAACGTAAAATAGACGAAAAAATATTAATAATGTGGCAAAACTGAAAACTCATTTTACAAAGTTTAGTTACATGTGGGCATTCTAAATAGCTAATTTGTTCCACTACATAGATACTTTTTTTTGTCTAATTCATATCAAAATATTTTTCTTCCATGATAAATTGTTCACCGAGGATAAGTGAAGCTTTAGGATGACCAACGTGTGATGAAATAACATAATATCAGAAACGTATATTAATAATAATTGAAACAATTTTTGGTAGATATTTTGTAATTCACAAGTAGGAGTAGTTTCCCCTTATTTATTGACTTTATCAACATGAAAGGAGTTCATCTCTTTTTTTTCAAGAACAATCTATCGCCGCCACAGCTCAACTTTCGTCTCAAGAGACAATAAAGCCCCTGTTGAGAACGTCTGTTCTAGATGATATATTTTTCATCTTACATCTCTTTTCCTGTTCCACGGTCATTCAATCGCACAGTATGATTGGTTCAGACTCGTTTCCTGACTCGCTTCTTGGAACTTTTTCACTTTTCTTTCCTTTTTGAAACCTCCTCGATTTTCCTTCTGTCTTAAGACTCTCTCGTTTTTTTTCCCGAAACTCTCTCGTTTTTCCTTCTGTTTTGAAACTTTCTCGCGTTTTTGTTTCTTTCTTGAAACTCTCTCGCTTTCCTTTCTTTCTGGAAACCTTTCCCTGTTTTCCTTCTTTCTATTCTTGGTTCCCACAACAACCCTCTACTAAAGACAGCAAGGACCCTTCCTTTCTTGGCGAGATTTTATGAGGGCTCACTCAGCGGAAATGGACGTCGAAACTATTTGAAACCGTCAATCAAAACAGTCTTGATGACTGTTTTGATTGACTGGCAAGATAGGTTTCTTCTGTTGTTAAGCTAGTATGGTTGGCTACGTAGGTTTATATGTATCACGCGTATAGGCCATAATAATGAAACGAAAGGGCTGCAATGTCTACATTTACTCCTTATTATGCCAAGTTAAAACGTTTCTTTTGTTTTTGGATCCAAAATGTTTTTTTTTTTGGTGAAGGGGGGGGGGAGTCAATTTACAATGTAAGTTTACTTGATCACTTAGTTTGTGTCCGGCAGTGGTCATGTTTGTTTTTTTCGAAATTTCAAACGTTTTAGAGATCACTCCCCAACAAAATGTGAGATGAGTAGCTAATTCACTGCTCACACCATTTTCGATTTTTTTGTTACTCACCCCAACACGGCATGCTATTATGTTGGTGTTGTGACAGTTACTATTTAGCGAATAACAATGCATATTATTTTATTAAATATACAAAATTCCATGTAAGTATTGAAAATCATGATGGGATACAATCGTTCCATCACACAGATGAAGAACACAGAATTAGCGGATCAATTCATCTACACGTCCTTCCTGTTCAGTCATGTAAAGTGAGCTAATTTCTGCGTGGGTTTCTTACTGTAATGACATCGTTGTCTGTGGTTGTAAAAGCCAGGAAATATTAGTTACTTTATTTCCCGTGACACATAGGTTCCAGTAGATTTCTAAAATAAAACTACTGGATACATATATATATATACTATCAGGGATACCCAGCTTTGCCCTAAGCTAGAATAGGAATAATATATTCTTTGATATATCTTTCCTCGTGTAACACAACCAATGTTAAAATGATTATTCATAGTACGTGCACATAAAACAATATCTTTTGTCGTGTAAAAACGTGCCCCTATGCTACATTTCTGCATCTTGGGTGCGATACTGTGGCCAACAGCTTAGAAAAATTACGAGAAATAACAAGCAACATATGACTCGAATGACTTTGATATCAAAATCATATTTCTAAATACATTGGTCGTGGAATTTCAGTTCATAGGTGGAAAATTGTGGATAGAAACTTAGAAACTTTGCCAGAATTGACGAAAAATTACCTATGATGACCTCAAATGAATCCTTAGGTCGGTATCACATTGTCTTTGACATTTTTCAGGAAAAAAATACATCTATGTCAATTTTTAGTTCCATAGGTGCGAAGTTATTGCCCAGAATTGACCTTTGGTGACCTTGGATGACCGAGTTCAACTACACTTAGCTGTTTACCTTCCGTCTGAAAATATGTACCATAAACTCAATTTCAGCATGCTTGGTACAAAATTGAGTCTCTTAATGATCAACTGCACATAGCGTATAGCTTTTGTTATAGAAAGATGTACCTCTATGCCAAATTTCAATTTCATAGGTACTAGATTGTGGCCTAAAACATGGAAAACTGTTCAAAATGATCAGAAATTACCCCTGGTGA